>OY821764.1:28202299-29402299 GCA_963682095.1 Potentilla sterilis
TTAGTGTACGTTTGGGATCGGAAGCTATTCAGGTACTGGTATGGGCACCCGGCCCCAGAGTACGTGTCACGCTCCGGTCCCGGCGTCGGTGGGGTTTAGGCACCCGGCGCCGATCCCGAAGTGTGAGTTAAATGTTATAAAGCGGAATGTAAATAAAAGATAAAACAACTTCATTCTAGGCTTTTGACCCTAGGCTCGTCCGACACTTCGACTCGACAAACACTAAGCACTTGCCTGCAAAACAGCAAGTAAATGGGTGGGTGAGCAAAACCACGCGCTCAGTGAGTGCCCTATGTAATATGCCAGCAAAGTCATGTCATTTTACACACGCTACAAAATACGTATACAATATATTTCACGTCGACCACAATACAATTAATAACAATAAATAAACAACACAAGCAATCCAAAACATATAACATAATAACAATGCATGCATGTAATGTTCCTCCTCACACTTTCCACTGCCCTCAAATATATATTTTTTCTTCATTCGTTAGTCTTCTTGTTATACTCATGGTCCCCAGTCCCGAAACCCGAAATTGATCATTTTATCGACTTCTCGCGTCGAAAGGGCATACTTTCCCTCAACTCGTGCACATGTGGGCTGATCATAGCTACTGGATATCCCCATGAGTTAACTCAACTACACGAAAGGTTTTGTTTTCAGTAATAGTTCCCAAACACTCATGTTCCCTTCAACTTCCAATATTACAATTTTCCCATCATGAAATTCAGGATCAGGTAATATAATTCAAAACAAAAACACATGCTTTCCAACATTTGTAGATACGTAACAACCAATCAAGAAATCTAAATATCACCAAAAATATATCACCAACACTCATAACAAACAATGCCAACATTTCATAAATAGATCAAAAACATGCTTTTCGACTATCTTAAAAGCATATAAGAACATTTAAAACACATCATATAAACCACTCACCTCGACGAACCGAATCGACACCCAGATCGTAAATCGAGCAACCTAGAACGAGCTTTCTAGAAATCACCGTTGGATCTAATTCCAACCACCATGGATAGAAAGATCGCATTGATACGAATCCGTAGCCACTCGCAGATTCATAATCGGATTACGGATCAAAAGTTATGATATGTGGAAGTTTCGTCGCAAATCTAATAAAATAATAATATCTAGTGAGAGAAAATGAGGAGAGAGAGAGAGAGTGAAACGGACTGAATTTAAGGGGGGGGGGGCTGATCCTATTTATAGCCTCAAATTGACATGTGTCACCATGCTATTGGTGACACTTGTCAACAACACACCAAGCTCCCTTCTTTAGTTGACACATGTATGATGACTGTTTCTGTCACAAACCCGTAGGACTGGCAGAAACACAATAATAAAGGTAGAACATGAACACAAGGATATATAGTGGTTCACCGTGCCATCGGAGGGCACGGCTACGTCCACTTGGAATATACTATAGCCGGTTAATAAGCCATCGGTGGTGGTTGCATGCCAAGAGTAGCAAGTATCCAAGATCTCTAACTCTAAGGGGGAAGCCTTCTATTTATAAGGAAGGAGACTTCTCACCTCTACTACTTCTCCAATGTGGGATGCAAACCCACTATTACACATTTCCCTACTCTGGAGGCTACTTCAGGTGCCCGGTGGTACGGCTTCCGAGTGTGGTTCCGGTGATGTGGAACAATGGAGATGTAGTCGAGGTGCTGGTCTACCCGATGGATGCCGGAAGTAGGACCTATGACGCCGGTTGCATGGTCCACGAGGTCACCGAACATGCTTGGCGGTGTACCATATATACTTCCAACAAGTCCCCCAAGTTCCCGAGTAAGAGTGCAATCTTACTTGGGGAGTTATCATTATGTACCGCCAAGCGTGGGTGACGATCGAGTGACCCCTATTACCACCAGTCCCCCAAGTCCCTAAGTGAGATTGGACTCTTACCGGGCGTTCGAATACCGAGTCTCACCCCTCCGCTCGAGTGTTACTGATGTGTTCCCAGTAATAGTCCCCCAAGTCCGTGTTGGAGATTTGACTTGGCCGGGAGTTCGAGCGAGAAGAGGCGTGGTGATATGAGTACCTATTAGTGATGACGTGTGACAGTTATGAGTGTACTTGCAATAACAATGGTATTGTGCTCAAATGTCGTCATGCCATGAGTATGGAGCGGGGTAAAACCCGGATGAGTGCATGGGATGATGATGTGGCGTTGAAATCCGCCATGCAATGAATATGGAGTGGGGTGAAACCCGGATGAGTGCAGGGGATGATGATGTGAGGACTCGACCGGTGGACTGCCATGTCGGAACGAGTCCCCCAGTAAACTTGCTGCCAACGGTGGGGCAGGCCGGGGAGTAGCCCGGTGGTTGAATGCCACATAACCGGTGGAGTGCCTTGGAGCCGGTTGAATGCCACATAACCGGTGGAGTGCCTTGGAGCCGGTTGAATACTACATAACCGGTGGAGTGCCTTGGAGCCGGTTGAATACTACATAACCAATGGAGTGCCTTGGAGCCGGTGGAATGCCTAAGCCGTTGTTACTGGCTCTGCCGGTGGAGTGTTCCATGACCGATGGAATGGTGTTACCGTAATGCGATGCATACTGATGCGCGCATTGAGATGCGATGCATTGTAATGCCATGCACTGAAATGCGTGCACCGTAGTGTGATGCATTGTAATGCGATGCATACTGATATGCGATGCATTGTAATGCCATGCACTAAAATGCGTGCATCGTAGTACTGATATGCGATGTATTTGTAATGCCATGCACTAAAATGCGTGCACCGTAGTGCGATGCATTGTAATGCGATGCATACTGATATGCGATGCATTGTAATGCCATGCACTGAAATGCGTGCACCGTAGTGCGATGCATTGTAATGCGATGCATACTGATTGCGATGCATTGATAAACGCATAATGATATGCGATGCATCCTGGACCATGCTCGTGCTTTTATCACATGTCTAATTATCAATATTCCCAAACAGATTATGCACAGGTGAAGCATGCGTTGAGTAATAATAAATGAGTTAGAATACTTAGCTTTGGAGAAAGCTGCCGGGTGTTGGAATAGCATGCGGGAATGATTCCCGGGTTGCCCGTTGAATGTCTACGAGTGAAGAGTACAGCCGGGGTGTCCATAGAAGACTAGTGGGTGGCCAAAGAAAATTGTCCAACCTGCTACTGCTCAACCCGGCCCGGCCCAACCTACTGACCCGCTGGGCCCCTTGACCGGGCGGGTTACCCGCTTTTTTTTTTTTTCCTTCTCTTTCCTTTCGAATTCTCTCTTTTCCCGCTCTTTTTTCTTCTGTCTCTGTTTTCTTTTCTTCTTTCCTTCCTCGTCTTTCCCGCTCTTCTGCATGGAAATACCATTCTTCTCTCCTTCCTCTCTGCTCTTTCTACTTCTCATTTCTCTCTCTCCCGTCTCATGCCCGGAAAGGACGACGCCACTGGAAGAGGGAGGCGACCGCACCGGACCGGAGGAGGGGAGGAGACGACCCGTACCGTATCGGAGGAGACGACAACCGTACCGCACTGGAGGATATGACTGCATCGGAGGAGGCGAAGCCATCGGTGCGCCGGAGAGGAAGCCACCGGTTCCGGAATGGAGAGGAGTGGTGTCCGGAGAGGAGAGGAGAGGAACCCGCACCGGAGGGGACAAACCCGAACCGGGGGGGGAGACCATCCGAACCGGAGAGGAGGAGCCTCCGGCACCTGGAGAGGAGGACTCGACTCGGAGAGGAACTGACTCGCACCGCCCGGAGATGCTGCCATCGATGCCGCACATAGAGACGACCCGCAACGCACCGGAGGAGGGCACCCGCACCCACCGGAGGAGCCGATCCGCACCGCACCGGAGGTGGAAAGGAAAGCCTGTGGGGGAGGAGTGTGGTTGCGCGGGTGCGGGTGCGGCTGTGGCTGCGCGGAGACAAAGGTCCTACTTGACCGAGCCTGCTGGGCCGCTGACCTGGCTGCATGCTGGGCCTGGGGATGGCAGTAGGTGACCGGGGAGAGAGTGGTGGGACTGCTGATGGGATAAAAAGAATAGGCCGACTGATTTTTACCCGCTGGAAGAGCAACACAGCCTTTCGTATAGGTTCCCACAGACGGCGCCAATTGTTTCTGTCACAAACCCGTAGGCCTGGCAGAAGCACAATAATAAAGGTAGAACATGAACACAAGGATATATAGTGGTTCACCGTGTCATTGGAGGGCACGGCTACGTCCACTTGGAATATACTATAGCCGGCTAATAAGCCATCGGTGGTGGTTACATGCCAAGAGTAGCAAGTATCCAAGATCTCTAACTCTAAGGGGGAAGCCTTCTATTTATAAGGAAGGAGGCTTCCCACCTCTACTACTTCTCCAATGTGGGATGCAAACCCACTATTACACATTTCCCTACTCTGGAGGCTACTTCAGGTGCCCGGTGGTACGGCTTCCGAGTGCGGTTCCGGTGATGTGGAACAATAGAGATGTAGTCGAGGTGCTGGTCTACCCGACGGATGCCGGAAGTAGGACCTATGACGCCGGTTGCACGGTCCACGAGATCGCCGAACATGCTTGGCAGTGTACCATATATACCTCTAACAATGACTAAGGATGAGGATGATGTCATCAGCACCACTTGGCTGACATCAGCATCAGCTGCCCTCTTCCCTCTCTGCCACGTGTCAGTTTCTCCTCCAATCGGAGCTCGCCACGTCGTCACATAATTATCCTCCGATTAAACTTCAAAAAATCGTTAAAAATAGCTCAGGAACTCAAATAATTCACCGAAAAATGTGAGAACTCATGACAATCTCTACTTTCTATTTCTCACAAGAAAAATAGAATTTGATCAACTTCAAAAATCGGGATATTACAGTACGTAAGCTTTAGTGACTTTTGGGTACCCGATCTCCCGGATTCCAGAACCGGGGTGAGAAGGGCCCTGCCCGCTCATTGAACCGTGCGCTCTCCGGCGGTCTCGCAGCCTTCCTCTAATTGGCTTCCATCTGGGCCTTCAAATCTGACACCGAGTCAGATAATATTTGGAGTGCCCGCGCGGTGGGGCTAATGGCTTCGTCCTCGAATGGACCACTTGCTCTCCGAGGGGCCGGGGTGATCCCTGGCAGTGCCGTACCTATCGGGTACGCCTCTCTTGCCACGCCGGTGTCTCGCTCCCCCGATGACTGTCCGATCTCCAGGTGTGGGGGCTCTTTCGGCTGTTGCGTGAACATTTTTGTCAGAGCAGCATTGCGCTGCTGTCCTCTTTCCAAGGCAGCCACCAGTGCGGTATTAACCTCTTCCATGTCTTGATACCGGGTATTGGCTTCCATCCGATCCCTGTCATTCTCTGCTCTCAGGCAGTTAGCCTCCGCTCCCACAGCTTATATCTCTCCCGTCATGTTGTACTGACTGGGACTGGAAACAGCGTCCCGACTGTTGCTAGCCGCCAGCCTATCTGCTCTCAGGCAGTTAACCTCCACTCCCACAGCTTCTATCTCTCCCGCCATGTTGTACTGGCTGGGACTGGAAACAGCGTCCCGACTGTTGCTAGCCGCCAGCCTATCTTCCTCCCCGCTTGGGGCATCGGGGGACGTCGGTGTCGATTCCAGGCTCGAGACTCGGTGGGCTTCCTCCGGGCCCTTCCCGCGCGCAGCTCTGTGGTATTCGCTCCCGCAGAGACCCGGACCACGGTTGCTGGTATCGTTCTGGCCGCAGCCATCAGCGGGCTGCTCCTGCCCCAACCCCGGGATTTGAACTAGCACCGACTCCAGAATCCATCGGTCCCCCTCTAGATTTCTTTCCCCCCTTTCTCCCGTATCTCCAGACATACTTACCACTTGATCCCCTCTGCTTTCGCGTTCCGCAGACTAATCGAACTCTACCCGCTGGTAGAGTGACACAGCTTTTCGTGAACTCTTCCCATAGACGGCGCCAATTGTTTATGTCTGAATCCGTAGACTCACAAATACCGGTGGATCTCGGTGCGGTTTCTTCCTGCAGATCCTGCTAACTAAGAAATACCGAGCGGGGCAGGTCTATTCCGCTCTGATGTTTAAGTCAGTATAGTTGGAACAAGCTGATAACTTAAGCAAAAATGAGTAGTTGGAGTATTGATTACCTATTAATGAGGGCAGTAAGGGCTCATATATAGGCTGACGGGTGTGAGGACTGGCCTCACCCTTCGATGTGAGACTGGCCCCCTTCTGCACATATTACTGAACTGTTTCGGCCCCTGTTTGGGGAGCTGCCACCCCCGGTTCTTGGGCCCAGGGCCCAGGTCACAGGTCAGTCCTGCCCGGGCGCGGGTGCAGGTGTTCGTACTCTAGTTCCGGGCCCTGAGCCGGGTCCAGGAGTCCTTGCTACGGGTCTGGGGACCTGGGTAGCCTCTCTATGGCTACTGTCAACAACTTCCAACCAGAAGGGTGCACTGGTACCGTTGGGGCGAGCAAGACGAGAGAGAAGGAGATAAATCATTCCTTTTTTTATTTTTCTTTTTTAGGAGAGAGAGTCAAATATAAAAGGCAAATATTAAATTTTAGGGATTTTTGTAAGAATATACAGATTTTGAGAATTCTATAGATATAGAGATTCTACATATTTTTTTTCTTCACTTTCTCTATTTTAAAGACTGGTTTACAAGAGCTGTTGGAGCCAAAATGTGGTGTTTTTCTTGTAAAATAGAGAAAATTCAACTTTTACAAGAGCTGTTGGAGATGCTCTTAGCAGTTACTATATTCATTGTATCAATTGCCAGTATTATTCCTTATTTGTAATAGCTAAGAGTGATTGACACACACATTTACTAGTTGTCATTTGTATACAAGAGGTAGTAATATATAAACCTCATGACACACAAATTTATCATGCCTTTTTTAAATTGTTTATGAAAAATCATCATGATGCATGAGTCCTAGTATTGATGATTACTATTTTATTTGCTTGAGGTATATTTGTTTATATTTCACGCACATGATTCTTGGTTTGATTGTTTGAAAAGGAAAAACGAATTAGATTTCATGTTTCTCGTTTTATGGCTACTGTTAATCTAAGTTTTTGTTCCAGTAGTACCAAATAACGAGAAGAGAGAAACCAAAAAGGTAAAATAAAATCAAGAGTATTGTGCAATTGGTGGGAATTAAACCCAGCTTCATTTCATACACCAAAACAGCGTTTTTACCGCTGCACCATTATTACAATTTTGTCAACACAAGTTTAATGGTATTGACTGCTGAAAGCAGATTTAATGGCATTTAAATTATAGAAAACTACTCATAAGTACCTAAAAACAATTTGGTTTACAAATAAGTCACTTACCTAATTTCTTTAACAAATTAGTACCCCAATAGGATATTTACTATTTGTTTGTTTAAAAAATCTTTTTCTGCAAAGTATTTATTTTTGACGGAGCGTGGTGGACCCATCAATTTGTTTATTTATCATGCTACATATTTATAATTCATTCTCTATACTCAAAGGTAAACAGTTAATTTTAATCATAAATTATTTAGCCATTTACTAAACAGTACCCGACCAAATTTGAATATACAGAAAACTCACCAAAATTTCGTTTATTACAACGTAGGACACCAAACAGTAGAGAGTTTTTTTTTTTTTTTTTTTACAATACCTCAGTAGCACTAGACCTCAGTAACACTAGATCTCAATAACACTCCCTAAATTTAAGGACTAGCCTTCAACATGCCAAACTTCACCTAATGACCTCCTGTCTTAGCGGTTACTATCCTGACTGTATCACTGTTGTCTTAGTATAGGGAATTTCTTAAGCTCTAGTAACAGTTGTTCTAGTACAGTAACAGTTTCAGATGGTTCTAAGAAACAGAAAAAAAAATTATCTCAAATACCACTCCTAGGAGGTAGTCCTCCACTTGGGGTTTGAGATGTTATCAAAACAAGCAATTAAGCAATCTCAAAGACCACTCTTAGGCTGTAGTCCGCCACCTGGGGTGTCACATCTACAAATTTCGGATAGTAAAAAATCTAAATTCGACAATATGAAAATTCACAAATAATCTCAAATACTTAAAAGTTATTATACAAATAACTAAGTATAACATCAGAGTTCAAATGCGTGGCTCACACTCAAAATATTACATCATTAAATATATAGATGCAAATAGATGCTCTTAGCAGTTACTATATTCATTGTATCAATTGCCAGTATTATTCCTTATTTGTAATAGCTAAGAGTGATTGACACACACATTTACTAGTTGTCATTTGTATACAAGAGGTAGTAATATATAAACCTCATGACACACAAATTTATCATGCCTTTTTTAAATTGTTTATGAAAAATCATCATGATGCATGAGTCCTAGTATTGATGATTACTATTTTATTTGCTTGAGGTATATTTGTTTATATTTCACGCACATGATTCTTGGTTTGATTGTTTGAAAAGGAAAAACGAATTAGATTTCATGTTTCTCGTTTTATGGCTATTGTTAATCTAAGTTTTTGTTCCAGTAGTACCAAATAACGAGAAGAGAGAAACCAAAAAGGTAAAATAAAATCAAGAGTATTGTGCAATTGGTGGGATTTAAACCCAGCTTCATTTCATACACCAAAACAGCGTTTTTACCGCTGCACCATTATTACAATTTTGTCAACACAAGTTTAATGGTATTGACTGCTGAAAGCAGATTTAATGGCATTTAAATTATAGAAAACTACTCATAAGTACCTAAAAACAATTTGGTTTACAAATAAGTCACTTACCTAATTTCTTTAACAAATTAGTACCCCAATAGGATATTTACTATTTGTTTGTTTAAAAAATCTTTTTCTGCAAAGTATTTATTTTTGACGGAGCGTGGTGGACCCATCAATTTGTTTATTTATCATGCTACATATTTATAATTCATTCTCTATACTCAAAGGTAAACAGTTAATTTTAATCATAAATTATTTAGTCATTTACTAAACAGTACCCGACCAAATTTGAATATACAGAAAACTCACCAAAATTTCGTTTATTACAACGTAGGACACCAAACAGTAGAGAGTTTTTTTTTTTTTTTTTTTACAATACCTCAGTAGCACTAGACCTCAGTAACACTAGATCTCAATAACACTCCCTAAATTTAAGGACTAGCCTTCAACATGCCAAACTTCACCTAATGACCTCCTGTCTTAGCGGTTACTATCCTGACTGTATCACTGTTGTCTTAGTATAGGGAATTTCTTAAGCTCTAGTAACAGTTGTTCTAGTACAGTAACAGTTTCAGATGGTTCTAAGAAACAGAAAAAAAAATTATCTCAAATACCACTCCTAGGAGGTAGTCCTCCACTTGGGGTTTGAGATGTTATCAAAACAAGCAATTAAGCAATCTCAAAGACCACTCTTAGGCTGTAGTCCGCCACCTGGGGTGTCACATCTACAAATTTCGGATAGTAAAAAATCTAAATTCGACAATATGAAAATTCACAAATAATCTCAAATACTTAAAAGTTATTATACAAATAACTAAGTATAACATCAGAGTTCAAATGCGTGGCTCACACTCAAAATATTACATCATTAAATATATAGATGCAAATAGATGCTCTTAGCAGTTACTATATTCATTGTATCAATTGCCAGTATTATTCCTTATTTGTAATAGCTAAGAGTGATTGACACACACATTTACTAGTTGTCATTTGTATACAAGAGGTAGTAATATATAAACCTCATGACACACAAATTTATCATGCCTTTTTTAAATTGTTTATGAAAAATCATCATGATGCATGAGTCCTAGTATTGATGATTACTATTTTATTTGCTTGAGGTATATTTGTTTATATTTCACGCACATGATTCTTGGTTTGATTGTTTGAAAAGGAAAAACGAATTAGATTTCATGTTTCTCGTTTTATGGCTATTGTTAATCTAAGTTTTTGTTCCAGTAGTACCAAATAACGAGAAGAGAGAAACCAAAAAGGTAAAATAAAATCAAGAGTATTGTGCAATTGGTGGGATTTAAACCCAGCTTCATTTCATACACCAAAACAGCGTTTTTACCGCTGCACCATTATTACAATTTTGTCAACACAAGTTTAATGGTATTGACTGCTGAAAGCAGATTTAATGGCATTTAAATTATAGAAAACTACTCATAAGTACCTAAAAACAATTTGGTTTACAAATAAGTCACTTACCTAATTTCTTTAACAAATTAGTACCCCAATAGGATATTTACTATTTGTTTGTTTAAAAAATCTTTTTCTGCAAAGTATTTATTTTTGACGGAGCGTGGTGGGCCCATCAATTTGTTTATTTATCATGCTACATATTTATAATTCATTCTCTATACTCAAAGGTAAACAGTTAATTTTAATCATAAATTATTTAGCCATTTACTAAACAGTACCCGACCAAATTTGAATATACAGAAAACTCACCAAAATTTCGTTTATTACAACGTAGGACACCAAACAGTAGAGAGTTTTTTTTTTTTTTTTTTACAATACCTCAGTAGCACTAGACCTCAGTAACACTAGATCTCAATAACACTCCCTAAATTTAAGGACTAGCCTTCAACATGCCAAACTTCACCTAATGACCTCCTGTCTTAGCGGTTACTATCCTGACTGTATCACTGCTGTCTTAGTATAGGGAATTTCTTAAGCTCTAGTAACAGTTGTTCTAGTACAGTAACAGTTTCAGATGGTTCTAAGAAACAGAAAAAAAAATTATCTCAAATACCACTCCTAGGAGGTAGTCCTCCACTTGAGGTTTGAGATGTTATCAAAACAAGCAATTAAGCAATCTCAAAGACCACTCTTAGGCTGTAGTCCGCTACCTGGGGTGTCACATCTACAAATTTCGGATAGTAAAAAATCTAAATTCGACAATATGAAAATTCACAAATAAACTCAAATACTTAAAAGTTATTATACAAATAACTAAGTATAACATCAGAGTTCAAATGCGTGGCTCACACTCAAAATATTACATCATTAAATATATAGATGCAAATAGAGTCTCACGCTATCTCTCTAACCCAAAATAATGACAAGCTAGACTACGGATCACACCTACTAGCCGCGCGACTCAGACGCCGCCTCCTGGCTGCTAGTCAACTCCTACAGGTCTAACCCCTACACCATTGATTGGTGCACCGGGTTGTAAACAACGAACCCGGTAAGCTTTGAAAGCTCGTGTGAGTAAAACAAATAAGAACATGATAATGTAATTAAACCACAAATGAAGTTCACATTTCCAAAACAACCACAACTCGAGAACTATAAACACGTTCTGCACAATCAACCAACAAAGAAGTAATTCATTGAATTACTCTTTCATACAATGCAAGCATGAGACCCAGATAACCCCAACTTGGTTACCCCTCATGACGTGCAACGGCAGACAGACTAGAGCTCTAACTGATCGTAACCAACACCCGGCCAAAGGTTTGGTTCCCGATATATTGCCTCGTCACATAGTGATCGTCCGAAGACAAAAGTATGCCACAACTGTGGCCATCCGAAGACAACAGTAAACTCACATCACAATATATATTTCACGTAAATATATATATATATATATATATATATATATATATATATACGTAGGCATTCACTACTAGATACGGCCGAATAGCCGACGAAAATTTTTTCGTCGGCCATTCCATTTTTTCGTCGGCTATACCCTCTGCCGACGAAAATTTCGTCGGCCATAAGTCGTCGGTAATACGCCGTCGGTAATACCAATGGCCGACGAAAAAAAAAATTTCGTCGGCTATAGTTAAGTATGGCCGACGAGTCCAAAAATTCGTCGGGCAAACGTGGGTGAAATAGCCGACGAAATCCATTAAGTATGGCCGACGATTTAATAAAATTTCGTCGGCTATGGTGTTTTAACTATAGCCGACGATTTAATAAAATTTCGTCGGCTATGGTGTTTTAACTATAGCCGACGATTTAATAAAATTTCGTCGGCTATTGTGTTTTAACTATAGCCGACGATTTAATAAAACTTCGTCGGCTATTTCCTCGAAATATATTACTATTTTAATAGGTATTAATTAGTTATAGCCGACGAAATAAGGCAATTTTCGTCGGCTATACAAGTTATAGCCGACGAAAATTGGTAAAATTCGTCGGCTATACTTGTTATAGCCGACGAAATAATGCAAAAATAGTCGGCTATTCTTGTATTTGGGAAAAAAAAATTAAATTATTTTCTAAATTACCATTCCAAGCAAGCTGCAAATCACAAAAACAATTCATGCATTTGCACCAACAAGAAACACGTCTAAATACCATTTTTATTAAATTCGTTCCAATATACATAAAATATAACCCTAATTATCCCCTAAACTACTAAATTCTAGGAAGTCATCTACAGCATCAGGCGCATCATCCTGCTGACCGAACTCGAGAGGTTCAGGCATTGGAGGCTCCACTAACTGCTGAAACGGGAGCGGGGGTGGACGGCATTCTTGTTGTGCCGCGAACATCTCATAAACCCACTGTTGCTGGCCGTCGTAGTTGTATTGCAGAATTTTGGCGCACTCAGCATTCCAACGGACCATATCCAACTGATACTGCTGGTACTGCTGTTGTCTGCGGCGCAGCTCCTCTACTGTCCGGGACGAGGTCGCCAATTCTGCGGCCAATCGCTGCACTTCCCCCCTCATATGTTGGGTCTCCCCGCCTCCCTTCTTTTGACCTCCCTTAGTGGTCTTCAGGAGCCCTTGTCCAGAACCTCCCAAACCCCGGCAGTAGTACTCGTTGGACTGCTGTGGGAAGGCTGCGTTGAACATCCTCGCCGCCGTTTGTATATTGGTGCGGTCGACCCGGCGCACGGCTTCTTCCATATCTGCCTCTGAGATGTCCGGTTGTGTCTCCCGAACTATTTGCTCGAGCACCTCTTGTTCGGCCTGGGTCACCCGCTCCTAATTGGACGGGGAAAAAAAATTAATATTCTAACAAATGGATAGTTAAGTAAAATTAATAATTTAAATTTTAAAATCATAATGAACGACTTACGAGATCTTCTGTCGCTTGTGGATAAGCGATCTTGAACGTCTCTACGTAGGGGTTGCAATCAGGATGATCTCTGAGCGCCTCCTCCTGATATTGTGCAAACGGCCTTGAACCGCCGTGATGGAGGATTGTGTTACGGCGGCGGTTCTCCGAGTTTATCCGAGACCGTTCCTTCAAACAAATAATAAAATATTAGAAAAATGCATCAAAAAATATAACTGAAATAATTATAAAATATTTAAACTAATAATTAAAATTTTAATAAAATAAACATTTATAGTGAAGTTTAGTATTTACCATCATAGCCGGGTTGTCGAAAACTACGGTCTTCAACCAACGCCACTCGTACTCCCTGAACATGAACTCTCTGGGAGTACCCATACGACCACGGTTGCCGTACTCGTTATAGTGGGAACGGAGCTCGTTCTTCCACTCTTTGAACCTACGAAAAAAACAAAAGTGCATTAGAAATATGATTAATATCATAAAATATTTCAAATTATCAAATAAGACATTCCCAACGTACCTCGAGCTCTGTTGGGAGTCCGCCCAACCCCGCTTGTGTTCCGCAACCACAAAGTATGTCTGAAAGATAATATTTTATTAGTTTTATAATTATAACAATACCGAAATTTTTTAAATATTACGATAAATAAATTAAATTTTTTTATTTACTCACCGACGCGGCGTTGTTCAACTCCATCTTGATTTCTTCGGGCACATCAGCCCACCGAGCCCACAACATAGGGACTCTGTCCCTAATGAGTGCACCCACGCAACCCGAGTAGTCGCGTTTCTTTTTCGCCCCAACCTCCTGATTAGGAGCTTCGTCAATCTGGATCCTCCCGCTCCGTTCAACCGTTCTCCTGAGCGTCTCAAAACTGATGACACCTCTGGTATTCCTCTGGGTTGAACTGCTAGCGCCTGTCCCTATCACATAAACGACGATTGGTTAATAAAATTAAATATTAGTGCGTTAATTTTAATAAAACATTTAATTAATAAAATCGAATGTTACCTGAACCCGATGATTCGGTTGCCGTCGACTTTCCTTTTCTCCTCGCCGAAATCAGGAGGTCAGGGCTCTCCCATGGCTGCTGCTGGTATGCCTCCGCAGCACTCACGAACTGAGGCATATCAGGCCACTGGGGCCGACCCTGATAGTCGACATCGGGTATCGCAGGAATGTTGTAGGGGAGGAAGAGCTGGTTTGGGAGAGTAGGCCCCTCAGTCGAGTCACCAGCAGACTGAGTCGGACTCGGCATCGGCTCCCGATGAACCTCAGGCATACGAACATGAGGAACGTCGGCAACTATCTCCTCGTGAAACAGCTGCCGACTAAACCTCGGCGCCACAGAGGGACCGACATGCGGAAGTGAAGTGCTCGACGGCCGCCCCGCCTGGAGAAGGGTCTGGTGCCGAGCACTCACACTCCGCCGCGGCTGGGCTGCATCTACACTCCTCCGCGGCTGGCTGGTGGTCCTCTCAGGCTGGCTAGCCGTCCTCTCGGAGTCTGGGGAACCGGCGGCATTTCCAGAACCTCTAGATCTAGAACGACGGCCTCCGAAGAACTGCCTAAATGCATCGGCCATCTAAAGCCAGACGCATTAATACATTAATTAATATTAAATTATATTATATTAAATAACAAATTCTAATTAATATAATACCCAATAATACTAACATATTTTAATATTTACCGATTTATATAATAACCAATTTATACATATAAATTATACAATTACACCTAAATTATACAATTAAAATAAATTTTACAAAAATTACCTAAATTAACATAAAAACCTAAAAATTACATACATTAACATAAATACCTAAATTATAACTAAATTAACATAAATACATAAATTATACCTAAATTAACATAAATACATAAATTCTACCTAAATTAACATAAATACATAAATTATAACTAAATTAACATAAATACATAAATTATATCTAAATTAATATAAATACATAAATTATACCTAAATTAACATAAATACATAAATTAACATAAATACATAAATTATACACAAATTAACATATAAATACATAAATTATACCTAAATTAACAATTATATCTAAATTAACAATTATATATAATTTATTAACCATAATTTAATTTATTAACAATTAAATAACAGACAAAAAAAAAAAAAGGGAGGCCGGGTACCGAATCGGGGAGGAGGAGGAGGAGGGGGAGGCGGCCGGAACAGGGAGGAGGAGGGGCGGCCGGAACAGGGAGGAGGAGGAGGAGGAGGGGCGGCGGATCGAACCAAGGAGGAGGAGGAGGAGTCGCCGGGCTGCCGAACCAAGGAGGAGGAGGAGGAGGCGCCGGGCTGCCGGAATAGGGAGGAGGATCGGCGGATGAAGGAGGGCCGGATTCGAGGAGGAAGATTGTTTAGGGAAAATCGGGCAAATGGAGGCTAGGATTCGGCTGCATTTTACTTATACCCGATAGTATAGCCGACGAAATAAAGCGATTTCGTCGGCCATGCTATAGTATAGGCGACGAAATAACATAATTCGTCGGCTATAGTCTTCGTCCCTCAGCATCCGTCCGATCTCCCCCATCCAACGGTGGATAATGGAAAGGCGCGGATCACCAGACTTTAGCCGACGAAATATAACTTCGTCGACTATACTTTTGGTCAAACTACAAAGTCAAACCTCTAAACGCTTTAAAACAGAAATTGGCCCGTCTAAATTACGGTTTTTTGCCTGACTTTCAACAGAGAATAGTTTCAGATCGATGCGACGCATCTAATCGTATAAAAATTTCCCCCAAAATATTTACCGACCGTCAGGCTACCCATAGGAAAACGGGAGTAAAAAACAGCAAACCGCAACATTCGGCACACAGATTTTGTCGGAATCTTCCCATTTTTCAACCGTAGCCGTATTTCAATATTTCGGTCATATCTTATTTCACGACACATTTGCATTTGAAGGGTCTACGTATAGTAGGTATTTGAAACTATACATTCACTTAAACACTTAGTAAACAAGTTAAGGAACATTAGTGCATATATTCCGATTTTGAATCTCAAAGTTTGGAAAATCTATTCCAACCGTCAGATATCACCGTTAAGATTAAATACACGTATGAAAAAAAATCCAACTACATCTGACAACGTTGAAGGCTCGATCGGGACGGTCAAACCGCAAAGTCAAACCTCTAAACGCTTTAAAACGGAAATTGGCCCGTCTAAATTACGTTTTTTGCCCTGACCTTCAACAGAGAATAGTTTCAGATCGATGCGACGCGACTAATGGTATAAAAATTTCCCTCCAAATATTTACCGACCGTCAGGCTACACATAGGAAAACGGAAGTAAAAACCGCCTAACCGCAACATTCGGCACACAGATTTTGTCGGAATCTTCCCATTTTTCAACCGTAGCCGTATTTCAATATTTCGGTCATGTCTTATTTCACGACACATTTGCATTTGAAGGATGAAGCAATGGTTTGTCGATAGTGATAGAAAATGGAAACTGCTCTTTTTTTGTTTTTTTTTTAATCATAGCCGACGAAATCAAACCTAGTATTCGTTGGCTATTGTTTTGTCGTTTTCTGTTAAAAACTTATGGCCGACGAAATATTTAATTTTCGTCGGCCATTGCTCGTAAAATAATTATTTTTTAAAAAACTTATGGCCGACGAAATACTAAATTTTCGTCGGCCATTGTTCGTAATATTATTATTTTTTTAAAAAATTATGGCCGACGAAATAATTATTTTTCGTCGGCCATTATAGGAGTATAGCCGACGAAAAAGTTTTTTTACCGACGACGGAAAAATCGTCGGCCATTCTGTGGGTATGGCCGACGATTTTTAATTTTTACCGACGAAATAATGAATCGTCGGTCATTCTATGTGTATGGCCGACGAAATTTTTTTTTGACCGACGACAAAAATTTTCGTCGGCCATTCTAGGGAATAGCCGACGAAAAAATTATTTCGTCGGCCGTTTTTTTTTTTTCGTCGGCAAAGCCCTTTTCTTTTGTAGTGATTCTCTCAGGAAGTGCCCACTAATACCAACTATAGTTCATTGATCAAAATACTTTAAAATTCATTTTTATATTAAATTCATTTTACTTACCGACGAACCGTAGTCGATCAAGTTCATTCAATTTAAAACAAATATCATTTCCGTAAATTCATTTTACATTTAACAATACAGATACTATGATTAACTCGTATTTAATACGAATACAGTAAGGTTTACTCACCTTAATTCACCAGAAATGGTAAATATCTGTTTTGCGTCTGGCCGAGGAAGAAACGGGTCGAATCTGGCTGAAACAGCGTCGAGTCGGATCGCTACAGTACCGGTAAACGGTCAACGGTCGGTCAACATTGACGGTCAACAGTCAACGTGGACTGGGCCTGACCGGGTCGGGTCGAACACAGGAAACGGGTCGAGGAGATCGGATCGGCTTGATTTCGATCCGATCGATTCCGCTTGATTCGGCGTGATCCACCTACACAGGGAGGAGCGCACGGTGGAGACGAATCGATCGGTGGTTGGCTCGAGTCCAGTGCTGCCTTGCTCCGTCACACACGGCGGCAGACGCCTTCTGATCGCTACAGCTCCACGTACAGACGCTCCCCCGGGCTGCGCCTTGGCTCTAACGGAAGAGGAGAGAAAACCTGTCGACCGGTGGGTGGCGGTGCACCATGGCGGTCGGACGGCGGAGATCGGAGGAGAGGCGATCCGATCGGGGAGAGAGAATTACTACAGTAACTTTTGAACATTAAAAAGCTATAGTACTGATAAACTGACGAAATGGGAAAATTCTGACTTTTTCCAAAAAAAAACGACTTTTTATAATTAATTTCAGAAATAGGAAATAACTTCTACAGGTCATAACTTCATCATACGACGTCCGTTTCACGCGTGCCACGAGTCCACGAACTCGTATCGTCGCGCTCTACAACTTTCGTGAAGGAAACTTTTGGAGACTCATAACGGATCAAAAAGTCAACTTTTGACCCATTGAAACTTAAACGTTTTTCAAATTTTAACTTTCGGAACCACTTCCGACGTCACGTAACGACTAAATAAAAGTGTACCAAAATCCAAAACTCGTAAATCAACCTCCGATAAAGAAGCGATTTTATATAATTAACATGAATAAAAAAAAATCGGGTTATTACATGGGGTTTGAGAAAGTTCTAAAATAAAATGAAAAATCGACGGATATGAGGAACACCAACTAAAATTTATTTATTCAGACATACATACATATTCATAACCCAGAGCCTCACTCTTGGGTAAACAGCTAAAAGCTGTTTAGCTGCTCATAGTTGTAATACAAACTTACTTGAGATTAAGAACACTCTTCACCAGATGCTTAGTAAGATACAGTAGCACACTCAGTAATACACTCTTAAAATACTCACAACTACCTCACTCTATTTTACAGACACTCACAATTCTCTGAAGACCCTTTCTCAGACTTTCTAATACTCCTTCTTCCTCTCTCTTCGAATGCCTTCTTCAGAGGGTTTCCTCTCCTTTTATAGGAGCCGGACCCCAAACTCGAATTCATTTCCGCTGAATTTTAGGACAGGAGGAATCTTATCTAAACTAAGGATGCTTCTAGCTGTCTTCCACTAAGCTAAAGTTACTTGTCTTCAAGTGTCGGCAACTACCACGTGTAAAAAGGCACCTTCCACTTAGAAAAAGTAATCTGTCTTCATGCGTCGGCACCTACCACATGTAAAAAGGCACCTTCCACTTAGAAAAAGTAATATGTCTTCATGCGTCGGCACCTGGTATTCCATCATGTTGTTGATATTATGGAGCTCTTCATCATGAAACGATGCCCCTGTATTGGAGCATTCTCCTTTTTCCTCAGGTTCCATGTCTGAGTCATATGGCACCTATGTCTCTGTTCTTTTTCAACCTTTTCTATCCACTTTGTGGTGGCAAGCGTACCATCTATCTCTTGCCTTTCTAAGGCTTTGAAAAAGTCACAATTATCTGAAGAGGGATGATTATAGCTTGTGACCATTATTTTTTATCCACTAGCCAGGAGAGTGGTGTACTGGTCTCTTTGGACTAACTTTTTTATGAGGTTTAACGCCATGGCCTTCATCCATGGTATGCTCCGATTCGGAGATCCATTATTTATGGAAGACTTATTTCCTTGAGTGCAACCTTGGACTGTTCTCACATAATGGTATGGAGAGATGTAACTCTTCTATCCTACTTCAGTAGTCCATTCTGGAGGGGTTGAGATGAATTTAAGTCTTAAGACGCATCCTTCTAGTCTTATGTTTTTAACAGCATCATAAATTTTCTCAGGAAGACCTTCTAAGTCTTTATTAGTTTTGGTCCAAAGATTACAAACAAAACCGTTCTCTATTAACCATAGCTTATTCTTTTGAGGATGTTCTGCTAGAACATCAACCATATATCTCCCGTAGTAGGGACCTGCTACTGCTGATAGCGTTAGTTGTAGAACTTTTCTATTTTTAAAATCTCCTAAGAGATTATGAAAACGGAACCATTCCAGCTCTGATAAAGC
The DNA here is from genome assembly GCA_963682095.1 of Potentilla sterilis. Classification (NCBI taxonomy): domain Eukaryota; kingdom Viridiplantae; phylum Streptophyta; class Magnoliopsida; order Rosales; family Rosaceae; genus Potentilla; species Potentilla sterilis. The sequence continues at coordinate 28,221,828 of OY821764.1, forward strand.
TATTACCGGAATTTTTGCACTTTCAGGATTTTCAAGATAAGGAATTTTGATGGCATTTTCAGGCTTTTGTTCTCCTTTTTTTTCGTCCTGGCTTGAAAGTTCTTCTGCTAACGCCTCTAAAGCTTGAAGTACAAGAGCTTCATTCTGATTTCTAGAGGCAGTCAGGAGATTGTCCATAATAACCTTCTGATTAAATTGAAGATCTTTACTAGTTCTGAAAACTGGCATTTTATAGATACTCATTGGATGATTGAATATCATGGTCATTCCGGTCACCACTGGTTGTTTTTTCTTGTAGGATACTATCATGTCATAATTTGGTTTCTCTGTTTGGAAGGGCCTGGTCGGCTTTCTTAGGATTCTATCCCATGCATTTTTATTTCTGGGATGCTGTAGAAACTCGTTTAAGAGTTTTTTCTCTTCCTCTACTTGCATCTCATTTTGCGAAGAGACTTTGGATTGACTATTTTGATATTCATCCCATTCTGCTAGGTCTGTATGAACTCTTTCTGAGGCTTTGCTTGATTCTGCAGGGGAATACGATACTATGTACTGATATCCAAGTCCATCATGTGGAGGGCCTACAGTTTTATCTCCGCTCTTGTATCTCTCCCACATAGCTTTCTCTTTTGTTCTCGATTCTCTGTCTTCAAGCACTGATTTCTCTCTTAGCCCAAAGTCTGGCTTTCTCCTTTCTTCAAGTTCCGGTTCTGGTCTTCTGCTTCTTGGATTTCGACCTTCATCTCTTTCAAACATTGCCATCTCTCTTGTTAGAGCATCAGGCAGATAATTCTTGTCTCCTGCAATCATTTCAACATCATATTCATATTGAGATAAAAAAATTTGCCATCTAAGAACTCTTCCTCTATCAGCTGCATCTGTTAACTTATAATTTTTGAAGTTTTTTACTCTTTTGTTATCAATTCTAACCAGAAACTTATTTCCTAAAAAGGCTTCTGCACCCCTAATAGATTTTATTAGGGCAAGTACTTCTTTATCCCCCGTGGAGTATTTCAATTCTGCAGGATTGAACTTTCCTGACAAGAATTTACAAATATTTTCTTGCACTACCAGAAAAGGCATCATAGCCGACGAATTTAAGTCGTCGGCTATAATGGTTATAGCCGACGATATTATAGCCGACGATTTCGTCGGCTATAACCATTACCCGACGACATATCGTCGGTTATAACATCGTCGGAAATACGCCGTCGGCAAAACTATACCCGACGACGATATCGTCGGCTATAACCATTATAGCCGACGAATAAATAGTTCGTCGGCCGTTATTTGCAATTTCGTCGGCTATAATGCCTTTTCTGGTAGTGTTGGTTCGTATCTGGCGTGATCGCCAAAACTACTCTTGCCCAGTAATAATCATTTGCATCAGTCTGCAAAATAATTAAGTCACCTTCTTCGGGTAACTGCAAAGGAGGGAGATTCTTTGTGAGTTTTTTATTTTCTTAACGGTGTTGCTATCATCCGTTGTAAAAGACCATTTTCTCTTTGAGCTGGTTTTGGGAGAGAGAAGAGCAGTGAGTCCACTCACTTGAGGAATAAAATCTCTCGCAAAGTTGACAACTCCCAAAAATTCTCTGAAAAGATTTTGCATCTGGGATATTGTCAGGGAATTGGCTAATTTTCTTCACAATATGTTCTTGAAGACGAATTTCTCCATCTTTGACATGTATGCCAAGAAAATCTATTTCTCCTTTTATAAGATGAATTTTCTTTTGTCCAAGGATAATTCTTTTCTGGACTATAAGCTTGCAAATTTGCTCAAGATGTCTCAGATGCTCATTCATAGTTTTAGAGAAGACAAGAATGTCATCAATGTAAACTATGCAGAAGTCTGAGTATGGCTTAAAAATGTTATCCATCTTTCTCTGAAAGATAGATGGTGCTTGTTTAAGTCTGAATGTCATTACTAACCATTCGTAATGTCCTTGAGGAGTCCCAAAAGCCGTCAAGGCAATGGAGTCAGGATGCATCTTAACTTGCCAAAAACCTGACTTTGCATCAAATTTTGAGAAGATTTTGGCTCCTTTCAACCTGTTGATGAGGACTCTTACTTGTGCAATTTGATAGCCATCTTTAACTGTTTTCTTATTGACGTCTCTGTAATCTATTACCATGCTTGTTTTTCCTCTCAATTGTTCTGCATGGTTTCTGACCAAGAATGCTGGAGCATGATGAGGGCTATCTGAGGGTCTGATTAGTTTCTTTTCAAGCAATTCTTGAATTTGACTTTCCATTTCTTTTCTATCCTCATCTCTGTAATGAGGAATGGCTTTGACATGGCATATTGCATTGGCATCATGCATTCTTAGCTGACAATATATCGGGTCTCTTTCCCAGTATAGCTGGGGATCCTCACTGATTATAGGTTTCAGTAGGTTTTCTATTTCAACAAGATTTGGAAGTTAACGTATACTTTTAAATTGTGCTCCTTGATGAATTCTTCTTCACCATCAGAGCTTTCTGAATCTTGAGGTTCTACTTCTGATTCTGAGTCTTCTGAACTCGTTGTTTCATTTGGTATGATTTCTTGGTATTCCTGAAATGCCAATACTGGTTGCAAAACCGGTTTAAAAGGTGGTTTATGATCACCACGCTTTGCTGGCGACTTTTGATATTGGTCTGTAAATCCGTTACTTGTAATGCTAACGGCATCAAGTAGTCTAGATTCCCAGTAAAACTTATTGTGCTTTTCAAACCCAATCATTTCTAGGGTTTGCACTATCTTTTGCTGAAGCAGGAAGTCATTTCCTATTAACATATCAGCTCCTTGAGCTTCACTTTGCCAAATTCTTTGGAAAGTAAAAATTCCTCCTCCTATGGAGATTCTGACATTCCTAGCAACATGATCCATTAGGAATTCATTATCTCCCATTCCAACTCCAGTAACAGTTTTGTTAGACTTTTCCCAATATTCGTCAGGAATAGCATATTTTTTTGCTAGACTGTATCCTGAACCATTATCTACAAATGCATGTAGATGATACTTTTTATATTTGGGAAATTTCAGGCCAACCATAATGTAGTTGCTGTATATACTCGTCTGAACCTGTTTTACTGGTTGGATTGTATTTTCAGAGATTTCTATGAAAGGATTGATCTTCCTTTCATTCTCCTGAGGAGAATTATTTCTTGATGTTTCGACTGTGTTTTGGCTTAATGAAGTTACTAACTTCATCTTCTTGAGATCATCCTCAAAATCCTGGATTTTCTTGAGGTTATTTTCTAGTCCATGCTTTTGGTTTTGATCATTGAATATATCATATTCTTGATCAACCAAGATATGAGCATCGTTTTCTTTAGTTTTTCTTCTTAGTTCTTCTATGAAACATTCTTTATGGTATGTTTCTCCTGTTTTTTCACAATACATGGGTATTGTGTCACTATCGTAGCAATTACGATAGTCACAGGTAAAAACTCCTGGATTTGGTAGAAATTTAAATTCTAACTCATTGATGCTACCAATGTTTTCTTGTTTCCAATTTTGAATTAGCAAGAATATAGGAAGATAACTATTTTCTTCTTCAGAATCGTCTGAAGTGCTTTCTGTATCGCTTTCTGATGAATACTCTAGAGAATATATTGACTCATTTTCTTCATCAGAATAAGCTACTTTGAAACCTTTTAGGTTTGTATATTCTATAATTTCATCATATTCTGCTATGAGAGCTTTAGAAGATCTTTTTTCTCTTTTTGGACATTCATTCGCATAATGTCTGTTGACAGTAACCGCAGAGGGGCTACAGCAAGCCCACAGACCCGCGGCAAGTACACCAGGGCCCGGCCCAGGACCCAGGATCAGATCACCAGCACCAGGCCTCGGGGCCCAGCGGTCTATCCTGCCTCCAAGGGTCCTGGGACCGGGGGCGCCTGCCTGCCAAAGAGGGCACCAGAATATCCAAACAGAAGGGAACCAGTCCCACATCGAAGGGTAAGGCCAGCCCTCACCCTCAACCACCTATATATGGGCCTCAACTACCACCATAAATAGGTAACTTGTCTCTCTCCCTGCTTACATACGTGCCCAGGTTATATATATTCCAACTATACTAACTTAGGCATCGGAGAGGTGAAGGCCGGCCCGCCCGGTATTCCCCTTAGTAAGCAGGATTGCAGGAGATCGAGTTGGATTCATCAAGTATCTACCGAGACCCCCGGGTTTAGGCAGAAACAATTGGCGCCGTCTGTGGGAACTCTGAACAAGAAGCCGTGCAAGCAACACCGCTGGCTGAGATTGTGGGAATGAGTCAAGAGAAAGGAACTACTGAGGAGGGGCGTGTTGCAACAGTGCAAACGCTCGCCTCCACCCATGTCGTCACGCGGGAGCTGCGTGGCGAGCAGGGCAGCGATTTGGGAAGGAGCCATGGAGGACCCTCCGGTGATCCAGAGCCCCGCCACGAGAGCTCGCACGGGAAAGACCCGATAGAGGACGAAGGCAGCCCGGTGCTTCGTGGCCTATCCCTGACGTTCTCGGATGACCCGAGTGATCAGTCTGAGAGCCAGGATCAAGACCCCACGTACAGCCCCGACCATGACGGCATGGCGGGAAAGGTACGGGCAATGGCCGCAGAAGTTAGTCGTCTCAGAGAGGAGAACGACCGGGACCGAGCCAAGTCCCAGGCCCGATACGAAGAGATGGAGGCAGTAAACGCCGCCCTGGTAGCCGCCCTAGAGAGGGGGCAGCAGCGCAGTGCCGCCATGGCCGAGGCACAAGCCGCACCCCTGCTAGTTCAACCCCGGCAGCTAGAGGCAGGGCAATCTTCGGGCGCCCGGCCCAGCGAGCCTGTGCGAGAGAAGTTACAAGCCGGCGAGGACCTGCCGAAGAGCACGCCCGCCTCCCACCAGCCGCACGCTTCGTCCATGGGTGAAGTGGATACTCCAACCGCCCGGGCGCTGCAACTGCTAGCCAACACCGTGTCGGACCTGAAGGCCCAGATGGAGGCAAACGAGAGGAGAGCAGCCCGGCCATTGGAAGGCGCCCGGTTCAACGAGCGCATGGGCCCCTTTTCACACCGAGTCATAGAGTCGGGGAGATCTGGCAACCAGAAGTCCCTCAAGCTCACCTATTCCGGGTCCGGTTGCCCGTATCAGCATCTGGACAGCTTCCGATCCCAGACCTGCGCCAAGGGTTACTCCGATGCAATCTGCTGCAACATCTTCCAGGAGACCCTGTCCGGAGAAGCGCTCAGTTGGTTCTACGAGCTTCCTGCGAATTCAATCGAGGCATTCGAACAGCTGGCTGACCGGTTCGTAGGCCGCTTCATCCTCCGAGTCGAGGGAGCACGGACGTCCACCGTCCTCTTCAACTGCATCCAAGCCCCCGGGGAAGAGTTGAGAACCTTTATCAACCGGTGGCAGACGGCCACGGCCGGGGTTCGGAACTTGGACAAGGGCATCGCCGAGATGGCATTCAAGCAGGGGCTTCGGGCAGGAAAGTTTTCCTACGCCGTCAGGGTAGAACTCCCTCAGGGCTACGACGAGTTGATGGCTATGGCCATCCGGCATGCCCAGGCTGATCATGAGACCTACGGGAACCACCTGCTGAAGAGGAAGCGGGATGAGCAGTCTTTGGACCATCCCCGGGGGGAGGATCCCCCGCGCAGTCAAGAGAGCAAAACCGGCCAGCGAGCCGAGCACGGGAGTCGCCGACCCAGCCGGAACAACAACAACAACGGCAAGACCTGGCCGCAGCGGCAGCAGAGGCCCTTCTCTGACAGGCCCCAGTCTCGGGCCGAGAACAAACCTGCACCGTACCACCAAGAGCGCCCCCTGGCAATTATGCCAGCACCCCCGGCTAATCAAGAAGTCTTCTCCACTCTCACCGCATCCTATGAGGACATCCTGCTGGAGAATGCGGACGTCATTGCCCCACCGCCCCAGAGAAGGTACCCCAAGGGGAAGCTTACGACGGCGCAGACAGGCAAGTACTGCTCGTACCACGATGAGGCAACTCATCGGACGAACCAGTGCTTCGCCCTCAAGACTGCAGTGCAGGGCTTGATTGATAGCGGCCAGCTCTAGAGATATGTTGGGGAGAGAGGAGCAGGCCCCGACCGGGAGGGTAACCCGGCTTGGTAAACCCGCTGGGTCCAGGCGGTTAGTTTGGCATATCGCCGGTTCAACCGATTGTAAAGATCAAATATATGCAAACTACTTTTGAAAACTCTGGCCCCGCAAGCTCAGATATATATTCATAATTAATTAAAGTATTCAAGCAGTAACCGCTCCGGAGAGTTTCTTTTACAAGCAAGAGCAAGAAAAACATCCTAAGGAGCCGCATCTCCAGCGATAGCTTCGTCATCGACCTCAGCTCCGGCAGGTTCGGCACTGTTGGTAAAAGAATCCAAGTGCGAGCGACGCTCTGCTCCTGGTTGTTCCTCCACCGCCAGCTGCTGGACGACCGGCTCCACAGGAGCATTTCCTTCGGCAGAGGTACCTGGCATCAGGGAAGTATTTAACCACCCCTTCGCCGCCCATTCCGTGTAGGCATCCGAGATGTCTTCTTCCCGGGCCTTCTCTAGGCAGTCCAGGAACCGATCGCTCTCCTCAGATTGAAGAACGAACCGGTCGAACTGTCCCGGGTCATCTCCACCAGCAGCAGCAGCGGTGGCACGTGCCTGGAGCTCGTCTATCTTGGCTTCCAGCTCGGCCCTCTCAGCGTCAGCCCGCTCCCGCTCCCTCTCCATGCTCCGGTTCTGCTCCTCCAGCTCCCGCGCCTTCTCCTCCATCTTCCTGGCCTTTTCCTCCATCTTCTTAGCCCTCTCCTCCGCCCTGGCCTTCTCCCGATCCGAGCGGGACTTCTCCACCTCCAGAAGCTTCTGAGACTTGGATAGCGCAGTTATCTGCCTCTTCAGCTCCGGGAGCTCCTCGCTCGCATCCGGCTGGTACAGGTGGTAGAGCAGCTGCAGGGCAACAAAGGCAGTCAAGTGGCAAAGAAAGAAGGCAGGATATAAGCAATACGGTGGTACCATGCGGTACTTACCCGGAAGATGGATTCCTTGCATTTTGGCCGGTTGCCACCCGCCAGCACGCCATCAACCCCGGGCTTGTCCAGGCCGAAGCTGGCCAGGTCCGCCATCATCTGCCGAACGAGAGCATTGTCCGGACTTCCCCTCGCCGCCTCCGCAGGCACAGGACTGCTCTGCCGGTCAGCTCCGGCTCCCTCCCCAGCATTAGATGTTACGCTGCTGGTTGTCCTGACCCGCTTCGCCAGGACCTCCCGGGATGACCCGCCGGTTAACGTCACCAGCAAAGGGGACGGACCGTCCGGCCCTTTCCGCTTCTCTCCCCGCCCTTCGGGAGCAGCGGCACGTGCGTTTGCACGAGGAACAAAAGCGGCGATACTCAGGCTCGCCGCACGGTTGGGGACCCTGTTTTCTCCCCCAGGAACCCGCACCGGTCCCCCGGCGCTCTTGCCCTTCCCAGGCACCGCTGCTGCCGCAGAGTGATGGGTCTTCACCCGCTCCGGCAGGTAGGACGATTCGTCCATATCCCGGGCCTGGGGCTCCGCATGCAACGTAACCCGCCCGTCCGCTTCCACCGAGGACCGGGCCACGCTCGCACCCTTCTCCGTAAGATGCCTCAGGAGATCTTCCCCGTCCATCGAAAGAGTGTTTTCGGGCTTGATCACCGCCCGGGTTGACGCACCTGCAGGACAAGGAAAACGTTAAATTGTTAAGCAAAACCTAGCACAAGTCCCACCGCTAGGGTTTGTTACCCACCGGGATCCCGCCCAAGCCCACAGTGTTCCAGCACTTCTCGCTGGATGAAATTGTACGAACTTCGCTCCAGGTGGTCCCAGCAGCCGAGAATAGTCAAGACCCTCTCCTGCTCCAACTCGGACAGCTGGAACGACTGGTCGCCTATGGGCTGGAAGGCGCCAGGCACCCGGTACATCCTCCTCTTCACCTGCCAAGCCCCGCCAGCCATCACCACCTTCTTTCTCCAGCTGTTGTCTACCCATGAAGGCATAGTGGTGATAACCGCTTGATTGTTGCGGGAGTTGAAGGATAAGCAGCCTTTGGACCCCGCCTTCCTCGAGTAGGACAACCTATACAGCGCCCGGAATTCATTGATCGTAGGCATACTCATTCCGGACAAGTCGTATAGGCAGCCTAGGCTTAGTAGCCGCCTCCATTGGAGACCGGGCAGCTGCGCGGGCGACGCTGGCAGGGCACTCAGTATATACTGCACAAAATCAGGCAGCGGTAGCGACATCCCGTGCCGGAACTGGTCCGGATGCACGGCAACCCAACCCTCCTCCGGGTTACAAGCCGACTCTCCAGGGTTCAATGGACGCAAAAAGATATCGTCCGGGATACCCCACGTTTCCCGGAACGCGGCAATCTCCGCGGGAGTCATGCTCTCCTCCGGTTCGTCACACACCACGGCAGTTCTTCCCCTACCAAGCGTGTAGCTTTCAGCGCGCGCACCGGCCATGCGCACCCCATGCGGTATCTCAGCTTCCGAGGAATCTGACCCGGAATCTGAGGACGTGGACGAGGCACCGCTCCCGGAGCGGTCCGCGGCTTCTTGCTCCGGGGCTTCAGAATCGAGCCAGTCCTGCATCTTCTCCACATCATCCACCACAGGACCTCTTGCGGCAGATTCAGAAGCCTCCTCCGAGCTCGAAGTGTACATCTTAATCTAGGGGCAGAAAAGAAAAACCCTAACGCTCGTCAGCAACAGACTACAACACCACCTTCAACGGCCTCTCCCCAAAAGTTTGCCGCTGAGCAACCCAGTCAGCGACACAGATCCCTCCCCCCCCGCCGCAAAACAACAAATCAAAAAGCAAGAAACACCGGGGCAAAGAACACAACTTACCGATTAGTATGCTCAGCCGAGGACAATCCGCCCTGCGAAAGCAACGAGCAATGGTAAAAGGAGGCTTGGGAGCGCTTCAAACAACGGATCTCTTGGGGCAAGGAACTTAGGGTTTTTTTTCGCCGGACCACCTCCTTTTTCTCTCAGTCTCTCTTAAAAGTGCAAGAAGCAAAAGTGGAAAGAAGAGCAGAAGAGACCTATTTATAGAGGGGACCGGTGCCCTAGGCATTTAGAAATCCCTCCAAAAAACGCAATCAGAGCAACTCAAACGCCTGTGAATCCAGGCCCTCCATCACAAAACCGTTCCCTGATGGCACGTGTCCCAGCATTGGTAAAACTGCCCACGCCATCATAACTGACGGGACTGATGGACTCCCTCCTTAAATGCATGTCAGCCACCTGTCCCACACGCTGGCGACAGGAAGGTAGGAGCAGGAACCAGGGAGTCACGCTCCCCTACGCTTCCCCAGATTCCACGGTTGCACGCCATCATCATTACAATTCAACCGCTTGAAAGACCTCTCACCGGTTATGATGATCCAACCGCTTCGAGAGCATCTATCCGGGTTTGAGCAGGACCTCGTTTCGATATGGCATGTCGCCCGTGCGAGTCCCGCCCGGTTCCATGGCAGTTCGCGGTTGCGATCTTCCAACCGGCTCCATGGCTTCTTCGCTGCAAAGCTTGAAGACCTCTCACCGGTTATGCTGATCCAACCGCTTCAAGAGCATCTATCCGGGTTTGAGCAGGACCTCGCACCGATATGGCATGTTGCCCGCGCGAGTCCCGCCCGGTACCATGGCAGTCCGCGGTTATGATCATTCAACCGGCTCCATGGCATCTTCCCCACATTTGCACCAAACGACCTCGTTTCGATATGGCAGGACGCCCGATCGAGGTCCGGTCTGCAAGTTCATCCGGGACTCGTTTCGATTTGGCAGAACGCCCGTCGAGCCCCCATGAACTCCGCCTCGCACCGATATGGCAGAACGCCCGGGCGAGGTCCACCCCATCGGTTCCGTCATGTCCAACCAGCTCGAGAGTACTTTCCGGAAACATAATCACCCGGACCCATGGCTTTTTCACAGGGGGACTCGTTTCGATAGGCATGTCGCCCGTCGAGTCCGCCCGCCTCCATGGCAAACGCATGGGCTTTACAAACCGGGCGAGTTTACATCTAACACATGTACTCTTGTCCAACAGGATAAAAACCCTGCGTCGCATTGAACCGCGATACTGTCCAGCAGGATAAAAACCCTGCATCGCACTGAACTGCGATACCTTTGGGAACACATGGGGGAGACTCGTAATCTCTACACCATCCCACCGGGCAGATTGTATCTCTAACACAGAACAAATCTCCCCGCAGGCTAACAAACCTGCACATTTACCTCATCGCTTATTCAAACACAAGCTGAGAAGAACTAGCAAATGTTTGCACCGCTCCGTTCTGATTTGGCGGAACAACCGGTTCTGGCCCAGTTTGCACCGCTCCGTTCTGATTTGGCAGAACAACCGGTTCTGGCCCAGTTTGCACCGCTCCGTTCTGATTTGGCGGAACAACCGGTTCTGGCCCAGTTTGCACCGCTCCGTTCTGATTTGGCAGAACGCCCGGTTCTGGCCCAGTTGGCACCGCTCCGTTCTGATTTGGCAGGATGCCCAGTTCAGGATCAGTGAGCTCCGCCTTATTCCGAAAGGGCAGCAGGCCCAATCAGAATTCCGTGCACAATCTCTTGCATGGCGGATTTCAACGCCTCATCATCATTCCATGCACAATCTCTTGCATGGCGGATTTCAACGCCTCATCATCATTCCATGCACCATCTCTTGCATGGCGGATTTCAACGCCTCATCATCATTTCATGCACCATCTATCGCATGGCATCATCTCATGCACTCTTCGGGTTTTCACCCCGTTCCATGCTCTAACACTCGAGCACAATCCTGTTTTACATTACCCAACATGCTTATAAATTATTTCTTGCCATCGGTAACAGGTACTCACCTCGGTCACGCCCAATCTTTAACGCGGACTTGGGGGACTGGGGACCTGTAGGTTGGTAACCCCGCGGGTCTGCGGGACAAGAGCAAGACAGATAAGTCCCCATTCAAGATTGCACTTGACCGGGAACTTGGGGGACTTGTTGACAGTAGCCGCAGAGGGGCTACAGCAAGCCCACAGACCCGCGGCAAGTACACCAGGGCCCGGCCCAGGACCCAGGATCGGATCACCAGCACCAGGCCTCGGGGCCCAGCGGTCTATCCTGCCTCCAAGGGTCCTGGGACCGGGGGCGCCTGCCTGCCAAAGAGGGCACCAGAATATCCAAACAGAAGGGAACCAGTCCCACATCGAATGGTAAGGCCAGCCCTCACCCTCAACCACCTATATATGGGCCTCAACTACCACCATAAATAGGTAACTTGTCTCTCTCCCTGCTTACATACGTGCCCAGGTTATATATATTCCAACTATACTAACTTAGGCATCGGAGAGGTGAAGGCCGGCCCGCCCGGTATTCCCCTTAGTAAGCAGGATTGCAGGAGATCGAGTTGGATTCATCAAGTATCTACCGAGACCCCCGGGTTTAGGCAGAAACAATGTCCTTCATCTTTACAAAGCCAACATCTGCAGGGCTTTGTTTCTCTTGAAGAATTTTCCCTTGGTGATTTTTTCTTAAAGAATCTCTTTCTAGGAGATGCTTTTTCTTTGTTTCGTTCAAAACTTTTCCTAAACTTATACTTCTTTTTAGAAGTAAAGTTACGGTTGTATTTCTTGTTTCTGAAATTGCCTTTGTTTTTCCGTTCAGTGTGGATATGGCATCCCCACTGTGTTGGGGTATCCAATATTTTTGGACACATGTTCTCAACTCCTCTGAGTTGTTTTTTGGCAGTTCTCGATTTTTAGTTTTCAGTACATTGCTTTCTTAAGAGATCTCTCACTCTTTATGCTATTCCTCCAACAGTAAAGTACTGGAGAGAGTTTTCTTCAAGGGACTGTGCTACAGCATTATTCCAGGGTTCTAGTAGTTTTCTGTAGTATGTTCTTACAAGATCATCATTCTCTAAATCTCCGATCGTGCAGAAATAATTCTGAAATTCATTGGTATATTCTTCAAAGTATCTCATATTGCAAATGCTCAGTTTTTAAATATTTGCTCTTGCTCTTTCTTTAGACTGCTCACTATGTCCCGTTATATCTCCATAGAATTGTGCATATATGGAAATAGCAAAATCTAATGGACTATTAGTCTGAGCTAGCTTGGTTGCTCAATCAGCCCATTTAGAGCTTCTCTTAAAGGAATTATACCATTTCTGGGCTATTCCTGTTAAGATCGACTCCTAGTAAGCATGAACATCTTCATAGGCGTATTTGGACAGGATTAACGCTGGGGTTAGCTTCAAGCTTGCAACCCAGTCGTCAATGGCTTTTCTTTTGTCTCCTACACTATCTAGATTTAGATAGACACCTCTTTCGGAGACTGCTTGTCCCCATTTTGGTTCTGTAGGAATATATTTCTGAGAGCTCCGTTCTCCATGCTTTCCTGTAGGCGCTTGCCCTTTAGGAAGTGATAGGAGCACAATGTGCGACGATATTATATGCTTATGCCCTCGTTTATGCTTTGTTTAACCCTTATTTGTCTAAGATAGAGTCATAATATAGTTAGTGTCAATTTTGGTAGAGTTTTGGTGAAATGTGTTTAATTGTCCGAAAAATGACTAAGTATGAGAAATCTGTAAAATAGTGCAAAATATGTCTTTTTCGCGATTTTGTGACGAGTACAAATGCGATCTATCCTTGTCCGAATTTAGTGAAATTTGGTGTGCTTAATATTCATATGCTGAGGAATGTTGTGTTGAAATTTCAGATCAATCGGAGTTCGGGAAGCCACCCCAAAGTTGGCTGCAAAACGGCAGTCCGAGCATTTCAATCCAGGGGCTTCCAGGATTTTCCTGGGACTTTGACCCAACTTCGAAAAATCATTCCCGTCGACTCACAAGGAGTTTGATCGAACTGTTTTATGGGGAGATGGCCATATGTGTCTAGTTTATCTGAGACTTGGAATTGCATCAATTGGAGCTCCACGGATGGAGATATGCCGGAATTACTGCATCAAGGTCAAATCTGCCGATTCCAGGAACCTACTGCCCCCTTTTTGTGTTTTCTGTTTTTAATGGACCAAATGGTGTACAAATGCATTTATGAAGATGGTTCAAGCTTTAAGAAGGGAAGAGGAAGACACTAGGCCATGGCATTGAAGAAAAATATGAAGAAAGACGTCTCCTAGTCAAACTAGGAGAAGCTGCCGAATGGGGCAGATTTCTGCCAAAGTGAAGAGCTGCCGGTTTGGGGCATTTTTCGATGGACCGAGACACATCAAATGAAGTCCAAGATCACACAAGAAGTCCATGAAGATGTGAAGCCCAAGCCTTGAAGAAAAATTCAGAAAAAGAAAACCTAATTGAACTATGAAAAGGAAGGTTTCAAACCTTATCCCACTAGGTTTTCTTTTTCCTTGTGCATGAAGGGCTGCCGGCAATCACCCTAATTTTTCCCTATAAATACCCAACTTTTACACAGAAAAGAGTGTCACATTCCAAAGCAAAAATCTAGCCAAAGCTCTACCTAAATTTTCCCAAGAATCCTACACAAAAACCCTAGCCAAAACCACCTCCCCCACACCAAAGTTTCCTGCCGAAACCTTGTTTTCCTTGCTGCCGATACCTTCACTGCCGAGCAGCAATCCATCCGATCATCATCAATCACCGGATCCATACAAGTCGAAGTCTTCAAGGTTTCTAATGTGTGATCCAATCCCTACTCTTGGCTTTGTAAATTTTTGTGTAGTTATGTTAAACTTTGTCTATGAAATTGACATGAATTCTTGGTTTCAATTTTTATGTCTATGTATGAATTGGATTGAAATTTGGTTTTATGATTTGCATGTCAATTTATTTTCTTTATCTTTAAGTGAGGTTTTAGATGTAAGAATATGGATTGCATGCTTGAACGTGAGCCGAAGCTCGCATGCAATAATAACCCTACAATCGTTAGTAGTATAGACATAAGTAGGGATCGTTCTAGGCCGGGGATTAAGGGTACCTGAGATATGAAATTGTTAGACACAAACATATTCACAAATATACAAAAACGTCACAAATATGGGGGTATAAGAGTCCGGCAGCAATGCTGCCTCTACACTAGGCTCGGAATTAAAAACAGAAAATAAATCCTAAGCTACTATATACAAGTGATCATCATCTCTCACAAAACATTTAGCACAAAAGACTCTTTAACGTGTAGACTAATATGCAAGAAGGTAAGGAATAAATATGAATGTTGTTTCGACCTAACCAATTTCGATCCCAATTAGAGCCTACGAGGTCATCTAATCGTTGATTACTAGAGTCTTAAGATTAACTACGAGTATAATCCTAAGGTATATGTTAACCGATTTTACTGGGCCAACAATTAAACACATGAATCACAAATCGAAGACATGCAAACAAGCAAGGTCGTCAATCATCTTATTTAACATGCAAGTTCTAAGGGTTTTAAACTCTTTGCGAAAACACAAACCAAGACAACTACGAGTATGAATTATTCATGCTTTCAAGTTTGATGAAACCTAACACCTAGATTTACATGCAAACAACAAATGCTTAAGCACAACTAATGTTTCGGTTTATAAGGCATACTCCTTAGATTACTAATCGAATTAAGTTCTCAAACAACATCGCATACCTATTGTCCTAGTTATCAAACATAAAAATCTACAAGTCACATATTACAAATTAGCATGTAAAAACTCAAAGAAAGCGTGGCCTAGCCCTAAGCAACGAATCAAAGAAATCTTCAACATGCAATTTATGAAACCAAAATCCAATCCAAATCATACATAGACATACAATTTGAAACCAAAAATACAAAAGAGTTTCATAGACAAAACTATTCATAGCTACATAAACTTTACTAAACCAAGAGAAAGGAGTGGATCACACTTTTGTAGACACCTTGGATGACTTCGACTCGTGTGGATCCGGCGGAAGATGGAAGAGATGAGGCTGCTCGGCAAAGGGCTGTGTCGGCAGGAAGTATACCAAGTTTCGGCAGAAACTTGGGTGAGGTGGTGGTGGTTTTTTGGCTTTGGGTTTAAGTAGGATTCTTGGGGACAATTTGGTAGAGTTTAGGCCTTGTGTTTAAGCTTGAGATGAGATGATTTTTCTGAATGAAAAGTGGGGGTATATATAGGGGAAAAAGGAGAGAGGCTGCCGGCAGTCCCTTAAGCCAAAAGGGATTCAGAAAACCTAGTTCATTAAGGTTTTGCAACCTTCCTTTCTTAATCCAATTAGGTTTTCTTTTCTGAATATTTTCTTCAAGGCTTGGGCTTCACATCTTCATGGACTTCTTATGTGGTCTTGGACTTCATTTGACATGCCTTGGTCCATCGAAAAATGCCCCAATTGCTGGCAGCACACAAAGGCATACAATCTGCCAGAATCGGCAGCTTCTCCTAGTGTGACTAGGAGAACGTCTTTCTTCAAGTTTTTCTTCAATGCCATGGCCTAGTGTCTTCCTCTTCCCTTCATAAAGCTTGGACCATCTTCACATATGCATTTGTACACCATTTGGTCCATCAAAAACAGAAAACACAAAAAGGGGGCAGTAGGTTCCTGGAATCGGCAGATTTGACCTTGTTGCAGTAATTCCGGCATATCTCCATCCGTGGAGCTCCGATTGATGCGATTCCAAGTCTCACGTAAACTAGACACATAGGGCCATCTCCCCATAAAATATCTCGGCCAAATTCCATGCAAGTCGTCGGGAATGATTTTTCGAAGTTGAGACACAGTCCCAGGAATATCCTGGAAGCCCCTGGATTGGAATGTTCGGATTGCCCTTTTGCAGCCAACTTCTGGGCGACTTCCCGAACTCCGATTGATCTGAAATTTTAACACAGCATTCCTCAACATATGAATATTAAGCACATAAAATTTCATAGAATTCAGACAAGGATAGATCATAAATTTGCTCATCTCAAAATCACGAAAAAGACATATTTTGCAATATTTTCCAGATTTCTCAAACTTAGTCATTTTTCGGATTCTTAACCAAATTTCATCAAAACTCTACCAAAACGACACTAACTACATTATGACTCTATCTTAAATAAATAAAGGTTTAAACAAAGCATAAACGAGGGCATACACATATAATATCGTCGCACATTGTGCTCCTATCAATGCTAAAGAGTAAGGAAAATACATGATGAACTAGTAATTAGGATTTTCGGCAAAAACATTGTTAAATTGATTTTAGGGTTTTCTTGACTTGTTCTTTAAATTTGTGCGCTTAAAGATTGGTAGCCTATGTAATTGCAATACTTAGATTATTGATCTCATTAGCCGAAAAATTAATATGGATTAGGTAATCAACGAGTTACTTAGTTTGTGTTGTTTTTCACGAGGGTTAGAGTAATTTAAATGAACATGCTTGTTGAAGAGATGATTGACAACTTTACTCTATTGACTTGTTTCCAACTAAAGAAAAAGACTTTGTGCTTAATTACTTGTCATGTTTGTTTACGTCGGTTAGAATATTCAAAGATGACTAGTATAATTGTAAGGTTAGGCGGTTAGTCACTTAAAATACATGAGGAGTCTTAATCAATTAGTAGCCGGTTAGGAGCTAATTGGGTTGGAGTTAAGTTGAGTCTAGAACGCTTTAATACCTTGCCGTGAGTCCTATTTGCTTGTTTGTTATGTGTTTTGATTGCTTGTGTGTTAGTGCTTTGTGGAAGAATGTCGACCAAACTTGTAAAAATTAGACTTAGGATTTATTTTCAGAATTTAATTTCGTTCCACCTAGTTCTAGGGCAGCTTAGCTGCCGAACCTTTTCACCCCCCATATGTGACGATTTTGTGTATATATATGTATATATCTGTCTAACAATTTCATATCTCAGGTACCCTTAATCCCCGGCTTAGAACGATCCCTACTTATGTCTATACTACTAACGATTGTAGGGTTATTATTGCTTGATGCTCGCTTCGGCGACACGTCAATTTTTGGCGCCGATTGCCGGGGATTATAAAAGCTTGTTTTATGATTTTGTTGTGTATATATGTTGCTGGAAATTTTTGTTGTGAAGTTGTAAAGTTGTAATTGTAAATTTATTTTGGGATTTTGTAAAGTAGAAATATGCTTCGGCATGTAGAGTTTAAATTTCGGAAGTTGCATGATGTATATTGATGTATGTTGGTAATCACTTAGTTTAATTTCTAGGGAGTTGATAGTGTTGTGTATGTTTGAGGTTATTGTAGTTTCTAAAGTGTAACATGTAGGTGAAGCCACTTTTGTTGATCATAACCAAAACCCTTCATGTGAATGGTGCTATGTCGGAGGCCGTTTCTATGTAGATTGGGAAACGCGGGATACTTCCCCCCCACGCATATAAGCGTTTCTTCGGTAATAGTATTACTTCTATGAGGTTGAGGGCGGTTTTAATCAACACTTGTAGACTACTAGGGACCCGTGTTTATTTTACAAAGTATGGGGAAGTTATTTTCATAGATATGGTTCTCAGGTTTGTTTAACTGGATCTCAAGACCCATAGACTGATGTTCATTCTCGGTGAGTGAGTCGATAGGGGGTTCGCCCTCCGTGGTGTCCAACAATGAGTCCTGCCTGGTTCCTGTAGGGGGTTCGCCCTCCGTGATTTTAATGACCTTTGAAACGTAAAATACGCACGACCTAGTCGACAGCTTGTGCCGAAGCATCACCTCACTTTAGACGCTAGAACATAACTTGACATATGTGACCTATTTTCTTCAAAGATAAAACATGTTGTGTGGTTCAAACTCTTGAGGTATATCGGGTTAAGCATGATACTACCGGGGGCTGTATCAGTCCATTGCACCGTTATCTCCTCTGCTCCACGTATTTCGAGAGTTAGAACAAATTTAAAAGAAATTAGACTTAGCGATTACATGATCATGGACGTTTTGATTTTTGCTCTCTTATTGCCGAACCATGTTTGTTCTTTGCCGAAATTTTGTGCCTTTGCCGAATGTTCATATGTGTATTATTGTTGAAATATGTTGTGTAATTGCCAATGTTGTGGCTTGTAATGATGTATATTCTTGCTTTCTATTTCTTTACGATGTTCTAACTTGTTCAAATGTTGCAAATTTCAGAAATAATGCATGTCCGAATCTAATATTTGGACAAGAGATCTTCAAGGCCGTTTGCAACGTTTAGATCAAGAACTCGCTATTGCTCGTTTTGTGCCATTACCGCTATCGTCACCAACCAGTTCATCAGTGTCATCATCATTGCCATCATCACCCATTGTGCCGACAGTTTCAGATTCATTGCCGAGCTCCCCTTCAGTAGTTTCATCGTCGTGTGATCTTCAGAATCCTGAATTTGAAGCCTTTGCCGAATCATCAGAAGAAGAAGAAGAGATAATGGCATCCATCAGATCACAGAATGGTCATGTTGCTGGAGCTGGTATTGCTCCTTCGAATATCACTTATCCTCCCTTGGAAGCTGACAAGACGGGAGAGATTGAATTGAGGAGTGGATTCCTCCATAAGCTGAAATCGTTTTATGGGATGCCAAGTGAGGACCCTAACAAGCATCTACAGTGGTTTAACTTCACCACGGAGTCCATGTGTCCAAGAGGGACCGATTTGCAACACTTCAAAATGAAGGCTTTTCCATTTTCTTTAGAAGATCAAGCGAAGGAGTGGTTGTTTGAGGTGCCTAGTGGTCGCATCATTTCGTGGAGTACTATGATGGATGAGTTTTTGCTCAAGTACTTTCCTGCTTCACGTATCACTGATCTGAGGAAGCAAATTACTAGTGTGAAGCAAGCCGGAGATGAGACTTTCTTTGACTACTACAAGAGGTTCAAGTCCTTAGTTTTTTTGTGTCCATCGCATGGCATTAGCGATGGGCTCTTGTTGCAATATTTCTATGAGGGATTGCGCGTCATGGAGAGAGAGTTTCTTAACTCGGCCGCGGGAGGTAGCTTTTTGGAGTTAAATGCTGGTGCGGCAAGAAGTTTGTTGGAAGTTCGTGCCTTGAACAACCAACAATTTGGCATGGCACGAGGCAATGTGCAAAGGAATGAGAAAGTGCATGAGACGTCTTCGAGCTCAAAGTTAGAGGAGAAAGTGGACAAGCTTACCGACTTGGTGAGTAATTTGATGAAGAAGCATGCTAGTGTATGTGGAATTTGCACCGAGGGCCATGAGACCGACCAATGCCCTCAATTTGGAGTTAGTGAGGGAGTAGAGGAGTGCAATGCTATTGGCTTTCAAGGAGGCCAACGATTTGGGAATTTCAACCCAAGGTTCAATGATCATCCAAACTTTCGATGGGCGAACAATGACAATGTGCTTAGGGCACCTATGCAGCCGAGAGAGGGAGGAGCACTGTTTGCACCGAGGCCACAATTTGTGCCTCGGCAGCCATATATGCCGAACCAAGGAGCTTTTGGGGCATTGCCGAACCAACACCAAGGAGGGCCGAGCCAAGGCCAAGCCGCACCGAGCAATCCGAACTATGATGCTTTGATTCAATCATTGTCAAGTGCTACTCAAGCATTGCTCGCGGGGCAACAAAATCATCAAAAGGACATTGGTGAGCTCAAGACTCAAATGGGTCAAGTTGTAGATTTCATGGGAAGATTTAATGAGCAAGGGAAGTTGCCAAGCAATACGATTCCAAATCCGAGGAACGAGCAAGCCAAAGTGATTCAAACTCGTAGTGGAAGAGAGTTGTTTCCTCCAACAAGTCCAAAGAAGAAGCGAGTAACTTTTGAGGTCTTTGAGGATGATGAGATGGCTGCCGGACCTGCAATTGCCGGCAGCCAAGATGGAAATTATGATCATGCTGCCGAGAAGGGAGAGAGTGCCGAGCATGATGCAACCGGCCATGCAACCAGCAGGGCTGCAGCCGGCAAGGAGAATTCTGCCGAGCAAGGGTATGAGGCCGGCCATAATGTGAATGATAAGGGGCTGCGCAACGAGCTTGAGTACGATCCTGCAACATCAAAGAATGAGTTAGTGCCAAACCAAGCAAGCAAGGGAGGGAGGGGTACCAACATCAAACACTCCATTCCCTTCTCGCTTTGCTAGAACGAAGAAGGATAAGTCTGATGAGGAGGTGTTGGAGATTTTCCGGAAAGTGCAAGTCAACATCCCTTTGTTGGAGTGCATTAAGCAAGTACCGAAGTATGCTAAGTTTTTGAAGGAGCTATGTACGGCTAGAAGGCATACTAGAGAGACTCGTGTGGTGACTATGAGCGAGACGGTATCGGCCGTTATTCAAAGGAAGTTGCCACCAAAGATGAAGGATCCGGGAAGCTTCAATGTGCCTTGTGTCATAGGCAACACTCGTTTCGAGGATGTGATGTTGGATTTGGGAGCATCGATCAATGTCATGCCACTCAATGTGTATCAAACGTTGAGTATAGGGCCTCTCAAGAAGGACAATGTCATCATTCAACTTGCGGATCGCTCAAGTAAGTATCCGGAGGGTTATGTGGAGGATGTGTTGGTGCAAGTCAACCAATTGATTTTTCCCGCCGATTTTTATGTGGTTGAGATGGAGGATTCGCCGGTCAATAGCACTCAATTGCTACTAGGGCGACCATTCATGAGGACGACGCGCACAAAGATAGATGTGGCCGAGGGCAACCTAACTATGGAGTTTGATGGTGAGGTGATTAAGTTCAATGTGTTTGATGCCATGAAATTCCCCAATGTTGATTTGAAGGAGGGTTGTGCCATTGATGTTTTGGAGGAGGTCGAGCAAGTTATGTCGACCTCGCTCGACGCATAGCAATTAGCGATTGAGCAAGGGGTCGGATTTGACAAGAGGGGAGAACGAGTGCAAGAAGAGGCCGAGCCAAGCATTGCCGAACCCTACACCATGATGCCGAGCCTTAGAGAGGTGGCTGCCGAATTCGACGCCACACCAATGTATCCGAGGAACTCGTTCTTGTCAATTCCAAGTGCCACAACAAAATTTCGACCAAGTGTGGAAGAGGCCCCAAAGTTAGAACTTAAAGAACTCCCTAGTCACTTGATGTATGTTTATCTTGGAAAAGAAGATACACTACCGGTTATTGTGTCTTCAATGCTTAGTGAGAAGCAAGAAGTGGATTTGATACGTGTGCTTAAGAAGTACAAGACCGCCATAGGTTGGACCTTAGGGGACATCAAGGGAATAAGCCCTACTACTTGTGTTCATCGCATCTTATTAGAAGAAGGAGTTAAGCCGACAAAGGAAGCTCAACGTCGACTTCACCCTCCCATGATGAAAGTTGTTAAAGAAGAGATTATCAAGTTGCTTGATTGTGGGGTTA
This sequence comes from Potentilla sterilis, assembly GCA_963682095.1. Lineage (NCBI taxonomy): Eukaryota > Viridiplantae > Streptophyta > Magnoliopsida > Rosales > Rosaceae > Potentilla > Potentilla sterilis. The sequence goes on from OY821764.1 coordinate 28,243,047, forward strand.
TTTACCCAATTTCGGATAGTAAGTGGATATCTCCCGTGCAAGTAGTGCCAAAGAAGAGTGGTGTAACGGTTGTCAAGAATGAGAAGAATGAGCTTGTGCCACAAAGACTTGTAACCGGTCATCGGATGTGCATCGACTATAGGAAGCTCAACGCTACAACGAGGAAGGATCACATGCCTTTGCCGTTTATGGATCAAATGCTAGAGAGGCTAGCCGGCCATTCTTACTATTGTTTTCTTGATGGATATAGTGGCTATAATCAAATCATGATACACCCGGATGATCAAGAGAAGACCACTTTTACTTGTCCATTTGGCACGTTTGCTTATCGACGGATGCCATTCGGACTATGCAACGCATCCGGTACTTTTCAAAGATGTATGTATGCTATCTTCTCGGATTTTATTGAAGACATTATCGAAGTGTTTATGGATGATTTTAGTGTGTATGGAGGCACCTTCGATGTGTGTTTGGGGAACTTGGAGAAGATACTTGAGAGGTGTGTAGAGACAAATCTTGTGCTCAATTGGGAGAAGTGTCACTTCATGGTCACGCAAGGCATTGTTCTAGGGCACATTATTTCGGCAAGAGGCTTAGAAGTTGACAAAGCCAAGGTGGAGCTAATACAAGCATTGCCGAGCCCTAGATGTGTGAAGGATGTGAGAAGTTTTCTTGGCCATGCGGGGTTTTATCGAAGATTTATAAAAGACTTCTCTTCAATTGCCAAGCCATTGAGCAACCTGTTACAAAAGGAGGTGACGTTTGAGTGGTCGGAGGCGTGTGAGAGAGCTTTTTGCCGATTGAAGAGGCTCTTGTGTACGGTGCCGGTTTTAGTTTCACCAAATTGGGATGAGCCATTTGAGTTGATGTGTGATGCTAGTGATTATGCACGTGGAGCGGTACTTGGACAACGAATTGAGAAGAAGCCATGCGCCATTTACTATGCTTCAAGGACTCTCAACGATGCTCAACTCAACTACACAACAACGGAGAAGGAACTCTTAGCGGTAATTTTCGCTTTGGAAAAATTTCGATCATATCTTTTGAATTCCAAAGTTATTGTTTATAGTGATCATGCCGCTTTGAGATATCTTATGACGAAGAAGGATGCTAAGCCGAGGCTCATTCGATGGATTCTTTTGCTTCAAGAGTTCGACATTGAGATTAAAGACAAGAAATGAGTTGAAAATGTTGTAGCCGATCATTTGAGTAGACTTGTCAAGGATGAGGATCGGCTGCCCCTATGTGAAACCTTTCCGGATGAGCAACTTTTTCGACTTGAAGTGCATGAGCATTGGTATGCCGACATTGCAAATTTTCTTGCTACACACCGATTTCCTAAAGAGATGCCGAGCCACCAACAAAAGAGAATAAGGAAGCAAGCTCGACACTTCTTGTGGGATGATCCGTACTTATGGAAGCAATGTGGTGATCAAGTGCTTAGGAGATGTGTGCCGGAGAATGAGCATCGCTCCATCCTTGCTTTTTGTCATAGCAAAGCTTGTGGAGGACATTTCGGAGCTAAGAAAACGGCATTGAAGGTACTTACTTGTGGTTTCTTTTGGCCTACAATTTTTAAAGATGCTTACATGTTTTGTAAGTCATGTGATCGATGCCAAAGAATGGGGAATATTGGACCAAGAGATCAAATGCCGCTCACTCCTATCAACGCCATTGAGATTCATGATCTTTGGGGGATTGACTTTATGGGACCGTTTCCTTCGAGTAAGGGCTTTCTCTACATATTGCTTGCGGTTGATTATGTGTCAAAGTGGATTGAAGCCAAGGCTACACGCACCAACGATGCCAAGGTGGTAGCCGAGTTTCTCAAGACCAACATCTTTTCACGTTTTGGAGTTCCAAGAGTCTTGATTAGCGATGGAGGATCCCATTTTTGTAACCGCACCATTGAAGCCTTGTTGAAGAAGTATGGAGTCACTCATAAGGTTTCTACACCTTATCACCCCCAAACAAGTGGTATGGCCGAGGTAAGTAATCGAGAGATCAAGCAAATACTTGAGAAGACCGTTGGACCTTCAAGGAAGGATTGGAGTGATCGTCTCAATGATGCTTTGTGGGCATATAGGACTGCATACAAGACGTCGATAGGTATGTCACCTTTTCGGTTAACATATGGCAAAGCATGTCACTTACCGGTTGAACTTGAGCATAAAGCATGGTGGGCGGTTAAGGCTTTCAACATGAGCATTGACGAGGCCGGCCTTCATAGGAAGCTTCAACTCAACGAACTTGAAGAAATACGGAATGAAGCTTATGAAGCCGCATGGATTTACAAGCAAAAGACTAAGGTTGCTCATGATAAGATGCTTCGACGGAAGAAGTTTGAAGTTTGTCAAAAAGTTCTCTTGTATCACTCACGGCTCAAACTTTTTCCGGGTAAGTTGCGCTCTCGTTGGATCGGACCATTCATTGTTATTCAAGTATATCCACATGGAGCCATAGAGATTCGGAATGAAGATACGGGAAACATATTCAAGGTGAATGGACATAGACTCAAGCCGTACTACGAGCCATTTGAGCCCCTAAACAATGAAGCCGATGTCCATGATCCCCCAAGCCAAGGGGCTACCGTAGCTATTGTCCATGCCACAAATCCTGCTGCCGAGCAGCAGCGCCCCACAAGAGCCGGACCACCACCCCCTGCCGGACCTGCCATTGCCGGCAGGGTTGACACACTCCCACAAGAGGCCGGGCACAAGGCTGTTATGCCACAGGATACGTTGGATACTCAGCCGGACACGCAGCTTCTGCTGCCGGATACGCTGCCCTCTACAAGTGCCCAATCGGATGCAACATGCAACAAGCTACTTCTTGAACCACTTCACGCCGATTTGAGTTACTTTGGAGCAAGATGAACACATGCAATATGCAACATGGTGAAAAGTCTAGGCTATGGACTATAAACACAAAGCGCTACTTGGGAGGCAACCCAATTCGATCAAAGAAAAGTGAAGGAGCCATCACCGAGAGTTTGAAATTTCTTAACCCTTCTCTTTTTCTTTGATTTGTGATGATATGTTGGTATATGTTAGACTATTGCATGCTTAGGAAATTCGTTGATATAGATTTGTGCTTACATTGAGGACAATGTAATTTTCTAAGTGTGGGGTGGGATAGTATGTTCCGTTTTTGTTTTATGTCTTTGTGTGTTTAGAAAAGAAAAATTCAGAAAATTGTTCCACAAAAATAGAGTGTTTAAATTGTTTGTTTCGAGTCTTAGGATGCCTCTAATATGTCAATGATGTTTTTCTCCTCTTTGCATACATAGATGATGGTTGTGCATACAATTAAAATTGTGGGTTTCATGGATTATGTGCATTGGTAGGAGCATGTAGGACTTGTTGATTAACGAAGCATGCATGTTTTAGCTAGTTTATTTCGATTACAACCTATGTGAGCTTTTGTGCCAATTTGCTTTCTTCTTGAGCGATAAAAGATAAAATTCGATAGATGTGTAGGAAGCATGAAACCTCATAATTCTTTGCATATTCGATGACTATGTGCCATAGCTCTTTAATGAACTCTAGTATGCTAGAACTTACTCTTGTTGATTTTCGAAATGTTTATATCATAAAATACCTTGATTTTGAAAGTGATTGAAAAAATCTTTTAGGTTTACCACCAAAGCCAAATAAAGCATGTACCCTATTGGAGCCCGTCGTGGGACACCTTAGTAAACCCCTTTGAGCCTATGTTGAGCCTTTTCTTTCATCACCCTTAAACACTTTCCATGAGCTTAGTATAGTGATGCCTTTACCTCGTGTGTCGGCAAAGCTTGATTTTTGAAAGCGTTTTCGCGTGTGTGATGAAGAAGAACAAGTGTGGGGTAGACTTAGCCATGAAATTATATGAAAAATGTATGCATGCCGTGCCTATGAAAAGAAAAGAAAAAAATGCTCGGATTAAAAAGAAAAGAAAAGAAGCCGAGAGCAAGAAAAGATTGAAGGGCACGGCATAGGCTTGAAAAAAGAAAAATTTTATGCATGGCTATTGTCTAGATTATTGTTGTAATGTTTTATGGAAAGAAAAGAATGAAGTATGGGTCCAACAGGAATAAAATTTGACTTTTGGCGAGAAGACATAAGGAGATCGAGCTTTGCTAAAGGCCTTAGTGACGTCTTTGAGCCTCCTTATCCAAATATCGAATACCTCTTAGCCTAGCCCATTACAACCCTTTTGATTGATCTTTTTCATGATTCTTAAGATGGTTAAATTTGATTGTGGAGATTATCTCAAGAGTAAGCATATGGTTTTGGTTCATTGGTGCACATAGTTGTTATATGAGGTTTTTCCATAAAAATTCACAAAGTGCTTTCGTTTCTTTGATATATGCAAGTCACTCTTTGTAATTCATTATCTTTCACTTGCATATACTATTGAGTGAATGACCATGCTTCGAGAGAAAAGAAGAGAGTATGCCTTGTGAGGTGATTTGAATTAGCTTTAACATGTTTACATGCTTACTTTTTGCTCTTATATGTTTTTATTGATGTCACATGTTCATGAAGCTTTCGTGCTTATCATCGTTATGCATTAACTTGAAAGCTATGTGTACATACGAGCCTGAGACAAATTGTTAGGGGCAATAGTTTATTTTGAGTCTTAGTTTTATTTAGTTTGCTAAGGGACTAGCAAAGGATAAGTGTGGGGTAGTTGATAGGAGCACAATGTGCGACGATATTATATGCTTATGCCCTCGTTTATGCTTTGTTTAACCCTTATTTGTCTAAGATAGAGTCATAATATAGTTAGTGTCAATTTTGGTAGAGTTTTGGTGAAATGTGTTTAATTGTCCGAAAAATGACTAAGTATGAGAAATCTGGAAAATAGTGCAAAATATGTCTTTTTCGCGATTTTGTGACGAGTACAAATGCGATCTATCCTTGTCCGAATTTAGTGAAATTTGGTGTGCTTAATATTCATATGCTGAGGAATGTTGTGTTGAAATTTCAGATCAATCGGAGTTCGGGAAGCCACCAAAAAGTTGGCTGCAAAACGGCAGTCCGAGCATTTCAATCCAGGGGCTTCCAGGATTTTCCTGGGACTTTGACCCAACTTCGAAAAATCATTCCCGTCGACTCACAAGGAGTTTGATCGAACTGTTTTATGGGGAGATGGCCATATGTGTCTAGTTTATCTGAGACTTGGAATCGCATCAATCGGAGCTCCACGGATGGAGATATGCCGGAATTACTGCATCAAGGTCAAATCTGCCGATTCCAGGAACCTACTGTCCCCCTTTTTGTGTTTTCTGTTTTTAATGGACCAAATGGTGTACAAATGCATTTATGAAGATGGTTCAAGCTTTAAGAAGGGAAGAGGAAGACACTAGGCCATGGCATTGAAGAAAAATATGAAGAAAGACGTCTCCTAGTCAAACTAGGAGAAGCTGCCGAATGGGGCAGATTTCTGCCAAAGTGAAGAGCTGCCGGTTTGGGGCATTTTTCGATGGACCGAGACACATCAAATGAAGTCCAAGATCACAAAAGAAGTCCATGAAGATGTGAAGCCCAAGCCTTGAAGAAAAATTCAGAAAAAGAAAACCTAATTGAACTATGAAAAGGAAGGTTTCAAACCTTATCCCACTAGGTTTTCTTTTTCCTTGTGCATGAAGGGCTGCCGGCAATCACCCTAATTTTTCCCTATAAATACCCAACTTTTACACAGAAAAGAGTGTCACATTCCAAAGCAAAAATCTAGCCAAAGCTCTACCTAAATTTCCCCAAGAATCCTACACAAAAACCCTAGCCAAAACCACCTCCACCACACCAAAGTTTCCTGCCGAAACCTTGTTTTCCTTGCTGCCGATACCTTCACTGCCGAGCAGCAATCCATCCGATCATCATCAATCACCGGATCCATACAAGTCGAAGTCTTCAAGATTTCTAATGTGTGATCCAATCCCTACTCTTGGCTTTGTAAATTTTTGTGTAGTTATGTTAAACTTTGTCTATGAAATTGACATGAATTCTTGGTTTCAATTTTTATGTCTATGTATGAATTGGATTGAAATTTGGTTTTATGATTTGCATGTCAATTTATTTTCTTTATCTTTAAGTGAGGTTTTAGATGTAAGAATATGGATTGCATGCTAAAGAGTAAGGAAAATACATGATGAACTAGTAATTAGGATTTTCGGCAAAAACATTGTTAAATTGATTTTAGGGTTTTCTTGACTTGTTCTTTAAATTCGTGCGCTTAAAGATTGGTAGCCTATGTAATTGCAATACTTAGATTATTGATCTCATTAGCCGAAAAATTAATATGGATTAGGTAATCAACGAGTTACTTAGTTTGTGTTGTTTTTCACGAGGGTTAGAGTAATTTAAATGAACATGCTTGTTGAAGAGATGATTGACAACCTTACTCTATTGACTTGTTTCCAACTAAAGAAAAAGACTTTGTGCTTAATTACTTGTCATGTTTGTTTACATCGGTTAGAATATTCAAAGATGACTAGTATAATTGTAAGGTTAGGCGGTTAGTCACTTAAAATACATGAGGAGTCTTAATCAATTAGTAGCCGGTTAGGAGCTAATTGGGTTGGAGTTAAGTTGAGTCTAGAACGCTTTAATACCTTGCCGTGAGTCCTATTTGCTTGTTTGTTATGTGTTTTGATTGCTTGTGTGTTAGTGCTTTGTGGAAGAATGTCGACCAAACTTGTAAAAATTAGACTTAGGATTTATTTTCAGAATTTAATTTCGTTCCACCTAGTTCTAGGGCAGCTTAGCTGCCGAACCTTTTCACCCCCCATATGTGACGATTTTGTGTATATATATGTATATATCTGTCTAACAATTTCATATCTCAGGTACCCTTAATCCCCGGCTTAGAACGATCCCTACTTATGTCTATACTACTAACGATTGCAGGGTTTATTATTGCATGCGAGCTTCGGCTCACGTCAGGAAGTTTGATATTTTCTTCCCTAATAATCTTAATTGGATTATTGGTGATATTTTGGATGATAGTATGCCCTTCTTGGGGTACCGATTGGTTATTACTTGTTTCTGCCTCCATGGACGTAGTACCTGATTTTTCAGTGGCAGCCTGGTACGGCAGTATTTTTCTTTTATTTTTTCCAGTTTGGATTAAAGAAATTTTCTTAACAATTTCCTCTAATCTTTCTATGGAGTCATAAGTCTCTGCTTGGGCATATAGTTCTTTTAATCCCTCTGTCTTAAACATTCTTATAGGTCTTTTTTAGTCTTCTTCTTCAAAAGATTCTTCAGAAACTGCTCCTGAAATGCTTTCCTGTTCATAATTAGCAAACGAATGCCTATGAAACTGGAGACTTATTTTTCCTCCCGTATCTTCATATATAGATGCATTCGAGCTTTGTATTTGTCTCTCAGGAGGTGCTAAGTTCCATTCCCTTGGGAATGTTACTTCATGTCATTTGGTGACATGCTTTTGCTGAGAATTGTTTCTCGAATTTGTGAGGACAGATGTAGTAATGTCAGGGCTGTTAAGGAATCTAGTATTTGGTGTTACGTTAGAACTCATTAGCTTATAATAAATTCTATAATCCACAGCTAGTTCCATCATGCCTTGCTTCATGGTAATCCCATCTGATTTGATTCTTAGTCTCAAACAGTGAGCTGCATCACTCAGATGAGTGGTGAAGTTTGAGAAAACATTAAAGTATGCAACTTGGTTGCATAGTGAGGCTTCAACTGTTCCTAACAGACTTTTCTTAAAATCTATTATTCTGTTATCTTGTAAAATGCACAGGACTGAACAATTTATCCTGTCTCTTGCTAAGAGTTTTATTGATACTTGAACCACACCAATATGCATGTATGAATACTTTTTCTGGAAGGCTTCATTTACTTCTTTTTGGGTGATTAACCTGATATCTGTTTCTCCCGTTGCTAGGACTGTTAGTTCTAATATCTTGAATCTATGAGAGTCCAAGATAAAAGATCCTTTCTTGTAGATTTCATTGAATCTGAATCTAGGTGCGGATGCTTCTCTTACGCTAGATTCAATTTCGTTATACTCAAATTCTTTAGCATTTATGAGTTCTACTGGTGGTGCAGCATGTCTCCTACTGAGTATTCTACTCAGCATTTTTAGGTCTCTTTTGGGAGTTTTGGATTCTTTCCATTTGAGCAATTTAGGTTCGCTAAATTTGAACTAGCTTTCTACCTTTGGAGAGGGTATTATGATCTTGCTAGCTAAGGTCTGTGCTAGCGTTTCTTCGTTGATACTTACAAAGTTGGAATTTTCTTTCATTTTTTCTACACTTTTTTGTAGATTTGAGATTCTTGTTTTTATTTCTTGAAAATGTTCTTCTATATCTTTTCCGATTTCTTGAAGAAAAGTATTACTGTAATTTTGCTGATTTATTATTGCTTTTACATTTTCAGCTAGTTTTTCTGTAGGAAGATAAAGACTTATAGCATTTACGTCTTCCTGTTTTACTTTTTGTTCTACTCTTTGCTTCATCCCATCCTGGATATAAGAGTTTCTAAAAGTCTTTTCAAATTTTCTTGAGTTTCTCTTAATTCAGCTGCTTGCTGATGGATGTTGTTAGCAAGAATCTCAGTTTTTACTAATTTCTTTTCAATATCTGAAAGATATTGTTTTTCTTTAAGGTAATCTAGCTTGACTTCAAGCTTTGATAACCTTACTAGTATTTCTCCGAGTTGATTAATCTTAAGATTAATTCTCTCGAGTTGTTTTGTTGCTTTCTCAGAAGTTTTATTTCTAGAAAGATGATCTAGAAATTCAACTAAGCTTGGTCTGGAAGGATCAAGTTCTTCTACTCCTATCTCTTTCTGGAGATGAATATGCTCGTCGTATAGAGTATTTAGAATTCTACAAGCGTATTCAATGGAGTATTGGTTTTCTTAGATGTATCTTGAGTGGAAACACGAATTCCACTGATCACTTTCTTTCTCAACACAATAGAATTGATAGTTCTTATGCTTTGGTTCTCTTTTGTTGGCTAAGAGGAGCCAACTTTGTGACATAAGCCTTTTTCTTGTACCTGTTTTTGAGCAAAACAGGCTCTGATACCAAGTATGGCGGATCTAACCAGCGGCACTAACCGCGGCTCAAAATTTCAAGGGGTTCTTGTTCTTGTTCCCAAGTTTGTTCAAGATCTGCAATTTGTCTTTCTAAAATATGGATGTCTTGTGTAAATCTAAAAATTATCTCCCAATATCCTTGTCTATGTCTAGGAAGCCTTTCTCTGAAGCTTTTTAATTTTCTCAATTTTTCTTTTTTTTGTCTTTTAATTCTTTTTCAGTTAATCTGATATTTTCTAAATAAATTAACCGTTGAAACGAAATACTTTATAGCAAACTACTCATAGGTACCTAAAAACAATTTGGTTTACAAATAAGTCACCTAGCTACCTAATTTCTTTAACAAATTAGTACCCCAATAGGATATTTACTGTTTGTTTGTTTTAAAAAATCTTTTTCTGCAAAATATTTATTTTTGATGGAGCGTGGTGGGCCCATAAATTTGTTTATTTAGTATGCTACATATTTATAATTCATCCTCTATACTCAAAGGTAAACAGTTAATTTTAATCATAAAGTATTTCGTCTCAACGGTTAATTTATTTAGAAAATATCAGATTAACTAAGGAAAGTTAATCTTACTAAGCATTTGGTGAAGAGTGTTCTTAATCTCAAGTAAGTTTGTATTACAACTACGAGCAGCTAAACAGCTTAAAAACTGTTTACCCAAGAGTGAGACTCTGGGTTATGAATATGTATGTATGTCTGAATAAATAAATTTTAGTTGGTGTTCCCCATATCCGTCGATTTTTCATTTTATTTTAAAACTTTCTCAAACCCCAGGTGGAGGACTACCGCCTAAGAGTGGTCTTTGAGATTGCTTAATTGCTTGTTTTGTTAATATCTCAAACTCCAGGTGGAGGACTACCTCCTAGGAGTGGTATTTGAGATATTTTTTTTTTTTCTGTTTCTTAGAACCATCTGAAACTGTTACTGTACTAGAACAACTGTTACTAGAGCTTAAGAAATTCCCTATACTAAGACAGCAGTGATACCGCCAGGATAGTAACCGCTAAGACAGGAGGTCGTTAGGTGAAGTTTGGCATGTTGAAGGCTAGTCCTTAAATTTAGGGAGTGTTACTGAGGTCTAGTGCTACTGAGGTATTGTAAAAAAAAAAAAAAAAAAAAAAAAAAAAAAAAAAAAAAAAAAGCTCTCTACTGTTTGGTGTCCTACGTTGTAATAAACGAAATTTGGGTGAGTTTTCTGTATATTCAAATTTGGTCAGGTACTGTTTAGTAAATGGCTATTTAAATTAGCCACCGATCAAATCATGGTATAATTGGTTTAGATTAATTTTATTTAAAATATTTACCATAATGATTTCCCCCATAATTTTGTTTAGATTGATTTGTTATCTCCCATAATTCAATGAAAAGGAACAAGTGCAAAGGAAATTTATATAACAATGAAGAAACTATGTTCGACCATACTCAAGAGATTTTGAATGAGAAGATAACAATGGATGAAAGGTATTTTTCCACTATATTTCAACAGATCTTACAAAGAAGATTTTATACAAGAGAGAGAAGAGAAACCTAAGGACTAATGGGCAAACCTAAGGACTAATAGGCAAAAGACTAATCTAGAGCATAGGGAAGAGAGATCGAGCTTGATAAGCAAGCTGCTGAATTTTAGCTGACATCAGCACACATTACGTCAGCTGCTTAACTCACTTCTGATCAAGGTGAATCAAGGTGAATCAAGATGAATCACCTTGAATCAAAGTGAATCAGTGGCTTACTTCTTTACTCCCCCTCAAGCTGGATCGAGAAAATCTCTGGATCCAAGCTTGGACAACAGTCTTTCAAATTGAGCTGAAGGCAATACTTTTGTGAACACATCAGCTAGTTGATCAGATGATCGAACATAGGCAGTCGCCAAGTCTTTGGACTGTACTTGGTTTCAAACAAAATGACAGTCAACCTCAATGTGTTTAGTCCGTTCATGAAAGACATGATTAGCAGCGATATTCATGGCAGCCTGATTGTCATAATGGAGGGTGATAGGTTGAGTGCATGGAACACCAAGATCAGCAAGAAGAGTCTTGAGCCAAATTAATTCACACGCAGCGGATGCCATGGCTCGATACTCAGCTTCAGCACTGGAACGAGCTACAACTGACTGCTTCTTGCTTTTTCAAGTCACCAAATTTCCCCCTATGAATGTGCAAAAACCAGTGGTTGATTTCCTATCGATTGCATTTCCAGCCCAATCTGAGTCTGTATAACCTTCTAATGTGAAATAACCATGCTTCTTCATGAAAATACCTCTAGTCACTAACCCTTTTAGATAACGAAGAATTCTTTTAACAAGCTACAAATGGTAAGAGTTTGGAGCATGCATGAACTGACTAACCATGCTGACAACATATGTTATGTCCTGACAAGTAATGGTAACATAAATTAACTTACCAACAAGTCTTTGATACACTCCAATATCAGATAAAGGTTCACCTTTTTCTACAATGTTCAAGGTGCTAGGCAATGGTGATTTGGCAATGTTGCTCTGCTTCATGTTGGCTTCATCAAGAAGATCAGTAATATACTTTCTCTAATTCAAGAATAGGCCTGTAGAGGATTGGTCCATTTCAATTCCTAGAAAATATCTCAACTCCCCAAGGTCTTTGATTGCAAATGTTGCATGAAGAGATTGTTTGAGAGCTTCAATTTCTTGAGCATTGTCTCCAGTAATGATCAAGTCATCGACATAGACAAGAACTATGAGTCTTCCCCACTTGCCAACTCTCACAAACATGGAGGAATCTCCAAAGCTGCTTCTGAATCCAGAAGCAATCAAAACAGAGCTGAGCTTAGAGTACCAAGCTCTTAGGGGCTGTTTGAGCCCATATATTGCTTTGTGGAGCTTGCAAACCATTCCATGAGTCTTCTCTTTAGTGTGGCCAGGAGGGAGACGCATATAAACATCTTCTTCAAGTTCTCCATGCAGAAAAACATTTTTGACATCCATTTGATACAATTTCCAGCCATAGTTCACTGCCACAGACAAAAGAACTCTCACTGTGTTCATTTTGGCTACATGAGCAAATGTTTCTTTGTAGTCTACTCCAAACGTTTGAGTGAAACCCCTGGCCACCAACCTTGTTTTGTACCTTTCAATAGTGTCATTTGAATGAAACTTTATCTTGTATATCCATCTGACTCCAACCACTTATGCCCTTTAGGTAGTTGAACCACACTCCAAGTATTATTGTCGTGAAGAGCCTTAAGTTCTTCTTGCATTGCTTTCCTCCAAATAGGAGACTGGTTTGCTTCCTCAAATGATCTAGGCACAATGTTATCACATAAAGTATTAAGAAAGACAGAATGAGATGGAGTTACATGATTGAGTGTAGCTAGATTACCAAGCGGATGTTTAAGAGTATATGCTTCAAAGCCATCAAGTCTGACTGACACTTTCCTAGCTCGACTAGGATACCTTCTTTCTTGTGTCTGAGTTTGTGATGAAGGTTGAACTTGTTCTTCTTGATCCATTTGCTCTTCAGCTTCTTCTTGTTGCACTTCAGCTTCTTCTTGTTCTGCTCCAGGAGGGTCACTGGCACCATTATTTTGAGTGCCAGGGCATTTTGGTCATGAATGTGAGCAGTGTGATCAATTGAGGTATCATTTGGAACTATAGGAGAAGAGAATATCTCGAACAAATCTTCCTGAAGTTCCCCCTGAAGATCATTTTCATGTATTTGGTAGAAGGAGTTAGCTTCATCAAATCGTACATCCCTGGATACATATAATCTCCGATTCACGGGGTCATAACACTTATATCCCTTTTGTGATGATGAGTACCCGAGAAAGATGCATTTTACTGCTCTAGGATCCAGTTTGTCTCTCTGATTTGCTTGAACATGGACATAGCAAGTGCAGCCAAAGATACACAAATGATCAATGTTTATATCTCTCTTTTTCAGCACTTGAAACGGAGACTCAAACTGTAACACGCTGCTAGGAAGCATGTTAATAAGATAAGCAGCACACTGAATAACATAGGACCAAAATCTTTTTGGTAAATTTACTTGCAGCATTAAGGCTCTTGTTTTCTCAAGAAGATCACGATTTTTTCTCTCTGAGATGCCATTTTGTTGAGGAGTTGATACACAACTCGTTTGATGAAGAATTCCTTGCTCAATTAAATAGGTTTGCATAGCATTACATGTGTACTTTGTACCATTATCTGATCTCAATGTGCAAATATTTGAAGAGAAATGATTTTTCACCAAGTTGTGAAAGTCTTTGAAGTACTTAAGAACTTCATGCTTAAATTTCAGAAGATATACAAAAGTGGTTCTTGAGTAATCATCTATGAATGTTACATAGTATCTGTAACCATCAACAAAAATTACCCTTGCAGGACCCCAGACATCAGAGTGAACTAGTTCGAAAGAGCATGAGAATTTAGACACAGACTTAGGAAATGGGAGTCGAGTTGATTTAGACTTGATATATGTTTCACATTCATGAGAAGTTTTACACATATTGGGAAACAAAACAAACAACACTCGATTACAATGATGAGTTAGGCGCATGTGCCATAAAGGTTGAGAGAGACTAGACACTTTTGCTTTTGCAAGAGACTATTTGAGAAGCTTGAAGGAAACGAAATGGAGACATAGTAAAGACCGTTTAGGAAGAATCATTCACCAATCTTTCTCTGTGAAATCTGATCCTGAAAAACAACATTGTATGTTGAAAAAATAACCAGTCAGTCAAGTAAGTGAATTAATTTTCCAACAGACAAAAATTTGAATGGAAAGGATGGCACATGCATAATCTCGGATTCTTTATGGTTTGAAAAAAATTTTAGCTTCCCTTTTCCTAATATGGGAACTCTCTTCCCATTTGCTATTGACAAATGTGAGGTTTTGTTAAAGAGAGAAAAATCACTCAAGGTGGATGCATTATTGGACATATGATCAGATGCACCTGAATCCACTATCCAAAAATCACTTTTCTTGCTAAGGTCCAAGGCAGTTGAGATAGCACACACAATACCTGGAATTTCATCATTGCTAGCAAGGTTAGAGTCTGCCAGAAATCCTGCAAATTGTCCCAACATGGCAGTAGTATTTTCACCATTTCCATTCTGCTTTTGTTGAAGTAAGGATGCAAACTCATTCAAGAGAGAGAGATAGGATTAGAGGAGAACTCTTCATGTGCACTTGATCAGTTGATGTAGGTTGCCTGGTTTGCCTTAAGAGCATAGTATGGTTTGGTCTGGCCACGAAAATTCTTATGTTCATCATGAAACTTGATTTTGAGCTCTGGATGAAGAATCCAGCAAGTATCTTTCAAATGACCAACTCCAGATCTCTCTATTTTCTCACAGTGAGTGCACTTGAGTTCTGGTCTCCTACCTCGATAGGGTCTGCTAGAGCTAGCAAAGGCCCGAGATTCCACCTTTTCCTTTTCCTGGCTTACAGCTATATCAACATTCATTACTCACTTTCTCACTTCCTCTCTTTGTATTGTGTGACAAACAGTGAAGAGTGAAGGAAATTCAGAAGCCATGAGAATGTGGCTCCTCAAGTCTTCATAATCTGAACTGAGGCTAGTGAGTAGCTAAAAAATTTTGTCTTCTTCAGCCCTCTTCAATATAGTTGCAGAATCAGTAGTAAATGGCCGGTAAAGCTCCACCTCATTACTTTGTTGAAGTTCAGCCAAGTCCTTCTTGAGTTGAAAAACCCGGACAGTGTTGTTTAGATCACCATATAGATCCTTAATCGCCTTCCACATGCTCAGAGCTGAATCTAAGTACTGAAAAATAATTTGTAGCTTTGGCTCCATGGAATTTATCATCCAAGCTCGAATTAGTTGATCTTGAGCCAGCCATGCCTCAAAGTCAGGTGATACAGGTGAAGGCCTTTTTGATTTTTCACTGATGAAGCTTAGCTTTTGTCTTCCACCGAGAGCTAGAGTCATGGCATTAGACCATGAGATGTAGTTGAATTCATTTAGAAGAGTAGAAGTGAGCCTGAGAGAAGTTTAGGATCTGCCATCTCTACGGGTTTGGATTCAGAAGATGCACCACTATTGTTTCCCCCAGTCATGAGTGAATGAAATGTAAGTAGAAATGAATCAAGGAGCAGAAGCAGGTCCTATGAGGATCACTGCTCTGGTACCATTAAGAGATTTTGAATGAGAAGATAACAATGGATGAAAGGTATTTTTCCACTATATTTCAACAGATCTTACAAACAAGATTTTATATACAAGAGAGAGAAGAGAACCTAAGGACTAATGGGCAAACCTAAGGACTAATGGGACTAATCTAGAGCATAGGGAAG
Source organism: Potentilla sterilis (assembly GCA_963682095.1). Lineage (NCBI taxonomy): Eukaryota > Viridiplantae > Streptophyta > Magnoliopsida > Rosales > Rosaceae > Potentilla > Potentilla sterilis. Next base: position 28,258,399 of record OY821764.1, read on the forward strand.
AGAGATCGAGCTTGATAAGCAAGCTGCTGAATTTTAGCTGACATCAGCACACATTACGTCAGCTGCTTAGCTCACTTCTGATCAAGGTGAATTAAGGTGAATCAAGATGAATCACCTTGAATCAAAGTGAATCAATATGAATCACCTTGAATCAAGGTGAATCAGGGGCTTACTTCTTTACATACTGGTACAAGCTAATAACGTTATTGGCCCCCTTTCTACAGATAAATAAGTCATACTAAAAGGATAAAAACCTGACAAAGCTGATGGCAAGATTTCAAACTGTCACTCGAGCAATTCTAATGCTGAATTGCCAAAAATGGATTAGAGGAGTACATAAAGGATATCCTTAGTTTATCGACATGTTAATCTCTCTTTGTGTCTTCACCAACTATTGGTCGTCTCTGAGCAAGTAAGAGCTTTATTCTCTCGAGGACATCCACCAATCCCTATCCAAAGCACTCTTGGTCCAATACCCTGTACAAATATATGTAAACAAAACTTGCATCGATCAGATTTGCCTCCAACAACAATCACTTCCTGCCCTGATTCGTAATGGACTCAAAGGGACCAAAAATAAGGTTGTTGGGCAACTAGATTGGTGAGAATGCGTTAATGGATCTGCACCCGACTGATGTGAGAAAGTCATAGAGAACGGAGGATTATTTTTCTAAACATATGAACTTATTTATAAAGACTGAACTTCATTCCCCAGAAAGAAATGCCTGAAAATAAGTTTCTAAATTTTGACAGACCTCAATCTCAGAACCTTATCCAATATGATCCCACCTCCTCACCACCTAGCTCCCTCAAATATAAGTTTATTCCTTCAATCCACTCTACCACCAAAGATGCTAGAGTACACATATAACTCCCCAGTTAGAGTAACTACGAGATTCTTGATGAACAAGGCATAAGACTTAACAATCAATTTCACTTCCCTAAGAAGCATAAGTTACAAGGATTGAAGAAATAATTAGAGGACACATTGCAAGGGATATAAAGGATGCTCAACGTATACCTTCATAAGAGCAGGAGGTCCTTCTTCCCTCACAATAGTCTGAACACAGTCAACGATTCCTTTGTACTGGTTGGCCGATCCCTTTTGAATAAGAAAGAAATAAGAAAAAGGAGAGCAAACAGGCAGAGTGTTGTAAGTTATCAATTTGATACACAAACGATAATACGGGACTGTTGCAATAAATTTCAGGCTTACCACGAAGGTGAAAAGCACATATTATTAGGAACTAGCATTTCAAACAAATATCATACAGAACAGCAGATGGCCTTACCTGTACCATTAGTCTTGTTTTAATCACATCAAGAGGAGTGGTTATAGCTCCGGTTAATGTACCTACAAGAGTTTGATATTAAATGTATCAGAATTTCTTGAGGTCAAACAGACGGAAAAATAGATACGGTACAAAGTTTAGTTATTTTCATCGTCGTTTGGGCATTGGTCAAATCAGTTAGTCTTATTTAACCTTCTATCTCCTTATGGGTAACCATGTCACGCGGTGGTTTATATCTAAAATTTTTCACATGAATGGATAGAGTGCATCATCGTGAGTGCGTAGTAATTTTGGTGATTTTTTCGAGCACTCTAACTATTAACAAAATTTTTTGGAAGAGTTTAGAACATTAGAAATTAATTTTAAGTGATAATAATGACACATGGCACGTTGTCAGCCACATACTTGTCCAAAAAATAATTTATTCCTTTTTAAATAATTGAAAGGACTTGAAAAATTTCTCATAAATACCTTCAGTGCCCGAAAGTAGTCCTGAAAATTACTATAGTGTTGCGCTTAGGGTGGTATAGTAAATATTACTAAAATGTTTGCATTGGTGGATAAAGCGTATTATCGTGACACCATAGTAATTTTAGGGGAAAATGTATTATTGCTACTAACCAAATCAAATTTGATCAATTATGTTTTTACTACTAACAAAATAGAGCGCATTACCGTGACACGTAATGATCGGTTTTGGAAAATTCCACATCTTCATATATGTAACGAACAAGTGACACAGTGTGAAAAGCACATAGTTCCATTTCTTAGTAATAACCAAATCAGTATTGATAAACTTTATTTTTGACATCGGAAATGTATCCACTAAATACTCACACACGATTATGTGAAACTATTGTCATGTATTTTTAGTAAACAAGGCATCGGTTAGTGTAGTGGTTCTAATATAAGTTAGCTTATATTTAATTAAGTAGATCTAACTCAATACATCTTTGATATTGTTCTTCATGTTTAATAAGTACTATTGTCATCTTTGATAGTCTTTTATGTGATTCTCTTAAAAATGACTAATTAGACAAATTTATTATTATTAATTTCTTTTTTAAGAAAGAATTAGACAAATTTATTAACTTGAATTTTGCCAAGTTGATAAGTCACACACAACATCTAGTTGGAACAGACCTCAAGAAGATGCTATAAAAGTTTGAGATAACTATCAAATATTCCAAATGAATTTAGAGAGATCGCATTAGAGATAAAAACCGTGTGTTCCAAAAAAATATAAAAATTTGTATATTTATTCAATTGAAACGGTGTCGTGTGAGCAAATTGTAGGGTTTAACACACTCAGACCAAAAAAAAAAATTATGAATGCTCGCCGCCTCCGATATCTACACTAGCAGTTCACACCACCAACATCTCGCTGGATTTTGACATTGATTTGGACATCAATCCCTTCTTCAGCACTGTGGTAGTTAACCCTAGCCCTGCCGAAGAGTGATTTTCATTCCATAGTATGTAATCTTGTGCTTACCAATAAAATTGATTATATATATATATATATATATATATATATATATATATATATATATATATATTCGCAACTCAACTGACTCTTGACTGCGACTCTGCGAGCCATTTCTTTCACTCGACCTGATTTAAAGTATCCTTGCAGCAAATGATGTGTTTAGGAGAAGGTAATGGCATTATTACAATACCTCCCAAATGAAATTAAGCCTTGCTTGACATTTGCTGACAAATGAATTTCTCTTACACTGATAGTTCTATCTCTTAGTTTTAGTTTTACATTTGTGATGAATGACGATCAACACCATATTTGCTGTAAATGGCCAACAACAAATCCAGAATCTTTTTTTTCGAAACCAAGTCAAGCTAGGAGATAATAATTAAAGCTCCACATCTATATTATTGAAACTGATATTAATAAAGTCCCCGGTGTATATAAAAGCGGTATGTCTAAGCCCAAGATCGATGTAGTATAGCCGTCATTGCTCTTCGCCTCTCTCTTTCTCTGCTAAACCCTAGCCGTCATGGCTTGGGTCTTCAATGGTCTCGTCGCCTCTACCAAGTAGATCACTTGTGTCTACCAGTCGGTATCTCTCTGCAACAATCCAACGTCGGTTTTATCAGACGAAAGTTCATTCTCTTGCTATCTCCACTCAGACTTTTCAATATAATTTTGGAACCAAGCCCATGGAAATTTCAACTGGTCTCTCGAATGTGGTCGCAGCAGATCCGACTACGGTTCGACCAGGACAAAAGGGACTTAAGAAAGAAGGGTTGAATCTATGGAGATCTGAAGCTCGGTGGCTGCGAGATCTGAGTTTGATTGGTCTGCATCGGGTCCGAATCAATTCAGATCCATCATGGATTTGTGAGAGGACAAGGAGGCTTTGGAATTGAGACCTTTCATCTGTCATGACTTTGACCTTAGCAGAGGGGTATGAGGCGAGGTTGCGTTACTTTGCAGGCGCGATGGTGGAGAATCAGCCGGTGTATGGCAGACAACGCCATGTTGATGGTGATTCCCAGACCTCTGATTGGGTTTGGGTGTCCAAATCATTTTGGGTCAGCCCAACCCAGGATGAAGGAGAATGGGTGCCCAAATCATTGGGTCAGCCCAACCCAGTTTGGAGGCCCAACACTATTGGGGTGTCCAAATCAATATGGGTGCCCAAGTTTTTTTACAGACTCTTGTGGGGGAAGTTTTGGGCCCAACTATGGACCCAACAAATAAACTCTAGCTCTCTAGGGTTTCGAATTTGGGATCATGGTGGCTTGATCCAGCACACTAAATTCTATTAATTTAGACATTTCTGGTACCATCGAATCTTCTAGAGTAGTACTGAAAGATTATTCAAACTATTCTGTAAGAGCGGAGCATGAAGTGTTCAATGAATGGACTTATTTCTATATACTACCGTGGGTACTACCACTACTTCTTATTATGTCTGTATATGGCAGCGGGAGGGTATGTAACGGCCATTCTGGCTTGAGGCTAGGACAAGTTTTTCTTGTTTTGATGATGCTCCATAAAGTATTCTGGATATGTTGCGATACTTTTGTATTCGACTCACTCGATTGAGTCATTTTATTATCTTTATAAAGTTCATTCTTTGATTAAAAAAAAAAAGATCGATGTAGTACTGCAGTTATAAACTTATAATCGAACAAAACATCTTGAACTTTTGTTGCATTCTAAGTATAGACAAATCGAATAATTATTCTATGTATTGTCAAGTGGTGATAATATTACTTGAATTAGTTTGGTACATTAATTTTTTTTTTTTTTTTGAAGAAATCAAGTTGATTGTATTGAAACTCAGGTAAGAGAAGACCATTACATATCCTCCCTCTACCGACCAGGGGTAGATAAAAAGTTTGTGGGACAAACCACAGCGATACATAGATTAGGTCTAATCATTAGATAGAATTTAAGCTCACTTATTAAAGCGAGCCTACTACCAATACACGATAAAACATTGTAATAGGCAAAGTTAAAAAAACTTAAATAAAAACTAGCCCTAGAGGGCCAACCCACTCATTTTGAGGCTCGCGATGAGACCCAGAGACCTCAACCCAAACCAGAATGGAGTGAGTTGGCCTAGCCCAGGCAAGTTTGGCGAGCTCAGCAATCCAACAGTGCCTCCACCAGCCGCTGCCATGACCACCGTAGCGAAAAGCTTCAAATGCAACTGCAGATTCAGTCTCACATCTTGGATGACCCAGCCCAGGCCATTTCACACTAATCATAAATGATGCCGAAAGCATCAACACCATCCACCAGAGCAACAACCAGCCCCCTTTTTCCAGACCTCTGCCGACAGCTTGAGAGGCTTTTACAGCCAAAAGGTATACACCAAACGAAACCCTCTGATCTGCCATAGTCAATCGACGGTAAAGCTCCACATCGTAATTCTCCACGCCCTCAAGAAGAACGCTGCAACAGATTGATGGGGTCGAACATCAGCGACCCTTGGGGAAGACTGCCGCATAAAGCTGGCCATGGAAGTCTAGCCCGAGGCGGCTAGGGTTTGGGAAAAGAGTCGCACCTTTCATTGGAGTCACGCCGATTGCAGCAACACGGAGGAGAGAGGCGCCGATTGTAGTCGCACGGAGGAGAGAGGCAGCTAGGGTTTTATAAATTCCAGCTACTTGGCAGTTTGTTTGGTACATTATTGTGGTAGAATAAAAGCAAAATTTTAAATTACGAGAATCAATTAGGAATAAGTATATGTCATTTGTACCATCATGTGTGCCATAAGCCTAGATAACGTACTTGATAGTTTTCGTGCATGTTACAATTCTTGCTATGCTAGAAATCAATTTGTTGAGCTAAAGTGCACCGGCACATGTTTCGTATGTATAGAACTCTATACAGTTAAATCCCTATAATTTAATAACCTCAGGACGTGAAAAATTTATTATTTAATTAAGGTTATTAATTTATCAAGATTAATAATTCCTCATTTTGAAATCGATAAAATATTAATTTATTGAGTATTAAATTATCGAGGTTCTATTTTGATAGTTAACAATCCTAGCTAACTGTCCTCTTCCAAAGACAAATGTACTTGAGCACATCGATTTGACCAACTTTATATACCTGATATTTTGTGGTTTATTTACAGATTTAAAAAGGGTTGGTAAGATGAGAGTTATTTAATAAAATAAAATTTTTGGTAAATTTACATGCACTGATAAAGTCAAAATCAATAAAAAAAAATAAAATTCAAGTACTGTATTTAGAGGTATGAATAGAAGTTCCCACAATTCATTCTAAAAATACGTTGATGGTAAATTTCTTTTTACTTTGGCACGTGCGAAGACGTGGGCGAGATGATATGTGCTCGTACTCCGTTTTAAGGCGGCAATTCTCAAAACGAGCTTAAAATTTTCCCAAACCCATTCGCGCTCAATATTTTGGTCTCTCCCTCTCTCTCTCTCTCTCTCTCTCTCTCTCTCTCTCTCTCTCTCTCTCTCTCTCTCTCTCTTCGCTTCGCTAGGGTTCAATCTAAGGTACGCAGGCTTCAATAAACCCTTACGTTTTGGTTTTAGTGTTCATATAATCGTTCGTTTTGTTTCAATTTTCAATTGATTACTCTTTTAATTTTTCCTTGTTTTATTCAATTTAGCGAAATCAATCGGCCTAAGATTCGCCAGCTGTAGATGTATGTGTTGGATTTGAAAGTTCTCGTTTACGATTCGGTTTTCGATTATGTGAAATTCGGGCTAAATATTCGGGCTCTAATTTGTTGTATACAAATGTTGTGCTAAAATTTAAAACCCTAGATTCTGGACTGGAATTACTGGTGTTTTGGCCCGTATTTATATACTTACAATTTCTTACAAATTCTGGAGCCGTTTGTTAATAGAACTAGGAATTGGGCTGTGATTCACTAGCTTAGCTGTTAGATATTCAGGATTGAAATCTCAGTGAGTACCAGGGACATTCGGTTTAGTTTATTTGGGGATTCAATGTGGCGTTTGGTTTTGTTTGGGGAATTTATAGATTTTCAAACTTGGATTGTTAATTTGGACCCTTGCGTGGATGATATGATTCCTTCTGCAGTATTATAACTAGGGGGTCTTCTGTGTTTTAAGTTTTGTTAGGTGAATGCCTGTGTTACGCATGAGAGACTTTGTTTTGTGCAAAACTTTTGGAGAAATTATGTGAGAAAGGTCAGTGCAACGTTGGTGCTATACAACCAATGTTTGCTTTGATATGATACAGAAGCAATGGGTAAATAGGCTAATAGGAATACTATTAAATTGATAATCTATGTATATAGTTGTGCTTAAACCAGTTAGATAAACCAGCGTTTCCCTTGAACATGATTGCAAACAACTTAGAAGCTAGTTTTGAGCAAATTTTGGATAATGTTGTTGAAGCCTGCCAATCTATCAGTATTTTTTATGAGAAAAGATACAAATGTGTTGTGACAGCAGCTAAATTTACTGGAGGGCTGAAACAAAATGAAAGCTTCTACACAGAGAAACTCTAAAGTGATCAAGGTTTCTATAAAGGGAAGAGCAAGTAAAAGTGGCATGGGAGAACAAAAGTCTACAAGGAGAACTACACGGCATTGTCATAAAGAACCAGGTAAGTAAAATCTTATCCTTAGCAGCATGCTTGAATACTGACCTTACACTGAGCCGTAGGTTTTTTGCATGTACATGATATGCTAATATTGTTTTATTTATTAATTCTAGATAAAGTTCCTTTCCAGTAACATGTTCACTTTCCCATGCTATCCATTTAGAAGTCTGAATATGTAGAAACATATCAAAGACATGCGCACTGAAACTGCAGAAAATTTGGGAATTTTGTTTTACTAATTTCACCTTATTTTTTTTAATTATGAAAGATGACGACTTCAAGGAAATAGACAAGCATTCATCACCTTACCAAACAGCTAAAGGCTTGGATTTGGAGCTTTCTGATAATGTACAGCTTTCAGAACCAACAAAGAAGCTGCCTATTTATGGCATTCATGGAGGAAAACCACTTCTTCCTCAGTCAAAGATCAAATTGCAGCTTTTTCCTGTAAATGAAGGCATTCGAATAGAATTGGAAAAGGTAATTTGTAAATGATGAAGGTTTGGAAATTGGAACAGTATTCAAAGCATGTATATGTTGTCACTTTTAATTTATGTTTGGTTCTGTTTTATTCCTTTCATTTTAGGGTGGACTTCATCCGTATTTGGAACTCACTCTTAGAGCACGGAAGAAGATCTCTTCTGTTCTGAAGCACGTTATCAGCAAATGGGGGAGTTCAAGCGCTGCTTTTGGTGAGCCAGTTCTGTTTCCATATAGGATACATGACTGTGTATCTAGCAGCAGAAGATGGACACTGAATGATGGTGAAATGTGTGCTGGAGATGTCTATGCAGCTATTGGAAGCCCTGAAGTTTTTCGGTTAAGGTACAAATCTTACTCATTTGTCTTGCTTAAAGGGCATTTTGAGGTAGAAATAGAGATTGTGTAAGTTATTTCATTGTATCTGACTTGATATGATTGTCAAGGTATGGTTGGTTCTCTAATGAACCTAAAACCTCTGACAAGTCTTCTCCATCAGCTTATGACAAGGTTGACTTACAATCTAAAGGCATAAAGAGAGATACTAGCACCGCTGCAGAGAATGCATATGACGTAGATGATAAACATGCGGTTTTTGAATTGGGAACTAACATAAGCATTGGAGGCCTCCTTTCTGAAGCATCCTTACAGGCCAAGTGCAATAACGGAAATAAAAACCAGAGAGAGAATGTTAAATCCCTGCATCCTATGGACGTAAAAACTGATTCAAAATCATTTGAGTTGTGGGCTGATTGTCCGTCTACAAGCATTGGTGGTATCCTGTCTGAAGTATCCTTACAGGGAAAAATCAATCATTTTGGTGCACAATCAACTGTGAGCAATCCAAGCTTGCAGCCAAGCCATTCAATTTCTGATATTGCTCAAGGTTCAAAGCCATCCACTCATGATTCATGCCTATCTTTTTTGGATGCTGAAGAAACCTGTCATGCATTTCCTTCTCAAAAGTTTTCCCTGGGAAAAGATGTTCTGGGTTTTGGAGGAAGTTGTGGAGGTTCTAGCCAGATCTCTGGTTTCAAACTATTTAAGATTCCTCCTCCAACCAAGGTTTGCGTAATTCTGTTTGCTTATTTGTTCTGCAACTGTGCCTAAATCTATGCTGCTTAGGTTTTGAAATCCATTACCTTTCAGTCTTTTTTAAAGTAATCTTGGCCACATAAAACATTACGTGTATCTGTAGATCTATACATGATTTTAGTATTAATTTGATACGGTAAACTGACTAAATTCTAATGTTTAAACTTGGATCTCTCATCAGCCACTAATTAGTTTTGATTGATAACCTCAAAATTGGCTGTGGACAATGCTTAAGATGTAAAGTTCTGACAAGAAAGAAAGGTACTGGAAAGTTGAAACTTAAATATCCAAACCTGTTGGTGGGGTTTTACATGCGTAGTAGTGACTTAACCTTGATTTCTTGGTTAAATGAGGTGTCAAGGTGATGTGTTGTGGTATAGCAACATTTAAGTTTTAAGGAAGTAAGTAAATGCTTTGCATTATGTGAACTTTCTGAGGGATCATAAAAGAAATTCTGTGCGGTAGACCTTTTCTACCTTGGCTTAATTACAATAAATAGAACATTCTTTAGTCTCTTGCTTATGTTCAAACATGAGGCTATTTTTATTCTTAACCTTCTGTTAGAATCCCTAATCTTAAGACTAAATACTTGAAACAGCATAAAGTTGTGGCTCTTCTTGTGGAAGTATAAGTTGTCTATTATAACTGACCTGTGATGCCTTTATTTTTTTTTTCAGGCTAATAGATTACCTGAGCTTCAGCAAGACGATACTTGGCAAGAATCTAATACAGAACGAATGAATTGTTCATATCTGAACAATGATGAACGGAGCCTTGGGCTATCAGGCATCAAATGGGTAATTGAATTTCTTCTCAGATTGATATACCATGATGTACATATTGTACAACTTTACAAAAGAAAAATAGAAGCTAATATGAACAACACAAGCTAATATTTTTTGTTTGCTGCCATGCCACAGACGGACTCTTTGGGACCCTTTGATCTTGGCCTGCCTGTCTCCCAGAAGCTCTGTAATGCAGAGAGTACAAGCTTCAGTGGATTTGTTAAGTAGCAGTTGGAGACTAAGAGACCTTTTTGATGGAGATTCCAAATCCAGGGATTAATGACATCATGAGGTTAAAGTGCATGTTTAGACTTCTCAAAAGGATAAAGATAAAAATGCTATTCAAAACCATATATGTCAAGATCTGAATTCAAAGAATAAGAAAACAGTCAAATTCCTAATGATTCATTGCATAAATTTATTTCAAGTCCATTTTGAACCGCATGCCGTCTAGTTTTATCAAATATGTATTGCATTACTTTCCTATTTTATCTTGCAGTATTTTTATGCAACTAAGACGAATATGTAGATAAATATATTTCATTATAGTGTCTTCTCTATACTTTCCCTTTAGATAGGTCGGCGACTTTTTAGAATCCCAATATTGGTATTCTTCTGGAGTTGGTGCTGTACAGTCCTCTTTTATTGTACCTTTCTAAGTGGAATTTAGATATGGTAGTTAGTATGGAGTTGCAATTATATAACTGCATTAAGCTCTAGTTGGGCTAAAATAGGTTAGAATGGACTATTCCCAAGTACCCAACAAAACAGTCATGAAACAAAGAAATGTTGATGTCATAAAATGAATCAGAAATAAAGGATCCTAAGTGCTACAAAAATTTCGAAAACGTCATAGAAATCTTGATAAGGCATTTGGTAGCAGTCTGAAGTCTAAAGTGTGGCATGCTCCGAAATAAGTCCCTAATTTGATGATGAAAGAAACCTTGAGTATATATTGGAGTCCATAGAAATTCTATTTTTTCTAATGAATTGCGCCAATTACAATGTGGGTGAGTTGCCTGCTGGCTGGTGGCAACTGGTTGTAAGCTGTGCACCTCTACATCCGAATAATCCATCTACCCGCCAAACTGAGCATTCCAATTTCCCATCACAGTCTCTCTTTGAGAACACAGTCCAAGTTGTTGAGAATGGAGATGGAGAAAAGAAGAATATCCAACCAAAAAAACCATTTTCTCTCTTTCCCCAAATTTTCATGGCGGAGTAACCGAAGCCGAACAATGATCAATGACACCCTTCTCCTTCTGGCATAAATCCAAGCAGTGCCGGCCACGGGACGGCAGTCTCAATCAAACTTTGCCACCACCAATCCCCACATTACCAATGTTTTTACCCACTTTCATGAGTACTATGTCACCTAGGTGCTACCGTCAAACACTCAGTTGGAGACTAATTGCTGCTTCTGAGGTTTAATGGGGTGTGTTCAGGCCAAGACCAACTCCCCTTTTCAGGTCTCTCAAGGCCTTGACAAGTTGAAAGTTGATCACGGGTATGTCAAGGGAGGTGGGGAAGGAAGACCCGTTGGCCTGAAAGCCCCGGGAAAGGAGCCGGTGAAGGTCAATGCCGAGGTTAAGGCTGATAGTGGTGGAGGGAAGGGTGGGGACCGTGTGGTTAGTAGAGAGACAGAGAAAGGGAATGTTTCAGGAAGGCTTACGGTGAAGCAGACTAGAGGAGATGATGATGACATTGTGGATGGCTGGCCGAAGTGGCTCGTTGAGAATGTGCCTCCAGATGTTTTGGATGGCTTGGTTCCCAAGAGTGCTGACTCATATGACAAGCTTGCTAAGGTAATCTTATCAGTATGTCATACTCATTTCTATTATTTAGCATTTCAGTAACACACACACACACACACACACACACACACACACACACACATATATATATATATGCAGATTCCAGCAATAACACATTTTAACAATGTTACATTCATATTTAGAATCTGTGCTAGAAAAAGTTGATAGCTTTGTGTCTTGTTGAATTCTCGAAGTGAATAAGGTCATTAAGGTGTGAACAAGCTAGAATAATTTGCCATTGTTCTTATCAAGTGATGTTATTTGCTATATATCATTATGAATCTGAAGTGACATATATAAATTCAATTTTCAAACCGAGTTAGAGAAAGTGAAAGGAGAAGAGGTCAGGGTGGGGTTGGTAAAGGCTTGGTGCCACAAATTCGTTTTCCTTACGGCCTGAATGGAATTCTATTTCTTGTTTGTGCAGATAGGCCAAGGAACCTACAGCAATGTGTACAAAGCTCGTGATAGAGACACCAAAAAGATTGTTGCTTTGAAAAAGGTCCGCTTTGACACATCAGAGCCAGAGAGTATCAAGTTTATGGCAAGGGAAATAATGATATTACGTATGCTAGATCATCCAAACATCATCAAGCTTGAAGGGCTAGCCACATCAAGGATGCAATATAGTCTATATTTGGTCTTTGAATTTATGCAACATGACTTGACTAGAATTATCTCACGTCCTGAAGGGAGGCTTACTGAACCACAGGTTGGCATTTTCCCACTTCATATATATGCTTACAGTTATATATGTATTTATTCCCTTATATTCAGTATTCATGAAACATTTTGCTGGGAAAGGTGTGGAGTTCCTCTACCATTCAGGAATAGGTGATGATAAGGAAGGGACAGTTTGACCATTCATTTTGAATAGAAGAGGTCGAGAATTATGATGATGACTTCTATTGTTTTGGAGGAAATGTTCTATAATTGGCACTAATTGTTGGGTTATAGCTGTTTAACCACTAGGTAGAGTTTTGTTTGGAATGACTCTAGCGTCCATTTTACAGGTGAAGTGCTATATGCAGCAACTGCTTTCTGGTCTCCAGCACTGCCATGAGAAAGGAATTCTGCACAGAGACATTAAACCTTCAAACTTGCTAATAGACAAGAATGGGACACTCAAAATTGCAGATTTTGGGCTAGCAAACTTCTTTCCTCCAAAACAAAAACGTCCTCTTACGAGCCGCGTTGTGACTCTCTGGTATAGAGCCCCAGAGCTCTTGTTAGGTTCTACAAATTATGGTGTTGGTATCGATCTATGGAGTGCGGGATGTCTACTGGGAGAAATGTTTGTAGGAAGGCCAATTTTGCCTGGGAGGACTGAGGTACATTTCTTTGATGCTAGTTATGCTCTTTCCCTTCATTTTCAACACTAGGAACTGAATCATTTATTTACTAGAACTTTAGTGGGAAACTAAATCAGCTTTACTGTTCTCTAAATAAGTTATTTACACAATCGAATCATCCTATCTGACACGCCATGGAAAAATATTGAGTTCTTTGCATCTATTGTCCTCATATGAGAAATAGTTGTTTTGCTTTTTTATCTTTCTCAATTTGAACATGAACGTCCTTCTATGATGGGAACCGAAATTACTGGAACATTCAGATCACTTTTTAGTCTATTATTCTCTTAAGCTAGCATCTGTAAACTCAGGTTGAGCAACTTCATAGAATCTTCAAGCTTTGTGGTTCCCCCTTGGATGATTACTGGAAGAAAATGAAGTTACCAACAAGCTTTCGACCCCCACATCATTACAAACCTAGTTTTGAAGAATTTTTCAGGGACTTCTCAACACCATCATTTGGTCTGTTGACCACACTTCTTGCTCTAGACCCAACATCTCGTGGCAGTGCTGCTTCTGGTCTCCAAAGCCAAGTGAGTACTAATAAGCAGCTTTTTCTTTCTGGAATCAATCCTTCTCTACCAATTTTTAGTTCCTTTGGTTCTATTTCATCAAACTGAACATGGTCTTAAAGAGCACATAAGGCAAAAAAGATATCCAGAGTTATATAGTTATATTTGTAGTTGTACGTTGAATCCTTTAAATTGATTAATCATGAAATTGATTCTGAATTGACAAAGAGTTTGTGATCAATGAAATAACCTAGAGAGTATTCATTGATTTGTACAGTAATAGGTCACTAGCATTGTTATGTAGAAGTGAAAGGGCAGGGATGAACATTATCAACTTTAGTAATATCTATTTTTGATCTGTTTAGCAATAGCTTACATTGTTTTCTCATGGGATATCAAGTGAACATGACACGTTATTACTGTTTTACTGTATGACTGAAGCTTTCAAATAAGATCTCATCTCTCAAGTGCATACCATATAATTTGAAGTTGAAATTTGGTCGAAGCGTCGAACTTAGAGAAAACTGAATGAAGCATACCTAAATCTTTTGGTGAACTCTTTCCGTTTGTTCTTTATGATTGTTTGATCTACATCTGTTCAACATGTTATTTACCAATTCTAATATCCTATTCTGCTTACAGTTCTTTAGTTCAAGTCCATTAGCGTGTGACCTTTCTGCTCTACCAGTGCTGTATAAAGAGGAGGATAATCTGGCTGAAACCAAGGATCGGAAGAAGTATGCAGCGTATGCTATTAAATTACTACCATGCAATCTACTTTCATTATTTTGATTGATATTATACAAATAAATGTGGTTCTTTTGGACATGCATTTGAACTTGCCTGGATGAGAAATTACGATTTCTGTTGTTTTAATTTTTTTTTTTATTAAGCTTAACATATGGTACTAGTTTTGCATATCACAAGAGAATTTTAAAAACTTTCGCTCGCTCCAACACTCTTGATCAGATGTTTTTCTAATTCATTAGGTTTTTGAATTGCTTTTATCTTCTCCTGTTAGGTTTTAGATACAGTCTGTTCAGTTTAGAACAAATGCTGTTAAAAGTGACTTAAAACCTCAAACGGATTAACTAATCGCCAATGTATAGATAAAATGCACATTACCAGTTCAATGAAGGGTGCTTAGACCAAATATGAAGTACCTAATTGTGGTTTTCCATCTGTTATAAGGAGGGTCTACAAAGTAAGGCAATGGTCTCAAACAAACCGTGATTTCCATCAGACAAAGGTCCAGGGAAGAGGAGAATTTGGATCTTCGAACGAGGTAAGTTTTGCTCATTGACAAGTCCCTTAAAGAAGACTTTTTATTTGAGTTGATATATGTCTCATTCAGGGTAGTATAATATTGTTCAGAAGTTGTACAAGAAAAAATGTGCTTTAGCGAAAAATGAGAACATTGATTAAAGTAGTACATCACACTGTAAGGGCTTGTTTCACAGTGCTTTGGTAGTACCAAATGCACTTTAAAAAAAAAAAATCAATCAAACCTGCTTTTTATTTTGTTTGGCAGAAAAGAATAATGTTCTTTTGGGGTTCTTGGAGCACTTGCTCGCAGTGCTTTCTGGAAGCAGTTGAAGTGAATTATATAGGAGTTATGAACTAATAGTTGTGAGAATGGCTACTGTCTTTAAAGTAACTGTAAAAATTGATAATGACTGATAGTATATTGTGACTACAGTGAAAATTTAACCCAACTTCAGTCTTTCCTCTTAAGATTCACCTTCTATTGTGACTGGTATTGTTTATCTGATAACATGGAAAGTGAGAATTAGAAAATATTCTGACCAGGGTAATTCTTTCACCTTTTCTTTTTTGATTGATTACTCAGACTTGGTTCAAAACTATCATAATTTCCGTTTTTATTTGAAATGACTACAAACTTACTTGATGTAGATCATTTGTAGATTTATATCCGTCTGGCTTTATCTACTTTATTCAGGAAAAGAATGTGGAAAATGGAAGTACACATAGCCAAGAAATGGGAAGCATGCATAGCCATGAAATGGGCAACACTAGTGCCGGTAGCAGCAGTTCCTCCGGTTTTAGACCCTCCATACACGAGAACTTGAATGCATCTCTTTCCCCAATAATCCGTTCTCATCAGAAAAGATTTCCAAGCACTGAGGGTCATCCTAATGCTAACAAGAACATTAATCCTGATGTTCTCAAAAACATCAAGGACTTTACCCTCTTACAGGCCTCTATAAAAGATATCATCAACCCCACTGCAGCCGGTACATACCGGAGATCTCATTCAACGCTAGACTTCCGAAATTTTGATCATGAGAAGATTTTTGGATTCGACAAAGTATAGGCTATCAGAACATATCTTTATCAGCTCATGCTTTCTACCCCTTATGGGCTAGAAAGTTGGAATTCTTTTTCCAGTAGTTTGGTCACAAATTTCCCTTGCATGAGTTTGTCCTATAAACAATGTCTTATATCTGTAATTTCTCTCTCTATTTTTTTTCTTTCAAACAGATTACCTTTGGAAATTTCTCCATTAATAAAAGAAGTTGGTTTTGCAATGAACAGGTTCTGTAATGAATTAATGATTCACCGGACGATAGATATGATTTGCTAACACCAGATTTTTTTTATGTATCCTCTCAAGTTATGAATCCCAGTTTTGTTGTATTGTAGCTGTTCTTAGATTCCTCTTAAGAGCATCTCTAACTTTTGGAAACTCATGCTGTGACAGATGTTAACGTACAGCTGAATTAAGTCCAGCCAAAATACCAAATAAAAATCGAAAAAATCCTCGAAAGAAATTAAAAAATGTAGAAGGGAAGCATACTTTTCATTTGGCAATAGCAGCTCCACACATGCAGATTTAGCACTGTTGAATCAAACTCCATCAAAACATTCAAAACCTTCTTATACATACACTTGTCAACGGATCCAAGCCTTAGGAATCATTAGAATCAACTTAGGTCTTGAAACACAATAGTTTTATGCTCATAGTAAACAAACTATATACAGTACAAAAAGAGAGAAGGACTTGATGATACTTGGTCTAGTTCACTAGTAGTAGTAGTACTACTACTCGTCATAGAAGTTGTCAACAAACCTGCCTTTGATCCATTTGAAACTGTTGCGCAGCGACGACTTGAACTTACCTTCCACGGCATACATGTTATAGTTGGCCACCCTTTTCCTTCTCTCCACCTCTGGATTGCTACTGCCAGACCCTGATGCTGAAGATAGCTCCTCTACCTTGCCCACCGGACCATTGAAGCTGTAAGATTTATTCCGATCCTCAAACCCGAATCTCGCCTCTGTAACAGTTGAGTAGTACCCGGAAAATGATTTGCTCTTCTCCATACAAGAGTTCTTAGCTCAAATGACAAGCATATAGAGAGCACTTGCAGTTACAAGAGCATACCTCTCATGAGTTGCAAATATATGATGGGGAGACAAAGTAGCACACTAGCACTAGTGATTATAATAGTAGAGCAATCAACCTAGTGCGATGTGCATAGGGTATCATGACATGACCTTAGTTTTCGATGATCAGAGAATTGAATGATTAATTAGTTAATGGACTATAATAAGGAATATGCGATGTTATCTTAGAGCAATGAGCATAACACAGTAGAGACTAGAGAGTGACATCTTTGTTACTCAAATATGTCTTATTCAAGGCAGCTTTGCTTTGTTAATTACTCGACCCTTGGTCGCATTTCCTTGCTTAAAACTAATACCAAGAGCTTTGCTCTTCCAAGCTCAAGGAATCAAGGAATTGCCATTAGCTTTCTGCAACAAAGAAACAAAATTTTCTTAGTGGAGAAGCTTGGTGATGACACCATATATCGTTGAGGATTAGGTAGGTACAATATGCATGATTTGCTAATTGTTGGGATTTATATGGAATCATATTGTGATTCGTCAGAGGTCGATACAGGTGGACCAGCATAGATATAGTGGATCTTCTTGCTGTTGAAAAGAATTAGGATAAGAATTAGGGTATCAATTAGTGGTGTTGAGGGACCAAAGAACTGAGGTTGTGCCTTTGTGGGGTAAGGCACCCACCGGAGTGATGTTCATCTCTGTTATTTTTTTTAACTCTAGGGCTTGGTTTTGGGTCCCTTGATCCCATGCATTTTGAGTTAGAAGAAGTAGGTTTCGAAGATTCTGGTTGGTATTGTAATCCTACTAGTATCACCACTTCATTTCATATGAAAGAATTTGATGACATACTGATGTAATAAAATAAAAACTAGAAAATCCAGTAATATATATCTGGTTGTTGCGTTTGGATTCGTGTTTGGGATTATATGGCATTGAGTTGACTTGATTTCTCACTTTGCTTTGGAATTTGACTCATGCTCTTTGGTAATTCGATTGTTTTGGTGAAAGACTGTTCCTTATTTTACGTGGATATGCAGGTTCAATCATGCTACTGATCACATTAATGAATGATTCCTTCAAATTTCATGTATATTTATGTGGAATATTGATGTCAAACCATAGATTATCTAGTTTGTTCCTTATTGGAATATATGCTACTGAAAAATTTATGCTACTTGAATATTTATGTTCTGTTGTAATTATTATAATATATGTTGGCTGTCCACATAAATACTCATTAGTTATGTACTTTGATGTAAACTCTACTTTTATATAAAAAGGTTAATGAGAATGAATGAGTAAACTTCTACTTCCTTCCAACTCTTCTCTCCCTATCTTTTCTCTACTTTATAACATGTTATCAGTACGAGACTCTACCATTTTGAGTTGATAACGACCAAAACACTAGAATACCAAAATTGATTTTCTGTCATTCACCTTTTCTAGAACGACCATTGCACGCTTTGTTTGTATTTTTTTTTTCTTTCTTAATCATCGTGACTCGATGATGATCTGAGATCTCTTGGAGCAACGTTTGTTGTTTTATTACCATTATCCATGATCTATGAGTCTATATTGTATAATTTTTTATTTCAAGTTATGTCAACATGCAAATAAATTGGTGGGATATGTAATTTGCCGGTTTCGTTTCGATTCCTAGAATGAGCAATTTGATCCTTGATTAATTCATATGCTTGAGACGTACTAGTAATCTGATTGTTTGCTTGGGACTTTGTAATTTTTTTTTTTTTTGCAATCCAATTTTTATAATCGATCAATGCTTGAATTATCTTTGGTAGGATTTATATGATTTCCTTTGCCCGTCCTTTTACATAATTTGTGAAATCTCATACATGATAATAGTTTTCCCTTTTTCATATAAATAGATATATATATTGATCTATATGACGCGTTCTTCGTTTTGTCAATGATTAACAACACAGAGCCCCTCCCTTATTAGTTTTTCATAGGATTTTCATGGTCCCGTAAGGAGGATATTCATGGTCTTACGAGCATGATTACCATACATTCATACTAATACGGTAAAGCCTGATACTGATTATATATCTAGCAGATGTTTTTGATTTCGGGTATCTGTTGTCATCGATCAATTCCACTTATTTATAATCAGTATGTTCATTTCACGATTCATTTCTATATTGTGAAAAGATCGAGACCTGAAGTCTTGATCAAAATATAGAGGGTCAAAAGTTCCTCGAGAGTGATATAATCAAATTACAACATGAAGTTTTCGCAAAGCTAAAGAGGGCCAGAAGTTCCTCCGAGTTAAACAATGGTCGAAACCACATGTTATGATCTCTAAGCACATGAGGGTCTGAAGTTCCTTGTCTCTTCATATTATGTTCTCCTATAATTGGAGGAGAGAACAAGATTGTCATATTTGTGAAGCTTACCAGGCCTGAAGTTCTATGTAATTTTTTCATTCATGGAACCAGAAGTTTCTATTGTAAAAGTTTCCGTATATAATTTATTTAATTTCTGCAAATTTTCTATTTTATCATGTACTTTCACTACATTATTACCTTTTAATTTTGTTTTTATTCATATGAGCTAGCAGCCCTATGTCTTGAATATATAAAATAAAACCTGATTTTCTAATAGTAAACTCAAACCTGAAGCTTTGAGTGTAAAGTACGTATAAATCAATTAAAGTGAATATGGAGTTTCACTTAGTTACCTCGAGCCTGAAGTCTCAAGCACCAAATTTATTTGAACATAAAGTTCAACAGGCGAAATCTGAGAATTTGTAGCTCTAACATAATTAGTTCGAACATGAAACTTCGACTATACATTATTGATGACTCCAGAAGAGCAAATATTATTCTCTCTTTAATTTACATCAAGCTAGTGCCTCCAATATGATTGGAGAGGATTTTCTTGATACCTAGTATATATTTAAAATATAATGGTATGAACCAGAAGTTCATTGTGCATACGCAATTGGTTATTCTACCACACATTTGCTAGTCATCAATTTAATGAGACACTCCTCCTATCATGAGGGGGAGAGAGAATGTTTCTGAAGAACGACATGAATTAGTATGTAATATTTATTTAACCCCACTTGTTTTGTGGGATGCATGTTTATCTAAGTGGCATGGTTATCCTGTAGAGAATGTCATTTAGCAATGTTAGAGTTCTTAATATGGATACACATGCAAAGGTTGCAAGTACGCCATTATAAAATGACATATTGACGATACAATAATAATAATAATAATAATAATAATAATAAAAAACCAATATGGTTGATACTTATAAATAAACTTGGTTTGGTTCGCCACCAACCAATACGCATCTTCACTCAAAAGACAATGTTAGATCTTGAAACGCATTTCATTGCACATGGTCATATAACACAGTCTTCCTGCCGTTAGGGGGAGGAAAGACGTACTAATGTCATTTGAGTAACGGCGTGAATTTTATGTAGTATGTATCCACCAAGTCTAAGGTTTTAAGCTCCCGAAAAGGGAAGATTATACATGTCCTGTAATACTCGGTAAGAAATAATAAGTAAAAGTTCCACATTGACTAGATAGTAGAGTGACATTTGTCCTTAGACTGAGAATGTCTGCCCTATAAGTGGCATGGGTACCCAATATTAATAAATTCATAGTTAATGCATGCATAAAAGAATGTGTGGGATCTATGATTGATGATCATCGATGATAATTTGCATATGGTAGCTACCAAACATCATTAAGGGCTGTATTGATGTTATACCACGTTTCATTATTTTCAGTATATCTATTGGCCAAACTGGAAAGAGGCAACTCCAATAAAATTGAATACTTGAAACGTGATGAGATATCTAGACCTGTGATAATACCTTCAACCCCACATGATACAAAAAGGATGTTTAGTAGTGAAGATAAATCACTATGACACAATGGGTGTCATACCCCGAATTTCGGATAATAAAAATTCAAATTCGAAAATGTGAAAATTCACAAAATAAACTCAAATACTTAAAAGTTATTTTACAAATAACCAAGTATAACTTCAGAGTTCAAATGCGTGGCTCAATAGACTCAAAATATTACATCATCAAATGTCTACGACAAAATACATAGATGTAAAATAGAGTTTCGCACTAATCACTCTCTAACCCAAAAATACACACAAGCTAGACCACTGTGCACACCTACTAGCCGAGCGACTCAGATGCCGCCTCCTGGCTGCTGGTCCTTACCTGCAGGTCTAACCCCTAAATCATCAATTGGTGCACTGGGTTGTAAACAACAAACCCGGTAAGCTTTCAAAGCTCGTGTGACTAAAACAAACAAGTTCAGGATAATATAATTAAAACAACAATTGGAAATCACTTTTACGAAACAGTCACAACTCGAGAATTATAAACTCGCACTGCACAATCAACCAATAAAGAAGTAATTCAACAATTACTCTTTCAATACAGGCGCGCATGATGAGACCCAGATAACCCCACTTGGTTACCCCTCATGACGTGCAACGGCAGACAGACTAGAGCTCTAACTGATCGTAACCAATTACCCGGTCAAAGGCTTGGTTCTCGATATAAATGGCTTGTCACATCAGTGACCGTGCGAAGACAAAAATACACATCACAACAGTGACCGTCCGAAGACCATAAAATAATTTTAAAGTCCCACTTGACTCAACATAGCAATCCCCCTTCTTGACACAGGGTGGACCCTAATCGCCACACATGAGAAATCTCCATCACAACACAGAAAAGATCTCTCATTGGCCGTTGGTTTCCAAAACCAACCCATTCACACGTCGCACACTCACATATACTCAATTATGACAATTTCATAATAAAATAAATTCACCCAATTGCACACTCTCAATATATATATTTCACGTAAATATATACATATATTATATACGTAGACATTCACTCAGGAATAGTCCACTAATACCAACTATCCACTGATAGTAAAACACTTTAAAAATTATTTTTATATTAAAATATATTAAAATCATTTTACTTACCAATGAACCGTAGTCGATCAAGTTCATTCAATTTAAAATAAATATTTATTTTCATAAAACAATTTCACATTTAGCGATCCATTTACTATAAATTAACTCGTATTATAACGAACACTGTGAGGTTTACTCACCTTAATTACTCCCGTTGCGTCTTCAACCTCACAAAGGTGAGATACTCACGCACGGTCAATCACCTAAGCGACATTATCGAAACTTAGCATTTAATTTAAATAAAATACAGGACAAATTACTGATCACTCCTTATACTTGTAGTGTCTCGACAATTTAGTGCTTGTGCTTTCAATTTCGACTGATCACTCCTTGTAGTCTCAATTTTCTACCAATTAGTCCATTTCATCCAAAATGATTGTTTACCATTTTTTAACTTCCTCAAATGCCCTTAGGTTATTTTTCTTATTTTTTTACTTTCTCTTCTTCAAAATCAAAACAGAGAGAAGTTCCAAAATATCTGGGTTTATGATTGTCGATCTTCAGTCCAAGGATTTTACAATTGCAAGCTGATTGCAATCGTGAAAAAAAAAATACAAATTGATTTGATACATACTGCTAACAAAATCAAATAACATCACCATAATCACGATGAAATAAAATTCTATCAAATCTTCATCATATCAATTTAAACCAAAATGAGATAAAAATAAATTCTCATCATCATCCTTAGCATTAACAACATTCTCTAAGCTCCCACGAATGAAACTATATAAATAACTACCATTTCATATAATTAAGCTTACAAACAACACTACTACACTAGGCTTAATTTTTTTTTTTGGCTAGGCTCAAACTTAATTGGGTTACATAGCTTTTCATGGTGGGTTGTGTATTCTTCGGTTTTGGTTTTGAAGAAAAAGGAAAAGAAAAGAAGAAGAAAAATAATAAAACAACACTTAAGGGCATTTGAGGAAATTAGAAAATAGTTAACAACTATTTTTGACAGATTGGACCAATTTGTCTAAAATTGAGACTACGACGACTGACCAGTTGAAATTGAAAGCATGAGGACTAAACTGTCGAGACTCTTGATGTGAGCAGAAGCACGCATGCAATAATAAACCCTGCAATCGTTAGTAGTATAGACATAAGTAGGGATCGTTCTAAGCCGGGGATTAAGGGTACCTGAAATATGAGAATGTTAGCACAATTTATTCACATATATATATATATATATATATATATATATATGCATATTCACACGAGTTCAACATGGGGGATTTGATATGAGGTTCGGCAGCAAGGGCTGCCTCTATATCTAAGACACGAAAATAAACCTAAACTACTATATACAAGTGATCATCATCTTTCACACAAAACGGTTCACACAAAAGACTCTTTAACACATAGATTCGCATGCAAGAAAGTAAGAGACAAGTATTCATGCATCTTAGACTTAATCAATTTCGACTACAATTAGAGCGATTAGCCTTTTAACCAATTGTAAGACATCTAATGTTTTAAGATCATGCTATTCGCCTTCGATCCTAAAGTTTATGCTAATCCGGTTTTAAACGTTTTAACATTTAAGCACAAGAGTCTAAATCGAAAACAAGCAAACAAGTAAGGTCGTCAATCTTCTTATTTAACTTGCAAGTTCTAAGGTTCTTTAGATCTAGGTGAGCAACACAATCAAGAAAACTCAACTCGTATAACTTAATCATATTACTCAATCAAATGAAATCTAGCACTTAGAATTACATGCAAACAACAAATGCTTAAACAAAACTAGTGTGTCGATTTTTGTGCCCTAACCTTAGATTACTAATCGATTTTAAGTCTAAATCATGCATCAAATACCTACTGCCCTAATTATCATACATATGAAATTCACATGCTAAAATTACAAAACTTGAACATAAAAATCAATCATGCAATAGTTTACATAAAAGTTCAATAAAAACCAAGAAACGAATTGTGTTAATACAATACAACCAAACTACAACAAATACAAAAGCCATAGGGGGAGTGGATCACACTTTTAGAACCTTTGAAGACTCCTCAAGACGTGACAAGATGGTACCTGCTGCTGCTCCTTAGTGCTCGGCCTAAGCAGGAATCGGCAGAAAACAAGGTGGGGGAATTCGGAAATTTGTAGTGGTGGTGATGGTGTTTTGGCTATGTATTTGGGTATTTGGTACTTAAGAAACTTGGTAGAGCTTTGGCTAGTATTTTGTGCTTGAGATGAGATGATTTTTCTGTAGGAAAACATGGCTATATATAGAGGCAAATTCGGCAGAAACCCTAGGTAGAAAACCTAGTCCAAATCGGCAATGGCAATCCTTGTGCAACAAGGTTTTGGTTCCTTCCTTTCTTGGTTCTTCTAGGAAACTTCTTTTTCTGATTTTCTTCCTTGGATTGGGCTGCATATCTTCATGAACTTCTTGTTTAGGCTTGACAACTCTATTTGGTGAGCTTGATCCATGGAAAAATGCCCCAAACCCGCAAGAACACAAGACCGGCAGCAACTCGGCTGGAATGACCTTACTCCAGTAAATCCGACATATCTCCCTTCTCGGAGCTCCAATTGATACGATTCCAAGTCTCAGATAAACTAGACACATATAGCCATCTCCCCATAAAATATCTCGATCAAATTCCATGCAAGTCGTCGGGAATGATTTTTCGAAGTTGGGACAAAGTCCCAGGAAAATCCTGGAAGCCCCTGGATTGGTTTGCTCGGACTGCCGTTTTGCAGCCAACTTTTGGGTGACTTCCCGAACTCCGATTGATCTGAAATTTTAACACAATATTCCTCAGTATATGAATAATAAGCACACCAAATTTCATTAAATTCGGACAAGAATAGATCGCACTTTTACTCATCTCAAAATCACGAAAAAGACATATTTTGCATTATTTTCCAGATTTCTCAAACTTAGTCATTTTTCGGATTCTTAACCATTTTTCGCCAAACTCTACCAAATTGACACTAAACTAAATTATGACTCTATCTTAGACAAATAAGGGTTAAACAAAGCATAAATGAGGGCATAAACATATAATATCGTCGCACATTGTGCTCCTATCAACTACCCCACACTTATCCTTTGCTAGTCCCTTAGCAAACTAAATTAAACTAAGCTCTAAACAAACTATTGCCCCTAACAATTTGTCTCAGGCTCGTATGTACACATAGCTTTCAAGTTAATGCATGAGAATGCTAAGCATGAAAATTCCAAGCTTCATGAACATGTAACATCAATAAGAACATATAAGAACAAAAGTAAGCATGTAGACATGTTAAGCTAATTCAATCCTCCTCACTAGGCATACTCTCTTCTTTTCTCTCGAAGCATGGTAATTCACTCATAAGTATATGCAAGCGAAAGATAATGAATTACAAAGAGTGACTTGCATATATCAAAGAAACGAAAGCACTTTGTGAATTTTTATGGAAAAACCTCATATGATAACTATATGCACCAATGAACCAAAACCATATGCTTACTCTTGAGATAATCTCCACAAATCAAGTTTAACCATCTTAAGAATCATGAAAAAGATCAATAAAAGGGTTGTAATGGGGCTAGGCTAAGAGGTATTCGATATTTGGATAAGGAGGCTTAAAAACGTCACCGTGGCCTTTGGCAAAGCTCAAATCTCCTTATGTCTTCTCGCCAAGGGTCAAATTTCATCTTGTTGGACCCATACTTCATTCTTTTCCTCCCATAACATTACAACAATAATCAAGACAATAACCATGCACAAAATTTTTTCTTTTCTTTTTCAAGCCGTGCCTTACATCTTTCTTTTCTTGCTCTCGGTATCTTTTTCTTTTTCTTTTGGTCCGAGCAAAAATGTTTCAAAATTTTTCATTCTTTCTTTTTCTAAGGCACGGCATACATATACACTTTTCATAAATTCATGGCTAAGTCTACCCCACACTTGTTCTTCTTCATCACTTCACGCGAAAACGCCTTTAAAAATCAAGCTTTGCCGACACATAAGGTAAATGCATCACTATACTAGGCTCATGGAAAGTGTTTAAGGGTGATGAAAGAAAAGGTTAATCGTAGGCTCAAAGGGGGTTTACTAAGGTGTCCCACGACGGGCTCCAATAGGGCTCATGCTTTATTTGGCAATGGTGGTAAACCTAAAAGATCTTTTCAATCACATTCAAAATCAAGGTATTTTATGATATAAACGTTTCGAAAATCAACAAGAGTAAGTTCTAGCTAGCATACTAGAGTTCATTAAAAAGCTATGGCACATAGTCATTGAATAGTCAAAGAATTATGAGGTTTCATGCTTCCTACGAATCTATCGAATTTGATCTTTTTATCACTCAAGAAGAAAGCAAATTGGCTCTAAAGCTCACATAGGTTATTATGGAAACAAACTAGCTAAAACATGCATGCTTCGTTAATCAACAAGTCCTACATGCTCCTACCAATGCACAAAATCCATGAAACTCACAATTTTAATTGTATGCAAAACCATCATCTATGTATGCAAAGAGGAGAAAAACATCATTGACAATTTAGGGGCATCCTAAGACTCGAAACAAATTTAAACACTCTATTTTTGTAGAACAATTTTCTGAATTTTCTTTTCTAAACTAAGCACACCAAAACATAAACGGAATACGTTATCCCACCCCACACTTAGAAAATTACATTGTCCTCAATGTAAGCACAAATCTATATCAACGAATTTCCTAAGCATGCAATAGTCTAACATATACCAACATATCATCACAAATCAAAGAAAAAGAGAAGGGTTAAGAAATTGCAAACTCTCGGTGATGGCTCCTTCACTTTTCTTTGATCGAATTGGGTTGCCTCCCAAGTAGCGCTTTTTATTTATAGTCCATTGCTTAGACTCTTCACCATGTGTTGCTTAGACTCTTCACCATGTGTTTTGTGTATTCAACATGCCATGTGCAGCTCCGCAGTTGGGGCAGCAGCCCCCCTCGGTGATGTCCCACGAAGCTGTTTTCCAGTGCAAATAACAATGTAATGGGCGGTTGGATTGGGAAGCTACCATATGGAATTGAAAGTCCATGCTACGAGCTGCATGTACATATGTGGTACGTCCCATAACTCCAAGCAGCTGAAAAGTTATGCCCCTGCAAAGTTGGCTGAAAATAACAGCAGTTATCAGCAAAACAGAACAGACCTTTACCTCTTTATACCTGATTTGTGACATGATAGGCTACTCGAATGAAAACGTGTCCGTTATGAAAGTTGTAGCCAACTCAAAGAGCTTTCCAACGGTATAAAGTTTGCCAAAATCCGACCACCGGAGGTATTCTCTGTTTTGGGTTTTATTAGCTGCAGCCGCACAGAATCCTGGTTTGCTGCACTGACCTTCCGGTACTCAAATTGACACTGAGAACGGCACGGAACTCCAAATCCACTTCTGTAAAATGCTACAGAAAGTAGACTCCGAGATATTTCCAACGGCGTAGAGCTCACTTTCCCAGGTTTTGTGAGGTAAAAACGGCAGCTATCCAAAGTTGGAGGACTGCACTGCCCGATTCCTGCTTTGGGCAGAACTTGGTATTTCCTGCACTTTTTCGTTTCAATTCAATCTGCACACGCACAAGACACATCAAAGCGAACAAAACACAAAGATAAATGCAAGAATATACAAAGCTATACAAGCCATGGCATTAGCAAATACAAACAATTTTCAAACAATTTCAAGCTATTAACACACGACAAATTTACAAAACAAATAACATTCAAATATAACAAGTTTTTATAATCCCCGGCAACGGCGCCAAAAATTGGTGTGAGCAGAAGCACGCATGCAATAATAAACCCTGCAATCGTTAGTAGTATAGACATAAGTAGGGATCGTTCTAAGCCGGGGATTAAGGGTACCTGAAATATGAGAATGTTAGCACAATTTATTCACATATATATATATATATATATATATATATATATGCATATTCACACGAGTTCAACATGGGGGATTTGATATGAGGTTCGGCAGCAAGGGCTGCCTCTATATCTAAGACACGAAAATAAACCTAAACTACTATATACAAGTGATCATCATCTTTCACACAAAACGGTTCACACAAAAGACTCTTTAACACATAGATTCGCATGCAAGAAAGTAAGAGACAAGTATTCATGCATCTTAGACTTAATCAATTTCGACTACAATTAGAGCGATTAGCCTTTTAACCAATTGTAAGACATCTAATGTTTTAAGATCATGCTATTCGCCTTCGATCCTAAAGTTTATGCTAATCCGGTTTTAAACGTTTTAACATTTAAGCACAAGAGTCTAAATCGAAAACAAGCAAACAAGTAAGGTCGTCAATCTTCTTATTTAACTTGCAAGTTCTAAGGTTCTTTAGATCTAGGTGAGCAACACAATCAAGAAAACTCAACTCGTATAACTTAATCATATTACTCAATCAAATGAAATCTAGCACTTAGAATTACATGCAAACAACAAATGCTTAAACAAAACTAGTGTGTCGATTTTTGTGCCCTAACCTTAGATTACTAATCGATTTTAAGTCTAAATCATGCATCAAATACCTACTGCCCTAATTATCATACATATGAAATTCACATGCTAAAATTACAAAACTTGAACATAAAAATCAATCATGCAATAGTTTACATAAAAGTTCAATAAAAACCAAGAAACGAATTGTGTTAATACAATACAACCAAACTACAACAAATACAAAAGCCATAGGGGGAGTGGATCACACTTTTAGAACCTTTGAAGACTCCTCAAGACGTGACAAGATGGTACCTGCTGCTGCTCCTTAGTGCTCGGCCTAAGCAGGAATCGGCAGAAAACAAGGTGGGGGAATTCGGAAATTTGTAGTGGTGGTGATGGTGTTTTGGCTATGTATTTGGGTATTTGGTACTTAAGAAACTTGGTAGAGCTTTGGCTAGTATTTTGTGCTTGAGATGAGATGATTTTTCTGTAGGAAAACATGGCTATATATAGAGGCAAATTCGGCAGAAACCCTAGGTAGAAAACCTAGTCCAAATCGGCAATGGCAATCCTTGTGCAACAAGGTTTTGGTTCCTTCCTTTCTTGGTTCTTCTAGGAAACTTCTTTTTCTGATTTTCTTCCTTGGATTGGGCTGCATATCTTCATGAACTTCTTGTTTAGGCTTGACAACTCTATTTGGTGAGCTTGATCCATGGAAAAATGCCCCAAACCCGCAAGAACACAAGACCGGCAGCAACTCGGCTGGAATGACCTTACTCCAGTAAATCCGACATATCTCCCTTCTCGGAGCTCCAATTGATACGATTCCAAGTCTCAGATAAACTAGACACATATAGCCATCTCCCCATAAAATATCTCGATCAAATTCCATGCAAGTCGTCGGGAATGATTTTTCGAAGTTGGGACAAAGTCCCAGGAAAATCCTGGAAGCCCCTGGATTGGTTTGCTCGGACTGCCGTTTTGCAGCCAACTTTTGGGTGACTTCCCGAACTCCGATTGATCTGAAATTTTAACACAATATTCCTCAGTATATGAATAATAAGCACACCAAATTTCATTAAATTCTGACAAGAATAGATCGCACTTTTACTCATCTCAAAATCACGAAAAAGACATATTTTGCATTATTTTCCAGATTTCTCAAACTTAGTCATTTTTCGGATTCTTAACCATTTTTCGCCAAACTCTACCAAATTGACACTAAACTAAATTATGACTCTATCTTAGACAAATAAGGGTTAAACAAAGCATAAATGAGGGCATAAACATATAATATCGTCGCACATTGTGCTCCTATCAACTACCCCACACTTATCCTTTGCTAGTCCCTTAGCAAACTAAATTAAACTAAGCTCTAAACAAACTATTGCCCCTAACAATTTGTCTCAGGCTCGTATGTACACATAGCTTTCAAGTTAATGCATGAGAATGCTAAGCATGAAAATTCCAAGCTTCATGAACATGTAACATCAATAAGAACATATAAGAACAAAAGTAAGCATGTAGACATGTTAAGCTAATTCAATCCTCCTCACTAGGCATACTCTCTTCTTTTCTCTCGAAGCATGGTAATTCACTCATAAGTATATGCAAGCGAAAGATAATGAATTACAAAGAGTGACTTGCATATATCAAAGAAACGAAAGCACTTTGTGAATTTTTATGGAAAAACCTCATATGATAACTATATGCACCAATGAACCAAAACCATATGCTTACTCTTGAGATAATCTCCACAAATCAAGTTTAACCATCTTAAGAATCATGAAAAAGATCAATAAAAGGGTTGTAATGGGGCTAGGCTAAGAGGTATTCGATATTTGGATAAGGAGGCTTAAAAACGTCACCGTGGCCTTTGGCAAAGCTCAAATCTCCTTATGTCTTCTCGCCAAGGGTCAAATTTCATCTTGTTGGACCCATACTTCATTCTTTTCCTCCCATAACATTACAACAATAATCAAGACAATAACCATGCACAAAATTTTTTCTTTTCTTTTTCAAGCCGTGCCTTACATCTTTCTTTTCTTGCTCTCGGTATCTTTTTCTTTTTCTTTTGGTCCGAGCAAAAATGTTTCAAAATTTTTCATTCTTTCTTTTTCTAAGGCACGGCATACATATACACTTTTCATAAATTCATGGCTAAGTCTACCCCACACTTGTTCTTCTTCATCACTTCACGCGAAAACGCCTTCAAAAATCAAGCTTTGCCGACACATAAGGTAAATGCATCACTATACTAGGCTCATGGAAAGTGTTTAAGGGTGATGAAAGAAAAGGTTAATCGTAGGCTCAAAGGGGGTTTACTAAGGTGTCCCACGACGGGCTCCAATAGGGCTCATGCTTTATTTGGCAATGGTGGTAAACCTAAAAGATCTTTTCAATCACATTCAAAATCAAGGTATTTTATGATATAAACGTTTCGAAAATCAACAAGAGTAAGTTCTAGCTAGCATACTAGAGTTCATTAAAAAGCTATGGCACATAGTCATTGAATAGTCAAAGAATTATGAGGTTTCATGCTTCCTACGAATCTATCGAATTTGATCTTTTTATCACTCAAGAAGAAAGCAAATTGGCTCTAAAGCTCACATAGGTTATTATGGAAACAAACTAGCTAAAACATGCATGCTTCGTTAATCAACAAGTCCTACATGCTCCTACCAATGCACAAAATCCATGAAACTCACAATTTTAATTGTATGCAAAACCATCATCTATGTATGCAAAGAGGAGAAAAACATCATTGACAATTTAGGGGCATCCTAAGACTCGAAACAAATTTAAACACTCTATTTTTGTAGAACAATTTTCTGAATTTTCTTTTCTAAACTAAGCACACCAAAACATAAACGGAATACGTTATCCCACCCCACACTTAGAAAATTACATTGTCCTCAATGTAAGCACAAATCTATATCAACGAATTTCCTAAGCATGCAATAGTCTAACATATACCAACATATCATCACAAATCAAAGAAAAAGAGAAGGGTTAAGAAATTGCAAACTCTCGGTGATGGCTCCTTCACTTTTCTTTGATCGAATTGGGTTGCCTCCCAAGTAGCGCTTTTTATTTATAGTCCATTGCTTAGACTCTTCACCATGTGTTGCTTAGACTCTTCACCATGTGTTTTGTGTATTCAACATGCCATGTGCAGCTCCGCAGTTGGGGCAGCAGCCCCCCTCGGTGATGTCCCACGAAGCTGTTTTCCAGTGCAAATAACAATGTAATGGGCGGTTGGATTGGGAAGCTACCATATGGAATTGAAAGTCCATGCTACGAGCTGCATGTACATATGTGGTACGTCCCATAACTCCAAGCAGCTGAAAAGTTATGCCCCTGCAAAGTTGGCTGAAAATAACAGCAGTTATCAGCAAAACAGAACAGACCTTTACCTCTTTATACCTGATTTGTGACATGATAGGCTACTCGAATGAAAACGTGTCCGTTATGAAAGTTGTAGCCAACTCAAAGAGCTTTCCAACGGTATAAAGTTTGCCAAAATCCGACCACCGGAGGTATTCTCTGTTTTGGGTTTTATTAGCTGCAGCCGCACAGAATCCTGGTTTGCTGCACTGACCTTCCGGTACTCAAATTGACACTGAGAACGGCACGGAACTCCAAATCCACTTCTGTAAAATGCTACAGAAAGTAGACTCCGAGATATTTCCAACGGCGTAGAGCTCACTTTCCCAGGTTTTGTGAGGTAAAAACGGCAGCTATCCAAAGTTGGAGGACTGCACTGCCCGATTCCTGCTTTGGGCAGAACTTGGTATTTCCTGCACTTTTTCGTTTCAATTCAATCTGCACACGCACAAGACACATCAAAGCGAACAAAACACAAAGATAAATGCAAGAATATACAAAGCTATACAAGCCATGGCATTAGCAAATACAAACAATTTTCAAACAATTTCAAGCTATTAACACACGACAAATTTACAAAACAAATAACATTCAAATATAACAAGTTTTTATAATCCCCGGCAACGGCGCCAAAAATTGGTGTGAGCAGAAGCACGCATGCAATAATAAACCCTGCAATCGTTAGTAGTATAGACATAAGTAGGGATCGTTCTAAGCCGGGGATTAAGGGTACCTGAAATATGAGAATGTTAGCACAATTTATTCACATATATATATATATATATATATATATATATATGCATATTCACACGAGTTCAACATGGGGGATTTGATATGAGGTTCGGCAGCAAGGGCTGCCTCTATATCTAAGACACGAAAATAAACCTAAACTACTATATACAAGTGATCATCATCTTTCACACAAAACGGTTCACACAAAAGACTCTTTAACACATAGATTCGCATGCAAGAAAGTAAGAGACAAGTATTCATGCATCTTAGACTTAATCAATTTCGACTACAATTAGAGCGATTAGCCTTTTAACCAATTGTAAGACATCTAATGTTTTAAGATCATGCTATTCGCCTTCGATCCTAAAGTTTATGCTAATCCGGTTTTAAACGTTTTAACATTTAAGCACAAGAGTCTAAATCGAAAACAAGCAAACAAGTAAGGTCGTCAATCTTCTTATTTAACTTGCAAGTTCTAAGGTTCTTTAGATCTAGGTGAGCAACACAATCAAGAAAACTCAACTCGTATAACTTAATCATATTACTCAATCAAATGAAATCTAGCACTTAGAATTACATGCAAACAACAAATGCTTAAACAAAACTAGTGTGTCGATTTTTGTGCCCTAACCTTAGATTACTAATCGATTTTAAGTCTAAATCATGCATCAAATACCTACTGCCCTAATTATCATACATATGAAATTCACATGCTAAAATTACAAAACTTGAACATAAAAATCAATCATGCAATAGTTTACATAAAAGTTCAATAAAAACCAAGAAACGAATTGTGTTAATACAATACAACCAAACTACAACAAATACAAAAGCCATAGGGGGAGTGGATCACACTTTTAGAACCTTTGAAGACTCCTCAAGACGTGACAAGATGGTACCTGCTGCTGCTCCTTAGTGCTCGGCCTAAGCAGGAATCGGCAGAAAACAAGGTGGGGGAATTCGGAAATTTGTAGTGGTGGTGATGGTGTTTTGGCTATGTATTTGGGTATTTGGTACTTAAGAAACTTGGTAGAGCTTTGGCTAGTATTTTGTGCTTGAGATGAGATGATTTTTCTGTAGGAAAACATGGCTATATATAGAGGCAAATTCGGCAGAAACCCTAGGTAGAAAACCTAGTCCAAATCGGCAATGGCAATCCTTGTGCAACAAGGTTTTGGTTCCTTCCTTTCTTGGTTCTTCTAGGAAACTTCTTTTTCTGATTTTCTTCCTTGGATTGGGCTGCATATCTTCATGAACTTCTTGTTTAGGCTTGACAACTCTATTTGGTGAGCTTGATCCATGGAAAAATGCCCCAAACCCGCAAGAACACAAGACCGGCAGCAACTCGGCTGGAATGACCTTACTCCAGTAAATCCGACATATCTCCCTTCTCGGAGCTCCAATTGATACGATTCCAAGTCTCAGATAAACTAGACACATATAGCCATCTCCCCATAAAATATCTCGATCAAATTCCATGCAAGTCGTCGGGAATGATTTTTCGAAGTTGGGACAAAGTCCCAGGAAAATCCTGGAAGCCCCTGGATTGGTTTGCTCGGACTGCCGTTTTGCAGCCAACTTTTGGGTGACTTCCCGAACTCCGATTGATCTGAAATTTTAACACAATATTCCTCAGTATATGAATAATAAGCACACCAAATTTCATTAAATTCGGACAAGAATAGATCGCACTTTTACTCATCTCAAAATCACGAAAAAGACATATTTTGCATTATTTTCCAGATTTCTCAAACTTAGTCATTTTTCGGATTCTTAACCATTTTTCGCCAAACTCTACCAAATTGACACTAAACTAAATTATGACTCTATCTTAGACAAATAAGGGTTAAACAAAGCATAAATGAGGGCATAAACATATAATATCGTCGCACATTGTGCTCCTATCAACTACCCCACACTTATCCTTTGCTAGTCCCTTAGCAAACTAAATTAAACTAAGCTCTAAACAAACTATTGCCCCTAACAATTTGTCTCAGGCTCGTATGTACACATAGCTTTCAAGTTAATGCATGAGAATGCTAAGCATGAAAATTCCAAGCTTCATGAACATGTAACATCAATAAGAACATATAAGAACAAAAGTAAGCATGTAGACATGTTAAGCTAATTCAATCCTCCTCACTAGGCATACTCTCTTCTTTTCTCTCGAAGCATGGTAATTCACTCATAAGTATATGCAAGCGAAAGATAATGAATTACAAAGAGTGACTTGCATATATCAAAGAAACGAAAGCACTTTGTGAATTTTTATGGAAAAACCTCATATGATAACTATATGCACCAATGAACCAAAACCATATGCTTACTCTTGAGATAATCTCCACAAATCAAGTTTAACCATCTTAAGAATCATGAAAAAGATCAATAAAAGGGTTGTAATGGGGCTAGGCTAAGAGGTATTCGATATTTGGATAAGGAGGCTTAAAAACGTCACCGTGGCCTTTGGCAAAGCTCAAATCTCCTTATGTCTTCTCGCCAAGGGTCAAATTTCATCTTGTTGGACCCATACTTCATTCTTTTCCTCCCATAACATTACAACAATAATCAAGACAATAACCATGCACAAAATTTTTTCTTTTCTTTTTCAAGCCGTGCCTTACATCTTTCTTTTCTTGCTCTCGGTATCTTTTTCTTTTTCTTTTGGTCCGAGCAAAAATGTTTCAAAATTTTTCATTCTTTCTTTTTCTAAGGCACGGCATACATATACACTTTTCATAAATTCATGGCTAAGTCTACCCCACACTTGTTCTTCTTCATCACTTCACGCGAAAACGCCTTCAAAAATCAAGCTTTGCCGACACATAAGGTAAATGCATCACTATACTAGGCTCATGGAAAGTGTTTAAGGGTGATGAAAGAAAAGGTTAATCGTAGGCTCAAAGGGGGTTTACTAAGGTGTCCCACGACGGGCTCCAATAGGGCTCATGCTTTATTTGGCAATGGTGGTAAACCTAAAAGATCTTTTCAATCACATTCAAAATCAAGGTATTTTATGATATAAACGTTTCGAAAATCAACAAGAGTAAGTTCTAGCTAGCATACTAGAGTTCATTAAAAAGCTATGGCACATAGTCATTGAATAGTCAAAGAATTATGAGGTTTCATGCTTCCTACGAATCTATCGAATTTGATCTTTTTATCACTCAAGAAGAAAGCAAATTGGCTCTAAAGCTCACATAGGTTATTATGGAAACAAACTAGCTAAAACATGCATGCTTCGTTAATC
The DNA here is from genome assembly GCA_963682095.1 of Potentilla sterilis. NCBI lineage: Eukaryota > Viridiplantae > Streptophyta > Magnoliopsida > Rosales > Rosaceae > Potentilla > Potentilla sterilis. Next base: position 28,293,976 of record OY821764.1, read on the forward strand.
AACAAGTCCTACATGCTCCTACCAATGCACAAAATCCATGAAACTCACAATTTTAATTGTATGCAAAACCATCATCTATGTATGCAAAGAGGAGAAAAACATCATTGACAATTTAGGGGCATCCTAAGACTCGAAACAAATTTAAACACTCTATTTTTGTAGAACAATTTTCTGAATTTTCTTTTCTAAACTAAGCACACCAAAACATAAACGGAATACGTTATCCCACCCCACACTTAGAAAATTACATTGTCCTCAATGTAAGCACAAATCTATATCAACGAATTTCCTAAGCATGCAATAGTCTAACATATACCAACATATCATCACAAATCAAAGAAAAAGAGAAGGGTTAAGAAATTGCAAACTCTCGGTGATGGCTCCTTCACTTTTCTTTGATCGAATTGGGTTGCCTCCCAAGTAGCGCTTTTTATTTATAGTCCATTGCTTAGACTCTTCACCATGTGTTGCTTAGACTCTTCACCATGTGTTTTGTGTATTCAACATGCCATGTGCAGCTCCGCAGTTGGGGCAGCAGCCCCCCTCGGTGATGTCCCACGAAGCTGTTTTCCAGTGCAAATAACAATGTAATGGGCGGTTGGATTGGGAAGCTACCATATGGAATTGAAAGTCCATGCTACGAGCTGCATGTACATATGTGGTACGTCCCATAACTCCAAGCAGCTGAAAAGTTATGCCCCTGCAAAGTTGGCTGAAAATAACAGCAGTTATCAGCAAAACAGAACAGACCTTTACCTCTTTATACCTGATTTGTGACATGATAGGCTACTCGAATGAAAACGTGTCCGTTATGAAAGTTGTAGCCAACTCAAAGAGCTTTCCAACGGTATAAAGTTTGCCAAAATCCGACCACCGGAGGTATTCTCTGTTTTGGGTTTTATTAGCTGCAGCCGCACAGAATCCTGGTTTGCTGCACTGACCTTCCGGTACTCAAATTGACACTGAGAACGGCACGGAACTCCAAATCCACTTCTGTAAAATGCTACAGAAAGTAGACTCCGAGATATTTCCAACGGCGTAGAGCTCACTTTCCCAGGTTTTGTGAGGTAAAAACGGCAGCTATCCAAAGTTGGAGGACTGCACTGCCCGATTCCTGCTTTGGGCAGAACTTGGTATTTCCTGCACTTTTTCGTTTCAATTCAATCTGCACACGCACAAGACACATCAAAGCGAACAAAACACAAAGATAAATGCAAGAATATACAAAGCTATACAAGCCATGGCATTAGCAAATACAAACAATTTTCAAACAATTTCAAGCTATTAACACACGACAAATTTACAAAACAAATAACATTCAAATATAACAAGTTTTTATAATCCCCGGCAACGGCGCCAAAAATTGGTGTGAGCAGAAGCACGCATGCAATAATAAACCCTGCAATCGTTAGTAGTATAGACATAAGTAGGGATCGTTCTAAGCCGGGGATTAAGGGTACCTGAAATATGAGAATGTTAGCACAATTTATTCACATATATATATATATATATATATATATATATATATATGCATATTCACACGAGTTCAACATGGGGGATTTGATATGAGGTTCGGCAGCAAGGGCTGCCTCTATATCTAAGACACGAAAATAAACCTAAACTACTATATACAAGTGATCATCATCTTTCACACAAAACGGTTCACACAAAAGACTCTTTAACACATAGATTCGCATGCAAGAAAGTAAGAGACAAGTATTCATGCATCTTAGACTTAATCAATTTCGACTACAATTAGAGCGATTAGCCTTTTAACCAATTGTAAGACATCTAATGTTTTAAGATCATGCTATTCGCCTTCGATCCTAAAGTTTATGCTAATCCGGTTTTAAACGTTTTAACATTTAAGCACAAGAGTCTAAATCGAAAACAAGCAAACAAGTAAGGTCGTCAATCTTCTTATTTAACTTGCAAGTTCTAAGGTTCTTTAGATCTAGGTGAGCAACACAATCAAGAAAACTCAACTCGTATAACTTAATCATATTACTCAATCAAATGAAATCTAGCACTTAGAATTACATGCAAACAACAAATGCTTAAACAAAACTAGTGTGTCGATTTTTGTGCCCTAACCTTAGATTACTAATCGATTTTAAGTCTAAATCATGCATCAAATACCTACTGCCCTAATTATCATACATATGAAATTCACATGCTAAAATTACAAAACTTGAACATAAAAATCAATCATGCAATAGTTTACATAAAAGTTCAATAAAAACCAAGAAACGAATTGTGTTAATACAATACAACCAAACTACAACAAATACAAAAGCCATAGGGGGAGTGGATCACACTTTTAGAACCTTTGAAGACTCCTCAAGACGTGACAAGATGGTACCTGCTGCTGCTCCTTAGTGCTCGGCCTAAGCAGGAATCGGCAGAAAACAAGGTGGGGGAATTCGGAAATTTGTAGTGGTGGTGATGGTGTTTTGGCTATGTATTTGGGTATTTGGTACTTAAGAAACTTGGTAGAGCTTTGGCTAGTATTTTGTGCTTGAGATGAGATGATTTTTCTGTAGGAAAACATGGCTATATATAGAGGCAAATTCGGCAGAAACCCTAGGTAGAAAACCTAGTCCAAATCGGCAATGGCAATCCTTGTGCAACAAGGTTTTGGTTCCTTCCTTTCTTGGTTCTTCTAGGAAACTTCTTTTTCTGATTTTCTTCCTTGGATTGGGCTGCATATCTTCATGAACTTCTTGTTTAGGCTTGACAACTCTATTTGGTGAGCTTGATCCATGGAAAAATGCCCCAAACCCGCAAGAACACAAGATCGGCAGCAACTCGGCTGGAATGACCTTACTCCAGTAAATCCGACATATCTCCCTTCTCGGAGCTCCAATTGATACGATTCCAAGTCTCAGATAAACTAGACACATATAGCCATCTCCCCATAAAATATCTCGATCAAATTCCATGCAAGTCGTCGGGAATGATTTTTCGAAGTTGGGACAAAGTCCCAGGAAAATCCTGGAAGCCCCTGGATTGGTTTGCTCGGACTGCCGTTTTGCAGCCAACTTTTGGGTGACTTCCCGAACTCCGATTGATCTGAAATTTTAACACAATATTCCTCAGTATATGAATAATAAGCACACCAAATTTCATTAAATTCGGACAAGAATAGATCACACTTTTACTCATCTCAAAATCACGAAAAAGACATATTTTGCATTATTTTCCAGATTTCTCAAACTTAGTCATTTTTCGGATTCTTAACCATTTTTCGCCAAACTCTACCAAATTGACACTAAACTAAATTATGACTCTATCTTAGACAAATAAGGGTTAAACAAAGCATAAATGAGGGCATAAACATATAATATCGTCGCACATTGTGCTCCTATCAACTCTAAAAGTATAAGGAGTGACCAGTATTTTGTCCTAAAATATATTATAATTCACTCCGATCACATAACCCTTAACCCCGAAGCTTGCCAACACGCGATAAAACTCTTTCGGAGCCTCTAAAGGCTCCTAGATTGCCTAGTCGACCATATGATCGAACACAAAGCACCAAATTCTAGGTCGATATGCTCAAAAACTAATAATCGCCTAACATTGATTTAAAAAATACGTAACTTGGTCGTACGGCTACCATATCACGCAAATAATATATCCCCGCGCTCGTATCGACGAGCACGATACGACAGAACCCTACTGCTCCAAAAACCCCAAACGCGTTGCCACATGCCACCCAAAGTGGCTGTGCGTGGGCCCCACGCGCTGCCACCAAAACATCACCCAAACCTGCAACCAAGACCACCAACATGAAGATTATGGTTCAATGATTCGAAATCTACCTGAAACACTCGAGGATACGGCCGGATACGTCGTCGCTAGGTGGATCTCAAGTCGTCTGCCGCCGCCTCGGTTGCCACCGTTAAAGCTCTCCAGGATCGACGAAACCTTGCTAAGAAGAAGGAGAAGGTCCAAAAAGTGGCAGCCTTGAGCTCCGGCGTCACTTGGAACGAGTGCAGCTCCGCCGGCTACGATGGCAGGACCTTTCGGGCTCCGCTGCGTCGCGCACAGGCTGTGGCTTCGGGCGTGGCGTGGCTCAAACGATAGAGAAGGTTGAGTTGAGCATTTTGATAGGTAGCACGACTCGAGGGGTGGCCGGACGACGAAGAACGACGCGAAAGAAGCTCCGGATCCGAATCGGGGACGATGAACAGTGCAACGCGATATTTTTGGAAATTTCAGATATTTTCGGAAACTCTCCTCTTTCAGATATTTTTTTTTCTTCTATTTATAGAAATTTCTGATTTTGGAAATAACTTCAACATGTCGTAACTTCTTCATACGATGTCTGTTTCACGCGTGTCACGTGTCTACGAACTCGTATCGTCGAGCTCTACGACTTTCGTCAAAGAACTTTTAGAAATTCACAACGGATAAAAATGTCAACTTTTAACCCATCGGAACTTAAACGTTTTTTTTTTCGGATTTGAACTCTCGAAATCACTTCCGACGTCGAGCAACAACTAATAAAAAACGTACGAAATACAATTTTCATAAATCATCCTCCCATTAATTACGATAAATTTACAAGGAATTAAATAATTAAAATCGGGTTATTACAATGGGAATGTGAAAATTTTCCCTCATACGAATGACATTTTTTCTATAAGTACAGTGTTGTATATACTTGCTATATTGATGAGAGACTTATGGCACCTTGTCATCGTATATGATGTGGATCTTAAAAGACACATTGCTAAAAGTAAATTCCCAAAAAGTAAAGTGTCAATATAAGCGTAATGCTTATCAAATTCTTAAGGGATTCAATTGCAAATCCATGATATACATAACAGAAAGAGGCTGAAACTAATTTATAGAATGAAAGAGTCTAAAGCTAGCCGATATATACTCACTCTATTATAGTAAACGCGATCCAATTGCCTCAATGAGTACTATGACAAGACTACAAGATCGAATTCGAATTCGTCCTCAAAGGGTGGAAGAGGGGCTTCAACAATCAATTACAATAAGTTGAAGGGACCAAACTACACATTCTTTCAATGAGAAAAAAAAATATAGAATCCACACTACACTTCAGACTCAAATTCTCTACTAACGCACTTATAAACTTCATTTTCTTTTTCTTGATTCTATGTTTCTTCATTTTTTCAATTGCCATTGTTTTTCAATTCATTTATCTTACATTCTCTGGTTTCTATTTTCTTAGGAGGTGCAATGATCATTGGATTATCGAATTGTTGATTATATGTTATATTTTTTAAAGGTGTTTATACGTTAACTATCCTCATATATATATATTTTTTTTTTAGAAAAATCTATATTACAAGATTTTTTTCACTGCTCGTCTCATAACGGTTAATGTCTATAATGGATGGTATTAGGGCTGGGCACGGACCCAACCCTAATTTCGTGAACTTGACCCAAAGCTCGAAATATCATGCTCGGGCTAGTTCAGGCTTTTCAACCGGCCAAGACCGACCCAAACTCGACCAGCTTGGTTCGAGCCGGGTTTCAGGCTTTTTCGGTCCCAAATATGGTGCTCAAACTGGAAAACAAATAATCAAAAATTAATATGGAAGAGAGAGAATTCGAACCTCAAACCTCCTACAAAACAACTACACTCTAAACCACTGGAGCATAAGCTATTTACATTTATAATATTATACTTATTTAATCCATTATTTAAATAATAACAAGCTGACAAGTGGTAGAATAATAATGTGACAAGTGGCCACATATGTTAATTCGGGCCGGGCTAGGCTTTCAGCCCTGAAAATTTCAAGGCCCAAAATGGGTCCGGGCTTTTAGTAGACAAGGACCGGCCCGTTTCGGGCTTTTTCGAGCAGGGTTTTTGGTCCCTCGGGCCCAAACGCCTAGGCCTAGATGGTATTGACCACATAATGAAATTAAGTTTCTCATTTTGATGCTAAAACTGGTAGCATGTGAGTCAAGATAGCTTCAACATAGCTGCTTTGTCGTTGATCCGTAGACTTAGAGAGATTAAGACCGTGAAAGTTGATGATTTCACATCCTAGGGGAATTAAGTACCGGTCCAGTTGCAAGAGAAAGAAAGTTGTATCACAGCTTATTAAGGGAATTGAGTTAGGGTGAGTTAGGCCCTGAGGTGATTAATTTTTAAGTAGTTGTAGCTATGTTGTGAGATTAATCAGTTGTGAAACTAAGTTGTTGAGTGTTTGGTAAATTGTGTTTTTAGAAGTGTTGTGAGTACAACAGTGGTGTTGAAGTGTTTGGTGAACTTTTGTATAAAAGTGTGGTGAGTTTATATAATGACTAAAAATGACAAGAAGTTAAATATAGTGTTTTTGAAATATGGGGGATTCAATTAAAATGACATGAATATATCTTACAAGTATGTGTCTAGCTATATATACATTTAATCATTTGCAAGTGTCTTTGAAATATGAAAGATGGATTCAATTAAAATGATTAAATGAACATAGCTAATATGATCATAAATAGACAATGAACAACCATAGTTCATTTGAAGTTTTCGATGACAGATTGCTTTTCTATTGAGGTTGTGCGTTGTAGGCAGAGAAAGGAGATACGATGAGGGTAATATAGGCACAAAAAAGAGTTAATCCCAAGTTTAGAGTCAGAAGCACCCTTTTAGCAACTTACAGATTATACATTGGGAAGTGGAAAATTATATTATAAGCAGCCACCTATTGTTTTACCAAAGACCGAGCCCAACTTAAATTAAATAATAAGCAGCATAAGCTTCTCTAACCTCCGGGCCAATCTGGGCCTTAGTGTGCTTCAATAGCTTGGAAGACAAACTTTCAAACATGTTGCAAGAAGAGCATAAAAAGCCCTCCTTTGTTGTGATTTCCGATCCTTTAGAGTGTGACAAAACGGTTATGATACTTAAATTATGCGAAAAACACGCCAACTTTAGAAACTGACTTCAAGCCCCAGAGCAGCAGCTGACCTTAGGCCATGTTTGTTTCATGGATTCATTGGGATAGGAAATGAAAGTGATTTGGGAGTCAAAGGAAAAAAGATGGAAAGGAAAATGGTTCACATAGGATTGGAAAATTGGTGGGAAAGTGGTTCCATCCACACACCCCATAGAATCACTTTCCCTTTTATTTTCCTGTAATGATTACAAATTTTTAGACCAAACTAACTTTGTAATTATTAGTTGTATGAGGGTATCATGGGAAACGTTTATAAGAATTTTGTTTGCATTCCTTAGTCTTTATTGACAGTAGCCATAGAGAGGCTACCCAGGCCCTCAGACCCGCAGCCAGGACTCCTGGACCCAGCCCAGGGCCCGGGAGCGTAGCATAGACACCTGGTCCCGCGCCCGGGAACCGGGGATAGCAGCTCCCCAAACAGGGGCCGAAACAGTCCAGCAATATGAGCAGAAAGGGGAGCCAGTCCCACATCGAAGGGTGAGGTCAGCCCTCATGCCCGGCAGCCTATATATGAGTCTCTACTACCCTCATTAATAGGTAATCAATACTTCAACTATTCATTCCCGCCTAAGTTACCAGTTTATTCCAACTATACTGACTTAGGCATCAGAACAGAATAGACCGGCCCCGCCCCGTATTCCCTTAGTTAGCAGGGTTTGCAGGCATGAATCACACCAAGATCCACTGGTATCTGTGAGTCTACGGATTCAGACATAAACAATTAGCGCTGTCTATGGGAAGAGTTCAAAAAGTTTGTATTGTCATACTAGTGGGAACAGAATCGATCAGCCTATGGGTAAAAAAAAAATACATATGTCTGGATCTACAGGAGAAAAGAGGGAAGGAAATCCAGAGGACCGGTGGGTTCTGGAACCGGTGCTAGCACAAATCCCGGACGCGGGGCAGGGACAGCCCGCTGGTAGCTGCAGTCAGAATGCTGCTACCAACCGTGATCCGGGTGGTACGTCCGGTGAACGCGACGAAGATCTGCGCGGGAAGGGCCCACCGGACGATCGCCAAGTCTTGGGCCTGGAACCCGCACCGACGTCCCCCGCGGCCCCAAACAGAGGGGAAGATCAACTGCCCAGCAGCGACAGCCCGGACGATGTCTCCACTCCCGGCTAGTACGATATGGCCGGAGAGATAGAAGAGATACGAGCGGAAGTAAACCGCTTGCGAGCAGAGAGCGACTGGGACAGGGCATAAGCCACCACCAGGTATCAAGACATGGAAGCGGTTAATGCCGCACTGGTGGCTGCCTTGGAAAGAGGCTAGCAGCGCAATGCCGCTCTGACAAAATCATTCGCGCCACACCCAAAAGAGCCTCCCCACTAGGAAGTGGGCCAGTCATTGGGAAGGGAGAGGGACACCGGCGTGGCAGGAGACGTGTTCCCAGCGGACACGGTGCCACCAAAGATCGTCCCAGCCCCTCTGAGGAACAGCGGCTTGTTCGAGGAAGATACCATCAGCTCGACCGCATGGGCACTGCAGATACTATCTGACTCGGTGTCGGATCTGAAGGCTCAGATAGAGGCCAACGAGAGAAAGGCTGCGAGACCGCCGGAGAGCGCATGATTCAAAGAGCGGTCCGGACTCTTCTCACTCCGGGTTCTGGAATCCGGAAGATCCGGCACCCAAAAGTCGCTAAAGCTAGCGTACTCCGGGCCGGCAGCCCATACCAACACCTGGAAAGTTTCCGGTCCCAAGCATGTGCTAAGAGCTACTCCGACGCCGTCTGCTGCAACATATTCCAGGAGACCCTGTCCGGAGAGGCGCTTAGCTGGTTTTACGAACTACCGACGAACTCTATAGAGGCATTTGAGCAATTGGCCGATAGATTCATGGGCCGATTCATACTAAGGGTTGAAGGGGCCTGGACCTCGATGATGGGACCAAATTACGAACACAATTTATACCTGCAAAATAATCTCATACATATATTACCCTTCTTGTTTCGAGTGTAGTATTGACAAGTAGGGATCGTTCTATCCGGGGAAATCAAGGACATTTAATCTCACGAAGCATTACATATTAATATGGGGGGTTTTGGATTTATATCTAACAACTACTGATTTTTTTACGAAAATTAAATCCTAATTAATTATATACATATGATCTTCATCTTTCGCACAATACAATTCACACAAAACTCACATAACATGTAACAATTTCTCACAAAGTTATGACATAGCAAATCGGCACATTCAGGATCAGTTCTAGTTCCAATTTTAATTAGAGTCCTTGGCGGTTCATCTAATCGTTAAGACTTCACAAGTATTTAGAATTATCTTTGCTCTTAATCCTAAACATGATACTAATCAGTTTAAGAACACTTGGCGTAGAAAATAAACACGACGAGCACATAAGCACAAAAGTCAAATTGGAAACAAGTAACAAGTATGTCGTCACCTCACCCCATTAACATGCATATTTTCTGAATTACTCTACCCTTGGAACAAATACAAATCAACCAACTTGGCATATGATTAACCTATACTCATTCGGCAACATGAAATTAACACATAAAGATTAACCTTGATCTAGGCAGCCCTTAAGTATTAAATTTGTTGTGCATACGAATTCAGAAAATAAACAAAAAAAAAATCAAGAACACACGCGATTTGTACCTGCATCAAAACCCTGATTAAAAATCGAAACACATCATGAAAAACAATTCGGCAAACAAAGATCCAAGTAGCTAATTCGGAAATCCAAAATAGAATTATTACAACCAATTCGGCAAACACAAAACCTTATAATCTTCATAGACAAAAAATTATAAAAATACAGAAAATACAAAACCATGAGAGATGAGTGAATCACACTTTGATGAACCTTCAAAGAAGCAATCGGCAAAGGGTGGATTCGGTGGTGATGATTGGTAGTGCGATTTCAAGAGATGGTGGTGGTTCGACTATGGAATTTCTGTATAGGTTTTGTGGTGCTAATTCGGCAGAGTTTCGGCAAAGTAAAAGTGAGAGACAAGATCCCTTTTTCTGACTATTACATGGCTATTTATAGAGGAAATAACCTAGAGAAGCCGGCCACAAACCAAAACCAAATTGGTTTAGGTTTTCCTTGATTTTCTGAATTCGGCAGAATGACCTCCGTGCATTGATTACATCATAACTCTCTCTAGAAAATAACTATTGAGGTGATTCTAATTGATTAGGAAACTAGACTCCCGTAGCTTTCTATCCATGTAAGGCTCGAACGCTGATTCAAAGTGAGCTGTCCTGGAGAGTCCGTAGAATTTGGATGACATGCACAAGAATTTTCCCGAAATTAATCAGGATTCTTTTTCTTTCTCTTGTTATCCGAATTCTTTTCTTCTAGACTCTTCTTGGCCTGATCTTGAACTTGAATCTTCTCATTAAGTTAGTATGGATATGTCTTTAGGTCCATTACAGCTGATCCATGCTTCAAAAGTCCAAAGGAAAGCTTTCCTTGTGCAACCGGGAAACCACTCTGTTTCTCGGCTGATTGACCTTTCTCCAGTAAATCTGGCATAACTCCTTTGTCAATACTCCAATTGATGTGATTCCAAGTCCTAGAGAAACTAGACTCATAGGGATTTCTCCATATAAAATGGCTTCCTCAAATTCTAAGTGAAACGTCTGGAATAAATTCTGGAAGTTAGGACACAGTTCCAGGAAAATCCTATTAGTCCCTGGTGATCTTTGTTCAAGCTGCCAAGTTGTAGCCATCTTTTGGGTAAATTCCTGAGCTCCAATTGATCTAAATTTTTGAAAAAATAAACGTCAACTTACCAGTTATATGCATACCAAATTTCATCAAATTTGGAAAGGGATAGGTCAGTCAAACACAGGCCTCAAAATCACGAAAATAACATATTTTGCACTTTTTCTTCAGATTTCTATACTTAGTTTTTTTTTCTGACAATTAAGCACATTTTCTCCAAAACTCTACCAAATTGACACTAAACTAAATTATGACTCTATTTTAGGTAAATAAGGGTCAAACGAAGCATAAATGAGGGCATAAGCATATTAATATCGTCGCACATTGTGCTCCTATCACTCGACGAACCTCTTTAACTACAGGCAGGCAGACGGCGAAGAGCTGAGAGCTTTTGTTAATCGATGGCAAACGGCCACCGCCGGGGTCAAGGACCTGGATAAAGGGATCACCGAATCTGCTTTCAAGCAAGGTCTCCGGCCCAGAAAGCTCTCGTACGCTGTGCGGGTGGATATCCCGCAGGGTTACGACGAACTGATGGCGATGACTATCAGGCACGCCCAAGCAGACCACGAAACTTGAGAGCCGTCAACACAAGAGAAGGCAGGAAGAGCCCGAACCAGCCCGACAGGAAGCCAGAAACTGGCAGCAGGGCCGGGACCGAGGAGCCTCGACCGACAAAAGACCAAGAGGTTGGGGGAACCAGCAGCGCCGGAGGGACTACATCGACATTCCCCAACGAGCAGGGAACCGCCCATCCTACCAGCAACAAACCCGCTCCCTAGCGGTCATGCCAGCAGGACGACAAGAGGTATTCTCTACTTTGACCTCCTCCTACGAGGATATCCTGTATGAGAAGGGGAACAACATCCCCCCTCCACAAAAAAAGAAAGCACCCAAAGGCGAACCTGACCAGGGCACATACTGGTAAATACTGCTCCTACCACGATGAAGCCACACGCCACACGAACGATTGCCTTGCCTTGAAAACAACGATTGAGGGCCTAGTCCGCCGCGGCGACTTGCAGCTGTATCAAGGGTAACCCGGACAGTGGGGACCGCGCAGAATCGAGACGTCTATCTCGCGACACCAACGCTCATACGACCGGTCGAAATCTTAAACCCGTATAGAGGCTCAGCGGTCCAACAACTTGTCAGCCTGAGTAAGATGCTAATTGTTTTTTCTTTCCTAAACACAACTAGCTAGAAACACCAACCAGTTCGGAATGTGTAATTTCAGCAGTTGTCTATTCCAACTTTGTTTTCAACTAAGGACAAAGGGCAATCCATGGGTAGCCAAGTCAGGCAAATTGAAAAAGGCACAACACAAGCGCAGGTAAAATGTCCATTCATTATAACTCAGGGCAGCGTGTACAAAAAAAAAAGAAGAAGCTTAAAGCAAAAAGGGAGGGCGGGAGTGTACAAAGTCTGGAGCCTGCTAGGGCACTTCTGCCTGCTCCCCCTCTTCAGCAGGAGCTCCTTCAGCAGCAGTTTCACCAGCGGCGTCTTCACCGGCCGGCTCGGTGTCACCCTCCTAAACCTCTTCTTCATCCGCCTGCGGCGCCGGCAGCTTTGAGACGTTAAGATAGCCCTTACTCTTCCAATCATCATAAGCATCGGCTATCCCCGCCTCCCGGGCCGGTTCCAGCAGGTCAAGAAGCTCATCACTTTCTTGGTACTTCTTAACCGCTCGCTGGTAAACCTCCGGGTCATTCTCATCGACCGGCCCGCCGGCAGAAGTGGAGCCTGTCGCCACCTACCGCTGGAGCTCCTCGACTTTGGCCTCCAACTTGGCCCTCTCCTCCTCCAGGCTCTTCTTCTCTTCTTCCAGAGCCTCGACCTGGGCCTCCAGCTTGCCCATCGGCTTCCTGGCCCTCTCCTCCAATCAGGTTTTCTCCCGTTGGAGCTTGGACTTCTCTACCTCCAAGATCTCTCGGGCGCTTGTCAACTCCGCCACCCACTTCTTCATCTCCGGCAGCTCTCCACTTTCATCCGACTGATACAAGTGGTACAGCAGCTACAGTTTAACATGCACCGGTTAGAAAGCAACAGATCACAAAATAGGTGACAAACTATCCTTACCTGGAGGGCCATCTCCTTGGTTTTCAGCCGGTGCTCCTCCGACCGCCCTCCCGGAGCCCCAATCTTCTCCAGCTCCATTCCCTTCATGTCCATCAGCAGGCTCCAGGAGAAAGAGTCGTTCGGGCAACTATGCTCCGTGCCCGACCCTGCAGCAGGAGTCTTCTCCACCCCCGATGCTTCTGTGCCGGCAGCAGTAGGGCTAGTTGCCGCAGGAACATCGCCATGGGAGGTAGTGGTGCTACCACGCATCAGCTTCAGCTGCTTGGCTAAACCCTCACCAACCGAACGGCCGGTGAAGGTAACAAGCACGGAGGCCGACATCTCACGAGACCTCTTCCTCCGCTCACCCAGATCAACCTGTAAAGAAGAAGATTGGACTGCAGATAGTGGGGAGCTGGCGACAGTTGGCACCGGCCCCAGCTGGTGTGGAATCCTTGCAGCACCACCCGGGGGCTTGGACGGCCCACCATCAGCCTTCCCCGATCCAGACGCCGCCCGGGGTCCCGAAGCGTGAGTCTTTACGCGCTTTAAGACGTAATCCTCGTCCGCAATGTCCAGCGAAACCGATTTATCAGCTCCCCAGTTCCTCGGTTAACCGTTGATCGCGCGGCACCATCCCCTTTTTCCTTCAGCTTCGAGACCAGATCCTGATTGTCCATCTACAGCGTTTCGTGGGCTTTAATTGCAGTCCGAGAAGATACACCTGCAAAACACAAGGCAAACAGACTAGTCAACACCAATTCGCTCAACGGGATCAGAGCTACAACCTACATTCCACCACCCACCGGGATTCCCCCCTAGATGACATAGTTCCAGCACCTCCCGCCAGATAAAGTTGTAAGAACTCCGCTCCAGGTCCGACTAGCACCCAAATACCAGGAAGATCCTATCTCTCTCCAGCTCCGACAACTTATACGACTGATCACTGATCGGCTGAAAGGCACCGGGAACCCGGTAAGACCTACTCCTCTTCTGCCAGCCCCCCCTGCCATCACCACCTTCTTCCTCCAATTATTGTTGAGCCATGAGGGCAAGTGGGTTATCATTGGCTTAAAATGCCGGGCGGAAAAACTCACACATCCCCGGGTCTTACTTTTCTTCGAGTTTCTCAGTCGGTACAAGGCCCGAAACTCATTTACCGTTGGGCAACTCATATTACTCAGCCAATAGAGACAACCCAGGCTCAGTAGTTGCCTCCACTGGTTCCCGGGAAGCTGTGCCAGTGATATCATGATGGCACTAAGCAGGTACTACACAAAGTCCGGCAGCGGGAGCGATAGCCCATGTCGGAATTGGTCCTCGTGAATAGCAACCCAACCTTCCTCCGGGTTGTAGGCCGACTCTCCGTCATATAGAGGCCGCAGATCTACCTCTCCGGGAATATTCCACCTCAACCGAAAAGCAGCAATCTCACCAGGAGTTAACGAGCACTCCGGCTCATCACAGTTTATGGTTATATCCCCGTCCACAAGTATGTGGCGCGGGGCCCCTCCTGAGCGGGTAGTGCCCAAGGACACTCTGTACGGAGTATCCTCCTATCCCAGCGACCCGGACGTTGACGCCTCACCAGTCGAACGGGCACTGGCGTTCGGCCCAGAGGACGAGGAGGCAAGCCAGTCCTCCATCCTCTCTTGGTCGTCCCTCACCGGTCGCCTGGCGGCCGATTCAGAGATCTCACTGGAGCTCCCAGAATTCATGTAACCTAAAAAAAAACCCCCTTGGCCGATCAGAAACACAACCTAAAACCACCACCGCAGGGCAGTACGAAGCATATAGTGCCTCAGCACCGCCCACACCGGCCACTGGATTTCTCAGCCGAGAGTTCCCGTCTCTCGCTGAGATTCGGTACTACAAGGGTCTCATCCAAAGGGCTAATCTACATACAACCAAGTGCCCATCAGATCCAACCATGAACAAAAAAAAAAGGGGGAAAAGGAGAAATAATTTCAGAATCTCAAAGGACTGAGACTCACCGATTAGTATGCACGACGACGAAAACACAACAATTGGAAAACACCGAGCAATTGTGTTGAGTGAGGCTAAACAAGGGATCAGTTCTCAGCCAAAAGAAAAACACACCAAGCGGCAAGGGTTTATATGCATATCCAGCACCCTTGAATTCCCCCCCAAACTACTCAGTAGGACAACTGAAACGCCCGCGCCCGCGGATCCGAGCCATCCATCCCTGACCGTCTCCTAGCGGCACGTGTCCCAATATTGGTAACTTCCCAGGCCATCATAACTGATGGGACTAATGGAATACCCCCTTCAATGCATGTCAGCCACTTGCCTCGCATGCGGAGGGTAGTTCTAAGAAGCAAGGGACATAATCGAACCGTCCCGCCTACAGCCTACTCCACCTAACGCTGAAATACTCCCACAAATCGAGGTATCCCACCAGAAGAACCCTTCCTCTAACACAGGAGACCTCTTTCCGCAGGCTAAAAACTCTGCACATACCTCACGCCTGTACGGCCAAAGGGTATGAAACGATCGGGGATGTCTCTGGTACCAACACGGGACCGCTTTACCCCAGGAGACTTGATCCTCTCATACATGACAACTCTTCCCGCAGGCTAAAAACCATGCACATCCTATATGTCTGCAAGAACAAGAGGCTGTGTGACACGTGAGGACGGCTGCCCAGGATCACTCCGGGCCACGCCACCCACCAGGAACTCCTATAACACAGGGCGTGTTTCCCGCTGGTACTGGGTGATCTCTTCAAACTGTTCAAGGCACTCACCGACTACTGTGGCTACCGTTCCTAACTCGGGGGACTCGGTCATCCCATTCGCTATATTCACCGGGTTTTCCCGGAACATAGCATGGCTGATTTCAACGCCACATTATCATCTCATGTACCCATATGCAACTGTCAGTATCAACATCATAACCATGCACTCATCACATTATGCATCATCTTAACAGGTTTATTCGAATGCCCGGCCAAGCCCAATCTTAAACGCGGACTTGGGGGGCTAGGACACCGGTGGGTAAGTGCCCCAGCGGGTTTGCGAGCCTATAAAGGAAGACAGATTTAAGTCCCCATTCAAGATGACATTTGACCGGGAACTTGGGGGACTTGTTGACAGTAGCCATAGAGAGGCTACGCAGGCCCCCAGACCCACAGCCAGGACTCCTGGACCCGGCCCAGGGCCCGGGAGCGTAGCATAGACACCTGGTCTCGCGCCCGGGCGGGTATTATTTATGGCCGGGGCCCGGGAACCGGGGATAGCAGCTCCCCAAACAGGGGCCGAAACAGTCCAGCAATATGAGCAGAAGGGGGGGCCAGTCCCACATCTAAGGGTGAGACCAGACCTCATGCCCGACAGTTTATATATGAGTCCCAACTACCCTCATTAATAGGTAATCAATATTTCAACTATTCATTCCTGCCTAAGTTACCAGTTTATTCCAACTATACTGACTTAGACATCGGAGCGGAATAGACCGGCCCCGCCCGGTATTCCCTTAGTTAGCGGGGTTTGCAGGCAGAAATCACACCAAGATCCACCGGTATCTGTGAGTCTGCGGATTCAGACAGAAACACTCTTTTCAAACACAATAAAGAAAATTTATGGGAATTGAAATTTCTCATACCCATGAAAATAGCAAAGAATTCATTTCCGTTCCCTTCCATTCTGTGAACCAAACGAGACCTAAATCTTCATGAAGGAAGTAAACAGTGTCACTGTTTTTTTTTGTGGATGATGTATGGGATGGTCGTGAGTTACGGAATATGGTGGGTTAGTTAGTACCAATTGATTTAGAAAGTATGAGTAAGGTGGTGAAAACAAGTCATGTTATTGTGTTACAGAGTTATGGGCACTATGTGGAGAAATGATTGGATATGAGCGATGATTTGTCGTTGGTAAACGTAAACGCTTTCTGTTGCATCAAGACTTTTGACTCTGATGGTTGGTCGAAGCTTAAATTGGGGATTCAACAGTTTTATAAGAAATTTATCTCCGATTGCGAAGGCCTCCCTTTGGCAATCTCTCTCTTAGGTGAGTTCCGTAAACCTTGTACAGTGCAATCCTCAGAATATACATCATATCAATTAGAAGTCCTGCACAAATCAATTGGCTCTATAATGTGCAGTAAGGGTCACAAACTGTTTATGATTTATGAGAGCTTGTAGCGCGCCTATATATATATATATCTCTTCATTCAGAACCAAGGACTAAAATTTCGATTTTTTCGCCGAAATATCGGCGAAAATTTCGTTTTTTACAGATCCCGATATTTCATCGACAAACTTTCCTTTTCTGGGGCGAAATTTTCGAAATTTCGCGAAATATCGCGATATTTTGGAAATTCAACTGACACATGTCAGCCTGCTAAAAAGCCACAAATTTGGGAGTGAAGTGAGATTCGAACCCCTCACCTCTCAGCTTACATGATAAGTTTAATGAGTTTGCCAATTGAGCTAAACTCATTTCTTGTTCAATCTCTTCATCTTATTACTTATATAATATGTTTACTGAAATCAGAAAAAAATGAAAATGACAAATTATGTCCTATCAAAAATCAAACCATTTGTTTTGGTAAAGATATGGTCTTAACTCTTACGTGTTCCACTATCAATTATGTGCTTGATTTTTTCATACTATCAATTATGTGCTTGATTTTTTCATACTATCAATTATGTGCTTGTTGGAATTTTTATAACTACAAAACAAATTTTTTTCCTATAAATAATCTCAATGGCAAATGCTTTCTTCATTCTTACACTTTCATCTTTTCTTTCTTCTCCGGTTGCTTCAATTCACTACTTCTATATCTCATTCTCTCCTTCGTATTTAGCTCATACATTGATCTCAATTTTATGCTCTCATGCTATAATAGTTAATTAGTAATAGACTTTGGTAAGTGGTTACTTAGTAATGTTAGTATTATTAAATATTCCGTTCTTATGGTTAATTTTATTGTTTTGATTATTTGTAATTAGTATTATCTTGATACACTCATACATCATATAAATCTTCTATGTGGTTCTAAATTATTCATGTAATGTCATGTTCAATGTATTATATGTGTATAAGGCGTGATAGCCTAGCCTCCCTTTGGGTTCCCAGCCATAAAAAAAAAATAGATGTTAGTATATATTTTTATTAGAATTTTCAACGATTTAGCGTTTATATATTTCACCTTATATCACTACAACTCATTATAGACCAATGTCTATATAAGATTTTCTTATGAAATATGATAGATAATAGATTAAATAAACATCTCAGAAAATTTCATTTAGAATTTCCATGTATTTCTTAAAATTTCCGTCAATTTTATCAATTTTTTTCTGCTATCGATATTTCCTCGAAATTTCCATCGAAATTTCTATTTTTTGGACCTTCGAAATTTCCGTGATCGTCGAAATTTTAGTCCTTGTTCAGAACACAGAAATTGTTTCTTTGTATTTTAGCATGTTTCCAGAAGGTTATGAAATCAGCCGTGGGAGGCTGATTTGGCTATGGCTTGGTCGACGTAGAGCAAGCTGAAACTTAGCTGAAATAGCTGGTGGATAAATACTTACGTACTCATGGTCTGCTGTATTGATGGGGTTAATCGTATAAAAAAGTGTCGCGTTTTAGAATCAATCAATCAATCAAGACGAGATGAATTCCTCACTGTACCAAACCGCATACTTGACTGTCGTGGTGGTGTTAACACTCTGAAGAGTAAAATTGCCGAGATTCGCACCTTTATGGCGTGAGAGAAAGTAAAATAGAAATTGTCCTCAAATTAAGTATATTTTTAAGTGTTTTGGCCCCGGATGTTGAGGGTAGAGAAGACAAGATGTTACACTAGGTTTTCGCTACCATGAAATGTACCACAAGTGGAAGCCTTGTTATGAAGCAGCAAGCTCTCTGACTTTATTTTATTTTTTCTATTTTTTGTTATTTTTATTTTTATCACAAGTCGGTTTCCTTGGTTAACTGAAGTTGAAGAGGAGAATTTCTCTTTTGTTGTGCTTTGATGTTGCTTCTAGTAGTTGTAATGACGAACTTGCATCTTTAGAAGATTGACTAAAAGATTGTATTGCCAAAAAATAATAATAAAAAAAACCATAAATAGATGCCCCTAGTTGTCAGTCCCTGAATGTTCATGTAA
This sequence comes from Potentilla sterilis, assembly GCA_963682095.1. Classification (NCBI taxonomy): domain Eukaryota; kingdom Viridiplantae; phylum Streptophyta; class Magnoliopsida; order Rosales; family Rosaceae; genus Potentilla; species Potentilla sterilis. The sequence continues at coordinate 28,312,818 of OY821764.1, forward strand.
TCATGTTCCATGCTTGGTTAAACTAAAAACCGCTCTTCCTTTTTATGATTTTGTATAATTTATATTTTCTTAAAATTCTGGGTTCAACGATTCAACTTTGAAAAGTGTAATTTTACTGTCTGCTCCGTCCGTATAATCAGTTTCTCTACTCATTATTTTCACCTAAGACAACAGATGTAACTAGAACCGTGAATAGAGGATTTAGAGGTATGGATGAAAAAAGAATAAACAAAAAACAACTTTTATTGTATCACACATATCAAAATTAAATTGAAAAATCGACACATAACTAAATATGACATATATAGATATATAAGTGAATGTCAACCTAACACTCCCCACTTTACAATAGTTTTTTTTATATATATGAAAGAAAAACACACTAACATCAAAAAGCAATAAACTTGTACCAAAATAGAGAAAGGAAATGTGATAAACCCTCCCGCGCTTATTCAAAAGCCGAAGCCTTCAGTCTTTCTCTCTTTCAGTCTCCAAAATGTTAGAGCCAATCATCCTCTCCGACGAAGAAGAAGACCAACCCAATGCGCCCTCATCCTCATTCCCACCTTTCCCCTCTAAAAAACGCCGAACCCAATCCGACTCGGATCCCAATCCGACGGTTCTCATCCTCGACGACGACCCGACCCCGCTGAAACCCGGCCCCAAATCCACCGCCTACTTCGTCCCGGACACCCCCAATTCCGACGTCGCAATCGTCAAATGCACTAGAGCTGCCCAGCCCAAGTTTTCTGGTTGGTAATTTTAACTCAATTGTCAATTTTTCGAATTAGGGTTTCTAAATTGGGGGTTTGGATTTTTGAGTATTATTTGGTACTTTTGTAATTAATGTAGTCAATTTGAGTAAAGAGAGTCATTGGGTGCGTGAAAAGTTTTGATTTTGAAGCACCCTTTGGTGAAAATTTGTTTTAGTTTACTTGGGATTTAAGGCTTTGACATTATATATGATCAAAATTACATATTTTTGTGTGTGAATTCAGGCTTTGATGGTTTGATATGTTTGGAATCGGATAATGAGCTGGGAAGCAGTTGTGGAGGGGAAAAGAAGAACGACAATGGATCGGTGCCGGGTGGTTTTGGTCTGGCCAAGGTCTTGGATTGGAGTCCGAGTTTTGTTGAGTCTCCATTTGCACTTGGTATATATGGTCAACTGGTTTCATTTATGATTGCTCTTGTGGTATATGTTTGTGCTCTTGATATAAATAAAGATTCATATTTATCAGGACATTCGGAGCTGGGGAATACAACTGGGGGTAGCTCTTCAAATCCTACTTCTTTGCAGGGTGATATTGATCAGGTATCTTTTCTGATTTGTGGATCTTGTAATATCCTTTTCCTTTATGATTTGTGGAACTGCGGTGAAGTGAGCGACCCGTTGCCTTTTATTATTAATTGCCATCCGTTTCCACAAATTGGACAGTAGACTTGGAGTATGTTATCTGTGTATGTGACCTTGACATCCTGGTTTGAAATGTTTATTGATTACACCCTGTTGTCAAGAAGTGCGCTCCCAGAACATAGGTAATGCATGATCACTGATGGTGATGGCAGGGGCTAGTAAGGCTTTATGATGAACTTTAGATATGACTTATGTGTTTTGTTCTTGTTTTACTTTTCAAGTCGTTATGATTGGGATGCAACCTTTTCAAGGCAAACTACTTAGGAGTTAGCGAAAGAATGCCAATGTGTAGACGAAACTGCATTACCTGATTGTATAGTTTTTTAGTAGCAGAATCTCAGATCTCAAGCTATATTTGGCATTACTGATCAAGAGTTGAGGAACCTTTTATATCTGCTGCTTTTGAGTGTTGACTCATTTCATATTCTTAGTTTAACTGTAGCAGCAGTCTTGCCGTTTATCCATTGTCTAGACACATAATATTTAATATTTCATTCTTTTGTGTATGCCCATGCCCTGAATTCAGTTATGATATCCTTAGACTGTCTGAGACATTGCAAACTTCACTTTGCTTCATATTTAAATGTAGTTGTGGTGTACCCTTCTTCAATATTTACATATTTAATTAGGTATGTTAATCTAAAATGTTTAGTGACATGATCATATCAGGTACTTGATTGTCCTGACGATGAAAATATAATGGATCAAACGGGAAACATTACGGGACTGAGTAAAGAATCTATAGCTATTACGGAAAATGATAATATTACAAAAGAAGTAAAGGGAAGAAAGAAGATGACCAAAGAGGAAAGGACACGCTTAATGGAAGAAAAGAAGCAAAAGAAGCTTGTAAGTTGTTATTTGTGATCGGTACTTATTATATATTTTATTTAAACAGAAATTGAGCTGATTCATATCCATGACAAACAGGAAGAGAAGTTGCAAAAAGTAGCTCTGAAAGCTGAAGCTGCAGAAATGAAAAAATTACAGAAAGAAAAGCTAAGGTGGGAAAAAGGGAAGTTTGCCCTTAAATCCATCGTGGCTGAGATTGATTCTAAAGTAATTGAATCAGGATCAGTTGGAGGTGACGACATTCTTCTTCTTCTCAGTTATCAGTAGATTGTGCCTTCTATGCATCTCATGTCCTGTAATATATATTAGCTGAGAGGTTGTTTAACATTTTGATCTTAGGAAGTCTGCTTACTCGATTCGCCGAAAGGGGTTTAACATACCGTATAACATCAAATCCAATTGAAAGATCAATTGTCTGGACGATTACTGTTCCAGAACATATTTCCCAGGTAATTGCTCAAGGAATTGATGGGATGATGATTTTGATTATTCTTATTGCTATCAATATATTTTGTTATTTTGTCAGCTTGTTTTAATGATCATGCCGCCTTCCTAGGTAGTGTCTCCTGTAAGGCTTTAAACTGAGAATTAGCTAGAAGTTTATTTGTTTTCAATAACTCGCGCAATATTGAATTTGATTCCTTCATTTCATCCATTACATGAAAATGTATGAACTTTTTTTTCCATCCCTTAAACAAACAACTTTAACTGATAATATAGCTTGATACAATGAATTGAGGAGTCCGCATTAGAAAGAAAAAAAATACTCAAAGCCTACATCAACAGTGGTTGAGCCTAACAAATCACCCTAATGACGTCAGTAACTCTATACTACAGCTGCATTTTAGTAACCCTAACCCAGTTTAAATGGATTCCCATCAACTTGCTGAGGCATGACTGATGTAACCACTATCAATCGAGTTCTAGCTGGAAATATGACAAGGCGTATTTTTTTTTTCTCTGAATAAATGCGCACAATGTTCTATATGCAACCATAGCTTTTATATATCTGCTACAAATTTTTAACACATATTGACCTCAATATCTCGCTACAGCTTTCTCCTGAAGGAGTGGAGATTCAATATATATTGATTGTTTATGAGGCCGAAGATTTTTGTAATCTCATCATCAGTGAATCTCTTCCGGGACATGTTCTGAGAGTTCAAAACCAATATCCATCATATACAGTGTGTTACCTCACAAATAAGTTGATTGCATATGTTAGGAAAAGGTGAGAGTACTGAAGATTTCAGGTTACTATATTGTGTCTTTAGTTCTTGTTAATTAGCTACTATGTGTTGTACTTTTAGGTTTATTCTTTCCTCTGTCATTTGACTCATTTATTCTTTTGTAAGTGTTTCATGTATTCTTCTGAGATATGCTGCATGATTGTTATCATTATCTTGATAAGCAGTATGTAGATGGTGTACTAAAATCTTATGCTAGTGTTTTCATGGCTCAGGTCCACCACAATCATTAGAAATATATTTCTTTTATCATCAATGTGGCTAAAAATTCTTCAATACCCACAAATTAAGTAATTAGTAAAAATTTAAAAATCATAGTTTGTCTCATCTTAACTGGACGATGGTATCTCCCTTGTTTAAGTACATTGGGTTTCATTTTCGATAGAAAATAAAACCGCAGCTTTATAGTTTGATTGAAGATCATTTACAGGCAAGCTGCCTATCTATATTTCTTTTAATTAATCGGTTGATCATTTATCTAGGATATTTATAGTGAACACGAACAGATTCACAGTAAACTCAAGCTTTTTGGTTTGCCTTTAAGCAGACATTGGTCAATTTAAAATACATACTGTTGGCCACTATGTATGATTATAAGTACCAGTTGAACCTGTGTTTTAGTAGATAATCATGTTGTGGAACCGATGCAATGGAGTTAAAGTCATGTCACAGTATCTGATTTTCTTCTTCTTCATATATATCTTATGCGTTTTCTTGGTTTTGTGCATAATGATTATCTAATGCTTCATCACATTGAATTGATCTTGTCAGGGAAGGAGAAGTGTACAAAGGCCGGGGCCGTGAGGGACACCCAAGTGCTGATAAGGTTGAAAAGGTTGTACTGCAAACACAAAATGCTTGTGCTTGTGCCTTTTGAGACCTAAAAGGTTTCTGTTCATAATCATACAGGCTAACTGATATATTTTTGTGTGAGTCTTAAATGCTCCGTTTTTAACAGGTGTTGGCAAATTTGACCACTAGCTTTTTTAAAGTACATTCCAGGCAGTGCAAAGACGAGGCTGAACTTGCTGAACATGTTGTTGGTTTAACATGTAGCCTGTCATCCTGCCTTTTCAGGTATGAATAATCTTAATTATATACTTAACACCACTCAGTCTTAGCACGGTTTACAACATGCTTCACTAAAAACGAGTTTTTATTTTATTTTTGGAATTTAATATACAGATATCAACATCGTAGACAGTGTATCCTTAAGTTGTTATGTCCAAATGTATATGTTACTATATTTTGTTTACTTTTTAAGTTTGTATACCATAACCTTGAAAATTTAAAGTCACGTCTTCACTTTTCTCTACACACCATGCATTGGTGGATAGTGGTGGTTGACTACCATGAGGTCTTTTCTTGTAGCTGGTATATTCATAGTTCTCCATGAGTCTGTGTGTGAGTGTCTGCAGTTTCACCATTAAATTTTTCATATCTGATTTGACCTTCTAAAATATGAAAATGCAGGAAGAAGTTAACTAGACTTGATGTAAATGCTAATGGATCCTTTATCACAAAGGACTGCGTTGACCGGCATTTGATAAAAAAGAGCTCATGGTGAGTAAATGATGTCAATTAATCGTTATAGAAGAAACATAAGATTACAGGATACCTAGATCAAAATGACTATATGTTGAACAAAGATTGGAGTCATGGAGATGGCCTTCCGAGGGTGGAGATGGTAACCATTTATATGATGAAGCTAGCTTATGGGTCTGGAAATATTATTTATGATGATGTGGAAATAGTTTGAGTAGTAAACCTTTAGTTATGCTGCTCCACTTGAAATGCATTTGATACAGTTATGTTTCCTTGATGGGAATTTGTTAGCTTTGCCTCCACTTTTGGGGTTAAAGAAACTCAATTTGGGTGGTGTGACCGGTGACCCTATATTTCTCTTAGGTTCAGGAGAACTATGATATGATGAACTCGGTTGTCTGTCTACTTTTGTCAATGGGTTGTGATAGGACAGAAATGAGAATAGGAGCCATGAGGGAAGTGGAAGGACAGAATAATTAGAGACCTGTCAGTCTAGTTTTATAGTGAGGGAAACCCTCCTTCCTTCAACTTCTAACCAAAACTTTGTCTTTGGATTTATTTATGAATTTATTTCCAATCAATAATTCAAACATTCAAGAGTTTTAATCAGTCTCTCACTTCTTGATTATGCTTAACTATGCCAACGGTGTTGAATACAAGCTAGGGGAACAAACAGTACTATAGCAGAAGCCTTCTAATGTCTGTTTTTTTATGATTTGATCTATTAGATTTTTGAGCTTTTTATTTCAGTACCTTACATTTGTTTCTTGATCCAGGTTAAAAGCTTTGGTAGCTATCCCGAAGATACAGCCACGATTTGCTATTGCCATAGGCAAGAAGTATCCTACCATGAAGTCTCTGTTGAGTGTTTACATGGACCCAAATGTATCGGTAAGTATAAATATTTGAATGCCTCTTTCACTTTGACTGGCCACGACGAGTAAATAACAGATAACTAGCTTGCTCTACTACTGTTTATTTGACCTATGCAAATTTCTAGTTTGATGGAATTATTTTCCTGGGAAGAAGTGAATTTTTTTTATATATAATAGATTGCGTTACCACTGTTTATTTTTACCTATGTAAATTTCCAGTTTGGTGAATTTAACTGCCTTAGAAGGGAGTTTTGTTACAAGATAGTTATTAGTAACATGGTCAGAAAAAGGAAAGATATGGTAAAAAGCTGCAGTTCATCCATCCAGGTTAAATGGGTGTATATGTACTAGATGCACCCTTTTTTATGATTCCTGATATTGAACATCCAATAGAATGTAAAGACATTTTTAGGGTCTGAGGGCTTCTTGTTCTCTCTTGTACTTTGATCTTGTTTTATAAAGTCCAAGTTTTTTCTCAAATGTTGGGATGTAAAGACACTTACTCCGGGATAAACTTTAGTTCTATAGAACAAGATCAATATACCCTCTTTTTTGCTTTTCCTGTGGGACCTAGAGCAGGCAACTACCTTTAATAACCCAATTTTGATTAGGAACTCAGAGTCTGTTTCGAACATGGCATTAGCATTACTAATTATGGGTTACATATGACTAGTGCTTTTTGGACGCCAGTGGACATAAAGAAATGCAACAGGTTGCATTGTTTTACTTGGGCATATAAGGAACTAGTGTTTACTATCCTCTCATTTTTCAAACAAACTCGCAAACTTTAGGTTCACTGGGATTGATTCAACCATGGAATTCCAGTAATGGATATTGACTATATATGGTCTTCGTTCACTGGTGTTAACTCTCTATTGAAATGATAGGTACATGAAAAGGAATTTCTGCTCAAGGACTTGATGACAGAAGGTTTACTTGGTGGGGATAGAAGATTAGGTGAGGTGTATTCCAAGAGAGTGTACAGAATACTCATGGCACAAAGTGGCTGCACCAAGACAGATGATGTTGAGGATGGTGCTGATTTTTTCAGGGTCAATTGACTTAACTGCTCCCCAAATATCAAAATTACGCTTACTTGTATGCACAAAATCAGGTGTATATTCTTGACTTGTTCATCTACGATTTTTCTTCTGTGATACACGTGTCACCTTGATATTTTGGAGCCTCAGGTTTCCTTGGAGTATTTCCCACAGCCTTTGAAATAATTAACCATTATTACCAGTTTAGTTTAATTAGCTTGTTTTTGTGATGCATTCATCGTAAATGTTTAATTTGCTTTATATTTGTCTGTAATGTGTTTGCGGAGTGACTTCTCTATATTTGTCTGTAGTGTGTTTGCTGAGTGACTGCTCTTTGACAACTTCTCGTTTTCGATAATCTTAGAATTGTTCTGTTATAGAAGTGTGAGGATTAATTAGAAGTTCATAATCTGTGTTATGAAATGAAAAGAAATCATGGTCGCCTATAGTTTTACTAAGAAACAAACTCATAAGCACAAGAACTCAAGTATTCTGTTCTGCACCTATCCACACAAAACTCACAATCGAGTTGGCTTTCTGTTGTCAATTGTTATCAGTGCCTTATTGTTTATTGAAAATTGGGTTTATACATCCATTTTTCTTCTTCTTGGTTACCCAGTGTAGTTACATTTATCTGCTCCATTCATTTTCAGATTTTTGGTTTTTACATATTCCTGATATATGTCATTCATTAACAGTCTCTTTGGATTGATCGTTCACGTGCCATGTCTTTGATTAATATGAGAATATGAATATTATTACTGATACTAATATTAATACTTTTCCTGCAGAATCGGGGCATATTTTTCCACAATTGGGTTATACTGAACTGCTGTATCTGTGTTGAGGTCTGGTTAATGCCAGGTTGTTCAAGACAGAAGCCATAACGACAATGAGAAGCAATGCTTTGAGTAATGAAGAAGTGGGAAGCTGTCCTTTCATTTTTTTTTATGTAAGTATGATTTCATTTGTGTGTAACGTAAATTGAGTTCTTGGTTATAGTTGTATAGTGCTAACCCAACTTCACATAAGATTAGAGTTGCTGGTTCAGGTCAGCAGACAAAGGGTCAGAACTAATTCAATCAGCAAGAATATCACTAATAAAACCCTGCTACGCACCGAGATCCCGTCCGAGACCGCAGTACTCCAACACCTCCCGCCGTATGAAGTTGTAGGAGCTTCGCTCCAGATCGTCCCAGCACCCGAATATAGTGGCAATCCTATCCTTCTCCAACTCAGTCAGGAAGTAGGATTGGTCACTAAGAGGCTGGAAGGTACCAGGGACCTGGTACATCCTCCTCCTTTTCTGCCACTTCCCACCTGCCATCACCACCTTCTTCCTCCAGTGGTTATCCATCCAGGAGGGCAGGTGGGTGACGATGGGCCGATAGTCTCGGGCGCTGAAAGTAATACAACCCGGACACCCCCTCTTTTTCGAGAAGGACAATCGGTACAACGCCCGGAATTCATTCACCGTTGGCATGCTCATCCCGGACAGCTCGTACATACAACCAAGACTCAGCAGCTGCCTCCATTGGTTTCCGGGAAGTTGCGCAGGCGGCACGCGCAGAGCGCTGAGCATGTACTGCACGAAATCTGGCAGCGGGAGTGAGAACCCATTACGGAACTGGTCTCCGTGAACGGCAACCCAACCCTCCTCCGGGTTACAGGCCGATTCTCCGGCATTCAGCGGCCGCAGCGTCACCTCGTCCAGGATGTTCCACGTCTCCCGAAAAACGGCAATCTCTGCAGGACTCATGGTGCCCTCCGGTTCCTCACAAACCACAGCCTCTTTCCCATCGCCCATCGTGTAGCTCACCCGTTGCGATAGGGATCCTTCGGGAAAGCGCACCCCGTGCGGGATGCCCTCATGCCCCGGAGAACCGGACGAGGAGACCCCGCCCCGGGAGCGGTCAGCAGGTTCGGACTCCGATGAAGTCGAAGCAAGCCAATCCTCCAACCTCTCCTCATCGTCCACCACAGGACGCCCACCGGCCGATTTAGAAGTCCCATCAGAGCTCCGGGAAGCCATTTAACCTAGGGGAGGAAAACAAAAACCCGCCGCTGGTCAGTCACAACCTAAAACAGCGCCTTCTGCGACCTCTCTCCAAATCTGCCGCAGATCCCCCGCTCCAAACAACTCACCCGTTGCGATAGGGATCCCCCGGGAAAAGGAAAAGAAAACCCCCGCAAAGCAAGAACCAACAAAGAAAAACACAAAGCAAGGAAGGCGAAACTTACCGATTATTATGTACAACCGAGGATAGTCATTCCTGGGAAAACACCGAGCAATCGCGGACAAGAACAAACAACGCCTGAAGCACGGGTAGCGCAACGATACCGTCACAGACCTTTCGCCGGGTTCCTCTCTAACTCTCTTCTTTTCTCTAAGCCAAAAGCAAAAACGGAAAACAATGAAGATAGAGGAGTCCCTTTTATAGACGGGTCTGATGCCCTAGATCCCCCCAATACTCAAACGGGACAACTCAAACGCGTGCGGATCCAGACCCTCCATCTCAGCCCGCTCCCTTCCGACACGTGTCCCAGCCTCGATTAGACTCCCACACCATCATAACTGATGGGACTGACGGGCTCCCTCCTTAAATGCATGTCAGCCATTTGTCCCGTCTACAAGCAGCAGTTAGGGGAGATAGGGGCGAGAACCGAGACGTCCAGCCCTCCCACTTCCCCAAGAGCCAACCTCGAGAAAGGCACTCCACCGGTTATGTAACATTCAACCTGCTCCAAGGCACTCCATCAGTTATTTAACATTCAACCGGCTCCAAGGCACTCCACCGGTTATGCAACATTCAACCGGCTCCAAGGCACTCCACCGGTTATGTAACATTCAACCGGCTCCAAGGCACTCCACCGGTTATGCAACATTCAACCGGCTCCAAGACACTCTACCGGTTATGTAACATTCAACCGGCTTCAACAACTTTCCTTCGCCTTACGAGCAAGGACAAGCCAGCAAAGGCTTCAAACACATGGGCTTTATAAACTCGGGAGAGTTTGCCTCTAACACTTGCAAAATCTTCCAGCAGGATAAAAACCCTGCATCACACTGAACTGTGATACATATGGGGATCCACGGCGAGACTTGTTATCTCCACGCCACCCCACCGGGCAAATTGTTATCTCCATGCTACTCCCCGGCCTACCCCATTGTTGGCAAAAGTTTTACTTGGGGGACTCGTTCTGACATATCAGTCCACCTGTCGAGATCATCCCATGCACTCATCCGGGTATCACCCCGCTTCTAACATTGCATGGCGGATTTCAACGCTCCATCATCCCATGCACTCATCCGGGTATCACCCCGCTCCTATCATTGCATGGCGGATTTCAACGCCCCATCATCCCATGCACTCATCCGGGTTTCATCCCGCTCCATACTCATGGCTTGAGCACAACACTATTATTGTTGCAAATATGCTCGTAAATTATCACATGTCATCACTAATAGGTACTCATACCACCACGCCTTTCTACTCGAACGCCCGGCCAAGCCCAATCTTCAATACGGACTTGGAGGACTGGGGCACCGTTGGGTTGGTAACCCTGCGGGTCTGAGGGACAAGAGTAAGACATTTAAGTCCCCATTCAAGATTGCACTTGACCCGGAACTTGGGGGACTTGTTGACAGTAGTCACAGAGGGGCTACACAGGCCCACAGACCCGCAGCCAGCGTGCCCCAGGCCGGGCTGAGGCCCGGAGCAGGATCACCAGCACCCAGTCTCGAGGCCCAGCAGTCTAACTAGTGACCAGGGGCCCGGGAGCCGGGGGTGCCAGCCTGCTGAACAGGCCACCAGAGCCGTCCTTTATGTGCAAACAGAAGGGAACCAGTCCCACATCGAAGAGAAGGACCAGACATCATACTCAACCACCTATATAAAGATCTCAACTACCCTCATTAATAGGTAACTGATCTCTTCTACTGCTTATTACTACCGACTAAGTTATCTATTTATCCCAACAGTACTAACTTAGGCATCGGAGAGGAGAAGACCGGCCCGCCCGGTATTCCCTTAGAAGATTGTATCTGGATTCATCTGTCTCTACCAAACCTACGGGTTTGTGTAGAAACAGGGCCGATATGCTAATAGGGAATGATTTCCTACTTCAGCAAAGAATAATACAAACCCTCGAAATGATCGGGTTTGAAAAGAACAACAAGTTATACTGGGAATCCAGATTACTGGATGCAGTCAGCATTGCAAGTAAATGATTCACAGAGCAATATCAGAAGTCGCGAGCCAAGCGTGGTGATCACAAATCACCTTTTGAACCGATTATGCAACCGGTATTAACATTTCAAGAACACCAAGAAATTGTGTAAAATGAAGCGACAACTTCGGAAGATTCAGAATCAGAGGAAGAACCTCAAGATTCAGACAGCTTGGATGGTGAAGAAGAATTCATCTGAGAACACAACCTAAAAGTATACATTAATAAAATAGAGCAAAAGAAAATCCCAAAGCTCGTTGAGATAGAAAATCTATTGAAACCCATAATCAGTGAAGATCCCCAACTATACTGGAAAAGAGACCCGGTATATTGTCAGCTAAAAATGCATGATGCCAATGCAATATGCCATGTCAAAGCCATACCTCATTATAGAAATGAAGATCGAAAAGAAATGGAGAGTCAAATTCAAGAATTGCTTGAAAAGAAATTAATTAGACCCTCAGATAGCCCTCATCATGCTCCAGGATTTTTGGTTAGAAACCATGCAGAGCAATTAAGAGGAAAAGCAAGAATGGTCATAGACTATAGGGACGTCAACAAGAAAACCGTCAAAGATGGTTATCAAATTGCTCAAGTGAGAGTTTTGATAAATAAACTAAAATGAACAAGGATATTCTCAAAGTTCGATGCAAAATCAAGCTTTTGGCAAGTAAGAATGCACCAGGATTCCATAGCTTTAACAGCCTTTGGAACTCCTCAAGGACATTACGAATGACTTGTAATGCCGTTTGGACTTAAGCAAGCTCCATCTATCTTCCAAAGAAAGATGGATAACATATTTAAGCTGTACTCAGATTTCTGTATAGTTTACATTGATGACATTCTTGTCTTCTCTAAAACTATGAATGAACATCTGAAGCATCTTGAGCAAATCTGCAAGCTCATAGTCCAGAAAGGAATCATCCTTGGACAAAAGAAAATTCATCTTATAAAAGGAGAAATTGACTTCCTTGGCATACACGTCAAGGATGGAGAAATTCGTCTTCAAGAACATATAGTGAAGAAAATAAGCCAATTCCCTGACAGTATCTCAGATGCAAAGTCTCTATAGAGATTTTTGGGAGTTGTTAACTTTGCGAGAGATTTTATTCCTCAAGTGAGTGGCCACACTGCTCTTCTCTCTCCAAAGACAAGCACGAAAAAGAAATGGTCATTTACAACGGATGATAGCAACACCGTTAAGAAAATTAAAGAACTCACAAAAAACCTCCCCCCTTTGCAGTTACCTGAAGGAGGTGAACTGATTATTTTGTAGACTTATGCAAATGATTATTATTGGGCAGGAGTAGTTTTAGCAATAGCACCTGATACAAATCAAGAAAAGATTTATAAATTCCTGTCAGCAAAATTTAATCCAGCAGAATTAAATTATTCCACATGAGATAAAGAGGTTTTAGCCCTAATTAAATCCATTAAGGGAGCAGAAGCCTTTTTAGGAAATAAGTTTCTAGTAAGAACAGATAATAAGAGAGTAAAAAACTTTAAGAACTATAAGTTAATAGATGCAGCTGATAGAGGAAGAGTTCTTAGATGGCAGATGTTTTTATCTCAATATGAATATGATGTTGAAATGATTGCAGGAAACAAGAATTATCTGCCTGACACCCTCACCAGAGAATGGCAATGTTAGAAAGAGGTGAAGGCCGTAACCCAAGAAGCATAAGGCCAGAACCTGAACCTGAAGTGGAAGAAAGAAGAAGGCCCGATTTTGGAACAAGAACCAGGCCTGAAGACAAAGGATCAAAGAACAAATCTTTACAAGAAAGATACAGAAATGGAGACAAAACTGTTGGGCCATTACATGATGGACCAGGTTACCAATATCTGGTATCCTACTCTCTTGCTGAATCCAGCAGTGCTACTGAAAAAATTCAGCCTGATCCAACAAGATGGGAAAATAATTCAGAAGATAAGCAATCTTCCAACCCAGAAGAAGAAACTGTAAATAAATATTTACAACATCCCAGAGCTACAGTCACAAATGACTGGTTTAAAAAAAGACAGCCTTATAAGGCAAGAACCACTGACAAGATAGCATCTTTCAAGTTACCAGCAGTAAAAGGACTGAGAAAGATTTTTAATCATCCTATGAGGATTTATGAAAGGCCGGTGTTCAGAACCAGCAGAAATTTGCAGTTCAATCAGATAATTATCATGGATAATATTTTAGCAGCATCCCGAGAAAATAATGAAGCACTGGTACTACAAGCCCTGGAAACTCTAGCTGAGGAATTTTGCAGCTACAAGTTAGAAGAAAAGGAGCAGCATCTCAAGGAAAAGCTGGATATACAATACCTCGAGAACCCTGAAAGTGCTAAAGTACCACTTTTAGCCCTATCAGATTCTGAATGGTTCAGTTTCCATAATCTCTTAGGAGATTTCAAGAACAGAAAGGCTCTTCCATCAACCTTGCTAGTAGTAGCAGGTACTTATTATGGAAGATACTTGGTTGATGTTCAAGCAGAACATCCGCAGAAGAACAAATTATGGTTAATTGAGAATGGTTTTGTTCATAACCTTTGGACGAAAACCAACAAAGACCTAGAAGGTCTCCCTGAAGTAATTTACCAGGCAGTCAAGAACGTTAGACCAGATGGTTGTACTCTGAGATTAAAGTTCATTTCAACTCCTCCTGAATGAACTAAAGAGGAAGGGAGAAAGAGTTATATTTCTCCTTATCATTATGTCAGAATTATCCAAAGTTGTGCCTCTCAAGCACAAAAATGGTCATCAAGCAATGGAAGACCTAATCAGCGTATCCCTTGGATGAAGGCAATGGCGATAATTCGTATCCAGAACCTAATCCAGAGAGACGGTGACACTACCCTTCTGGCCAGAGGAGAAAAGATTATAGTTGCCAGCTATAACCATCCACCTCCAGAACACTGTGATCTGTATAAGGCCCTAGAAAGGCGAGAAATCGATGGTACATTAGCAACTACCACATGGATAGAGAAATTAGAAAAGGAGCCAGAATTCAAAGATCCGTATGATTCGGATATGGAATCCGAAGTCAAAGAAAATAATAACTCTAGAGCCTCTTTTGCTGACGAGGAATTGCACAACATCAATAATATGATGGAGTGTTAGCCGCCGACGCATCAAGACAAGTAACTTTAGGAGAGTGGGATCCAGCTAGTGGAAGCCAGCTCAGTTGTAAGATAAGTATGTTGCTACTGACGTTTAAGGACAAACTCCTTTAAGATAATGGAAGCCAGCTGCTAGGATAAGGTTTCCACCTGTCTGCTTTTCTTAATGGGATTCAATTCCAGTTTGAAATCCGGAGGCTATATAAGGAGGTTGAAAGCTCAGAGGGAGGGATTCGGAAAAAAGGAAGAGAGCACTACCAGAAAAGGCATCATAGCCGACGAATTTAAGTCGTCGGCTATAATGGTTATAGCCGACGATATCGTCGGCTATAATTATTATAGCCGGCGATTTCGTCAGCTATAACTATTACCCGACGACATATCGTCGGTTATAACATCGTCGGAAATACGCCGTCGGTAAAACTATACCCGACGACGATATCGTCAGCTATAACCATTTTAGCCGACGAAATACCACTACAGACGACGAATTTCGTCGGCTATAATTGTTATAGCAGACGAATAAAGAGTTCGTCGGCCGTTATTTGCAATTTCGTCGGCTATAATGCCTTTTCTGGTAGTGGAGAAGCAGAGCACATTTAGAGAGAAACCTAGTGGTTCTAGAGAAGTTTGTGAGTGTTTAAATAAGAGTGAATAGTGAGAGTGTGGTTTCTTGCTAGTCATCTGGTGTGGTGTACTTATTTTTCAAGTAAGTTTGTAATTTAAGTTTAAATTATGAATAGTTAAACAGCTTCTAGCTGTTTACCCAAGAGTGAGGCTCTGGGTTATGTATAGGTATGTATGTTTGAATAAATAAACTTCAGTTGGTGTCCCCCATATCCGTCTCTGTTTGTGTTAAAGTTTTCTCAAACCCCAGGTGGAGGACTACCTCCTAGGAATGGTATTTGAGACAAAATTTGTTATCAAATTATTTTTAACTAGAACTTAAGAAGCCATGTTTACTTGTTTTGCTAGAACTTAAGAAATTTTCCAGACTAAGACAGCAATGATCCCGCCAGAATAGTAACCGTTTAGACAAGAAGGTCGTTAGGTGAATTTGGCATGTTGAAGGCTAGCTCTTAGAATGGATAGATAATTAAGGTTTAGTAAACAAATAGATAGTAGGCAATTAAGTTCTAATAATAATTATAAAAAATAAAAAATAAAAAGAATTATATAAATTTCTGAAACAAGGGTAGTCCAGTCATTCAAAGTTCAAAAATACAGAAGTTTTGACGCCGTTAAATAGATAACAGTTCTGGGTACTAAAGTTAGGATAAAAACTAAACATAAGGTACCAATATGAGGTTTGGCAAACGTGAAGTACCAATACTTATAATACTGGAAACGTGAGGTACCATTGGGGATAATTTTCCTATTACAAAAGGTAGTATTTCTTGGTATTTTTATACATAAAACAGCTGCTCACTAAGATGATGCATATATTCCTCAAATTTAGAAAGTGAGATTATGCCACATGCCAAGACCAAGTAAAGAAAGCCACCTTACGCATTAGTTTAGCAGCACTCTAGTTACATATATAGTTACAATGTCAGTTACCTATATAGTTACTAATGCAAACATAGTTACAACGATAGTTACATTGACACTTACTTATTTCCAACACAGTTTCTCAACAAAAATGACACAATTCACACTGAGTAAAGAACTATCATATATAATATGACATTTCAGTTCCACAACACCATAAATTCGTAAACAAACCTTCCACACTGTATGAGCCATGCAAAAATCTGAAGGTTTCATAAACAAATTGAAGCAACGCATCAAATCTCACCAAATCACATGTGTTGACAGTAGCCACAGAGGGGCTACACAGGCCCACAGACCCGCAGCCAGCATGCCCCGGGCCGGACTGAGGCCCGGAGCAGGATCACCAGCACCCGGACCCGAGGCCCAGCAGTCTACCTTGTGACCAGGGGCCCGGGAACCGGGGATGCCAGCCTGCTGAACAGACCATCAGAGCTGCCCTTATTATGTACGAACAGAAGGAAACCAGTCCCACATCGAAGAGTAAGGCCAGACCTCACGCTCAACCACCTATATAAGGACCTCAACTACCCTCATTAATAGATAACTGATTTCTTCTACTGCTTATCATTCCCGCTTAAGTTATCTATTTTATCCCAACAGTAATAACTTAGGCATCGGAGAGGAGAAGACCGGTCCGCCCGGTATTCCCCTTAGTTAGCAGGTTCGCAGGAGGAAATCACATTTAGATCCACCAGTTTCTACTAGGCCTACGGGTTTGTGCAGAAACAATTGGCGCCGTCTGTGGGAAAGATTATTTGATCCACGAAAAAGTTGCGTTGCTCTACTGGAGGGTAGAACCCGATCGATCCTTTGAAAGGCAGTTTGAAAGCAAATCCGCAATCTGGACGCCATGGAGGGAAGGAAGGTGAAAGCTGGCAGGAGGGGGCTGAAAGAGCAAGTCCAGGCCCCCGGCCAGGCCAAAAACCCTAAAACTGAGGTCAACGCGAGGTTTGTCCCTTCTCCCGACCGGGACGGAACCCTCGATCACCGGGGCTCCGACGACCCTGACCGGTGCGATGAGGGGGGGGAGATAAAAAAGATGAAGACAGAAGTCGCGCGAATGCGAGAGGAGGGCAATCGAGACCGACTAAGGGCGGATGCCCGGTACCAAGAGTTGGAAGCGGTAAACATCGCCCTACTGGCGGCTCTGGAGAAAGGACACCGGCAGGACACCTCTCGAGCGGCAGCACGGCCCGTAAGTGGAGGTAACGAGTTCCCGCACCTAGAAGTGGGACAGCCTACGGGGAGGAGAAAGACTGCGCATGTGCCCACGCCACTCTTTCGGGAAGCTCTGAGAAATTCCGGGCCGGTTGAGCTCCCATACTGAACGAATTCGGCATCGGGCGAGCAGGACAGCTCCACAGCGAGGACGCTTCAGACGCTCTCCGCCTCGGTGTCGGACATAAAGGACCGGTTGGAGGCCTGCGAGAAAAGGACAGTGCGACCGCAGGACAGTGCGCGATTCAACGAACGCACTGGACCTTTTCCACACCAGGTTAGGGAATCCGGAAGATCTGGTAACCAAAGGTCCCTGAAATTGACGTACTCGGGAACGAGCTGCCCATACCAACACCTGGACAGTTTTAAGTCACAAAGGGCTACTCAGATGCCACGTGCTGCAATGTGTTCTAAGAGACGCTCTCGGGGGAGGCATTGGGCTGGTTCTACGAGCTGCCAATAAACTCGGTGGAAACGTTCGAACAGCTGGCTGATAAGTTTGTCCGCCGATTCGTCCTCAGAGCCAACTCGGCCCAAACGTCAACGGTCCTCTTCGACTGCATGCAGACGGACCGCGAACCACTGCGCGCGTTCGTTAACCGATGGCAGATCGCCACGGCCGGGGTCAGAAACTTGGATAAAAAGATCGCTGAGATGGCATTCAAGCAAGGGTTGAGACCCGGAGAACTCTCTTACGCCCTGCGAGTAAAGGAGCCGCTGGGGTACGACGAGCTGATGACCGTGGCCGTCAGGCACGCCCATGCGGAACATGAGACGTATGGGATAAGATGCCCAAGCGAAGGTCGGACGACCTATTACCAACACCCTCCTATGAAAACAAGGTCGGGCGACAGGATCGCAATCATACGCCTACGACCGGTAAGAAAACCGAAGTATGGGAGGATCGGCGACCCCGCCGGAGTGGCAACGGGAGTTCATGGGAAGGTCGAAGACCACCGCCTCTGCGACCGGTACAGCCCATGGCAGCAGAGCCAGCAGGGCGACAACCGCGGGCCCTGGTCGTAATGCCTGCATGGCGACAAGAGAGGACCCTGGCCATTATGCCAGCAGGAAAACCCGATGACCCAACCCTCCGGAATAATGACCACCATCCCCAGAAAGCGGTCGTGGATGGCTGAGTCCGGACAGATGATCCGCAAAGGGACAGGCAGGGTGCCCGAGATGTAGGAAGCATACGCACCCGAGTCCCCGGGGGGATCGAGGTGCATGGCAGCATAAATATGATACACAGTGGGGACCACATTGATCAACTCACCCGGAGCTCGAAGAAGCAGTGCCTAAGGTCGATAAGAGGAAAGTAAGTATATGCCTTTGGGGGAGGAAGCGGCCATGCCGCTAAAACCGGATGGAACTCGGTCACGTTCTATGAAGAAGAAGAACCGGAGGATCTGATCCAACCGCACAACGATCCCTTCCTCATTACGGTCCAAATAGACCACTGGATAACCAGTCGCATGCTAATCGACACCAGGGCTTCCGTCAACGTGATGTTCCGAGAAGCATACAAGGGGCTACACCGGGGGAGGGGCAAGTTATCCCAGGATAACGAGCCGCTGATAAGCTTCTCTGGCGAGGTGGTCCAGCCTTTGGGATCGGATTACCTGCCGCTGATCTTCGGCGAGGGAGACAGGACGAGGAAGGACCACCTGGAGTTCATCATCGTGGATTGCCTGTCCTCATACAATGGCATAATCGGTCGGCCGGGGCTGTGGAGGCTGAAAACATTCATAGCCGGCCACATGCTGATGTTGAAAATGTCTTCACCCGTCGGCGTCATTACCATTCGCGGGGACCAGAAGATCGCTCGTAGGTATTATGCGGAGGCCCTGGCCTATGGGAGAAAACTGTCCAAGGTCTTCACGGCTACTCAACAAGCGTCAGCACCCGATCCGAGTATTGACCCCCGTGATGACACCGACTCCGACGATGAGAAGCTAAAACGACTGTCAGCGGTGGAAGAAACCGAAGCAATCTCCATTTCAGAGGATCACCAGGAACGAAAAGTGGTGATAGGAACGAAGCTCGCCCCGGCTGTCAGGCAAGAGCTCATCAACTTTCTCCGGGAGAACAGTTCAGTGTTCGCATGGTCCTACAAGGACATGTCGGGCATATCCCCGGAAATAGCCTTCCACCGGCTAAATACGTTGCCCAACGTTCTCCCGGTAAGGCAGAAGAGGAGGTCCTTCAGCCAGGCGAAGTATGAGGCGATCAGAGAGGAAGTGCAAAAACTGAGAGGTATGGATTTCATTCGGGAAGTCCAGTATCCCCGCTGGCTCGCCAGCATGGTTATGGTCCCAAAGAAGGGAACCGACCAGTGGCGCATGTGCGTTGATTTCACCAACTTAAACCGGGTGTGCCCAAAAGACAGCTTCCCGCTCCCCCGAATAGACCAGCTTATAGACTCCACATCCGGTTTTAAACTACTCAACTTCATGGATGCCTACGCCGGATACAATCAGATTAGGCTGAGCCCGGACGATGAATAGCACACCTCGTTCACAACTGACCGAGGGACCTACTGCTACAAGAGGATGCCGTACGGTCTAAAGAACACCGGGGCCACATACCAACGGGTGGTAAACCGCATGTTGGAACAGGAGATGGGTAAAACGGTCGAAGTATACGTGGATGACATGCTGGTCAAAAGCTTGACCGCAGGGGCCCACGTCCGAGACTTGGCAGTAGTCATCGGTAAGATGCTCAAGTTTGGGATCCTCCTGATCCCGAAGAAGTGCATTTTCGGGATTTCAGAAGGCCTGTTCCTAGGCCATATTATCAGCCAGCGGGGAATAGAAGCTAACCCGCTGAAGATCCAAGCGATCCTAGACATGGAGACACCAGGGGAAAGAAACCAGGTCTAGACACTAACCGGCCGACTAGCCGCCCTGGCCATATTTATCTCCCTCCTGACCGATAAGTGTTCCCCATTCTTTAAACTGCTCAAGGCACAGCAGTTCAAGAAAATTCACTGGGCAACGGAGCACGAGGCGGCATTCCAGTCCATCAAGACATACCTGTCTGCAGTACCTCTCTTATCCAAACCAGTACCGGGCGAGATGGTATACCTCTACATAGCCGCATCAGAAACAGCCGTCTCTGCGGCTCTCGTCAGGAAGGAAGGCACGTACGACCTCCCGGTGTACTACGCAGGAAAGGGACTTGCCGGAGCCGAAAGCCGATACCCTGGCATCGAAAAACTGGCTCTGGCCCTGATCGTCAACGCCAGAAAGCTCCGGCACTATTTCCAAGCTCATTCCATCACCTTGTATACCAATCACCCTCTACGGCAGATCCTGCAAAAACCGGAGACTAACGGTAGGTTGGTACGTTGGGCAGTAGAGTTGGGAGAGTTCGATATAACTTATGCCCCGCGAACGGCCATCAAGGGTCAGGCCGCTGCGGATTTCATATGCGAACTCACCCCCATGGCAGTAGAGGCGCATTCCGGCCGGTCCGAGGGCACTGAAACAGCTCAAGCCATAAAAGTCGAACCAGGTCTCCCCAGCGGTTGGAAGCTTTATGTGGACGGCTCTGTAACGAGTAAGCGGAGTGGAGCCGGCATCATGCTAACTGCACCCGATGGCCAATCATACGAGTATGCCCTGCGATTCCTTTTCAATACTTCCAACAACGCCGCTGAATATGAGGCCCTCATAGCCGGCCTGCAGCTTCCCCAAGACCGCTTCTGCGGTGCCAAGTCATATCCGCTGTCTCTCTCTCCCGTGGGGCTCGTACCCCCACAGGCAGCACTAGAGGTTCCGGACCTTGTGAGCCCACCGGTCTTACATCCCGAATAATAAGCGGGGCATTCTCCTCACCGCCCGGCCGCCGACCGTAGTGGGAATCCGGAAACATGAGCGGCACAGGATGACTATGCATCGTGCTCTCTAGGGTGTCAGGATCTACAACGGTTTTCGAGGCCATCTCCCCCATCTCCATCAACCTCTGGGCTACAAGTTCGTCATCCGCCTCGACGGTTTCCTCGCTCCGAACAGCGAGCCGGGAGGCATTAGCTGCAAATCAATAAACCGAACGGTTAGCATAAAATAAGACCGCACAAAGCAACAGTGCAAGGCACCTTACCAGGTTTTTTCCCCATCTCGCATATCTCCAACACATTCCACCGGATGAAATTGTAAGAGCTCCGGCCCAGATTATCCCAGAAAACGAAAAGCCGGGCTATCCGTTGCCTCTCCAAGTCGACCAACCGGTACGACTGATCCTCGATAACTTGATAAGCCCCGGGCACCTGGAAGCTCCTCGAACTACGCTGCCACCTACCCCCGGCCATCACAACCTGTCTCCTCCATACATTCGAAACCGATGACGGCAGATGAGTGATGGGAGGATCGAAGTCCCGCGCGGCAAAATTTACACAGCCGGTGGCCTGGGCCTTTTTGCAATAAAGAATCTTATACAGCGCCCGTAACTCATTTATCGTGAGCCAATCCATGTTGCTGAGACTAAACAAGCACCCAAGACCAAGCAACTGCCTCCACTGGTTGCTAGGAAGCTGGGCGGGGGAGATGTTTATCAGGCTCAGCACATACTGGACGAACTTGGGCAGCGGCAGAGACAGCCCGTGCCGAAACTGATCATCAAAAACGGCAACCCAACCCTTCTCCGGATTGCAAGCCAGTTCCCCGGAGCTTAACGGAGGAATCAATACCCCACTTCGCCCGAAACTCCCTTATCTCGCCACCACTCATGCTCCTGGTCGGCTTGTCACAAAAAATCACCTTGTCGCCATCCAATAGCTGGTACTTCACAGACCCTCCCGTCGACGCACGGCCGGCACCGACAGAAGGACTGGCTGACCTCCCAGACTCCATAAACCTAAGAACAAAATTCACCATACGCACAGTTAGTTGTGTAGCAAGATAACAACACAGACAGGCGATGAGCCAAGCTTCAAAGTACGACAGGAAGAGAGTAGGGGGGTGCGAAGCATTTTATAGGCTGCAAAACTACACCTTGTTGATAATTAGGGCGATCAAAAGGGAGAGGCAACCCCAGCCGCAGATTCCCTCCATCTCAGACCGCTCCCTACTGACACATGTCCCAGCATCGATAAAGTTCTCACGCCATCATAACTGATGGGACTGATGGGCTCTCTCCTTCAATGCATGTCAGCCACTTGTCCCACCTACAAGCGGCAGTTAAGGGAAATAGGGGCGAGAACCGAGGCGTCCAGCCCCCCCCAAGAGCCAACCTTAAATCATGAAAAAGCATTCCATCGGTAACATGCATTCCATCGGTAACAGGCACTCCACCGATCCACAGGATTTCCACCAATTCACAGGCATTCCACCGGTTATTTAGCATTCAACCGGCTCCAAGGCATTCCACCGGTTTAGTCACTTTCCTTCGCCCCTACGGGCAAGGACAAGCCAGCAACAACTCAAGGCTTCAAACACATGGGCTTTATAAACTCGGGAGAGTTTACCTCTAACACTTGCAAACTCTTCCAGCAGGCTAAAAATACTTCATCACACTGAACTTTGATAAATATGGGGATCCGTGGCGAGACTTGTTATCTCCACGCCACCCCACCAGGCAGATTGTTTCTCTAACACAGAACAAATATCCCCGCAGGCTAGAAACCCTGCACAGCCTCACGCTTATTCCAACACAAGCTGAGAAGAACTAGCGGGTGTTAACCGGTGCTTCAACATGGCAGCAACACCCCACCGGTGGACCTGTTGGCTTATTCCACGCTCCAACAGGCCTCCCCGCAGGCTAGCAACCCTGCACATTACCCGACGCTTATTCCAACACAAGCTGGGCCGAACCACCGAGCCACTCCCCGGCTTGCCCCACCGTTAGCAGCAATTTTACTAAACACCCCACCGGGCTACTCCCCGGCCTGCCCCACCGTTGGCAGCAATTTCACTGGGGGACTCGTTCCGACATGGCAGTCCACCGGTCGAGTCCTCACATTGCATGACGGATTTCAGCACCACATTGTCATCCCATGCACTCGTCCGGGTTTCACCCCGCTCCATACTCATGGCTTGAGCACAACACCATTATTATTGCAAACATACTCATAATTGTCACACGTCATCACTAATAGGTACTCATATCACCACACCTCTTCTCGCTCGAACGCCCGGCCAAGCCCAATCTTCAATACGGACTTGGGGGACTGGGCAC
The DNA here is from genome assembly GCA_963682095.1 of Potentilla sterilis. Taxonomy (NCBI): domain Eukaryota; kingdom Viridiplantae; phylum Streptophyta; class Magnoliopsida; order Rosales; family Rosaceae; genus Potentilla; species Potentilla sterilis. Next base: position 28,336,083 of record OY821764.1, read on the forward strand.
CGTTGGGTCAGTAACCCTGCGGTTCTGCGGGACAAGAGCGAGACATATTAAGTCCCCATTCAAGATTGCACTTGACCGGGAACTTGGGGGACTTGTAGACAGTAGCCACAGAGGGGCTACACAGGCCCACAGACCCGCAGCCAGCATGCCCCGGGCCGGACTGAGGCCCGGAGCAGGATCACCAGCACCCGGACCCGAGGCCCAGCAGTCTACCTTGTGACCAGGGGCCCGGGAATCGGGGATGCCAGCCTGCTGAACAGACCACCAGAGCTGCCCTTATTATGTACGAACAGAAGGAAACCAGTCTCATATCGAAGAGTAAGGCTAGACCTCATGCTCAACTACCTATATAAGGACCTCAACTACCCTCATTAATAGGTAACTGATTTCTTCTACTGCTTATCATTCCCGCTTAAGTTATCTATTTTATCCCAACAGTACTAACTTAGGAATCGGAGAGGAAAAGACCGGCCCGCCCGGTATTCCCCTTAGTTAGCAGGTTCGCAGGAGGAAATCACATCTAGATCCACCAGTTTCTACTAGGCCTACGGGTTTGTGCAGAAACAACATGCAAAATAAAACAAAACATAATCTGAATCCCTAAATTGAATTCGAACCTTAGAAATTCATAAAGAACGCAATCAAACTCACTCGTTGAGTAAGACAGTTTGTATGGACGACGGCGCTGGACAAGACGTCAGCGTCAGGCTTGGCTTGGACACGACCACGAAGGACGATGAGTTTGGCGGCATCGGAGGGGTGCAGTTGGTTGGAGTCGTTGGGGATTAGGGAGCGAAGATCGGAGACCTTGATGGAGGGGGTTGGCGGACCTTGTGGAGCGCGGAGGAGAATGATTTGCAATAGCGCCGATGGATATAAACCCAATGAGATTTGAAATAGCTATATAAGGTTTTGTGGAGAAACTGAGTTGCTATATGGCAGGCTTAGGGATAAGTGGATCTGTAACTAATTAGGTTTACCTCCGTGCATGGCATATTGTAAAATTTGTGAACTATATGGGCAACGCTTTAAAGATTTTAATTAGGTGACTTAATTATCATTATCAAATGGAAAATACTTGTGTCCATACCAGTATGGACATGTGCGTCCATACTCTCTCTAATTTGCATATCTTGGGCAATGTAATCAACGATTTTAACCGTTCAAAAGTTGAATTAATCAATAAAGATCACCTCTGTAAAAAATGAATGTAAACATATATCAATTGTTTCACCGATTGTATCAAACAAATGGATGGCTGATTAGGAGACTCCCAACTTTTACTATAACTGTTCATTTGTTTGATGCAATCGAATCGAATGAGTAAACGATTTGGGTTTATTCCAAATTTTTACAGAGATGATGTTTATTGATTAATTCAACTTTTGAATGGTTAAAATTGTTGATTACATTGCCCAAGATATGCAAAATTAGAGAGAGTATGGACGTACTGGTATGGACACACGTATTTTCCTTATCAAACAGTTATTGACCGTTTTATCATTAGGTTGCTCTAAAATAACTTTTTTTTATCATCATCCCAAAAAAAAATCCATCCAATCAAAAAAATTTCTCATTACCAAATAAATTGCACCTTACCAAAGAGAAAAAAAATCAACATTATCAAAATAAATCTCACCATACAAAAATTAATTAATTAATTAATACATCGATTTACTGTTGTGCAAGAACGATTAATCCATAATCATCCACAATCGACGGTGAAGTAAAATTTTATGTAAATTTTGAAAGATGATGGAATTTGTGTTAGTTTTACCTTCTTTTATTTCAGTTAGATTATTTTTGAGTTTCGCTTGCTTGAATGCATTTTTATAATCAACGAACGTGAAAATAGTTGTACTGTGATTATGAATAAACAAGCTTCACAGTCTCAACAAAGTTAATAATGGATGAGAAAATATGATTATTAGATGTTCAAAAAATTAAAGAATAACTAATTACAAATTTCCTTTAGAATCTTCTAAATAGAAAATTTTTATTAACTTTTTGGAGCTATGGGTATTTTAGAAAAATAAGGAAAATTTAAATAACATTTTATTTTTTTGAAAAAGTAAATTAGAGGTCTATAAAACAATGGGTGTTCTATTTGCACCTCTAAAAGTGTTGTGTATACCTCCATTAGTTTTTTTATTTTATTTTGACTTTATCAACTCATATGAAATGACAGATAAGAACAATGTGATGATTGTGCAGAGGAATTGATTTTCGAAAATCAGAACTATGCCGATAAAGAGAGTGAAGAAGTTCAAAAGTCTTTTTAATTGGAGATGGAAGTGAAGTGAGAGTTTGGAAAGATTAGTCAACTGGCTATGCTTTATTGATCTCAACGGATTTTTAGACCATTGAGCTGCCAACCAAAAAATGACTTTAGGCCTTTACATCTCTGTAGCCATGTTCACCTGAGAGTTTTACAACTGTCCATGTTGAAGATTTGCAACCCGAGCACAAAGAGGCAGGATGCTGGCAATTGTAACGAAGTTGGGTTCAATTCCAGAACACAACATCTCTCTAAATATGAATGAAGCCTCCTCCGCTCGATCCATGTGGGAATAACCAGAAATCATGGAATTCCAAGTGATTATACTCCTATCTTCGAAAAAGAGAGATTAGTGATGAATTTGGTAGCCATTCTTAGAGAGAAAGAGAGAATGAGAGAGTTTGGTCGTGTCGAATCTACGAAACAAATACAGTATAGATAGAAATAGGTGTATGGGCATTATAGTAAAGAAAAAGAGGTACACTTAGCTTTTTTAAAAAATTAAAAAGTGAAATTGAGGTAAACTAAGTAGTGGAGGTATACACAGTACCTCTACTATAAAACAAACATGTCCAAGTATTGTTTTTACTCTCAACGTTTTATCAACCAGTTTGCAGAATTTCTTTTTTTTGTTTAGTGGGGTTGAGGTGACGGATAAGTTCGTTATGTTTGCGAGTCACCCGGTCAATAACATACAGTACACGCTCACTCAATTGACATTTGAACCTACAGTATTAGTCTCTTGCGGCATGCGGACGAACCTGAATGTCCTTTAAAATTGCTAACAATAAATTGGTGGAGTGTTCCTAACTAAGCATGCATGACGGGTTTTATGCTTGGTCACTCGACCATCTTTGACACTAGGTGGCTAACCTTAACTAGCATAATTTACTGTTCAATAATTGAACAGTAATAACCCTTCATTTACTGCCCAGCCCAGCCCTTCCGCCCAGCCCAGCCCAGCCCAGCCCATTACTGTTCAGTTACTGTTCATTTACTGTAGATTAAAAGTTCAGCACCAATAATATATAGTAAAGTTACTGTTCATTTACTGTAGATTAAAAGTTCAGCACCAATAATATATAGTAAATTTATAGAAATAGATTGGATCAGATTTTCTTTATATACTACGAGTCTCACACGTTGTATTGGTATGCAATGAATGGCACTTGAATTTGCTTTCTTCGATCTTGTCTCCCTACCAGAGTTTTGATCAAATCTTGTGCATTACTGGTTTTGATGGTTGTGTAGAAACTAGAGATGATATTCAAATTTGGGGCTAAACTTCAAATGGTTCATTTTTCTGTCTAGTCATCTTAAAATATTTTTTTCTAAGACTAATTATTCAGAACATGCAAGACGTTTTCTTCGTAATGTTACTTTATTTCTACAAACTAATGAACTAAACGCATTCACTTAGATAAATTAAGAAACACTTTTTTTTTTTTTTTTTTTAAGAATGAATAAACACTTTTTCATTGTACAGAAAAATGAAACTAACAAACGTTGGGCATGTACACATATAAATCATGGGCATGTTCCTATTATAGTGGGGGAGTGTCCTCAATGTGTTGAAAGGCCAGAATTGAATATTGAAAATGGCAGAGACCAGAACGTTAAACATTGAGTGTTCATGACTGCTCCTCACGTTGTTAGTTTTAAACTTAACAAAACAAACATGACCTATAAAGCCTCAAGTTCTCAAAACAGAACACCATTACCTCCATTCTTGGTCACATTACAATTCACAAAGCCACAAAGTTTCACAAAAGCTGACCACGAAGTGTAAGAGATCAGAGTTCCCTTACTTTAGAGTGACTAAAAGATGCAACATAATTTCAAACCAAGAAAAGTAATAACTTGAAGGGAGATAAGGATGTCTCTAAAATAATGTATGGGATTCAAATTAAGCAAATAAGTTTAGAGAAGGGTATCTTATAGAAGAAACAAAGGGATCATCAAAGTGAAAGTCAATAATGAACATTATTTTGAAGAGCTATCCCACTAGAGTCGACGGATCCGTGATTTTGTTAGGCAAATCCCAAGTGAAAAATAGGAGACATAATGAGGGCACCAAATTAAACTGGACCCAAACATTAGAATCTTTGAGCACAAGAAGAAGCATATTGGGAGGTTGAAGTCGGCACATCGAATGCAAAATTGGGGGCTCACCAAACGCATTTCTATCAGTGAATGAACCATAGAGAAAAGAACAAGAAAAAGACTTTTCTAGCACAAACAAATCAAGAAAATGACACTATGCACCATCCTAAAGATATCAAGATCTCTTTACTTTCTAATAATCAAACACATAATGATCAAACCAAAATCAAAGGTTCATATAGATTGTTAGATTGTTAGATACTATTTTTTATAGTTCCAAATAAAGTCCCATGTAGATAGAGAAATATCATTACAATGTAGGATTGTAGACTATTGTCCTTGCCATCCAAAATCAAATGCTACATAAGATCGTGGTTGAATCATTTACCGCTCATAATTCTAAATCCATACAAATAGGTTGAGAAAAACGCATAAAAGAGAACTCAGACGACACCATTTAATGTGGTTGGCAAACAACAATATCCAACCCATTCAATATTTCCAAAAAAGGCTATCATCAATTTAACATTGAAAGTTACAATTACACAACAAAAACACATCAACAACCAAATACCCTAACACGAAAAGTGAGTATAAAACGAGCAGCAAAACTTCAAATAAACTCCCCCTCAAACACCATGACTCATCTAACCCACGACACCCCCTAATGCATGTTTATTTCCCATAAATCATTTTAACACGTATTTCCAGTGATAAGAGTTTCAAAAAAATTAAATTAAATCCCAATTATGCCCTCTGTGTCTCTCTAAATCAGATCACAGATTTAAAATAAAGAAGAAAATAAAAACGTAGAGAGACAGTTCGTTCATTCACTTTCTCTCTCACAGTTTACGTCTCTGTGAGTCATCTCTGTCTTTAATGGCGAGGACGGCGTTCGTCAATTCCACAATTCACGACGCTCTCTCCTTCTCTTAACCTCCGCGATTCCCGACGCCCATTCTCTCCTCCTCCTACTCCTTCTTCGTCTCTGGAAGGTTCGTCCCTGCTCTCTCTCCTCACCTTCTTCTTCTTCTGATTTCTCATTTCTGTTATTATAATTAGCACATTTTGCCGGGAAAATCAAATACCGGAGACACGGAGGTGAAGTCGTTCTGATTCCGGCGTCTGATTCTCCCGGAGTGTTTGGATTGCTGCTTCTTAGTTGCATCGAGTGTTTGTTTTTGATTTGGTGTTGATTTTGAGATGGATCTAGTTTCGAAGAATTGTGATTTGGATCAATTTGAGTCTGGAAATGAATTAGGTTAAGCTTTTTGTGCGGTAGAGTATTTTGAGTGCTTGATTAACTGAATTGCATTTCGAATCTGAGATCAGCTTGGAGGTTTTATTTATTTATTTATTTTTAAAACTATTTTTAGTATTGTTGATGACTGTGTAGCTTGTTGTGAAGTGTGAGGCTGCTCGTTTCAGTTGCCGATTGGTTTGCGGAAAGTATTGCTCTTGTGATTCAGTTTTGGTTTAGAATGAGAATGCTTTGTGTTGATTTTGTTTTGTGATGTGCAAAGATTGAGTTGTGGTTTTGTGGATGGAACTAGTGGTGTGTAATGTTTTTGTGTGTGCTTGGTTTTGTGAAGATTGGGCGGTGAAGAACTGTAGGGATCAATTGGAAGATATATTAGTTGAAGATGAGTGCCGGCAAAGGTGATAGGAAGGCGTCTCTTGACGCCGCATCATGGCTGTTCAATGTGGTCACATCTGTTGGAATCATCATTGTCAATAAATCGTTGATGGCTACGCATGGTTTCAGTTTCGGTACGTTGTCTGTCCTACATGATCTTCTTACCGGTCTATTATTATTTGTCTTCAAACCTTCCAGTACTTGAGAATATGGCATGAAACAGTTCAATCACTATGTACATTTGCCTATCATTTGATTAGCAGTTTATAGTTGTATAGACATAACTCATGAAATCTAGTGATCTTAATAACGGGAGATAAACTTCTAGAACAGTTCATTGGGGAACTTGAATTTGAAACTAACCTTGTAGAACTTTATAGTTGTCAAATGCCACTAGTGAGGTTATATATCATCAAAGAACATAGAGGAAGGGCCCTGCACACTACTTGCACAGTAAAAGGACAAATCTAAATTAAGGACTTTAACATGGATGGGCAGGATGAAATAATATTCAACAGTTATCCTGATAAGTCTCCAAACAGTTCTTATCCTCGAACAATTGAATTTGAGTTCTTGCATCGTATTTGTAACTTGTAAGGTTAGTTTGTAATATAGGCTTGGTAAACCGAGTGGGCTAAAAAGAGATCTGTGTAATACTAGTTATCTATGCACTTGAGTTTCTTTCCTCAATGAGAAAAAGTCCATTTATTTGTGGAAAGGAAAAATTAGTCAAAGAATGTCTGGCTATTGTATAACATGGGGAACGTATCTATGTGTAATACACATGACCACCTTCTACTATTGTCCATGATTCATAGTCTAATAAAAGTGATGCTTCAAAAGAAATGAAAATTTCTATTTTAGGTACAAATTTCCTGAAGATTTCATACATGCTGACATTTTCTATAAATATTGCAGCCACAACATTAACGGGTCTGCATTTTGCCACAACAACCTTATTGACACTTGTCCTTAAGTGGCTGGGGTACATCCAGCCTTCCCAGTTGCCACTGCCCGATCTTTTGAAGTTTGTTTTATTTGCAAATTTCTCCATAGTTGGGATGAATGTGAGCTTAATGTGGAACTCTGTTGGATTCTATCAGGTGTGTGCTCCTAAACTAGTAAATACTTTTTCTGTTTTTGTCATATAGTTCTAATAGTTTTCATGTTCATTTGTTTTAAAAATTATCAGATCGCGAAGCTGACTATGATCCCAGTATCATGTTTTCTAGAGGTTGTATTGGACAAGGTGCGATACTCAAGGGATACGAAGCTTAGCATAACATTGGTTCTCCTTGGTGTTGCAGTTTGTACTGTTACTGATGTGAGTGTTAATGCCAAGGGTTTCATAGCTGCTTCAGTAGCAGTTTGGAGCACTGCCCTACAACAGTATGTAAGTGGCTCGTAAACTTAATTCGTGATCATATGTGCTGCATGAGGATGGAATGGTTAGGGGTCATTCAGAGTGACTCCTGACCTCCTAGGGCTGCACAGATCCAAGTTTCAACATAACTTGAGTTCCATATTTGTATATGTTTCTTTTATTTGTATCCCTCAACCACCTAACCATAATATTATAGACATCCTTTTATTTTTTATTTGTATATGTTTTTCTATCTGCATATGTCGTCAATATGTAATTTCACAATGAAGGATTGACTTTACTCATGTTGTTTGACTCCACCCAAACTACATTTGCTTGACATTTTTCAATATCGATGTTTCTGCAGTATGTGCACCATCTTCAACGGAAGTATTCTCTTAGTTCTTTCAACCTATTGGGACATACTGCACCAGTACAGGCTGCATCATTGCTGATATTAGGCCCCTTCGTGGACTACTGGTTGACGGGCAAAACAGTTTATGCATATGACTATCATTTTATATCAGTGGTGAGTTCAAATAATAATTGTAGTGTTGCAAGATTGCATGCCTTCACATATATATGGCTACTGTCAGAGCCTCTACGTGTGTATATCTGTCATTACTCTGTAGCATCCTTTCAATTTTTCATGCTATGTGTTCGTAAATTCATTTACTTGTCCTAGTGCATCCCTATGTTTGTGAGTGTTGATATGACTGTTAACAATATACCTTCCAACTAGTGGTGGTCTCATCAGGTTGCCTACATAGATTTATTGCATTCCCATACAAGTTTGCATCTCCATATATCTAACTAATACTATTTGCTAGATGATTAATTGCTTCGATTTATAATGTTTTGTTTTCAACTTCATGATATTCTCCGCCTATTCAATGGACAACGGGCAGCTCTAATCTGGTGAACCTGAAACTTTGTCCTTGACAGATTCCATGAGTATTTTGTGGTGACAAGTCAGTTAGTTTTGGCATTATTATTTATTAGGAAAGAAAACTATCTTTCCTTTCTCTGAACTGTATCAATCTGTTTGAGCCAGTCCATATCGTGCACAAATTCATTTGCCACTTTAAGCCACCAATAGTGCATGAATCATTAATTAGTGACCTTTCACAATCTTGATAAAAACCTTTCTATTACAAAACCTTCATTTAGAGATGTCTGTTTCTCCTTTGAAATAACAATATGCAACGTGCAACATTTTTTTATTCCTCTGGTGATTATGTTTTCTTCATTAAACATCATGTGGACAAGGATAGGATAGTTCTACAACATAGAAAGCTGTAAACGCATGTCTATGAGCAAAAATGCATATAAATTCTTGCAGTACCTGTAATTTGTGGCTATATTTATTAACTTGGGCTGATATTGTTTTCTGCAGTCATTGATTCTCCTATCTTGCACCATTGCAGTAGGAACCAACCTCAGCCAGTTCATATGCATCGGCAGATTTACTGCTGTGTCGTTCCAAGTCCTGGGTCATATGAAGACGATTCTAGTCTTGATCTTAGGATTCATATTCTTTGGGAAAGAGGGTCTCAATCATCAAGTAGTATTAGGTATGTTCATTGCAATCATGGGAATGATATGGTATGGCAATGCCTCATCCAAACCTGGGGGCAAGGAGCGTCGTTCTGCTCCAAGCAAATCCCAGAAGTCCTCTGAAGTGGATGACAAGGTATAGAATTTCAGTAAAAGGCTGTGCCATAAGGAGGAGAATTTGGAATGAAATAGAGAGAGCATATTAGGTCAGCTGATTCAAGGAGCTTGTTCACATCTACTAGGCAAATCCCTCGATTTTTATACACTTTTTTTCTTCTTTTTTCTCACCATATTTGATATTTGTATTCTTGAGTTTACCAAAGTGAGAGATAAGTTGCATGGGTGTAAAAGTTACCTTGTACCACTATAATTTTTTACATTAACTTATTATAAAATCAATTTTCAGAGACTATCTATGTCCTTCCACCCCTATTTGCTTGAATGACTGATTATAGATAATTCTAAGAAGTTATTAGACACAACATATAGTAAATTTTTTCTGGGTATAATGAAGTCCTACTCCATTAATTCTAGCTAGTTTGGCATAAACTATAATGAAGTGTGTGCATGTGAGACATGCAATGAATTCCAATTTAACAGAACTTGGACTTTAATAAGTTGTACTCTATTTATATATATCATCATTCATGACTCATGAGCATTGAGGAATTGAAAGAGCATATTAAATGTCTGATATATATGTTTGGTGGATTTACCATATGAAAAAAACCCAGAATTATTGAAGCTCCTTCCTTCCTTCCTTCCTTCCTTCCTTCAGCTTCACTCTCATGTGGTCCCATTTCACATCTAGATCTAGCGATTTGGCAACACCCTCCATTAAACAAAGGCTATACTTCTGTTAAGGCCAGAACCTGTCTTATAAATATTATGGATTTGAGATATGGGGAATGATATGTTTCATTAAATTCATACATATTTTACTGGAAAATGTTATTTATATTCTGCATTGCATTTCCTTGGATCCACCTGGGATTTCTATTTCAGTATTAGAATCTGTGGGCAAAATTTCCCATGTTTCAGAAAGTAAGTGTGTTCTTTGGTCAAAGATGATGCATGAGAGGAAGTATAACAGCATTGAAATGAAAGGAGGGGATTTCCAGCCTTTATGTGTTGTGTTTGAGTTAATGTTGGCTCTTCACCAACTTCACTGTTGTTATTTGCACTTGTGTTTATGGAAGGCAGCTAATGCTGGGTTGGATTTAGGGGTGACAAGAAGATCACATTTTCTGATGAAGTTTATATACACTGAGCTCTAGATATCCAAGAAAAATGGATGCTTTATATCTCTGATGAGTGATGGGCACTGTATTGCTACATGCTATATTTGACCATGATTAAGACCCTTTTTGAATCATATAGTCCTTATGAACACAAGTGACAAAAGCTCATCAATTCAAGAGAAAACAACTTTAGCTGTATCGCTCTCTCTTAATTTGGTGCAGCTGGCCTCTGCTTAGTTAGTTCATCATAATTCAAGGGCCACCCCCCAATCAAACTCAAAATTTTCTCTCTATAATAATTTTGTGGAGGGGTCACTCCTCTCGTGTGGCATTAGGGTTTTTCATTCTCATTTTCCAATTTGTACTTTGTGTTTTTTTTTATAGGATAAAAGAGAGACATAGAAAATGAAAATGGGACCTATATTACATTACTTGATGACCCTCATCTTTCTTCAATCAAACATACATAATCACAAATTAATCATCATATAATCTTCATTAACACCAATTAATGGACTCCACCTATAGATCATTGAGGCCATTAGTTAACTTTTCCCCCTCTTAACTTTTTATTTGTCTTGTCTTGTGATTGAAATAGTTTGTTTACTAGATAACAGTTTGATCACAAAATGATAATCAAATTTCCTTAGTTTCTATGATTTCATTATCACAACTAATCATGAGTAGCTAATCTCGCATGATATCTGTTTTGCTTATCAAGTACAAGTATATTCTTTTCTCTTTTTGTTATGATTTCCGGGCGTTTGCTATATTTTCTTTTCCAATAGACATTACTTTTTGTAATGCACCTATATTGTAATCTCGCACTGGATTCTATATCGCACGTACAATATAAATACTCATGTAACTATGTAAAGATGTATACAGAAAGTAGACCAACTCAAAACAGCTATATATTACATTTTTGAATCAAGAAAGAACTTTATAGATCAAAAGGGTTTCACCGAATGTGATTACAGTCATACTGAATGATATCAGTAATACAAGATAGAATATGGTCAAACCAAGTATATCTATCAGGACACTCAAAACAAATAATAGCAAGTCTATGAGCAACTCTATTACATTCTCTAGGAACATAACTAATAGAAACATGTTGAAGTTTACTCAATGCATGTTTAATATCATCAATTAGTGCACTATTAGGAAGAAGCACATGATCCCTGAGACGAGTTTCCTGTATAGCTGCAAGGCAATCACTTTCTACAATCACATTTGATACCTGAAGAGAGTAGAGGAGATCAAGACCATCTCGAAGAGCCACTAGTTCACTTTGCTTAGCTGAAACCGAATGAGGGATCGGTTAGCAAAAGCAGCTATGAATGTCCCATTGTGATCACGTAGAACCCCACCAGTTCCTCCTTAATTAAGAGTAGGGAGAAAAGCTGTATTAACATTAAGTTTGAGAGTTCCAGTAGGAGAAGGTTTCCAATGCTTTAGAGTTCTTTTAGCTAGCTTGGCAGCTAGTGACCGAGCTCTTTGGAATTCTCCAAGCCAAGCAAAACTACTCATAGTGATATCAATGGAGGTCTGTTGAAAATTAGACCAGAACTTATTGTTTATGTTCTTCCATAAAGACCAAATGATCATGAGCAATTGTTCAAAACTCTTGGCCGACATAGAACTAGCTCGCTCAAGCATCCACTCTTTAAAATTTATAGAAGGCAGTAGAGTATTTTTGAGATTAAAAGGGGCACTAGTAATGATATTGTAAGCAGTACGACACTTACAAAACAAATGACTCATATCTTTTTACGCATGAGCGCAGAGCAAACACCTCACCTCTCCATCATATCCTTTAGTAAGCAAACGATCTCTGGTAGCAAGCAAATTCTGACAGGCACGCCATGCACACACTTGCACTTTACTAGGAACATTAGTTTTCCATAGAGCTTCCCAGAGTGGTCGAAAGGAATCATATGTGGAACTAGAAGCAAGAAAATTTTGCAGGACATCAGCACGGGCAATCCAATACGCAGTTTTAACAGAGAAAAAACCACGTTTCTCAGGCAACCAGACAAGGCGATCCTCAGTATTATTACGAGCAAGAGGTATGCATAAGATTTTAGTAGCAACATGAGCTGGAAACAAATTTCGCACAATCTCTTCTTTCCACTGTTTGCGATTCTCATCAATAAGGTCAGAAACATACTCATGTGGAGTGGAGGGATGTTTGGTAGCCTGATATGACATGGGGATCCATTTATCCTGCCAGATATTTATAGCTGTTCCATTACCAACTTTCCACTGAATTCCTACCTGGTAGATAGAGCCTGCAATATACTTCTCCAAGAGAATGATGATCTGTCCCCAAGTTCAGCTTCCCAAATTGTTGAATTCGGATAGTAACGGGCTTTGTATAATCGCGCCAGTAATGAATGAGGATTTGAAATCAACCTCCATCTCTGTTTGGCAAGCATTGCCAAATTATATGTATATAAGTTCTTGAAACCCAAACCTCCCTCTGGCTTTGATAAACATAATCTGTCCCGGCTTCTTCAATGAATTTTTTTTTATCTGTATCTCCCCAGAAGAAAGAAGCACAAAGTTGGTGTACATCATCACATAGACCCTTAGGCAGCAAATAACAATGCATAGCATAAAGAGGCATGGTCTGAGCCACAACTTTTATAAGGACAGCGTTTCCTGCACTACTAAGAATTTTTGTTTTCCAATTAATCAGCTTCTTTGTCAGTCTCTCTTTAATGTAGGCAAATTTTTGCATTTTTTGATTTACCTATTTGCAAAGTCAGACCAAGATACCTGTCATGCTCCTCCACGCACTCTACTTCCAAAATAGAAGCTAGATGTTGTTGGACGTCCATGGGAATATTCCGACTGAAGACCACACTGCTCTTGTCAAGATTGACCCGTTGACTCGAGGCCAACTCGATCATAAAGCTTGAGAATATGCATGTAAGCCTCACATTCGGTTTCCGTAGCCTGACCAGAGAGTAAACTATCATCGGCAAAAAATAAGTGATGCAATTTAGGTGCTTGAGGACTCATAGACAGCCCTGTAATGATATTCTGATCAGCTGCAAAGGATAAGAGGGCAGATAAACCTTCAACACAAAGAATGAATATATATATATATATATATATATATATATATATATATATATATATATATGGTGAGAGAGGGTCTCCCTGTCTGATTCCTCTTATTGGGACAATACGAGGAGATGGCTCCCCATTTTGTAATAAAGAGTAACTGACAGTTGTAATATTATTCATAATCATCTGAATCCAAGTAGCATGGAAACCCAATTTATAGAGAATAACCTCTGTTTCTGCACAAACCCTGGGGCCTGGTAGATACAGATGAATCCAACTTGATCTCCTACAAACCTGCTTACTAAGGGGAATACCGGGCGGGCCGGTCTTCTCCTCTCCGATGCCTAAGTCAGTATAGTTGGAATATATATAACTTGAGCACGTATGTAAGCGGTGAGAGAGATAAGTTACCTATTAATGAGGGTAGTTGGGGCCCTTATATAGGTGGCTGGGGGTGAGGGCTGGCCTCACCCTTCGATGTGGGACTAGTTCCCTTCAAATGGCAGTTCTGGTGACCTCTTTGGCAGGCTGGCGCCCCCGGTCCCAGGGTCCCTGGCAGCCGGATAGACTGCTGGACCCCGAGGCCGGGTGCTGGTGGTTCGGTCCTGGGCCTCGGGCCAGGCCCTGGTGCACCTGCTGCGGGTCTGTGGGCCTGCTGTAGCCCCTCTGCGGCTACTGTCAACAAGTCCCCCAAGTTCCCGGTCAAGTGCAATCTTGAATGGGGACTTAAAGTCTGTCTTGCTCTTGTCCCGCAGACCCGCAGGGTTACCAACCTAACGGTGCCCAGTCCCCCAAGTCCGGATTGAAGATTGGGCGTGACCGGGCGTTGGGCTGTGCTTGGTATGAGGCGGAGTTGACAGGACCTCGACCGGGCGTTCTGCTATATCGAGACGAGTCCCGGATGAACTTGCAGTCTGGACCTCGACCGGGCGTCCTGCCATATCGGTGCGAGGCGGAGTTCACGGGACCTCGACCGGGCGTTCTGCCATATCGAGACGAGTCCCGGATGAACTTGCAGTCTGGACCTCGACCGGGCGTCCTACCATATCGGTGCGAGGCGGAGTTCACGGGACCTCGACCGGGCCTTCTGCCATATCGAGACGAGTCTCGGATGAACTTGCAGTCTGGACCTCGACCGGGCGTCCTGCCATATCGGTGCGAGGCAGAGTTCACGGGACCTCGACCGGGCGTTCTGCCATATCGAGACGAGTCCCGGATGAACTTGCAGTCTGGACCTCGACCGGGCGTCCTGCCATATCGGTGCGAGGCGGAGTTCACGGGACCTCGACTGGGCGTTCTGCCATATCGAGACGAGTCCCGGATGAACTTGCAGTCTGGACCTCGACCGGGCGTCCTGCCATATAGGTGCGAGGCGGAGTTCACGAGACCTCGACCGGGCGTTCTGCCATATCGAGACGAGTCCCGGATGAACTTGCAGTATGGACCTCGACCGGGCGTTCTGCCATATCGAGACGAGTCCCCCCAGAGAGCGCTAGCCTACGGGATGGCCTGTTGGTGCGTGGACTAAGCCAACAGGTACCCCGGAGAGTGTTACGGCCGTATTGGGGCATCGGTTAACGCTTGCTAGTTCTTCTCAGCTTTTGTTGGTTAAGCGTTGAGGTAATGTGTAGGTTTGTTAGCCTGCGGGGAGACTTATTCTGTGTGAGAGAAACAATCTGCCCGGTGGAGTGGCGTTGAGATAACGAGTCTCGCCATGTATCCCCAAGTGTATCACAGTTCAGTGTGATGCAGGGTTTTTATCCTGCTGGACAAGAGTACATGGGTTAGATGTAAGCTCGCCCGGGTTTATAAAGCCCATGCGTTTAGAAGCCTTGAGTTGTTGCTGGCTCGTTCCTGCCCATAGGCGAAGGAAAGTGACAACCGGTAGAATGCTTTGGAGTTGGTTGAATGTCACATGTTCGGTGGAATGCCATGGTTCCGGGCGGAGCTCGACCGGGCGTTCTGCCATATCGAGACGAGTCCCCCAGTGAGATGCCATGCAGCCGGTTTGAATGATACGTAACCGGAGATTTGCCAGGGTACCGGATGGATGGCTCATACCCGGAACGATTTTCTCGAGGCGGTTGAAAAATCATAGCCGGTGAGAGGCTGCGGAGCCGGTTGGAGACTGCATAACCGGTGAGAAGCTGCGGAGCCAGTTGGTTCGAGGTTGGCTTTATGGGGAAGCGAGGGGAGTGGACGCCTCGTTGTGCGCTCCTATCTCCCCCAACTGTCTCTTGTAAGTGGGACAGGTGGCTGACATGCAATAAAGGGGAGAGCCCATCAGTCCCATCAGTTATGATAGTATGGGATCCCTTATTGATGCTGGGACATGTGTTGGCAGGGGGCGGTCTGAGATGGAGGGGATCCACGGCTGGGGTTGCCTCACTTTTCTTGTTGCCCTACTTATCATCCCCTCTGTTTTCCTCCTGCCGCATCTTGCTACTCTTTGCATGTTGTTTGTCTGTGCTACAGAGGTGAATTCTTTTGTTTTAGGCTTTATGGCGTCTGGGAGATCTGCGTATTCTGCCGGTGCAAACCGCGGGCCCATGCGGCATGAGCTGCTGGATGGTGATAGGGTGATTTTCTGTGATGAGCCAATCAGAAGCATGAATGATAGAGAGATCAGGGAGTTTCGGGCAAAGTGGGATATCGACAACTCCATTAAGCTTCGAGGCCTGCATCCCGGGGAACTGGCCTGTAATCCGGAACCGGGTTGGGTCGCCGTTTTCGACGATCAGTTTCGACACGGACTATCGTTGCCGCTGCCGTCATTTGTCCAGTACATGATGAGCTCGATAAAGCTTTCCCCGGCCCAGCTTCCAAGCAACCAGTGGAGGCAGCTGCTTGGTCTCGGGTGTCTGTTCAGTTTGAGCTATATGGACTGGCCCACGGTTAATGAATTTCGAGCGCTGTACAAGATTTCCTACTGCATAAAGGCCCAGTGCAGCGGTTGTGTGAATTTTGCCGCGCGGGACTTCGGTCCTGCCATCACTCATCTGCCGTCGATGGTTTCAGATGTCTGGAGGAGGTCGGTGGTGCTGGCCGGTGGCAGGTGGCAACGTACTTGGAGGGGCTATCAGGTGCCCAGGACTTATCAATCGATCGATCGGGAACAGACGTACCGGTTGGTCGACTTGGAGAAGCAACGGATATACCGGCTGTTTACTTGCTGGGACCACCTGAGTCGGAGCTCCTATAATTTCATCCGGTGGAATGTGGTGGAGATATGCGGGATGGGGAGGAAACCTGGTAAGGTATCTTGCACTGATTGAAGCGGCCACGGCGAAGCTCCGGAGGTGGCCGATAAGGCTGTCGACGACTTCCGGGAGTCGGTGGAGCTTGAGGAGATGCTGGAGGAAGCCCGGTCAAAGGGCATAAGTGATGCCTATCTGGAGTGGAGGGAGAAAGGATGGCTTGATGCTGAGCGGATGGAGGCTGACATAGCCCTGATCGAGATGGTGGAGCAAGAGCAAGCTCTAAAAGGTGGCGGGCCAGGGATTGGGGGCTCCGGAGGCGCTAACTAGCTGTTTCTTTGTGGCTTGCCTATATGTGTGCCTTGTAACCAGCTTTATTGATGATAAACAAACTGCGTATTGCAATACTGATGCCAATTATACTATTGTCCCTTTATGAGCGATATTACTTAGGATAGAACCGCAGGTGCTGAATATTCCAGGGGCGGGTGGAATAGATGCCATCGGTATCTATAATGTGGAATGTTGATGGGCCCACAGCTGCGGTGATTTGGTAGGGTCCTTCCCACGTTGGTTCCAAGGCCAACGGTTTTTTCTGGATTTTCTTCATGACCCAGTCCCCCACTTGTAGCTTCCTTTCCCGGACCCTTCTGTCATAGTACCGGGCGACCCGCTGCTTGTAGGCTTGGTTTCGCATATGCGCTTGGTCGCGCCGCTCTTCTATAAGGTCCAGGTTGAGCCGTACACCCTCGGCGTTTGTTTCGGCCTCGTAATTCTCGACCCTGCCGCTTCGCTCCCAAATGCCATGCAGAACGGGGTCTCTCCTGTTGCCTCTGCTGCTGTTGTCCGGATGGCCCATAGTACCGCGGGGAGTTCCTCGGCCCAACATCCCTTCTTGGCATCCAGCTTCTTCTTGAGAAGAGTTTTGATAATCTTGTTGATCGCTTCTACCTGGCCGTTGGTCTGCGGGTGTGCCACTGAGGCAAACAGCATCCGGGTCCCCATGGAAGCTGTGTACTGGATAAGATCAGCATTATTGAACTGTGTTCCATTATCCGTGACAATAGTCTGCGGTACCCCGAACCGGCAATAGATGTTCTTCCATAGAAATTTTCTCACTCGCTCCTCGGTGATCTTTATCAGAGGTTCTGCCTCGACCCACTTAGTCTGATAGTCCACTGCTACGATGGCGTACTTGTATTGTCCCACATCTATCGGGAAAGGGCCAATGATGTCTAATCCCCACTGCGCGAACGGCCATGGTGCTAATAGGATTGACAATGCAATTGCCGGGGCATGGGGTGCAGAGGCGTACATGTGGCACTTGTGACAGCCGCCTGTAATTTTTCTTGATGTTGCTGCCATATCTGGCCAGAAGTACCCCGCTCGGAGCGACTTGTGGGATAATGACCTTGCGCCAGAGTGATTACCGCACACTCCTTCGTGGATCTCTCGCATGATAGCCTCTCCTGCCTCCTTTGTCACACACCTCAGCTGGGGGAAGCTGTGCCCTCTTCGGTATAACTGGCCATTGAGGAGACCGTACCGGGCGCACCGGAGGTGTAGCCTCCTGGCCTCCACCGCATCCTGGGGGCTGGTTTTGTCAGTCAAATACTTGACTATTGGATCCATCCAGCTCGGTGGCGCTTCTTCCACCGCAAATATCTCGGAGATGGTCTTGCTTATACTCGGCTTCTGGAGAGTTTCAATTTTAGCTCTCCGGTACTCTGGAGGGTAGTTTCCGGTTGCCAACCTTGCGAGGGCGTCCGCATGCCTATTTGCCTCTCGGGGAATGTGCTGGATCGTGGCGCCCTGGAACGGCTCAATCAGGGTTTTGGCCAAAGCCTGGTATGAGGATAGCTGGGGTTCCTTGACCTCAAACAACCCGTTCATCTGGTTCACCACTAAGCTGGAGTCGCTGTATATGTCCATGGACGGGATTCCCAGCTCCTTGGCCAGTTGCAAACCGGCTATGAGGGCCTCATACTCGGCAGCGTTATTTGAGGTGCTGAAAAGGAACCGTAAGGCATACTCGTACGATTGGCCATCGGGCGAGGTTATCATGACACCGGCTCCGCTCCGCTTGCTTGTTACGGAGCCATCGACGTAAAGCTTCCAGCCGTTGGGAGGCCTGGTTCGATCTTTACGGTCTGTACTGCCTCGGTGTCCTCGTACTGGGTGGGGTGCGCTTCTGCCACTATTGGGGTGAGCTCACATATGAAGTCCGCAGCTGCCTGTCCCTTGATGGCCGTTCGCGGGGCATAAGTGATGTCGAATTCTCCCAGTTCAACTGCCCACCGCACGAGCCTACCGCTGGTGTCTGGTTTTTGCAGGATCTGCCGCAGAGGGTGATTGGTATATAAGGTGATGGAATGAGCCTGGAAATAGTGTCGGAGCTTCCTGGCACTAACAATCAGGGCCAGAGCCAATCTCTCTATGTCGGGGTACCGGCCCTCGGCTCCAGTAAGTCCCTTTCCCGCATAATATACCGGAAGCTCGAGCGTGCCCTCCTTCCTGACAAGAGCCGCGGAGACGGCCATTTCGGATGCGGCTATATAGAGGTATAGCTTCTCGCCCGGCACTGGTTTGGATAGGAGAGGCACTGCAGACAGATATGTCTTGATAGATTGGAATGCCGCTTCATGCTCCGCCGCCCAGTGGATTTTCCTGGTCTGTTGTGCCTTGAGCAGTTTGAAGAACGGGGCGCACTTATCGGTTAGGCGGGAGATGAATCTGGCCAGGGTGGCTAACCGGCCGGTCAGCATCTGGACCTGGTTTCTCTCCCCTGGCGTTTCCATATCTAGAATTGCCTGGACCTTCAGCGGGTTGGCTTCTATCCCTCGCTGGTTGATGATGTGGCCTAGGAACAGGCCCTCTGAAATCCCGAAAATACACTTCTTCGGGTTCAAGCGCATTCCCAATTTGAGCATCTTGCCGATGACTACGGCCAAATCCCGGACGTGGGCCCCTGCAGTCAAGCTCTTGACCAGCATGTCATCTACGTAAACCTCTACGGTTTTACCCATTTCTTGCTCCAGCATTCGGTTCACCATCCGCTGGTAGGTGGCTCCGGCATTCTTTAGACCGTACGGCATCCTCTTATAACAGTAGGTACCTCGGTCGGCTGTGAATGATGTGTGTTCCTCATCATCCGGGTGCATCCTAATCTGATTGTACCCGGCGTAGGCGTCCATGAAGCTGAGCAGCTTAAAGCCGGACGTGGAATCTATAAGCTGATCAATCCGGGGGAGCGGGAAGCTGTCCTTTGGGCACGCCCGGTTTAGGTTAGTGAAATCCACACACATACGCCACTGGCCGGTTCCCTTCTTCGGCACCATGACCACGTTAGCGAGCCAGCGAGGGTACTGAACTTCCCGGATGAAACCTATGCCCTTTAATTTCTGTATCTCTTCTCTGATCGCCTCATACTTTGCCGGGCTGAAGGTCCTCCTCTTTTGCCTCATCGGGAGAACGTTGGGCAATGAATTTAGCTTGTGGACGGCTATCTCCGGGGATATGCCTGGCATGTCCTCGTAGGACCATGCGAAGACCGAACTGTTGTCCCTGAGAAAGGCGATGAGCTCTTGCCTGACAACTGGATCGAGCTGCGTCCCTATCACTACATTTCGCTCCGGGTGGTCTTCCGAAATGCAGATTGCTTCGGTTTCTTCCACGGCCGAAGGTCGCTCTAGCTTTTCGGTGAATGCAGATCGCTTTACTCTGTTTGAACCGGTGTCATCACGGGGGTCAATACTCAGATCCGGCGCTGGCGCCTGCTGAGTGGCCGTGAAGACTTCGGTCTGCTTCCTCCCATGGGTCAGGGCCTCCGCATAATATTTATGGGCGATCTTCTAGTCCCCGCGCAGGGTAATGACACCGGCCGGTGAAGGCATCTTCAACATCAGCATATGGCCGGCTATAAATGTCTTCAGTTTCCATAATCCTGGCCGATCGATTATGCCATTGTACGACGACAAGCAGTCCACAATGATGAATTCAAGGTGCTCCTTCCTTGTCCTGTCTCCCTCGCCAAAGATCAGTGGTAGGTAATCCGATCCCAAAGGCTGGACCACTTCGCCGGATAAGCTTATAAGTGGCTCGTTATCCTGGGATAATTTATTTTTTCCTCTCTGCAGCCCTTTGTATGCGTCTCGGAACATCACATTGACAGAGGCTCCGGTATCGATCAGCATACGGCTGGTTATCCAGTGGTCTATTTGGACCGTGATGAGGAAGGGGTCGTTGTGCGGTTGGATCAGATCCTCCGGCTCTTCCCCCTCGTAGAAAGTAACCGATTTCCATCCGGTTTTGGCGGCTTGGCCGCTTCCTGCTCTGAATGCATACACCTCTTTCCCCCGGATCGATCTTAAGCACCGCTTCTTCGAGCTCCGGGTGAGCTGATCTATATGGGCCCCCGCCATGTATCATGTTTATGCTTCCGTGCACCTCGATCCCTCCGGGAGGTCGGGTGCTTATGGTTCCTACTTGCCGAGCTCCCGGCCGGTTCTCTCTTGGTTCTCCCGGGCGGGCTCGACCACCTACAACAGCTCTCTGGGGTCTTGGATCGCCGGTCCTACGGGCTGGATCTTCGGGCTTTTCTGCCGGCATAATGGCTAGGGCCCGCGGTGGTCGTTCTACTGGCGCAGCCGCCGCTGGCTGTGCCGGTCGCACAAGTGGTGGTCTCCTCCCCGGCCGGGAACTGTTGTCACTGCTTCGTCGGGGTTGCCACTCCTCCCGTACCTCTGCTTTCCTGGTGGTTATAGGAGCACGGCTGCGATCTAGCCGCCCGGTCTTGCTCTCACGGGGAGGTGGCGACAGTAGGTCATCCGGTCTTCGCTTGGGTGCCTTATCCCCATATGTCTCGTGGTCCGCCTGAGCATGCCTGACGGTCACGGTCATCAGTTCATCGTATCCCAGCGGCTCCTGTACTCGCAAGCTGTACGAAAGTTCTCCGGGTCTTAACCCCTGCTTGAAGGCCATCCCCGCGATCTTCTTATCTAGGTTTCTGACCCCGGCCGTGGTGATTTGCCACCGGTTAACGAAGGCGCGTAGCGGTTCGTGGTCAGTCTGCATGCAATCAAAAAGGATCGCTGATGTTTGGACTGCCCTGGCCCTGAGGACGAACCGGCAAACAAACTTATCAGCCAACTGCTCGAAAGTTTCGACTGAGTTCACTGGTAGTTCGTAGAACCAACTCAACGCCTCCCCCGAGAGCGTCTCTTGGAACACGTTGCAGCACGTGGCATCAGAATAGCCCCTTGTGCCCGTCTGCGACTTGAAACTGTCCAGGTGTTTATACGGGCAGCTCGTTCCCGAGTACGCCAATTTTAGGGGCCTTAGGCTACCAGACCTTCATGATTCCCTAACCCAGCGCGGAAAAGGTCCAATACGCTCATTGAATCGTGCACTGTCCCGCGGTCGCCCTGCTTTCTTCTCACTGGCGCCTAAACGGTCCTTCATGTCCTACACTGTGGCGGAGAGCGTTTCGAGCGTCCTTGCAGTAGAACTGTCCTGCTCGCTTGACGCGTGGCTCGTGCGGTACGGTAGCTCGACCGGACCGGAGTTTTTCAAAGCTTCCGAAAAGAGAGGCGTGGGCACATACACGGTCCTTCTTCTTCCCGTGGGCTGTCCCACTTCGAGGTGCGGGAACTCGCTAACCTTGCTTGCGGGCCGTGACGCCGCCCGAGGAGTGCCCGGCTGGCCTCCTTTTCCCAGGGCCGCTAATAAGGCGGTGTTTACTGCTTCTAATTCCTGGCACCGGGCATCTGCCCTTAGCCGGTCTCGGCCGCCCTCTGCTCGTAACCGCTCGACTTCTGCCTTCATCTTCTTTATTTCCTCTCCCGCACCATACCGGTCGGGGTTCTCTGAATCTTGGCGATCGTGACTTCTGTCTTGGTCTGGAGAAGGGGCGAACCTCGCACCGACCTCAGCCTCTATGTTTTGGGCCCGGTCGGGGATCTGAATTCGCTCCTTCAACCGTCCGGTGCCAGTTTTTATCTTCCTTCCTTCCATGGCTTCTGGACTGCGTATTTCACTACCTTTCAAAGGACCGATGGGGCTCTACTCCCTGGTAGAGCAATGCTAACTTTTCTCGTGGATCAAAAACCGTTCCCACAGACGGCGCCAACTGTTTCTGCACAAACCCTGGGGCCTGGTAGATACAGATGAATCCAACTTGATCCCCTGCAAACCTGCTTACTAAGGGGAATACCGGGCGGGCCGGTCTTCTTCTCTCCGATGCCTAAGTCAGTATAGTTGGAATATATAACTTGAGCACGTATGTAAGCGGTGAGAGAGATAAGTTACCTATTAATGAGGGTAGTTGGGGCCCTTATATAGGTGGTTGGGGGTGAGGGCTGGCCTCACCCTTCGATGTGGGACTGGTTCCCTTCAAAGGTCAGTTCTGGTGACCTCTTTGGCAGGCTGGCGCCCCCGGTCCCAGGGTCCCTGGCAGCCGGATAGACTGCTGGACCCCGAGGCCGGGTGCTGGTGGTTCGGTCCTGGGCCTCGGGCCGGGCCCTGGTGCACCTGCTGCGGGTCTGTGGGCATGCTGTAGCCCCTCTGCGGCTACTGTCAACAACCTCTAAATATTTCCATTCCAAGCGATCATACGCTTTGCTAATATCAAGCTTTAGAGAGAGAAAAAACAGACAGTTGTGTAGTAAGTTTGTACATGAAATGAGCTACCTCATTCGCAATAAGAGTATTGTCTTAAATAATTCGCCCCGACACATAAGCGCTTTGGAGAGGAGAGACGATTTGAGGCAGCCACATCTTCAATCGATTGGCAACAATTTTAGAGCAGAGTCTGCAAATGACATTACTGAGCGCTATGGGGCGAAATTGAGCAGTTTCTTTCGGTGCTTTATCTTTTGGGATGAGACACAAGTAAGTGTGATTTGTTTCCGGATGCATCTGACCTTATTCCAAAAATCTTCGGACTGCCGAGCATACATCATTACCAACAATCCCAATAGACCAATTCTTTTGAAAAAAGAAGGGGGATATACCATCAGGGCCAGGACTCTTAGAAGGGTGCATTTGGAACAAAACTGCTTTGATCTCGTCATCAGAGTAGGGTTGTAGAAGATTATCATTCATCTCAGATGTTACTTTTGTGGGAGTAGCATTCAGAATAGTATTCAATGCTTCAATATTGGTGTCATTTGTGGTGAAGACTTAAGAAAAATATTGAAGTAATAGCCGCTGAATTTCACCTTTGTCCACTTGCCATTCCCCTTGCTCATTATTCAGTCCCCGAATAAGATTCCTGCTTTTCCGATTACTAGCTTTGCGATGAAAGAATGCCGAATTATGATCACCATCTTTAAGCTAGAGAGTTCTCTACCTTTGTCTCCAGTACTTTTCTTGGCTCGCAAGAATATGACTATGTCTGACATGTAATTGATGTTGTTCCTCATATTGTTCATAAGAAAAAAGGACGCTTCAAAATGTCATTGAGCTTCTCTTGAATCACATGTAACTCAACCTTTTGATTATCAAATTTGGTAACATGCCATTGCATTAGGGTTTGCCCAGTACATTGAATTTTCCTTGCTAGCTGCTGCATTGCATCTGCCATAGAGTTGGAATTCCATGCCTGTTGTATGATCTCACTGCAGCGAGGGTTGTCCTTCCAACACTCCTAAAAACGAAATAGTTTTCGGCACCGATTCTGGATGATCTTTTCAGTAGAAACTTCAACTAATAGAGGATTATGATCAGACTCACGGATGCAAGGTAATAGCCCTACTATACGGAAATAAAGAACGCCATTGAGGGGTTTGAAAGCCTCTATCCAGCCGTTCCTTCGTGGTTTTGTTGGACCATGTATAGCTAGACCCAACAAAACCCATATCAAGAAGATCACAACTCGCCATAGTTCGACAAAAGGTTGCCATAGGAGCAGCAGCCCGAAGAGGTCCTCTCGATTTGTCCCGATCAAACATCAGCTCATTGAAGTCTCCTACCATAAGCCATGGCATATCACACTGCTATGCAGCTAGGGTTCGGATCAGAGTCCAAGTATGGTGTCGACCACTCCTAGCAGCCACGCCATATATACCTGTGAATCGCCATTTGCGATGTCCAGGTATTTCCACGATAACATCCATATGATTAGCAGATGAGGAGCGAAATTCAACATGAATATCATCATTCCAGAGCAATGCGATTCCTTGTGCTTGCCGGCTGTGAGCGAAGACGAGATTGTCTTTGAACCAACTCGTCTGGTCATGCCATCGATGAGGTCTGTTTGAGCTAGGGTTTCTGATAAGAAAATAAGGCAGGGTTTGTGAGCTTGAATCAAATCACCAAGGGCTCTTTGAGTTTCACCATTCACGATTCCCCGACAGTTCCATGAAAGAATATCTCCGTGAAACATGATTTAGAGGCAGCGGTTGCTTGGGGGCAGCGATGCTTATCGGCGCCGAGAGAGGCAGCGCTTAGGGTTTTTCGCTATATATTACATTACCACACATGTGACCGTATGGAACTTTTGAGTCTTGTAATTAATATTAGTGACACAAATTTTTCAAGACTTATAGTTGTTTTTATAGCTTTTAAGTACATCTCTATTAATTAAACATATTCTCCTTATGGAACTGTCAATCTCCTAATGTCAGTAATGCTCTTGATTTATTAAATTGCTTATATAGAGACATTTATTTGGATATATGATGAAATAGTAAAAAAATAACATTGGAAACCATTTCTCCTACAAACTCTTTCAATTTTAACTGAATAGAAAAATATAGGGCAGGAATGCTAGTAAATTTATAAAACTAATTATCCATCAGTGACATTTATAATTTTATAATTTTTTATTTTTTATTAATTTTTTTTTTTCTCACTACACTCCTACAATTAAATTTCTTAAATTAATATATAATTTACCTAACTAACGAACAAGCCACGACTCACCCGTCATGACTTTTTAGTCGTAATTTGTCCTCTAATCATCCCCATATTTCCCATTCAAGTGAATAAACAGTGCTGCTAAAACTGTTAGTGGGGCCCACCAGGCCTAAACTATAATTGCTACGTGTCTGTGCACGTGTGGGGCTGCTTCTCCTAATTTTCCCATCTTTTAATTTCTGTTGTCGTGCGCACTCGTGTGAACCACACCCGCCGCTTATGTTAGCATCAACCCCATGCCCCCTTCCCTTAAATCCAAAACAGTAACTACCAATCACTCAGATCCCAACAGTAAGTATTGGGCCGTAAACAGTAACTCTCTCTCTCTCTCTCTCTCTCAATCTTACAATTCTCCCGTAGCTAGCGTAACAGTGACAGCCTGGCCACTCTTGTCGGTGACGCTGGGGTCAAACCCACCCCCTCCCGTTGGTCCACGTCACCACCACAGACATCGGCACGTGTTGATCGCTCCCCGGGTCCCCCATCCCCTTCCCTCCAAATCAAGCCCCATCATTTTTCTTTTTTTCCTCAATAATCATTTCCCTTGTTTCAAATTTAGAAATTAAAAAAAGAAAAAAAGAAAAAAAAACACTCACATATTCAGTGGCTATATTTACCCAAATTGGATGAGAAGCTCATCACTCCCCCGGGACCCACCTGAATGAAAATGACTTGTTAACATGGTGGGCCCTCATATTACCTAGAGAGAGAGAAGAGCGTGTGACAGCGACAGACTAGATAATCACGGAAGAATTTTTTGCTCTCTCAAGTGACAGCCTACAAGGGATAAAACGACACGTCGTGTGACAGCAGCCTCGCGAGCGTGGTTCTGACGCGCGGAAGAGCGACGGTGGGGGAATGTGTTTCGTGCGTCAGTCTGTTTTAGTTAAATTCGGATGTCGTTAGCGGAAGTTGTTACTTTTTTTTTTTGTTTTTTTTTGCTTTGGTGGGGAAAGAGACAAAATAACTGCGGTAACTAATTGGTACCTGGTTCGGGAAAACTTTTACTGCTTTTCAGCTTTGCCACGCAACCTTGTTTGTTTGCTTTCATCAATGAAACGGAAAAAAGGGAAATAGGGGAGAAGGGGGAAGGAGAGATTCGGGGAGCTAAATATAGAAGATGATGTAGAAATTGTCACTAGCATTTTGGACGAGTAGTGACTATACTTGTGAAAGAGAGTGAGGAAATTTTTGGAGTTGTAGTTCTCGTGGTGATCAAGATGTTCTTAGCATGAAGTATGGAGGAATCTTTTGCGATTGAACGGATTTGAGTTTTTGAATTGTTTGGTGTTATGAGTGTTGTAGAAATATTTTCAGTGATGTGGCTCTTGTGGCGTGTTATATATTCTCGTATATTGAGGTTATAATAGAGATGTATGCATATATTTTAAACTTGCAGTTGCAAATCACGAGTCTTCGTATCTATATCATGATGCAAATTTGAAAACAAACTATTGTTTTACTTGATGTTAGCTTTTTCATTGATTGATTTGTGTGTAGTTGTCGTTTTTTTTTTCCGATAACATTTTTACATGACCATTCATTCTCACGTATGTATTCTATATTGAAAATGTTCTTCGGACTTCAAATTAGGAAAAATGGGTGTAAGATAAATTACAACGTGATTGAAAAGAGTGTCAATTGATTGCAATCATTTTTTTTTTTTTGAGAGAAAAAAAAAAACTGGTGCAACCAATTTATGTAATTGAAAAATAAGATTATAAAATTTCACAGAATCAAACACATAAAAAGTCAATACTACACGTAATGTTAATTCACTTCGTAAGTGAAGCACATTATATAATACTTAAAGAGCTAGTGACAATATTTGTTTGCATATCTAATTGGGAGACTTATTTTTTAGATTAAGATCGACGATCATTTCATTGGCACTCATATTAGGATGAATGGAAAGGAATTAAGGGTATCCCTATCAGGAAGGTGCAACATCACCACTTAAAGAAATTCGCCTCACTTATTTGGTCTACAAACACTTAAAACTTGTTTTACCTAAAAAAATAACTATAACAGTAGCTCTTTCATCCTTGGCGCTCAATCAAAAAACTCCATAAACTACTATTACTCCACGATGCCTTTCGGTGCACCTCTTAATTAATAAAACCAATAATACGAATGTGATGAAACCAGTTTAGAAAGAGTCACGGTAAAACCCTTGTTTTCAAGGTATTAAGTCACAAATTTTATCATGTCGAAATCAAAACTAAATCTCATTTTCCTTATTGATTATTTTAGTTTAGACTAATCGTATTCGTACAGTTCAACACTAATATAATTATTGTCTATATAGTCCAAGAGTTCAATTTAATCCTAATAATCGCCAAAAACGAGTTTCATTTTCAATACTCTTGTAAAACGATAGAACTTTCACCAACTTTCACCCATAAATTGACGCACAAAGCTTTGTATTCAAACCAAAATAAGATGTTAAAAAAAGGAATCACATCGATTTTCTCGACGTCACAAATTTTTTCACCTGAGAGTGATATTGCCATAAATGACCTCATAGACTTCAGCCTACCCCTGTCACCAATAACGGGCATTTACGTACTTGTAACAACAAGAAGTACTAGTCTCTACTCTCTACTCTCTCCTAGATTTACTGCTAGATCCGCAACACAATAACCGGTTGGTACAGCCAGTACAGTCAATTCTGCTCCAGCACTTCAATCCTCACCGTCTAAATTTACTGACGGATCATATTGATTGCCAACGTGGACCCCCTACGTAAGGCCAGTCACTGCAACAAATACGTACCGTTAATAATTACACAGTCAGTGTATTCCATTTGCATTCCTAAGCGCGTGTCGTACACGTATCAATGAAAATGCTAGGCTGCGACACTGTTTAACTGGATCGTTAACATACCGCTGTATCGAGCGTGGAAGTAATGTACTAAGGTGTGCGTTTTTCTTAATTTATTTTTGGATCAAATTATGACACGTGTTTGGGGCCAGTCTCTAAGGTACACGAGCGCCCTGTAGCAGAGAGAGAGAGCAAGGTCGAGCTTACCAACGAGGTTAATTTTTTCTTTTAATTTTTACTTAAATTTCCAATTACTAAGAATATTTCAATTGAATTTATTTTTTAAGTGAAAGATAGACGCGTACGTAAATGTTCAAACAAAATGGGTCCAGTCGATTGTTAAGACTCGTGACCAAAAACGATATATGAAAATAAATGCGTATGAGAAAAAAATAACTATAAAATATATAAAAAAATAATAAAATTAATTAAAAAATAATGATATCGTGCACTAAAATTATATAAATAATATAGAATTAGTATTAAAATATAAAAGTAAATAATTTATTAAGTAAAACTATGATTGAAAGACAAAATTTTTTAAGACTCTCGCCTTATATGTTCAAAGCCGTATATGTTCAAACTTGTTCCGGATAGTAGTCATTAGTGTAAAGCCTACACTTACTTAATGTTTCTTTTATTTTAATAACTTAAATTTTATTTTATTAGACAAATTAAAAATAAAAGTAATATAAATTATAAATTAAAAAGTGTGAATTTCGTTATCTTGAATTAGTAGCTAGAAGCCTAGATTGAGGTCATCTTAATAAAGATCGATCGGTACTTTGTAACTCTAAGTTCAATAAATTATTGTGATCTAAAACTAAAATACTAGAGAAAACCACAATTAATACTTTACAAAAGAAATTAAACCAAAGGGAAGCAATAAATTAAGAGGGGATGGAATTGACAGTGATGGATCCATCCATGTTTTTCCTCTATCTCACGTACGCGGAAAAAGGCAGAAAGCTAGAGAGACAAGCCCATAAAAATTATAGTTCCATCATAGAAGAAAGAAAAAGAATAATCATCATCATGAATTTCTTAATTAACAACCCACCTTCATTCTCTTAGAGAAACAAAGAAACCATTTTCACAGAGTGGAAGATTAAAAAGTGATGGGGATTATACAGAAAGCAAAGCAATATAAGCTTGTAATTGCAGACAAACAGCCAGAGAAGACTGAGATAGAGATGGAGATAGAGGGAGGGTCACATGCCATGTGAGTAACCCTGGCTTTGTCCAATCCTTCCCACTTTGATAAATACCCTTCTCACCTTCCTTACTCAGACTTTTGACTCCTCTTTCCTTCTCTCTCTTACTTACAAACCCAGGTATCAGCTTCTTCTTCTTCTTCTTCTTTCTTCCTCTGAGCTATCTCTAATGGCAGACCTCAGCACCTGAACCATAACCCATCTCTCTTTATCCCCTACACCACATAAAAAATGAAACCCCACAAACCCATTTCCCACTTCTTCTTCTTTCTTCTTCTCCTCATCTTCTTGCTCTCCACAACTCCTCCTTCTTCTGCAGCTTACAAAGACTCCCAGCAGCTCCTGAGCTTCAAATACTCCCTCCCCAAACCTACCCTTCTCTCCAATTGGCTCCCTGACAAAAACCCATGTCTCTTCTCCGGCGTCTTCTGCAAACAAACCCGCGTCTCCTCCATAGACCTCAGCTCCATCCCTCTCTCCACAAACCTCACTACTATCTCCACTTTTTTAATGACCATTGATTCTCTCCAATCCCTCACCTTAAAATCCACCGCCCTAAACGGCCCGCTTTCTTTCCCTGCTAAATCCAAGTGCGGCCCTCTCCTCTCCTCCTTAGATCTATCCCAGAACACCTTGTCCGGACCAATCTCTGACATCTCCTACTTCAGTTCCTGTTCCGGTTTGAAGTCTTTTAACCTCTCCTCGAACCTTCTCGAATTCAATGTTAAAGACTCGAGTAGGTTCGGACTCTCTCTCCAAGTGCTCGACCTCTCATTCAACAAGATTGCCGGCCCAGCCGCGCCGTGGATCTTATCCGACGGCTGTGCTGAGCTAGTGAAACTTGTTCTTAAAGGAAACAAGATCACCGGCGACGTCAGCGTCTCCGGCTGCAAGAAGCTTGAGATTCTTGACATGTCCTCGAACAATTTCACCGTCGAGATTCCGTCTTTTGGAGACTGCTTGGTTCTCGACCGCCTCGACATCTCCGGCAACAAATTCACCGGCGACGTCGCGCATGCTCTTTCTTCTTGCACCCGTCTTACGTTCCTCAACCTCTCCAGCAACCATTTCTCCGGCCCCATTCCGGCCATTCCCGCTGAGAATCTCGAGTTCCTCTCCCTCGCCGGAAATAAGTTCGAGGGTACAATCCCGGCGACCTTGCTCAGGTCGTGTCAGTCTCTAGTTGAGCTCGATCTTTCGATGAACAACCTCTCTGGTACCGTCCCCGACGCACTGAGCTCCTGTTCTACTTTGGAAACTCTCGACATTTCCGACAACTTCTTCTCCGGCGAGGTGCCCGTCGAGACATTGCTCAAGCTCAGCAACTTGAAGACTCTGTCTCTTTCTCTCAACGATTTCATTGGTACCCTGCCTCGTTCACTGTCGAAGCTTTCCTATTTGGATAGCTTGGATCTGAGCTCGAACAATTTCACCGGGTCTATTCCGAGCTGGCTCTGTGAAGATCCCAGTAACAGCTGGAAAGAGCTGTATCTGCAGAACAATAAGTTCGTCGGGACTATTCCTGCTTCTATTAGTAACTGCACTCAGCTTGTAGCTCTCGATTTGAGCTTCAATTACCTCACTGGGACCATCCCTTCGAGCTTGGGGTCATTGTCGAAGCTGAGGGACTTGATCATTTGGTTGAATCAGCTCAGTGGGGAGATTCCGCATGAGCTGATGAATCTCGGGTCGCTGGAGAATCTCATTCTCGACTTCAATGAGCTTAACGGGACGATTCCTGTCGGGCTGAGCAACTGCACCAACTTGAGCTGGATTTCGCTGGCGAATAACAAGCTGAGTGGAGAGATTCCTGCGTGGATTGGGAAGCTTCCGAAGCTGGCGATACTTAAGCTCAGTAACAACTCGTTCTATGGGAACATTCCGCCGGAGCTGGGGGATTGTAAGAGCTTGATATGGTTGGATCTCAATACTAACTTGTTGGATGGTTCAATCCCTCCTGAGCTTTTCAGACAGTCTGGCAACATTGCGGTGAATTTCGTTGCTTCCAAGACGTATGTGTATATCAAGAATGATGGGAGTAAGGAGTGCCATGGAGCAGGGAATTTGCTCGAGTTTGCTGGGATAAGGCAAGAGCAATTGACTAGGCTTTCGACGAGGAACCCCTGCAACTTCACTAGAGTGTATAGAGGTATACTCCAACCAACATTTAATCACAATGGGACGATGATTTTTCTTGATATTTCACATAATAGGTTATCGGGTAGCATTCCAAAAGAGATTGGGAGTATGTACTATCTCTATATTCTGAATTTGGGTCATAATAATATATCTGGAGCAATACCAGAAGAGCTGGGGAAGTTGAAGGACCTTAACATTCTTGATCTCTCTAGCAACAGCCTTGATGGAAGTATTCCTCAGACTTTGGTTGGCCTTTCTATGCTGATGGAGATTGATTTGTCGAACAATCATCTCTCTGGAATGATTCCAGATTCAGGCCAGTTTGAGACATTCCCTGCTTACAGATTCATGAACAATTCAGACCTTTGTGGCTACCCTTTGAGTCCCTGTGGAGCTGCTTCTGGGCCAAATAGAAATGGGCACCAGAAGTCTCATAAAAAAGCATCCCTGGCAGGCAGTGTGGCAATGGGACTACTGTTCTCCCTTTTCTGCATCTTTGGTTTGTTTATTGTTGCAATCGAAACCAGGAAAAGGCGGAAAAAGAAGGAATCAAGTCTTGATGTTTATGTGGACAGTCGTTCCCACTCAGGTACTGCCTGGAAGCTTACAGGTGCTCGAGAAGCATTAAGCATTAACCTTTCCACGTTTGAGAAGCCACTTCAGAAGCTCACGTTTGCAGATCTTCTTCAGGCTACCAATGGTTTCCACAATGACAGTCTTATAGGGTCTGGTGGTTTTGGTGATGTATACAAGGCCCAATTGAAGGATGGCAGCATTGTGGCCATCAAGAAATTGATACATATCAGTGGCCAAGGTGATCGGGAATTCACTGCTGAAATGGAAACTATCGGGAAGATCAAGCACCGAAACCTTGTTCCCCTCCTTGGATACTGCAAAGTAGGAGAAGAACGCCTTTTAGTTTACGAGTACATGAAGTATGGAAGCTTAGATGATGTTTTACATGACCAGAAGAAAGGTATCAAGCTTAGTTGGTCTGCAAGGAGGAAGATTGCCATTGGGTCTGCAAGAGGACTGGCCTTTCTTCACCACAATTGCATTCCCCACATCATTCATAGGGACATGAAATCGAGCAACGTCCTGCTCGATGAGCACTTAGAAGCCAGAGTCTCCGATTTTGGAATGGCAAGGCTTATGAGTGCAATGGACACTCATTTGAGTGTGAGCACTTTGGCAGGCACACCCGGCTATGTCCCTCCAGAATACTACCAGAGTTTCAGATGTTCCACAAAAGGTGATGTGTATAGTTATGGTGTAGTATTGCTCGAGCTGCTAACAGGAAGACGTCCTACAGATTCAGCTGATTTTGGTGACAATAATCTTGTTGGTTGGGTGAAACAACATGCGAAATTAAAAATAAGTGATGTTTTCGATCCAGAGCTCATGAAAGAGGACCCGACCCTTGAGATTGAGCTGTTACAGCACTTAAAGGTAGCTTGTGCTTGTTTGGATGATCGGCCATTGCGCCGCCCTACAATGATTCAAGTCATGGCAATGTTCAAGGAAATCCAAGCAGGATCTGGGATGGACTCCCAATCAACCATAGCCACCGACGATGGAGGTTTTGGTGCAGTGGAAATGGTTGAAATGAGCATAAAAGAAGAACCCGAACCGGGCAAGCAATAGCTTCAAAGCTTAAACCAATTTTCACGTGGATTCGTTGGAAGAAAGAAGAAACACGAAGGTGGGGATGATGATGTGCTATAAAGCTTCCCCAAAATTTTTCCCTCTTCTTTCCAACTTCAAATGTTGTGGAGCTGCTTCTGTGTCTGTAGTTCTTGTACCATTTAATGTATGTAATCTTTTCATTTTATACATAGAAGGTTGTTTAACTTGTTATAAATGTGTATATAAACAGCTTCAGTTGCTTTATGCTTTTGGTTCTCAGTTCATCTTCATAAGAGTTGCTGCATTGGATTCAGATAAATTCTTCAAAACAGAAGCAGTTGCATCTATGACTTCATTGATGATGACCAACTGGACAGTCTTGTTGGCACTTTCCTCCAACCTTCCTCCTCGATTAGCCTATAGCTGATTTGTTTGCATTACTCTATCTTGGTACCCCAACTTTTACTCCAATTATATTCATGTAGCAAAAAAATATTCATGTAGCATGCCAAAACCATGTGCCTCTGATATAATACCAAGAACAAATACAATTCTAATAAAGAACACCAACTAGTTTTCCTCATATTTATCTTCCGGGATGAGGTCTCAAGTTCCAAAGTGGCGACAATTGTAGTCATATCCCCCTCACTTTGGATTTTTTGTTTTCTTTTTTGCGTATCGACTTTTGTAATTGTCGTTAGAAAAACGGATAAAAAAAAGATCAAATATGGATCAGAATTACCAAAATACATCGCATTTACCTGTCAAATCAAGTTTTCGAAAGAATAAAAATCAAGGAAGCAAAAAATTAACATCAACACAGACATGTGGCACACATCAAACTCAAACGAACCCACCAAAGTGATTATGTACATGAATGCAGAAATCCCCAGTTACAAAACAAGATTACGAGGGTACATAACGAGTGGACCATTTCTCTCTCAATTTGCACCCTTCTTGATCCCGACCTAGACATTTTCATAGCAGAAGAGCTCTTTCACCATTCCCATCTGTGCCTGGTATGGACCATTTGGAGAGGAGGACAAGTCCCAATCCCATAATTGCAAAACGTAAACGCAAAATTGGCATGCTCTCAAAGTTGTCAAGCACTTTGTATTCAACGTTTTCATCCTTTCCAAACAAGATCCATAAACAAATAGAAATTTGTCTCGTTTTCTTCGACAGTGTGCATTGGTGCATCACACGTGCTCTGGGTCTTGAACATCATATTTTTTTTCCCTAATCCAGCTAGGAAAATGTGTTTCTCTAAATTAAGCACATAGAATACAACCCCCAACCTCCAAGAGGAAATAAAATATAAACGTTGTCTTGATGAACATTATCAAATATCAACTTGTGAGGTTTGAGATCTTGACTCGATCACCACGGGAATGATAAGTCTTGATGTCTTGTATGTAAAATGAAGAGTTTAAGCAAACTGGAATAATTTTCTGGAGCCCAAATGGAGAAAACTTGGTGTCGTCTATGTTGTATGTAATGCATAATCATGGGGAAGAGAAATATAATGTCTACGTATAGCGCAAGGGAGATAAACATTTTCATCTTAATAGTCCGTATCCAAATTATGATATGTTAACATTTCTCATTTTATCATACAAATATCATTTCATGTATTTATTACTTTGGAGGTTTATGTTATCCTTTTGGTGGTAACTTGAAAATTAATCTTAATGAGTGGAAAATAATGTCTTTATTAGAGTATCTTAAGAAAAAAGAGTAACTTGTTCAAGGAAGGTTAATTCCGTAACTTCCGTTGTGTGTTTTGACCTAATTAGACTAGAATAGTAGTTACCTTAGTAGATAGGGAATCCCTGATTACTTGGGATACTTGATGTAATGCCTATATAAAGGCCTCCTTATCTATCAATAAAGGAACGCTTTGCATCTATATTGTTTCTCCTGCAACACGTTATCAGCACGTAGTTTC
Organism: Potentilla sterilis; assembly: GCA_963682095.1. Classification (NCBI taxonomy): domain Eukaryota; kingdom Viridiplantae; phylum Streptophyta; class Magnoliopsida; order Rosales; family Rosaceae; genus Potentilla; species Potentilla sterilis. The sequence goes on from OY821764.1 coordinate 28,371,202, forward strand.
TAACCCTAACCCTAGCTTTTTGCCGAAAAAAAAAAAAAAAAAATTCAGCAACCCTAGCTTTTCTGCCGGCAACTGCTTGTCGGCAAAGAAGGCCCTCCCCAGAAATCACCTTCTGCCGGCAACTCCGTCGTCGGAAGAAAGAAAACAATCCCAGGGCACCAGGTTCTACCGACAACTCTTTGTCGGAAAAGCTAAAAGATATACTGTCGAACTCTGCCGACGACATCTTTGTCGGCAGAGACTGAAGAAATCGTGGGCACCCAGAAATCTACTCTGGGCACCCTTCGATGTTCGACGCCATCCTCCCTCGTCGCCTCCCCGCCGCGACCCAATCCAGAGCCAACGCCTGCCCGGTCGACGCCTCCGCCCGATGCCGCTTCTATCCGGCGGACCTCCTCGCCCTAGCGCGCCCCAGCCTCTGACGTCGTAGCCTTTTGAAGACGAAATCAAGCCATGGCTCTCGAAACCCACGTTTGGCGCCACCGCCTGGCAACCTTGGACTCCGCCAATCCAAGCCTCATCGAACCAGCCCCGGCGTTGCAGCATAAGGCTTGCTCGACCCGATTCCTGCGATGCGACCCGACCCGTCTGCACATGATGCCGACCCGGATCTTCTGATCCGATCCAGGGATAAAACGGTAAATATTTTTTTTTTACCTCAATAAATTTTTGTTTTACCCTACGGGTTAAAACAGTTACTGCAGTATTTCTTTATTAGTTTTACTGTCCTGAATATGGTGAATATGACTAACCATATGTTTTTTCTTTTCCATGAAACTTATTGCATGACGCATCGCGATGTAATTGCGAGGATTATTTCGTTGCACGTACATGGAAGAGCATCTCAAATTTGCACAAGGATCAGAACCGAGTCCTTAAGCGCAATTTTTAAATGCAGTTCATTTGGCGAACTAGCATGTATGATTTAATAAAAGTTCCCGTTTTTTCGCAATTTCAATTATTTGAACTTGTGTATATGTGTTGGAACTTGTGTGTTTTTCAGGACGATACAAAGGGACCCCACCCACCCCTGCGTATCACAGTATTTAAGGGGTAACTGTGATGTTACCGTCCAAAGTTGTGCTTGTGGCTGTGATGTCACTGTGAACCACAACTCTTCGTGACTATTTTATCACGATTCCGACATAATATTATCGATGCTTGTGACGATCCTAAGGGAGTCACAAAGGGGACAAACTCATGATGTGTGACGGAACTTGTCACTGTAACATCGATATGTGACGGAAATTGTCACAACAAATTGAATTGAGTAACCAGAATCTTGGTCTCGACCATTCAATTCCTTCCCTCTGGTTCTTTTGATACAAAGAAACAATTGACCATAAAATGCGCCTAGAAAATGGCCATTGAAAAAAGAGAGAATCATGTCATTGATATGGTTCTATCGGTTCAATAATTGTAAATAATGCAATCATATGGTCAATGTATACAAGAGATACATGGAAGAAGATGAGAGTATATCCTCATGATTACGGATTTCAAAAGCAAAAGATAATTTGCGATAAATATGAAGCATATGACTTCAATTTCATAGTCAAAGTGACTACAAATCCGTTGATTTTGTGCAGGCATAGACCTCACATGTGTGACTAATGCTACTTAGTCGATACACTCTTTATGGTCAAGATTTCGCTGTAACCGTTGGCATTTTGATGCATATATGGTTCGATTCCCTAAAAAGCTATATGTGAATGCAATGAATCGCATTACACATTTACATGGCATGTTGATTGAGTTCACCAACCTAATTGGTGATGTTAACTCGAAAAATCACAAAAGACAAAATGAGTGACTCGCGAGAAACTGCGATTCGCCTGGCCTCGCTCGCCGTGGCCACTCGCCAACTTGGCTACGATTCGCCAGGCCTCGCTCGCCATGGCCACTCGCCAGCTTGGCCGCGATCCGCCAGGCCTCGCTCGCCATGGCCACTCGCCAGGTTGGCTGCGATTCGCCAGGCCTCGCTCGCCATGGCCACTCGCCAGCTTGGCTGCGATTCGCCAGGCCTCGCTCGTCAAGAAACAAATAGACATGCTTGCGTACATAAGTGGATGCATGTGCATTGCCCGGCCTCGGCCTCGGCACTCTTGCGCCCACCAAAGCCCGCCTTGCCTAGCCTCAGTTTCGGCCTTGGCTTGGCTTGCGCGCTGCTTGGACTACAGCTCCGCCACAACCACATGCTGCCGCCCCCTCGGTCTCCGGACCTTGGCACGCACACGGCCCGCCTAGCCGCGCCCCGGCCTCGGCATTGGCCTGCACACGGCCCGGCCTGCAGCCATCTCAGCCTTATATGCCCATGCACTCACCCCAGCACGTCTTGGTTTCGGCATGCCTTTGGCTCTTTAGCATGACATCGGCCTCGTAAGGTCCTTGTTTTATGCCTCGGTAAGCCTTAGCTTCGGCCTAGGCTATCCATCGGCAACTCGCATGACCTCGACTCCAACATCAAGCCTTGGCCCCATATGCCTTTGCTTTTGCCTCGACACGCCTTGGTTTCGGCCTTGGCATGCCTTGACATTTGCTCGGCCTTGGCCCGCCCGTGCACCACCTCGACTTCAGCCTTGGCTAGCCTAGCACGCGCCTATGCTTGACCCTGGCCCTTCCTTGCCTTGTTTCGGCTTGGCTCCCATCCTAGCTTGGCTTCGGCCTCGGATAGCTAGCTCATGGCCTCGGTCTTGGATACTTGGTTTAGACATTTATGTCTCTATAGTATCGATGTTGGCTCATTTTGGTTGTTTTCCGGCTCTATTTTTGAGCGTTAACGGATGTGTCTAGTACGCCTTTAAGCATGCCTATGTTTTATCTTGTGATACTACACGCCATGTTGCACACTCTAGAGGAATTGAGTATATATTCCGGTTTATATGTCTTGGCATAAAACCCTTGTCTCTACACTCTTATGAATGTATCATAGAGACATTGAGTGTGTAGCTAATCTTCATCGAACCTTGATCACCACTTAAAGATATTGGTGCCAACGTTTATCACCTTGAAACTCATTGTGAAAATTGAATTGATTTCTTATGTATCGCTTCTAATGAATGCGCACAACTTATGAGTCAATATTGTGAATGAATTTCACGTATACTATGATTTGGATTCTTTGAATCGGCGACTCATGTAGACTCTTCCATACATAGTCCGGAATTTTGAACATGTTTTGATGATCCATATATGCAAGAATGCTATGGACATCGTTTTTTTTTAGCAAAGAAGCTATTGGGATCAAAGATTACCAAAAGAATTTGGTAGCGTCATGAGCAATGCTCAAGGCTCAAGGATGACATTAACGTCACCCAAGTCTTCCTCCAAGTCAATGGAAGCACCATCTATGCATTTAAACGTGCATATGATCCCCCTTATGATCCTTCATTAGCTATGCTCAACATATGGAAGCTTAATCTCTAGCAAAGTTTTGGAGTAACACCCTCCTATGCTAAAGGCAATGATACATAAGATGATGGCTTTGATGCCTTCTCATAGTTCAATTTGAGACACAATGATACTATGGTGATATACATCATGGTTAAACTCAAGCCATAACACTTAGATGTTATGAAGCACCTTCACAATGATTGAAAAGTAGCAAAAACCTAAAATTTCATTTTATCATACAAATATCATTTCATGTATTTATTACTTTGGAGGTTTATGTTATCCTTTTGGTGGTAACTTGAAAATTAATCTTAATGAGTGGAAAATAAGGTCTTTATTAGAGTATCTTAAGAAATTAAAAAGAGTAACTAAGTCTTTTTCTTTCTTATTTTGAAAAGTAAAAAGTAATTAAGTCTTAAAAGTGATAATTATATGTAGAAATTTTCTTTTTCTTCAATTTATATTAATGGGAAGATGATAATATATCAAAAGGTTGAACATTAATATTCATGACGTCACCCTTTTTACGATATGACATACATTGATACATATGAAAATAAATTCAGCTGCTTTCTAACGTAATTGAAATAAGAAGACAGATATTATAACGGACAACTATGAAAACTTTAAACTTGTCACACACTTTTTGTGCCACTACTCTTTATGCAGGTGCAGTAAGAAAATTGTAGGGTGGCAATACCCGCACCCGTTACGTACGTTTGTGCCGGCCATAGAATGTAGTTTAATTGCTAGTTTATGAACTCCCGCAATAAGCTTTATGAACTCATGCAATTTGTTATTGTAGTTTGATGCTTTTTCATGTAATCCGAATGTGGCCTTGACTTATTAATTAGAGGGTGCGTAATCTAAACCTATAACAACTAAAAATGATACAATGTGGTAAAATCAAAATTGGTACAGATAATAAAAGGTGAATTCTTTAACAAGGTTACTTCCATACTTTGTCATTGATTGATTATACGTACATATGTTGCTTCGATTTAATAATAATTATAAAAAAAAAAAAACATGAATAAACCTTAATATTTCAAAGCACATCTACTCTTCCCCACCAATCAGTATAATAGATACATTGATTTATATTGCACTATTATTTTGGCTTGCATATATGTGCAAAATGACCAAAATCATGCAAAGGAATTAATTAGAGATGATAATTTATTGAAAAAGAAATTTAGGACAACAAGATGTCGAAGAGGGATGGATAGGTTGCGATTGAAAGTGAAGGAGCCAACTGGTATTGTCTGCGGGTTTGCCCTACTACGTCCCCCACTCTAATACAGTGATGTCCTTTTCAAGTCCCACTTAAATTGACCTAATTTTGTGTGACATTTCCCACACCTTTCAATTAAGATTGATGTGAATTAGGGATCATCGATAGTTTTGGACCCTCAGTTTGATGCTCTAGTGCAAAACTTTTGCTACCTCGCAACAAGATGACGTGTTGAGCGAGGGACAACATATTTTCTGTCCATGCATACATTGTGCATTCTTATTCTTTGTATATCAAGGTAAGAAAATTCTACAATGTGTTGATGCATATCATGTATTAATTTTAACCTAAAATTGTAAAAATGAGTCGTTAAAATAGTAATATTAGTCCGCAAAGTTGTAATTGAGTTGTTGAAGTTGTAAAATATCCAATTACCACATAAGCTGTTAAAGTAGTGATATTGGTACTCATAGTGGTAACATGAGTCCTCAAACTTGGAATTACCACTTTGAAGACTAATATTACTATTTTAATAACTCATGTAGTAGATATAATAATTACAATTTTAAGAACTCGGTTACAACTTTGAGGAATGATATTACTACTTTAACGATTAATTTTACAATTTTGGTATAAAATTGATTAATTTCCCAACCTTACCCATCAAGGTGAGGTAGGTTTCGAATTTCGCAAGTTATTAAACATATATATTTGTCTCTGAAAGTCCTAATTAATTTCCTTCTAAAAATTCCAACTATTTTCTCATTTTTTGTTTTTTGTTTTTGTTTTGAGTTTGGGGTAAATCATGTTATAGATTTTTAAGAGTATTGAGTTGTTATAGTAAATATTTTTCGGTTTGAATATTACCATTTCTCACACATATCTAATTTTATATAATATTTACAACTATACGAACTATGTTGCACTTGGTAAATAAGTACGACAATCAGAAAAAAAATGAAACTCTCTCTAAACCCTAGCCGCCGTGGGCAAAGATTTCTATGGCGTTTTCTTTCGCAACTCCACCCTTCTACTGGCGCAACCTCTTCCTTTATTGGAGGCAAAATTGTGCACCGCCTAGCCGACATCAATTTTCGACCTCCAAGGACAAGCTTTGTACGCTGCCCCTCTAATGGATCAACTCTTTGATCTATCTCCATGACTAATATTCTCTTGGTTCCTTCCTAATCTATGCCTGCAAGAGAAAGTATTTCTCTGAATTGTTGGTTGCTAAGACCGTCTATAGATGTTACGGTCAAACATCGAATGAAAGATCAAAGGGTTACCCTAATTGAGAGAGAACACAAGAGCGTAGCCATGGTGGATCACTTGGCTTCAATCTTCGAGATGGAGAAGGACAGGGTGAACTGCCCCTAGCCTTCTACTTCAAAATCGGCGAGTGCAGGCACAACGACCGGTACTCTAGGCTCCACACCAAACCTCTGGTGGATGGTGTTGATGCTTTTGGCATCGTTTATGGCTAGTGTGAAAGGGCCTACGCTGGGTCATCCAAGATGTGTGACTGAATCTGCAGTTGCATCTGAAGCTTTTCGCTGCGGTGGTCATTGCAGCGACTGGTGGTGGCACTGCTGGATTGCTGCGCTCGCCAAACTTGCCTGGACTGGGCCAGCTCACTCCTTTCTGGTCTGGTTTGAGGTCTCTGGGCCTCAAAATGAGTGGGTTGGCCCTCTAGGGCTAGTTTTTATTTAAGTTTTTTAAATTTTGCCTATTAAAATGCTTTATCATGTATTGGTAGTAGACTCGGTTCAATAAGTGATTATGAGTACCGTCAAATGATTAGGCCTAATCTATGTATCGTTGTGGCTTGTCCACAAACTTTTAATCTACCCCAAGTAGGTAGAGGGAGGGTGTGTAATGGTGTTTTCTAGTCTGGTAATTAGGAAAACGTTCTCATCAAAGTAAATAAGATCCTATTGTGATATCATAGTTGCATATTCATCAACATTATCCATTTATAAATTTAAACTTTAGTTGTAACCATAAGTGGATCAATTCCATTATGAAAAGCTACTCCCTACTCTATCATTGCAAGACCTAATATACCAATTGGAGTCTAATGAACGATGATTAAAGTTCCCAAGAAGAATGGAGAAGGGAATTATAGAAAATTGGTAACGTAAGACCTTGAAATTAGGGTTTTGAGGTTGCGGCCGGGTCACGAGGGACCACGTGGTCTCCGGGGGCTCAGGGTTTGCATGCATTCTAGGGTTTGTGGCTCGCTCCTCCTTTTAACGTTTATCTTTGTGTGATTAATTTAGGCCAAAATAATTGATTCCTAAAAACCATTTCGTTCATTTGGAAGTATACGACTACAATGTAATGCTGCATCATTAGTGAGAGATAAGCAAAAAATTAAGGGGGTTTAACGTACAAGTTAGTAGCTAGGCCTCACGTGATCGCGTTCTTTATGTGTCTCTGCCTCCTCCTCTGATCCTCAATTTGTTTTGATTTCCAAAGGTGGATTTGTTTAATGGAGCTTAGCGTTGTCTTGTAATAATTGTCAAGGAATGGAGGAGGAAGAAGAAGAGTGAGAACTAAGAAGTTGGTGCAATAGGAGTTGATGAACGTGAGCAACTTGGTAAAGGTGGCATGAAATGGAAACATAGGCGAGTATTCTAGCTTCCCCCAACGTGCAAGTCTCTTCATAATCTTTTGAAAATTCTAGACTGATGAGGTGTAGATAAATTTACAGTCAATGTCTCTGTCATTCGTTTAATCACCAAATATTCACATGAAATTTATAAATGTGAAGGGTGGGTGAATATAAAGTTGTAAAACGCTATAATAAAAAAGAAAAGAAAAATAACATATTAAAGAGGAGCTACAATCTAAGCTTGATCAGCAACAGTAGAAAACGTAAAAACAAAGCCAGGCGTTCACAAGACCTAACCACTGAAGCGTCAAAAAACACTAACGGAATTAAAAAACTAACAACGTACGTGACTTGCACACCAGTACACATGACAATTACTCTATTTAGCCCTTTATTTGTTAAATAGATTGTTAAGGTGATCGTCAATATTAATAATTTTAGAATTAGCTATACTAGCCCTATAGTTTGAAATTGAAAATCGATCCATGAAGCCTAAACAATGGATGAGACCTTAAATATTACATCTTAAACCTTGTTTACATAACCAGAATAATTATCCGAACACATGAAGTACATATATATCAAGCTAAGACTTAACTTTAATTAGTTAAATAAATAATCAACACCAACATGATTTATATATATCCACTACCTGCTAGCTAGTGCTCTAAGTCTTTTTCGTCCTTATTGCATGCCCTAATTACCTATAACGTGATTCAGGCGTACCCTTTTGAGTATATAAAACAGCCAAACGTGCATCTGGTTATTACTGACGAATAAATAATCTGTAATCAACAATTATATACATTACTCCCGATCTTTAGCTTAGTTAAGATAATATAATTCACATAATATAAAGGTACATCGATCGTACCATTCATATAGAGATGCTCTCACAATTTGTATTACGCTTCAATTCGATCTCTTACTTACAAACTTAATTTGGGAGTTCCATATTACGATCACCAATATATATTTGATAATTTGAATTTGTGTTCGAGAGAGCCAAACTTTGTACTCGTCGTCCCGAATGCGTTTTCAAATTTGCATGCCAGCTACCAAAGAAGTAAGAATAATTATATATGCATGTTTCTCGGGTCAATGGTAATAGTTTAACTCCTACGTTCTGTCTAATTCGAAGTGTATCGAGTTGGCAAAACAGCTATAAACCCTAATTTTCTTTGTGCCACTTGAATGATGTGCATGCCTCCCTCGGGTTTGTTTGGCATAAAACAAAAACAGCATGACATGAATCCATTCCCAACTTATTCCCTATAAAAAACGAGCCGAAATCAAGAACTGAAAAATTCAGAAAACTTCTAATATCAAAATGTAAGAGGCACTACTGGAAACAAGGACTGAGGTGACGAAGATTGAAACGGGAAAACCAAACTTTGTCGCCTCAACACATCGAAGCGACCAATATTGGATTCGTCGCTTCAAAAAATGAGAGAGACGACTATTGATCAATAGTCGTCGCTCACAAATTATTGAAGCAACAAATAAAGGTATGTTGTCGCCTCCAATCATGTTCTGTAAACTGTGGCGACGAAAATTCAATCTTCGTCGCCGACTTAAAATTTAAGCGACGAAGTTAATAACCTTCGTCAATATTCGTCGCTGACAGATGAAACGAAGCGACAAGTTTTGAGCAATAGTCGTCGCTTCATGTTTTAAAATCTGTTATAAAGCCCTCGACTTCAACAGATTGCAGAAGTTGAAGTTTTAGTGGCTTATTGACGGAGTGTGGTGCCGTGTGTAAATTTATTGTTTCGTATTATACATAATTGTGGTGTTTATCAGCTTAGAACTCACGTTTGAGAATCAACAACTCATCTAGTTGATCGAGATGAGTTGTTGATTCTCTAATTGTCCCATTTTTGGACACTTTAGGTGAACACGAGTTTGTTGATCATTTTGCTATTCATGTGGTGGTTTCCGTTGCAGTTTTGGGATAGAGTTTCGATTGTGTCTCTCTACAATGTTCCTTGAGTGCAAACTAGGTTGTTTAGATTTTTGTGCACTTGAGAAACTGTAGGGAGATGCTGCCGAAATTTTCCAAAACTGTAGCAGAAACCACATGAATAGCAAAAGGATCAATAAAGTCGTGTTCTCCTGAAGGGGATAGGACCCAACCTGGAGGCATAAGGAGAAGAAGTGTTGGGATAGGTTTTGATTGTATCATAAATTTTGTGTGCTAACCTTATGCATATTGTCTGTTTATGTTATGACAGGAAACATAGATGATGTCCCCGACAAATCTTTTATGAATCTTCATTTTACACACCCTAATTACAGCACAGGCTTAGTTAACTTCATCAATTTTATTTCCGCTCGCACTGCTGGAATCGAATTTCTCCCTTGTCCGTGCGCAGTTTGCAGAAATAGTTCTTATTATGAGAAACTCATTGAGATTTATCATCACTGCTTGCACCATAGTTTGGATCCGACTTACACAGTTTGGCACCTACACGGGGAAGTTTCTGGTCAACCGGCAATGATCATTAAACGGAGACAGTGGCTTCAAGACAGAGTCCAAGCTTCTAGTGTTGTCGGTCCTTCAGTGATCCCGCCTCTTGAGATTATACAAGATATATTTCCATACTATCCTGGATACCACGGAGATGCACCGCATAATGTCGTTGAAGAAAATGCTGAAGTTCACTTCAATGACATGGTAGATGATGATTATGCTAAGTATGAAAGGGTTCTAAGAGAGTCCCAAACCCCATTGTATGAAGGGAGTGAATAAACTGTATTAAGTGTCATATTACATGCAATGGAAATTAAAGTTGAAAATGGATGGTCGGATACGAGTATTGATAAATTGTGTGGATGGTTGCATAAGTTTTTTAAAATGCATAATTTCCCTGTGAGTTATTCGAGAATTAAAAAAATTCTAAAGGATCTTTCCCTTGGATGACATTCCAAAAAAGGTAATCTGGTATTTCCCTCTCACTCCAAGGTTGAAACGCCTATTTATGTCTCCACAGACAACAAAGAATATGCGATGGCATAAGGAGAGACGACTAGATGAAAGTACCCTCCGGCACCCATCTGATGGAGAATCATGGCAACATTTTAACAGGACATTTCCAGCTTTCGACGACATTAAGGGAAGAAATGTGCGGCTTGGAGTGGCAACTGATGGTTTCAGTCCATTTGGAACAATGATAACCCAGCATAGTACATGGCCCGTGGTTGTGATGCCATATAATCTACCCCCTAATATGTTTATGAGGAAGGAATATAATATGCTAGCCGTGTTGATTCCTGGCCCTAAATCTCCAGGAAAGTGCCTTAGTGTCCTCATTCGTCCATTGATCGACGAGCTCAAAGATTTGTGGGAAAATGAAGTCTCTACTTTTGACAGAGTCGACAATGATGTATTCACGATGAAGGCAGTGGTGATGTTTACTATAAGTGACTTTCCTGGTTTAGGGATGCTTGCGGGCTCAACGGTGAAATGGTACAAGACATGCCCAATTTGTCTAGATGACCTGACGGCGGAACATATTTGTGAGAGATTTGTTTATGAAGGACATCGGAAATGGCTCGACGAGAATTTACCAATGCGATCCAGTTTGGCATTTAACGGGAAGCCAGAGTGGGGAAAAAGACCAGCTCATAAGAACGGAGATGAAATTTTGGAGGAAATTAGGTCACACAATTATGCCACTCTTAGCCAGAATCCGGATTTTCATGTCCCTTACTCAGCACACAACAGACAATGTTGGGCCCACGAGAGCGTATTCTGGATACTTCCCTATTGGTCATCGTTGTTACACATGTACTGTTTAGATGTCATGCACATTGAAAAGAACGTGGGTGACAATATCCTAGGCACCATTCTTGCAATTGAAGGGAAGACCAAGGATGGTCCAAGGGCTCACGAAGCTTTGGAGAAGAGGAAAATTCGCAAAAGTCAATGGTGTTCGGAAGCTGAAAAGAGGACGGGAAAGGTTCCTCATGCACCCTTTTTTGTTCAAGAAGATCGTCGTGAAGAAGTATTCGAATGGTTTCGCGGTGTTAGGTATCCACTTGGCTATGCGGGAAGTTTGAGAAATAAGGTGAAACTAACCCAGAAAAAGTTCTATGGATTGAAGACGCATGATTGCCATGTCCTGCTTCACCGTCTTCTTCCAGTGGTTATCCGAGGATATTTACCAAATAACGTCGTGAAACCATTGATAACATTGTCAAATTGGTTTCGAAAATTATGTGCCAGGGAGTTGAAGAAGGCTGATGGCCAACAGATGAAAGATGAGATAGTGATCATTCTCTGCAATTTGGAGTTGATTTTCCTCCATATTTCTTCACCTCTATGGTTCATCTCATGGTTCACCTTCCCGAACAAGTTATGCTTACAGGCCCAGTACATTTTACATGGATGTATCCGATGGAAAGGTATATGCACTAACCAAATATATTTATTTTGTTCAAACTAATCATATTTATCATTTTATAGGCAATTAGGTGATTATAAACAGTCAATGAGTAATACACGTTACCCGGAGAGGAGTATTGCAGAAAGGTACATATTATGGGAGTCGGTGACATACTGTAAGTCTTATCTGCAATTGGAAGATGTTGAACAACCCAATCCCCCAATATGGAATATTAGTTGTGTTTCTCAGTTAGTTCAGCCTTGTATTATGGATACCACCGGAAATATCAGGTTAACAGAGGAGCAAACGGCTGAGGCTCACTGGCAAATTTTGACAGATATAGAAGAGGCTCAACATTACCTGGACACTCATTCGGAGTTGTACACAGCGAAACATGGTGACAATTACGACGACCGTCTCATGAGGAGGAGTTTCCATCGATGGTTCTTAAGATATGTACGAAAATTGAATTTTTTTTTTTTTTTTTTACAAAGATCCTAAACCCTAAATAGTATAACACTAATACCATCTATTTTTCAGGCAACCCGTCGGCATGATGCTCAAGACCTGAATTTTAACAGGGCAATATGGTCATTGGCTCGAGGTCCGCAATTAACCCGGATTTATAAGGCGTGCTATGTGAACGGTATCAAGTATGTCTCATTCGATAAAGATCAAAGGCTCGTGACTCAAAATAGCGGGGTGATGTTAAGCACGAATGTTGGAAACCTGTCCCAACACTTTTATGGCCATCTTGACTATGTAGTCGAGGTATGTTATCCAGACAATTTGTCGGTCGTGTTGTTCAAATTTATATGGCACAACACCACTGACGATGAGAATGCCGAAGAAATTGACACCGTCAAGGTAGATCATGGTTTGATATCAGTGGATACAAACACTAGTTACTATGAGAATTCACCATTTTGTCTTGCTATCAAGACAAAACAAGTGTTCTATTTGGACGATCCTGCGGCGGGTGGTACTTGGAAGGTGGTGCAAGAAATGTCGCACCGAAATGTATACAGTGCCGAAGTACTGACAACAGAAGATATCAGGCCTCCTTCAGGGAATCAAATCATAGAGCCATACCAAGAGGACACACTAAGTTCAGTACAATTTTACCATATTGATGCATCTAATCTCCAACTCGATTTAGAAGTACACGAACAGAATGAAGAATCAAACGGTGAGGAAGATGACAGTGGCGATGAATTCGATGAGGAAGAAGAAGAGGAAGATGAAGACGATGATGGCGGAGACGATGAAGAGGAAGACTACTAGTTAATTATGGTACATGTTGTAATATTTATTGTTGTAATTTTGAAAAATATTTACAATATTCTAATTAAATAAAAACAAATGCATATAAACATAACTAATCTGTTTAATCAACTTGAAGCGACGAATATTGAACAATACTGGTCGCTTGAAAAAGTGACGCGACTATTTTTGTCAAACTTCGTCTCTTCGGACAATTCAAGCGACGAAGTTGGACCTCACAAGATTACCTTGTGGGTTTAAACTTCGTCGCTTCAGATCACATGAAGCGACGAAGTTTTAACCCACTAGATAATCTAGTGAGGTCCAACTTCGTCGCTTGAATTGTCCGAAGCGACGAAGTTTAAACCCACTAGGTAACCTAGTGAGACGAAAATTCGTCGCTTTAATTGTCAGAAGCGACAACTTTAGATATTCGTCGCAAACTTAAATGTGAAGCGACGATATTTGGCCATGTTTTGTCGTTTAATATTCGAAGCGACGACGTTTGTCTATATTCGTCGCTTCGTATCTGATTAAATGAACCGGGACTTTGCTCCTTCCTCAGTAGCGCGATCCCCAAATTTCAAAACACCCTAAACCCCAAATTCTCTTTCTCTTCCAAGATAAACCCAAACCCCTAAACCCTAAATTCACCCCTAAATTTGTTTTTTCCCAAACCCGAAATTCCAAACCCTAACCTTTCGAGTCATCAATGGCACCCGGTTCTAGTGCCCAGAAGAGGAAGAAGGAGCTGGAGGCGAGAAGAGAGAGGAAGGCGGCGGAAGTTGCAGCTGAAATGGCTGCCGCGGCGGCTGCAGCGGAATCGGCGAGGACGGCGCCAGAGGCGGGGACGATGGTTCCCATCCCGTCTCTGGAAGAAACCGCGCCTTCGGCGGGTTTGGGGGCTGGTGGAGGTGGCGCTGACCTCGGGAGCGGCGGCTGCGATGGCGGTAGCGGTGGCAGTGGCAGTGCCGTTGGAGGAGCAGCCGCTGTGGAACATGAGGATGCTCCTCCAATCAGCATTAGGACCAAGAGGGGTCCTCAGGAGCCGGGTGAGTTATCCGATAAATTTCGGTTTTTTTTCGATTCTTATTTGGAATTGTTGTAATATTAGACCTGCGCATGTTGTTTGTGGTTAAATGAATGGTTTGATACGTTTGAGTGCTTCGATTGTTTGCCTGATTTTTTGGCTATTATTGAAATTGCTTTTTAAACTATTTATAGGTCCTGTCCTAAGTACAAAACCAGCTCAATCTCAATCTATATATATGTGTGTGTATATATATATATATATATATATATATGTCCTAAGTATATAACAGATGCATGCCCAAACACTTATATTTGATTATCACAAGTGAGATTAATCAAAGGATTTTCTCGTGTCCACAATATATATGATGTAAAGGCTATTACAAAAACAAAAGCCATAAAATTTTACAAGTGAATTAAGCAGCTGCCCATTAAAATAGTTGAGCAGACGAGGAACCCTTACATTATAGTAGAGCAATAATGCAATGGAAAAGTGAGGTAGTAAGTGGACAATCTCTAGATCTTTATCTTCCTCGATCGGTTTGTAAATCCAAAAGTATTATTAAAAAGAGTTCTGTATAGAAATCAAATATTATCACTTACTAGTTCCTTTTGATCCGAAGGCTAGGGTTCCCTAAAGTTCCCAAAGACTTTGGTTCTCAGAAATATTAATTTCAATGATTCTTGTGGTTAAACTGGGGTCTTGAAGCCTTCTTTTCCATCTTTTCCCTCTTCTTCGAGTCTTTTCATCCTCTACGCCTCCCTAATACACATGCTGTACCAAATCATACAGAGAATAGTATACCTATGTACTATATCGTTATCTAGATACAGAAGCAAGAGAAACTACCTCTGAACAATTTCAGTAATTGTTCTAAATATATACTCTTAATATGGTTTGTAATGAATATGGCAGAGCTTGTTGATATGAGAACGGGTCAGAAGATGAATGGATGGAACCCGGACAAGCTTAGCATCATAACCGGTACGAAGACCCAATATTTGGTGTCGCTGAACGGCAGGAAACCTCTGAAGGTTGAGTACTCGGAAGAGCACAGGGGTCCGAGCCTCTTGAAGTGGAGGACTTTGATGTCCCGAGACATCGGGAGCGCCATCCGGAGTAAAGTGCCCATGCTTGCGCCTTCATATGCTGAGCTGGCTGAGGAGCACCGAGATGCATTCAGCACTTATATGGAGGTAAAACACAATTTCATAATAATTTTAAAAAACTATCTTTCAGTCATATATATTGAAATATGTTGTTTCTAATGATTTCTTTGAATTGTTTTTTACTAGATGTTCTACGACCTCCCTCCCACCGAGATAGGCATGTGGAGATACATCGACGAGACCGCTGCCAAGATCTACAAGGACTGGAAGTACGACTGCCACACCCACTACGTCGAAGTGTCAAAGGCGACGCCTGCATAGTTCATCCACCGACCCGAGCAGTGGGAGTACCTCAAAGTTCACTTTGAGGACGATGATTATAAGGTAATAGAAAGTAATTACAGGTTTTTGAATTTAATATAATAGATTCTTATTCTAATAGTTCGTGCATATTTTTACAGAGGATGTGTGCCCGGAACGCCTCTAACAGGAACAAAGCAAAGGAGAAGGGGTGTGCAGTCAACCACCACTCCGACACCACTCCCTATAGCTACCGGGTCGTTGCGAATGAGGTGAAAGGCAATTTGGTGCCTATACTTCAGACAGTCTGCGATGTTTATGCACGATCGCAGAATGCGCAGGAGAAAGTGGTGAGTTTCCTGACGAGTTAGATGCAAGAGTTCCTAGTGTTTAGCTTCTGATTTTAATTTTTTACCATTAAAAACTATACAAACACAAACTTATTGGATAATATTTTTTGCAGGTAGCGGTGAAGAGGAAGATGGATGAGCTATGTGCTCGCCGAGCCAGTGATGCGGAGAGCGACAGTGAAGTGACGGGTCCCGTTACCGTCGAAGAACAAATAGCGGTAGTGGACGCGTGTCTGGGTGGGAAGCCGGGGACGAGAGTCCGAGGTATGTACAAATCATAAAATAACAGTTTGTATTTTAGATACGAAAGATAATTTAATTTGAATAATTTTTTGTGTTTTACCATTTTTGCAGAGCTATGAGGTGCATTAAGATGCCCAGCAAAACCAAGAGGCGGTGCACGCGTGTCCCGCAACGATTCAGAGGTTGAGAAGTTGAGGAGCGAACTAGCTGCCGCCAATGAACGTAGCAGAATCAAGGAAGAAGAAAGCAGAATCAAGAAAGAACAAAGCAGAATCAAGGAAGAACAGATGATGCAACGTATTGCAAGGATGGAGGCTGCCCTCGGCATGGCGGCCAATCCCGCTGCCGTAAACTGATAGGAGCACAATGTGCGACGATATTATATGCTTATGCCCTCATTTATACTTTGTTTAACCCTTATTTGTCTAAGATAGAGTCATAATTTAGTTTAGTGTCATTTTGGTAGAGTTTTTATCAAATGTGCTTTAGAATCCGAAAAATGACTAAGTTTGAGAAATCTGGAAAATAGTGCAAAATGTGTCTTTTTCGTGATTTTGAGATGAGCAAAAGTGCGATCTATCCTTGTCCAAATTCTATGAAATTTTGTGTGCTTAATATTCATATATTGAGGAATGTTGTGTTAAAATTTCAGGTCAATCGGAGTTCGGGAAGTCACCCAAAAGTTGGCTGCAAAACGGCAGTCCGAGCATTCCAATCCAGGGACTTCCAGGATTTTCCTGGGACTTTGTCCCAACTTCGAAAAATCATTCCCGTCGACTCACAAGGATTTTTATCAAACTGTTTTATGGGGAGATGGCCATATGTGTCTAGTTTATCTGAGACTTGGAATCGCATCAATCGGAGCTCCACGGATGGAGATATGCCGGAATTACTGCAACAAGGTCAAATCTGCCGATTCCAGGAACCTACTGCCCCCTTTTCGTGTTTTCTGTTTTTGATGGACCTAATGGTGCACAAATGCATATGTGAAGATGGTTCAAACCTTATGAAGGGAAGAGGAAGACACTAGGCCATGGCATTGAAGAAAAACTTGAAGAAAGACGTTCTCCTAGTCACACTAGGAGAAGCTGCCGAATAGAGGCAGATTGTATGCCTTTGTGTGCTGCCGGCAATTGGGGTATTTTTCGATGGACCAAGACATGTCAAATGAAGTCCAAGATCATACAAGAAATCCATGAAGATGTGAAGCCCAAGCCTTGAAGAAAAATTCAGAAAAAGAAAACCTAATTGTACTATGAAAGGAAGGTTGCAAAACCTAATCCCATTAGGTTTTCTGAAATCTTTTTGCATAAGGACTGCCGGCAGCCTCTCTCCCTTTTTCCTCTATATATAGCCATCTCATATTCAGAAAAATCATCTCATCTCTTGCAAAGCACTAGCCAAAACTCTACCAAATTTCCTACTCAAAGTTCTAACCCGAAACCCTAGAAACACCAAGTCACCGATTCTACCATACACCACCACTCATCACCGATCCCAATCCCTTACCTCAGCCACTGCCGATCCTCTTCCACCACACCAAGACAAAGCTCTCCAAGGTTTCTAAAGTGTGATCCATCCCTATGACTTGTGTTTTTAATTTCGGTTTAGTCACATGTATTGTTATAAAAAATACTTTGTTTCGTTTGGTTTTGTATGATGAGCATGAATTGCAATTTTCATTGAAGTTTATGTGATGACTTGTGCGATTTTTAATACATGGTTTTTGTATGTTTAGATAATTAGAGCAGTGGTATTAGAAGCATGTTTAGGATTTAAATTGGTTAGTAATCTAAGGTGAGGGCATGAAAATCGATACTTGGTGTTGTCTTTGAACATAATCTCGGTATTAGGTTTAATTTGCTAGGGTAATTACAAACTAGATGGACCGAGATGACTCTATGATTTGTGTTATTCACTAAGGGCTATTAATCTTAGAACTTGCATGCTAAATAAGATGATTGACAACCTTACTTGTTTACATGTTTTCGATTTAAGACTCTTGTGCATTATATGTTAAGTCTTAACCGGATTAGCATAAATATCTTTAGGGCTAGAGCGAGAGTTTGTCCTAAAAGAACTTAAGGAAGTCTAGTAACTAGGTACAGAGCGAGAGCTCTAGTTACGGTCGAAACGAATTTGAATTTTGAGCATGCTAATACTTGTCTCTTACTTTCTTGCATATGAATCTTTGTGTTAAATTGTGTTTTGTGCTATGTGATGCGTGAGAGATGATGATCAAACTTGTATATAGTAAATTAGGATTTTACTTTCGTGCCTAGATGTTAGAAGGCAGCCAATTCATCCCCCATGATTTCGTTTCTTGTTTGTATATATGTGAATAAAGTGACATTGTTTGTGTATATATATATGTGTGTTTTGTTTAACATTCTCATGTTTCAGGTACCCTTAATCCCCGGCTAGAACGATCCCTACTTATTCTATACTACTAACGATTGTAGGGTTATTATTGCTTGATGCTCGCTTCGGCGACACATCATAAACCCTCCGACGATCGCCGATAAATCACCATGTGTTGAAGGTATAGGTATACTCGACGCAGACTTTGATTAGGACCTTTCGTTAGTTTGTAATTGGAACATATGTGCATTATTGTTAGAACATATTGTAGTTTTGAATGAAATCTATGTATTTATAGTGTGTGTGTGTGTGTTATGTTGGATATGTGATTTAAATGAAATGTATGTTGGATATGTGATTTGAATAAAATACAGGTTTTAGAAGTGAATGAAATTAGACATTCTGTTTTTCTGTCTCTGTAACACACTATAAGGAAAAAACACCTTAGGCGACAAATTTTTAAAATTTTCGTCGACTAGGAAGTCTTAGGAGACGACAAAATATTCGTCCTCTAAGAAAAAAGTTTCGTCGCCTAAGTAGATTCTTAGACGACGAAATATAATTTTCGTCATCTAAGATAATTTTCATCATTTTCAATTACAGCGAAAGATCAACGTCGAGATCGATAGGGTGATGACTACAGTGAGGAAAGACCACCCCGACGTTCCGGAAGATAAGATCATTCACTATTTTGACGAGCTAACTCAGGCCCAAGTGCTTGTAGACGCACTAGGACATCGAAACAGGGGCGAGATTCGGGGGTTAGGTCGAGTGACCTTCGGTGTCAGTTAATCTCAAAAGGAGAATTCCACTGCACGCTGTGATACGAACCGAACCTAGAATTACCGTTTAACTGGTTTACTCTTACTTTTACTCCTCGGAAATTTGTTTTACGATTCGAAAGTTTTAAATGTTGACTTTTAGATGAGTTGATCCGACCGATGATTTTATTTCATGACGAGGTAGTAGACGTTGAGACGAGTTCGTGGACGCGTAGCACGATTAATTTGGAGCTCGCATGAAAAAGTTATGACGTAAAAACCCGAAAGTTGCCGTTTTTGGGCGAGTATAAATAGCGGGAAATGAAAAATTTCCCGAACGGGAAACTTTCATTTTTCTTTTTCTTTTTCTTCTCTCTCCTTTCTCTCTCCTCTCCCCCGACTCGGCCCGATTTCCGGCCGAGTCTACGCCGTCCGGTCGAACTGGGCCAGCGCACGGTCACGTTCAGACCGGCTCGGCCTCCTCTTCGCGTCGGTGGCAGCGGCGGGGCGTGAAACGCCGCCGTTTGGCCGTGTGACGCCCGAGACCGAACGCCTCCGATTTGACAGAACTCCCTCCTCCGGCCACTTCTTGGCCCGATTTTAGGGAGGAAATGAAGACCTTGACTCGTGTAGTAATCCCACCAAAGGAATCGATCCAAATCGATCCAGGTAAGGAGAATTTAGAATTTGAAAATTTTAGGGGTTTTGATTCTTCTTTGGAGGTTGTGTAATTGATGTTTTTGATGCAATTAGAGGCTAGATTAGTGTTTAGAACATTGTTTGGAGTCGATTGAGTATAATTTGGTGTTGATTTGGTTGGTTTTTAGAGAAAATTGGATTTGAGGAGTTTGGTCCGCCGTGTCGGCCGCCGTATGTGGCGGCTGCGCTTGTTTTTGTCGGCGGAGGCGACGGGAATGAGTCCCTGAGGTGGTGGCGATGGTGTTGGGTGAATTTGGTGCCGATTTGAGGTGTTTTTAGCCTCCGTGGCGGAGCTGCCGGCGGCGTGAGGAAGACGATGAATAGTGAAACCGGTAAAAAGTAAAAAGTAAAATAGTAAAAGGTGAAAAATAAATGGTAAAACAGTAAAAGTAAAAGTAAACAGGAAACAGGAAACAGTAAAGGGTAAATAGTAATTAGATTTTAACCATTTACTGTTTAACTTTCAGAATTACTGTTTTACCTAGAATAATTACTGTTTGACCATTAAAAGTTACTGTGGACTTACCGTAAAAAGGTAAAAGTTGTTTTAAAAGGGTTTTACGATGAAATAACTAGTAAAAGGATTAATCGGACACGAGGTGGGTGTGCTGAGTAATTTCGGACGTAGATTATTTGGTATTGAGGCGAAATTCCTATAGCAATAACTGAAAAGGGAAAATTAGGAGGTTTCGTGCGAGTAAGGACGTCCATAGATTTAACGTTTATAAATAAATTCCGAGTTTCGTAATAATTATAATTACGTCCCTATTTCAGGTCGAGAGGTTATTCGACGGGACGAGAAATCGGATTAGCGGCGCGCTCGGCCGTACTGTGAGTGAATTTTTATTTTAAATAAATGCATGCATAATTATTTTAATGAAATGAAGTTTATTTGAAATAAATGATTTGAGAAGCATGAAAATTCATATAGTTAAAATGAAATGATATTTAAAGAAATATGGTTTTGGGATTATGCTTTTACTACTATTTTAGTAGTACGTGATTTTATCCGAAAACGAGGTTTTCGGAAATAGTATGTTTTAATTATTCATAATTGATCATGCTCAATAAGTTTTAACGGTATTTAAATGAAAGGACCGGAAATGAGATTTCCGGAGATTTTATGCTTTCGGTATTTGTAATTTTTCCGACATGTGAGACATGTCGAAGTTATTTATTCTTTTCGATATTATTTCTATGACATTGAGACATGTCAGATATATATGTTCCTTCAAGGCTATGATTTTATTTGATTATATATATAAGCCTCAGATGTACGGTCGAGGACCGTACGAATTTATGATATATAAGGGGATACGTGCTTTCAGTTTTGTTTTCGGATTTTCACCATATCAGGGTCGGGATATATGTATATATTGATGCTAGCTAGCTTAGTCACCTGAGCCCACGCGAGGTGACGACTTGACCATATAGGTCAGATTCACGCTCGGTGGTCGACGTGTACGGGCATAGCGTGATGACGCTATTGGGACTCTTGGAGATTTGACCCTTAGCCTGAGGGGCTACTATTAAATGGTGGGTATGACGTTTTCCCTATTTTATTATATGATATGACCAATGGGATTGGTCAGGATTTTATATCATTTGGGTTTCGGGAATATTTTCTCTATGAGACTTTCTGTTATTTAATAAATTTCCGAACCAGCGGGGCTCAATTTTTAATTACAAGAATATTTGGGAATGGGCCAATGGGATTGGTCCAGTTATATTTTATTTGATTATTCGATCGATATACCAGTGGGGCTGGGTTTTTACTATAAAAGGATTTGGGATTCGGCCAATAGGATTGGTCGTGGTATGTTACTATTTGATTTTCAAAGTATTTATTTTGAAAGTATAAATAAAATATTATTTGTGTATTTGAGATATCAGCGGGGCTGATTAATTATTATGATTTTCTTAAACGTTGGACGTTTTACGAAAATACATGCATAGTGGTTTTCAATTATAAAATATTGGGGAAGTAATATAATACTTTTTATATAAGGTATTATACGATATTATTTTTATCCACTCACTCTAACGTTTTTAAATTACTTTCCCCTGGGCACTTCGGTTTAAATCGCCCAGTGTGCAGAGTAGTGATCAGAGGTCAAGAGTACTCGGAGTCGAGGCATAGCTATCATCATTGTCGCTTCCGCTAGGTGGGATCCGTGATCCCTTATAATATTTCCATTTTCTTGTTATATTTCCATTTGTAATTCCAGTTCATTTTGTTAGATTGCTCTGATTACCTGTGAGCCAGTTGAATTAGATTTTGTGTTTATTTGTGGCGATTGTTGTGATTTGGGGAGCAGGTGGCTCCAGGTGTTACGGTTGGAACAGGAAATTTAGAAGTGTTTTGGTTGTTGCAGGTTTTAGGGTTGTCCATCTTAAGATTGACTTATCGATTTATCGATAGAGTTAGTCTTAAGGTGGTCCCCGCAGGATCTTATCCGGATTTCAGGGTGAAATCCGGGGCGGGTCCTGTCACGCTGTCGGTCTACAAATACGAAGCGTCTAAGACGAGCGGAGGATGAGGTCGGAGAGGCTAGAGAGCTTATCGCACGTGCCCAGGAAGAGGCTCGACAGGCCCAGGAGGAGGCTCGACACGCCCAGGAGGAGGTACGACTGGCCCATGAACGTATCGCCCTACTTGAGGAGGAGGGACGACTATCCAAACAGACGGTCCAAGCAGGTCAAGACCGTCTTGCTCGGTTGGAGGACAAGTTCAACATGTTTACAAATCTTCATAAGTAGCGAGCTAGTAGGTCGGTCTACTCTTCTTCCATATTAGTCGTACGTTATTGTTCGGTTTAAACTGTTAATTTGTATGAACAAATTTATTAAATACTATTTCAGTTGTATAAATAATTTTTATTAATAAATAAGTATTTAATTTATATGTATAAATTTTAATATATTTATATTTAGTATATTTAGTCTCAATTATTTTTTATTTAAATAATTAATACTTAGTCGACGAAACACTAAACTTTCGTCGACTAATTAACTGACTTAGTCGACGAAAATATAATGTTTCGTCGACTAAGTGAGTTATTTAGTCGACGAATCACTTTTCTTTTGTCGACTAACTTACTGACTTAGTCGACGAAATCAAAAATTTTCGTCGAATAAGTGAGTTACTTAGTCGACGAAATGATAATGTTTCGTCGACTAAGTCAATTAGTTAGTCGACGAAAGTGAAGGGATTCGTCGACTAACTAACTCACTTAGTCGACGAAACAATTACTTTCGTCGACTAAGTTGCATGCGGCCGACGAAAAAATTCGTTCTCCAAGAAATTTTTGTCCTCACTAAGACTTTTAGATGACGAACTTATTTTGTCGTCTAAGTGTTATCTTAGTCGACGAAACAATTACTTTCGTCGACTAAGTTGCATGCGGCCGACGAAAAAATTCGTTCTCCAAGAAATTTTTGTCCTCACTAAGACTTTTAGATGACGAACTTATTTTGTCATCTAAGTGTTATCTTAGTCGACGAAATTGATTTTTTTCGTCGCCTACTTACTTAGACCACAATCTTTAGACGACGAAACTTAGTCCACCAATTTTTTGTCACCTAAGAACTTAGGCCACGAAAAACCTTCTTAATTAGGTGATGAAAATTTTTCGTCACCTAAGCTTTTCAGTGTTGTAATGACAGACAATGAAGCGACGAACATTGATCATTGTTCGTCGCTTCGCTTTTAATGACGCGACGAAGATTAAGTAAAATTCGTCGCTTAGATTTTAATGACACGACGAAGATTCATCAAAATTCGTCGCTCATCGTTATCATATCATACATTCTCCTATCAAACATGAAATGAAGAGACGACTTTTGAACCAAAGTTTGTCGCCACAAGTACGAGGCGACAATCCAAAATTCGTCGCGTCGAGTTTGAAGAGACGACCCCAAAGTCATCGCAACAGAATGCAAGCGATGCGTATAAATTAGTCGCTAGTGATGGCTGGCGACGAGTCAAAAGTCGTTGCTCTCTTGTGAGTGACGACTTTGGTTGTCATCATATGAAATATCCAAGCGACGACTTTTGACTCATCAGGCGTCGCTTAGAATCTACCCGACGAGTTTGAAGTGACGACCTCAAGGCGACGATGTTTTGTCGGGACGGTGTCGAAGCGACAACTTCGGAGGCGAAGCGACGATAAAAGTCGTCGCTTCGACTGTGACCCACAGTAGTGAGGGAGATCTAGCTAGTTTGAAACCCTACTCACACGAAAATTAAAACTGAATATCAGATTCTGTATAGCCTTAATTTATTATTAGGGTTTATTTAGGTACCAGAAAGTTCTAGCTATCTTGTAGCTTTGACTTAATATATAGCATGACATAAGAATCGGAACCTGATCTGTTAAACAAAATAATGGATAGCATATCATTTTATTTTC
The DNA here is from genome assembly GCA_963682095.1 of Potentilla sterilis. Taxonomy (NCBI): domain Eukaryota; kingdom Viridiplantae; phylum Streptophyta; class Magnoliopsida; order Rosales; family Rosaceae; genus Potentilla; species Potentilla sterilis. The sequence continues at coordinate 28,395,362 of OY821764.1, forward strand.
TTGCCTTTTTTGTTAGTCTTTCTATTAGTTTGGAAAAGCGTACGTTAAGCATCATGCACGTCTGCTCTAATGAAGTTAGGAACTAAAAGATCAACTAGAATAAGACTAATTTGAATCCAAGTGTAGAGCTTGTTCAAACTTGCAGTTTAAGGTCCTAGACCTTAAAATCAAACTTATGTCATGTCAGTTCTTCATGCGCTTAATACCAATCCTAATGCTTATTGATTTTAACGTCGGTGGTTTTTTGGAGGTCAATATCATGGGGAGATGCCTCTACATATATAGGTAGTTTTCGTATATGATGTCGGAAGAATTTGCCTCTTCTTGAAGTTGGTTGTAACGATGTATCAAGAATTTTAAATAGATTCATGTCGTCGTAATTGGTGTTTATTAATGGTACGAGTTTACCTTTCTTTAAAAGAAAAAAGAAAGGTCCTAATGCTAACACCATCTTAGGTTCATTAAGCGGTTTTCCATGATCACAGGGGTGACATATAGACAAACTTCCTGCATTTTGTTTTGGCCAGTGAATAATGGGGGGAATTGTCCAAAAAGAAGAAGATCGAAGAAAGTATATAATGGGGTGGGTCATGCTAAAGCTGGGTAAATTTTCATAAAGGAAATGGATTCTCAGATTTTTGATTCAATTTATTTTCTTTGCCAGAATGCCAGTTATCTGGTTTTGTCTTATATTATGCATGATTGGTGGAGAAGTTTATGATGGGCACCAAAGTACGTTGTACAAAATGTTTCACTGGTTTTGATCGACTCTTTTGAGAGGAAACGGAAACTGGAAAGTAGTAATAATGGAATTCGAATCTGAGTAAATGAGTGAAAGTCTGTAGGGATGCAGACAATACCAAAATAATGGTATACTTTGGTTGAAGAATATAAATCATTGCATCATGGGTGCAGCAAGATAACACATATATCGATCCTAGCCTCTTCATGATTGCAATCTACTGCTTCCCCTTGATGATCTCAGACATGAGAATCCGAGTTCTATATCGCAGCATTGATACTGATCAATTTCTGGGTCCATGGGTTTGGACGAATTGCAGATATTTGTCTCAAACAGTCAAACTTACACCATTCATGTCTTGTAACTTCTCTGATTTGGAAATCCCAAATCTTCAATACATACCATTTTGTGTGACTTATCAATTAGTCACACAATAATAAACAATGAATATGAAATCATATACCGAAACTAACATATATTTCCAAGAGAATCAAGACAGTGACACTCTATACAACTTCGAATTGGTCCAAATGGTATTAGCTCGTGGTACGAACTTCGTCTTTATCCACGAACGTCATTTACATTGTTTAATTTGCAGTGGTTCCTCGAAAGTCTTGTGCTTTTGATTTCTAAATATTAACCAGTCAAGAGGCCAATAAGTGTAGCTCTCATAGCACAAAAATTAATTAGATCATTTAGATGTGCTTTCGGTTTAGGTTAATTTACGATCAAGCTTTTAACTACTTCCCAATAAAGCATTCGTCTACAACTAGCTAGTAATTAAGAAGAAAAATACCAGTTCAAGTTATATATGTAAAAGACTCCAATTATTTTAGCAAATTTGAATCAATCTAAGCTAGAAAGAGAGTTCGTAATTGTCAATGCCATGCAATAAGCTAAGGCAACTGTTTCACCCACCCTTGTGAAATTATCAATTTATTGATACGTATTATTGGAAATTATAGATTTGTTTTACCAATTCCAGTAGACTACAAGAAACTTTCGTTTGTGACATTGATTATAACAATATATTCAACAAGTAGAGACTCGTAAGCAATTACGTACATTATAGTCATTCTTGTGTAGCTATAAATAAAAATTAACATTCATCATTATCGTATTAAGGGGATTGAACTACAGAGCTAGCTAGAGACCGAGATCAAGCAATGACAGAAGTGAATAATAAACAGGTGATATTGAGGAACTATATCACCACCGGAACCTTCCCCAAAGATTCAGACTTATACGTGACCAGCACTACTGTCAGTCTCAAGTTCAAGCTTCCTACTGAGACCACTCCTATTTCAAAATCAAAGGAATTTGCAGTTATAGTAAAGAACCTCTACTTGTCTTCTGATCCTTACCAGCGGCTGTTCATGAAAAAGCTCCAGGGAGTCAGCGAAGTCATTACCTACACACCCGGCTTGGTAAGCAGATTTTCATCTCTGTTCCCGTAATATATATCGATGTTGTACGTAGCTAGCCTGATAAGTAGCAAAACCTACTCACATATCTTGAACATAAGCACGTAATTTACGATAATGATAGGGGATTTGAGATTTAAGTTTTGTGTGTTAATGATTAATTTATTGATTGACTTCAGTTTGTTTAATAAATTGGCATTGTGTGCAAATGTGTATGCAATTTCAGCCGGTGTTTGGGTATGGAGTGGCTGAAGTTTTGGACTCGCAGCACCCAGATTTTAAGGCAGGTGACTTAGTTTGGGGGGCTACGAATTGGGAACAATTCAGCCTTATAACAACACCCACAAACCTCATCAAAATGCAGCCTGCTACTGAGACTGATGTCCCCCTTTCATATTATGCTGGAATTCTTGGTATTACTGGTCTGTCCTCGTACGTAGGTTTTTACGAGATTTGTTCTCCCAAGGCAGGAGAATATGTTTTCATCTCAGCAGCAGCTGGTGCTGTTGGTCTGCTTGTTGGGCAACTCGCAAAATTGATGGGATGTTATGTTGTTGGAAGTGCGGGTACTAAGGAAAAGGCAAGCCTAATTTTTCCTTGAGATTTCTGGCTTTTAAAAGTAACAATATCAAATGCAAGCAACATCTCTCCCCTATTTTGTTTTAGACTTTTACAATTTAGGTTGATTAGAGAAATTTCTGCTTAATGTTTACGATATCTGAGATTGATTCCTTCAATTAGTTCCTTAAATTTCGAAATTTTGTTCATTAAGAAAAGATAATTATATGTACATGCAACTTTGACTACATGGTACTTTTATTTATTTCTTCTGCTGCAAGGCAAATCAGAAGCATTTCTGATCGATGTCGTCAAAGCAAGCAACTGTTTCATGCATCCTTCATTATTTACTTTCCATTCCTTAATCGATATATATACTGCATGCACTCATCTTCCCAACCAGGTTGATCTGTTAAAGAATAAATTGGGGTTCGATGAGGCTTTCAACTACAAGGAAGAGAAAGACTTGGATATGGCTCTGAAAAGGTACTAGTACTTCATATTCAGAGAACAAAATGAAGCTAAATATAGTAAAAATCAACATGAAATTTGATAATGGTAAATTGCCATGCAGGTACTTACCAGAAGGCATTGATATTTACTTTGATAATGTCGGGGGCAAAATGCTGGATGCAGTCCTCCCAAATATGAGAGCCCATGGACGAATTGCTGGCTGTGGAATGTTCTCGCAATACAATCTTGATCAGCCAGAAGGGGTAAAAAATTTGATGCAACTCATAGTCAAGCGTGTAAGCTTCCATGGATTTACAGTTCGTGAGTACTATCATCTCTATCCCGAGTTCTTAGAATTCATTCTGCCTTACATACGACAAGGAAAGATCGTTTACGTAGAAGACATAGTTAAAGGCCTCGAGAGTGCTCCAGCACACTACTAGAAAACAGGTCTGAAGCGACGAAGATTGAAACGGGAAAATCAAAATTCGTCGCCTCAACACATTGAAGCCACCAATATTGGACTTGTCGCTGCAGAAAACGAGAGCGACGACTTTTGATCAATAGTCGCCGCTCACAAATTATTGAAGCGACGAATATTGGTATGTTGTCGCCTACGAATAATGTTTTGTAAACTGTAGCGACGAAAATTCAATCTTCGTCACCGACTCAAAATTCAAGCGACGAAGTTGATAACCTTCGTCAATATTCGTCGTTGAGATATGAAACTAAGCGACGAGTTTTGATCAATAGTCGTCGCTTCATGTTTTAAAATCTGGTCAACCATATTTTCATAAAACTTATCAGACGAAAACGCTATTACGTACCTTTAGATGACCTTGTTTCGTCGACTCTTCTAAACATTAAACTCTCAAATAAATGAGACGTAATCAGGCATGTAAAAATTTTGTAACTTTTACCTCCCGATACTATGGTTCCCCATAGAGAGAAATAAGTTTAAATAAGGTTGACCGCATCGATCGGGGCTCTAACTTTGTCGGAATTAAGTGATTTTTTTATCATAACCGTATTTCATCATAACGATCAAATGTTATTTCACAGTGTTTTTCAAAATTTGACTTCTTTTATATAGTTGCTTTGAAAAGTTGTACACTTGAGTATAATCTTATAATTGTTGTAGGAAAATGGGAATTTGTCTACTCATTTCATTGATAATCCCCTTTATATAGGGTGAGTATTACAACGGTAATAGGAAATACATTAATGACAATAATGACTACATAATTATCTATTGTCCGTTACATTGACGAAGGCACATAATACGTTTTTCCTTCAACACTCCCCCTTGTGCCGAGTCAGAGGTAAAATGGTGCATGTGGTGTTGCCTCATTAAAAACCTTGCCAAGTAACAAAAACCCAATGGGAGAAAATAAAACTTTGGTCGAAGGACAAAAAGAGCGCAACGCACCTATTACATTTGAAAACAACATGTATGTGCTAGACTCCCCCTAATGTCTGCACCTCCCCCTGATTTTTACATTAATCATGGGATTCTCCCTGATTCTTTCATTTGATCAAGGGAGCTTCAGTAACATTAGCATAGTTATGCATTTTCACATGTTTTTCCAAATATGACTTTGAGCAATGATTTAGTAACTAAATCTTGCCACATCGTCCTCAGATCCAACTTGATTTACTTTGATCTTGAGGATAAGGTTGTTCATGAACTGAATGCATAGGTTCATATTGAACATCAGGTTCACTCGTGGTATGACCTTTAATGCGTTTTTCTTTACGCATAGTTAGCTATGACGTGGATAATTTCTTTATCATGTCACATTCTATGTAGAGATTGAATAAGCCCAAATCTTTCATATCTTTAATGAAAGAACGATTTGCGTTGCGTAGGCGCATAGCTAGACATAGCTTTACAAATTTACATCGAATGAGAGGTCGAGTCTTACATATTATGTTTAAGTACAATCATGCGTCATTGCACTTGTATAGGAATTTCATTTCCCAATACTTCTTCGTCATCTTCCTTTAGATGAAAAACGGATCTATTGTTAGAGTAAAGACTTCGACTGATCATGGGAATATCTGTAGGCCTCACTTTATTCTTTAGAGTGCCTAAGCCGATTGATGGATGATCACCATCATTACAGTCCTTGAGTTCCATTTCAAGACTGTGTATTCCCAAAATCTTTTTCATTCTCAACTTAGGATTTACAATACACTGAGTTTCTCTTATTTCATTTAGAGTTCATATATATCCATAATGAAAACGCAAGGGCATAATTCATCAATCCCTTTCCAATCAAGTAGTCACTTTAGTGAACGTTTCAATTTCTTTTGCAAACGTCACTACAAAAACAAAGGGATTTACCGACGAAAAAAAAAAAAACGGCCGACGAAACTTTTTTTTCGTCGGCTATATCGAAGAAAAGCCGACGAATATTTTTTTCGTCGGGCAAAAAAAAATTTCGTCGGCTATTCCAATAGAATGGCCGACGAATTTTTTTTCCGTCGGTAAAAATTAAAAATCGTCGGCTATTCTTCGAGAATGGCCGACGATTTAAAGTTGTCGTCGGCTATACTCTGAATAGAATAGCCGACGAAAATTTTGTGACAAATCGTCGGCTATTCTACGAGAATGGCCGACGATTTAAAGTTTTCGTCGGCTATACTCTGAAAATGAGTATGGCCGACGAAGTTGGTAATTTCGTCGGCTATAAGTCTTTATATTTTCAGATCTGGGCAGAAGCTGCTCATTTAAAAAAAAACGAAAAAAAAACGGGAAAAAGAGTGAGAAATCTGTGGGTATTGTTGAAATCCGTCCTCTCTTACATTGTGGAGCTATATATAGGTACGTATATGTGTATATATGTTGATTTTGAGTTTTAGTTGAGTTGATTTTGAGTTTTAGTGATTTTGATATAGTAAGTGATTTTTTGTTTTGTTGTTGTTTTAGTGTTAGAATGTATGTATATATGTTGATTTTGAGTTGTATTTGAGTTGATTTTCAGTTAGAGTATAATTATGTGTTTTAATTTAATAATGTTATTTTAATTAGTGTTAAAATATATATAAATTAATATGTTAATTAATGGTTGTTGATAGTGTAATGAACTTAAATAATGGTTGTTAATTAATGGTATATATATATATGAGTTGCTGTTGATAATAATATATATTGTAATATATATGTGTTAATTAATTTATTATTAATTAAAGTTATACATATATATTATTATCAGGCTATATATGGATCGAGATAAGAGTTGGATTTCGCTTCCAAGGCATGACCGACGATACACTACAGGAGTTGTGGATTTTATGCAGTTCGTCGAGGAAAATGCAAAGGGGAATTACCATTATTGCCCTTGCAAGAAATGTAAGTGTCGCAGTGATATGTGTCGATTTCCGATTAGGAGTGGCTGAAGAGAACGAGGAAGGGGGCACCGCGTATCAAGAGCCCAACTCAAACGGTATTCCTGACTCCTCTTTTATTCGTCTAGACACGCCGGTGCGAATTCGACGTGAAGAGCCACTGCTTGTTGATGTTGATCCAAATGAAGAAACTAACGAGGACTCTAGTGGTGAGGAAAGACATAGATTACCCCTATCGAGCAATTCAGAAACCGAAGAAGACTCATCCGATGATTCCGATTACAATCCGACGGATTAAGTAATTTAAATGATGTAATCCTTTCATTTGTAATCAACTCATTTCTAATGAACGGGCGTGGGGATGAGCCTCCCAGCTAGGCTGGGTTCCAAACCCCTTAAACAAAAATTTGAAATATGTTGACTGTTGGGTTTCTGATTTTTTATGTTCAATTTTGGTTATATGTGAACAGGACATCGGAATAGGAGAGGTGTAAAACCACTGATTTTTTTGGTTTTTTTTTTCAGAGAATGGCCGACGAACAATGCATTATTTCGTCGGCTAAACGGACAATGGCCGACGAAAATTAATTATTTCGTCGGCCATAATTTATTAAAAAAAAATAATTTTACGAACAATGGCCGACGAAAACTAATTATTTCGTCGGCCATAAGTTATTTAAAAATAATTATTTACGAACAATGGCCGACGAAAAATAACTATTTCGTCGGCCATAAGTTTTTAAAAATAATTATTTACGAACAATGGCCGACGAAAAAGAACTATTTCGTCGGCCATAAGTTTTTAAAAAAATAATAATATTACGAACAATGGCCGACGAACATTAAGTATTTCGTCGGCCATAAGTTTTTAACAGAAAACGACAAAACAATAGCCGACGAATACTAGGTTTGATTTCGTCGGCTATGATTAAAAAAAAAACAAAAAAAGAGCTGTTTCCATTTTCTATCACTATCGACAAACCATTGCTTCATCCTTCAAATGCAAATGTGTCGTGAAATAAGACATGACCGAAATATTGAAATACGGCTACGGTTGAAAAATGGGAAGATTCCGACAAAATCTGTGTGCCGAATGTTGCGGTTAGGCGGTTTTTACTCCCGTTTTCCTATGTGTAGCCTGATGGTCGGTAAATATTTGGAGGGAAATTTTTATACGATTAGTCGCGTCTCATCGATCTGAAACTATTCTCTGTTGAAGGTCAGGCCAAAAAACGTAATTTAGACGGGCCAATTTCCGTTTTAAAGCGTTTAGAGGTTTGACTTTGCGGTTTGACTGTCCCGATCGAGCCTTCAACGTTGTCAGATGTAGTTGGATTTTTTTTCATACATGTATTTAATCTTAACGGTGATATCTGACGGTTGGAATAGATTTTCCAAACTTTGAGATTCAAAATCGGAATATATGCACTAATGTTCCTTAACTTGTTTACTAAGTGTTTAAGTGAATGTATAGTTTCAAATACCTACTATACGTAGACCCTTCAAATGCAAATGTGTCGTGAAATAAGATATGACCGAAATATTGAAATACGGCTACGGTTGAAAAATGGGAAGATTCCGACAAAATCTGTGTGCCGAATGTTGCGGTTTGCTGTTTTTTACTCCCGTTTTCCTATGGGTAGCCTGACGGTCGGTAAATATTTTGGGGGAAATTTTTATACGATTAGATGCGTCGCATCGATCTGAAACTATTCTCTGTTGAAGGTCAGGCCAAAAAACGTCATTTAGACGGCCCAATTTCCGTTTTACAGCGTTTAGAGGTTTGACTTTGCAGTTTGACCGTCCCGATCGAGCCTTTAACGTTGTGCGATAACCTTGGATTTTTTTTCATACATGTATTTCATCTTAACGGTGATATCTGACGGTTGAAATAGATTTTCCAAACTTTTAGATTCAAAATCGTAATATATGCACTAATGTTCCTTAACTTGTTTACTAAGTGTTTAAGTGAATGTATAGTTTCAAATACCTACTATACGTAGACCCTTCAAATGCAAATGTGTCGTGAAATAAGATATGACCGAAATATTGAAATACGGCTACGGTTGAAAAATGGGAAGATTCCGACAAAATCTGTGTGCCGAATGTTGCGGTTTGCTGTTTTTTACTCCCGTTTTCCTATGGGTAGCTTGACGGTCGGTAAATATTTTGGGGGAAATTTTTTTACGATTAGATGCGTCGCATCGATCTGAAACTATTCTCTGTTGAAGGTCAGGCAAAAAAACGTCATTTAGACGGGCCAATTTCCGTTTTAAAGCGTTTAGAGGTTTGACTTTGTAGTTTGACCAAAAGTATAGCCGACGAAGTTATATTTCGTCTGCTAAAGTCTGGTGATCCGCGCCTTCCCATTATCCACCGTTGGATGGGGGAGATTGGACGGATTCTGAGGGACGAAGACTATAGCCGACGAATTATGTAATTTCGTCGGCTATGCCATAGCATGGCCGACGAAAAATGAATTATGTAATTTCGTCGGCTATGACATAGTATGGCCGACGAAATCGCTTTATTTCGTCGGCTATACTATCATGGCCGACGAAATCGCTTTATTTCGTCGGCTATACTATCGGGTATAAGTAAAATGCAGCCGAACCCTAGCCTCCATTTGCCCGATTTTCCCTAAACAATCTTCCTCCTCGAATCCGGCCCTCCTTCATCCGTCGATCCTCCTCCCTATTCCGGCAGCCCGGCGCCTCCTCCTCCTCCTCCTTGGTTCGGCAGCCCGGCGACTCCTCCTCCTCCTCCTTGGTTCGATCCGCCGCCCCTCCTCCTCCTCCTCCTCCCTGTTCCGGCAGCCCCGGCCGACCCTCCTCCTCCTCCTCCCTGTTCCGGCCGCCTCCCCCTCCTCCTCCTCCTCCCCGATTCGGTACCCGGCCTCCCTTTTTTTTTTTTTGTTATTTAATTGTTAATAAATTAAATTATGGTTAATAAATTATATATAATTGTTAATTTAGATATAATTGTTAATTTAGATATAATTGTTAATTTAGGTATAATTTATGTATTTATATGTTAATTTGTGTATAATTTATGTATTTATGTTAATTTATGTATTTATGTTAATTTAGGTATAATTTATGTATTTATATTAATTTAGATATAATTTATGTATTTATGTTAATTTAGTTATAATTTATGTATTTATGTTAATTTAGGTAGAATTTATATATTTATGTTAATTTAGGTATAATTTATGTATTTATGTTAATTTAGTTATAATTTAGGTTTTTATGTTAATGTATGTAATTTTTAGGTTTTTATGTTAATTTAGGTAATTTTTGTAAAATTTATTTTAATTGTATATAATTTAGGTGTAATTGTATAATTTATATGTATAAATTGGTTATTATATAAATCGGTAAATATTAAAATATGTTAGTATTATTGGGTATTATATTAATTAGAATTTGTTATTTAATATAATATAATTTAATATTAATTAATGTATTAATGCGTCTGGCTTTAGATGGCCGATGCATTTAGGCAGTTGTTCGGAGGTCGTCGTTCTAGATCTAGAGGTTCTGGAAATGCCGCCGGTTCTGGAAATGCCGCCGATTCCCCAGACTCCGAGAGGACGGCTAGTCAGCCTGAGAGGACCACCAGCCAGCCGCGGAGGAGTGTGGATGCAGCCCAGCCGCGGCGGAGTGTGAGTGCTCGGCACCAGACCCTTCTCCAGGCGGGGCGGCCGTCGAGCACTTCACTTCCGCATGTCGGTCCCTCTGTGGCGCCGAGGTTTAGTCGGCAGCTGTTTCACGAGGAGATAGCTGCCGACGTTCCTCAGGTTCGTATGCCTGAGGTTCATCGGGAGCCGATGCCGATGCCGAGTCCGACTCAGTCTGCTGGTGACTCGACTGAGGGGCCTACTCTCCCAAACCAGCTCTTCCTCCCCTACAACATTCCTGCGATACCCGAGGTCGACTATCAGGGTCGGCCCCAGTGGCCTGATATGCCTCAGTTCGTGAGTGCTGCGGAGGCATACCAGCAGCAGCCATGGGAGAGCTCTGACCTCCTGATTTCGGCGAGGAGAAAAGGAAAGTCGACGGCAACCGAATCATCGGGTTCAGGTAACATTCGATTTTATTAATTAAATATTTTATTAAAATTAACGCACTAATATTTAATTTTATTAACCAATCGTCGTTTATGTGATAGGGACAGGCGCTAGCAGTTCAACCCAGAGGAATACCAGAGGTGTCATCAGTTTTGAGACGCTCAGGAGAACAGTTGAACGGAGCGGGAGGATCCAGATTGACGAAGCTCCTAATCAGGAGGTTGGGGCGAAAAAGAAACGCGACTACTCGGGTTGCGTGGGTGCACTCATTAGGGACAGAGTCCCTATGTTGTGGGCTCGGTGGGCTGATGTGCCCGAAGAAATCAAGATGGAGTTGAACAACGCCGCGTCGGTGAGTAAATAAAAAAATTTAATTTAGTTATCGTAATATTTAAAAATTTTCGGTATTTTTATAATTATAAAACTAATAAAATATTATCTTTCAGACATATTTTGTGGTTGCGGAACACAAGCGGGGTTGGGCGGACTCCCAACAGAGCTCGAGGTACGTTGGGAATGTCTTATTTGATAATTAGAAATATTTTATGATATTAATCATATTTCTAATGCACTTTTGTTTTTTTCGTAGGTTCAAAGAGTGGAAGAACGAGCTCCGTTCCCACTATAACGAGTACGGCAACCGTGGTCGTATGGGTACTCCCAGAGAGTTCATGTTCAGGGAGTACGAGTGGCGTTGGTTGAGGACCGTAGTCTTCGACAACCCGGCTATGATGGTAAATATTAAACTTCACTATAAATGTTTATTTTATTAAAATTTTAATTATTAGTTTAAATATTTTATAATTATTTCAGTTATATTTTTTGATGCATTTTTCTAATATTTTATTATTTGTTTGAAGGAACGGTCTCGAATAAACTCGGAGAACCGCCGCCGTAACACAATCCTCCATCACGGCGGTTCAAGGCCGTTTGCACAATATCAGGAGGAGGCGCTCAGAGATCATCCTGATTGCAACCCCTACGTGGAGACGTTCAAGATCGCTTATCCACAAGCGACAGAAGATCTCGTAAGTCGTTCATTATGATTTTAAAATTTAAATTATTAATTTTACTTAACTATCCATTTGTTAGAATATTAATTTTTTTTCCCCGTCCAATTAGGAGCGGGTGACCCAGGCCGAACAAGAGGTGCTCCAGCAAATAGTTTGGGAGACACAACCGGACATCTCAGAGGCAGATTTGGAAGAAGCCGTGCGCCAGGTCGACCGCACCAATATCCAAACGGCGGCGAGGATGTTCAACGCAGCCTTCCCACAGCAGTCCAACGAGTACTACTGCCGGGGTTTGGGAGGTTCTGGACAAGGGCTCCTGAAGACCACTAAGGGAGGTCAAAAGAAGGGAGGCGGCCATACCCAACATATGAGGGGGGAAGTGCAGCGATTGGCCGCAGAATTGGCGACCTCGTCCCAGACAGTAGAGGAGCTGCGCCGCAGACAACAACAGTACCAGCAGTATTAGTTGGATATGGTCCGTTGGAATGCTGAGTGCGCCAGAATTCGGCAATACAACTACGACGGCCAGCAACAGTGGGTTTATGAGATGTTCGCGGCACAACAAGAAGGCCGTCCACCCCCGCTCCCGTTTCAGCAGTTAGTGGAGCCTCCAATGCCTGAACCTCTCGAGTTCGGTCAGCAGGATGATGCGCCTGATGCTGTAGATGACATCCTAGACTTTAGTAGTTTAGGGGATAATTAGGGTTATATTTTATGTATATTGGAACGAATTTAATAAAAATGGTATTTAGACGTGTTTCTTGTTGGTGCAAATGCATGAATTGTTTTTGTGATTTGCAGCTTGCTTGGAATGGTAATTTAGAAAATAATTTAATTTTTTTTTCCCAAATGCAAGAATAGCCGACGATTTTTGCATTATTTCGTCGGCTATAACAAGTATAGCCGACGAATTTTACCAATTTTCGTCGGCTATAACTTGTATAGCCGACGAAAATTGCCATATTTCGTCGGCTATAACTAATTAATACCTATTAAAATAGTAATATATTTCGAGGAAATAGCCGACGAAGTTTTATTCAATCGTCGGCTATAGTTAAAACACAATAGCCGACGAAGTTTTATTAAATCGTCGGCTATAGTTAAAACATCATAGCCGACGAAATTTCATTAAATCGTCGGCTATAGTTAAAACACCATAGCCGACGAAATTTCATTAAATCGTCGGCTATAGTTAAAACACCATAGCCGACGAAATTTCATTAAATCGTCGGCCATACTTACTGGATTTCGTCGGCTATACTCAACAATACCCGACGAAGTTCGTCGGCTATTTCACCCACGTTTGCCCGACGAATTTTTTGACTCGTCGGCCATACTTAACTATAGCCGACGAAATTTTTTTTTTCGTCGGCCATTGGTATTACCGACGGCGTATTACCGACGACTTATGGCCGACGAAATTTTCGTCGGCAGAGGGTATAGCCGACGAAAAAATGGAATGGCCGACGAAAAAATTTTCGTCGGCTATTCAGCCGTATCTGGTAGTGCGTACTCATGTGATCTAGAGTCACTTGATTTGGGTGGATTAAGTCCGTTTAGGATCCTCATGTATATCTCTTAATTTAGATCCCCATAGAGATATATGTTTTGATCACTTTTCGTAAGCTGCATGTTCAGTTTTTCGGAAACTACCAAACTGACAAGGTAGTGGAGTGCAATGACATCCATTACGAGAGTTTGTCTCATCGTAGTCCATTACGAGAGAATATCTCCTCGTAGTCGATTCCAGTGCGTTTTTGAGAGACCTTGCGCCATAAGGTGAGTTTGCATACTCTTATTCTCATTACGCATTCTAACAAAGATATATTTGATAGGGTTTATATTTGCGGTGTCGGCGTCACCTGCCCAAATACCTATCCCTTTGTTTATACTGGATCGCTTCTTTCCATTAGGCCAGTTTACTAAGTTGACATTTTTCAACGAAGTATGGTTCGATAGTAGACTCATTATTCCACGTCCTCATGTACACTAGTGTAATGTGTTTGTAGAGATCTCTATACTTTAAGGATTGGTTCTAACATTTGAGGCGTCCCCCAATGATGACCACAATCCATAAATATTCTCATGAGACGGATTTGAGTATCACTGATCAATAGATCAGGTTGTGCCAAACTTGTTTTCTTCCTTTACACAAGTATGTATCGAACCTAAGGTGGTCTCCCCCTCTTCCATGGAGAGCCACGGCCTGTGACACCATTTATGCCACTTATGGCGTCACCATGCCACCATCCATGGTGGCAGTGCAATACCCAATTCCTCTTGGGTGGTACCATGTCCTTTTGATAAAACACAATCCTTGCAGGCACTACCAGATTTGACAGAATAGCCGACGAAATTTTTTTCGTCGGCTATTCCAAAATTTCGTCGGCTATTCCCTCTACCGACGAAATTTTCGTCGGCTATTCTTCGTCGGTAAAACGCCGTCGGTAATACCAATGGCCGACGAAATTTTTGAAATCGTCGGCCATTCTGAAGTATAGCCGACGAAAATTGATTTCGTCGACCAAACCTTTGAAAAATAACCGACGAAATTCGTCGGAAATTTTCGAGTTTAGCCGACGATTTGTCAATTTCGTCGGTTATTTTCTCCGAATATATTAATATTTTAAAGAATAGCCGACGAAATTTGGTAAAAATCGTCGGCTATACCTGTTATAGCCGACGAAATTTGGTCAATTTCGTCGGCTATTCTTTAATTTTGGGAAAAAAAAATTAAATTAAATTAAATTAAATTAATTACATTTTGGAGGAGGAGGAGGAGGGGAAGGAGGAGGAGGAGGCCGGAGGAGGAGGAGGAGGAGGAGGAGGAGGAGGCCGGAGGAGGAGGAGAAGGAGGAGGAGGGGAAGGAGGAGAAGGAGGAGGAGGAGGGGAAGGAAGCTAGAGAAGGAGGAGGAGGAGGAGGAGGGGAAGGAGGAGAAGGAGGAGGAGGAGGAGGGGAAAGAGGAAGAGGAGGCCGGAGGAGGGGGGGAAGGAGGAGGAGGAGGCCGGAGGAGGGGAAGGGGAAGGAGGAGGGGAAGGAGGAGGAGGCCGGAGGAGGAGGGGAAGGAGGAGGAGGAGGCCGGAGGAGGGGAAAGAGGAAGAGGAGGCCGGAGGAGGGGGGGAAGGAGGAGAGAAAAAAGGCGGGATGATTTAAAAGATTTAGAAGGAGTATAGCCGACGAAATTAAAATATTTCGTCGGCTATTCTCTAAGTATAGCCGACGAAATCTTTTATTTCGTCGGCTATACTTAGAGAATAGCCGACGAAATATTTTAATTTTGTCGGCTATACTTAGAGAATAGCCGACGAAATTAATATATTTCGTCGGCTATACTTTGGAAAATCAACAGCCGTCGGATCTGAGCCATCCAACGGCGGACAATAAAAAGGCGCGGATCAAGAGTTTAGCCGACGAAATATTTGAATTCGTCGGCTATACTTAGAGAATAGCCGACGAAATTTGAATGTTTCGTCGGCTATTCTATGAAAACATACTAAAATGCCGTTTTGAGGCCCTAAACGAACTCGAAAGCCCGAAAAAGCCCACACATCGTGGCAAAGCCACGAGTTTTGTTCCTGGCGTCGTTCCATTTCCGGAATGGTATCACAATCATCATTCGGACGCCGGACGCCAAATCTACAGTAAACGGGGTTTTGACTGATTTCATTCTTTCGGCACGCGGATTTTATCGGAATCTTGTCATTTTTCAACCGTAGACGTATTTCATTATTTCGGTCATATCTTATTTGACGACATATTTGCATTTGAAGAGCCTACGTATAGTAACTATTTGAAACTATACATTCACTTAAACACTTAGTAAACAAGTTAAGGAACATTAGTGCATATGTTCCGATTTTGAATCTAAAAGTTTGGAAAATCTATTCCAACCGTCAGATATCACCGTTAAGATTAAATACATGTATGAAAAAAAATCCAACTACATCTGACAACGTTAAAGGCTCGATCGGGACGGTCAACCGGGTGAGTCAACCCTTCAAACGCTTAGAAATGGAAATTGGCCCGTCTAAATGACGTTTTTTGGCCTGACGTTCAACAGAGAATAGTTTCAGATCGATGAGACGCAACCAATCGTATAAAAATTTTCCTCAAAATATTTACCGACCGTCAGGCTACCCATAGGAAAACGGAAGTAAAAAACAGCTAACCGCAACATTCGGCACACAGATTTTGTCGGAATCTTCTCATTTTTCAACCGTAGACGTATTTCATTATTTCGGTCATATCTTATTTCACGACACATTTGCATTTGAAGGACGAAGCAATGGTTTGTCGATAGTGATAGAAAATGGAAGCTGTTTTTTTTTTTTTTTTTTTTTTTAAATCATAGCTGACGAAATCAAACCTAGTACTCGTCGGCCATACTTCCAAAAATTTTCGTCGGCTAAAGTTTTAGAGAAAGGCCGACGAAAATTCAAATCGTCGGCTATTCCCCTAGAATGACCGACGAAAAAAAAATTCGTCGGCCATTCTAGGGGAATAGCCGACGAATTTTTTTTTAGCGACGAACAAAAATTTCGTCGGCCATTCCAGGGGAATAGCCGACGATTTTTTAATTTTTAGCGACGAAAAAAATTTTCGTCGGCCATTATTGAGAATAGCCGACGAAAATTGGTTTCGTCGGCCGTTTTTTTTTTTTTTCGTCGGCAAAAGTTTTTTTTCTGGTAGTGAGGTATATTTGCAGCAGGTTTATGTGATCTCGTCACTTTAATGTATAAGATATCTACACACCTTACTTTGATTGATTTTTGGGGATCGAGATGAGACACAGTGGGGACAAACCACGACAATTCCTGTCGTTCCACTTGAACATGCTTGTTCTTATCTCCCCCTAACGACGGGAAGACTGTCTCATCAAAGTGACACTCCGCAAATCTAGCGGTGAAGAGATCGCCTGTCAAGGTTTCGACATAGCGGACTATAGCTGGAACTTCATATCCAGCATAAATATTTATTCATCTCAATGGACCCATCATTGTGCGCTGTGGCGGCGCAATTTTGGCACATAAAAACATTTAATGGAGCTCAAAGATTGTAGATCCGTGTCAATCCAAAAGAGCTCAAGGATTACAAGTTCGTTTGAAATCCTTTAAAATCCTCACACATAGTCACTAGCTATGGTGTAAATTGGTTCAATGATGATGACCAAAGATGAAAAAGTAACGCTGCATGCAAAAATTGCATAACCCAAAACGGAAGTATTGGTGTGCTTTACCAATATTAAGACTATTACTGTAGTCGGTTTCCGTGAGACCAATTGGGTTTTTATATATAGGAATATGATGTCCATTACAAATCCCATATAATAAGCCATAAAATCATCACACCTACGGAAATTAACCCGGCCTAAGTGCTTTGACTTTCTAGCATAAGCAGCATAAATTTTAATTGTGGATGGTGTCATGACATGTGACCAGTGTGTCGACACAACAACCAACACCATAAAATATCTATGGTGTCCGCAAGTTGGTTGAATCGATCCACTGAATCCTCTTTTGATTCAATATAACAACATAATGAGAAACTCATGTGTCCTTTGCATATGATGATCTCAATCATAATTGCTTTAACGAATAGGCTTTGAATGATGTACTTTTATCCATAAAATCATGACGGATAGGAGAAGCATAATAAGGTATAAATGCATATGCTTGTGCATCAAATATATTATAATGCCACATTGGGGGAGCGGCGGAATTTAGGAATTGAACATACGTCTTCAATCCTATATGACAATATTTGAGGATAAAATGTTCATTGATCGTCCTCAGATTCGTGTGTGAACCATATTCTTCTGGTGTTTGCTTCTATTTATCCAAAAATATGGGTGTCCATAGTAGTTTCTTTAATGTATGGATCACCATATCAAAGCCAATCTATGTCAGAATTCCAAAAGATCATTTTCTTATGACGTTGGATTTAATTAGCGGTTACTTAGAACCTACTAAGTTGACATATAATCTTCTCTAATACTCGTTTACATTCGCAGTCATTTAGAGGTAATGCAAAGGAGCTCAAATGAATTCTCACTTGTATCTTTTTCACATGAAAAATCGTGGCGTAAATTTCTTTATAATGTGGAAAACAAAATTCAATTTTCTTTTATCGCATAAATTGTCAATTTGACATATGCTCAATATATACATCGAAACGTAACTCAAGTTCTTTAGAGTAAATCGATGGGGATTGTAATGAAAAGGTATTGTAATCCCAATTAGGCAAGTGTATTATGAATCCCAAAGGAAAATATATACTGATCATTATCACTTTCTTTGATATACTAATCATTATCATATACTATTGATATAGTGTTACTGTTCTTCAGTACTATTATTTTAGGGATTACATTGTGCGTTTCTTTGCACACGGTTCTTTGTTTCATGCCTATATTATGATATGTTGCTTTACTTTATGCAATACTTTGCAAAGTTAGATGTAGAAAATTGAATTATGTGTATTATGAATAAAATTTGAATAATCTCAATTCCTTTAGAGAAGATTCAAAAAATTAACATGCCAACGATTACATTTAGTCTTGTCCAATTTAGAGAGAGAAATTTTAAGACCAAAAGTCTAATTTAGGGCCAAAAGTCGTATTTAGGCGTAATGGCCTTTATAAGGATATCTTGTAAATTTAAAAGTAGACTAATCAAAGTCTATCTTGGATTGAGCCAGATCCTTTTTGCTCTTTTAATAGCTGCAATGATGAGATTTGTCATTTAACATATTCTTCCCAGATATTATGTTTTTAGTTGTAAACTCATTTTCAATGTTACTGTTGGATATTGATGATACTTTTCCAAAATCCGCGTACTCATATGATTCTTCATATTTATTGAAAGTCGTAGCTAATTCTTTGCTAGCTTATAATGTACGTATCAATAGTTCATTGAATTACAACAATGGCAGAGTGCTTCACTGCACATGACATGTCCCCTATGTCATCTTTTTAATATTACATTGTTTCCACTTACTTTTGGATGATTATATGAATTTTACGTCCATGGTAATTACCCTTTGTTTTAGGGTCGTTGCATTACTTTGCCCAATTTGTTCAAGAATATATATATATATTTTTCTAAGACCTTACATCGTCATTGTTTTT
Organism: Potentilla sterilis; assembly: GCA_963682095.1. Lineage (NCBI taxonomy): Eukaryota > Viridiplantae > Streptophyta > Magnoliopsida > Rosales > Rosaceae > Potentilla > Potentilla sterilis. The sequence continues at coordinate 28,414,103 of OY821764.1, forward strand.
TTTGATTTAGGGTTGTTGCATTACTTTGCAAAATGTGTTCCAGAAAATTTCTTTTTCTCATACCTTACATTGTCATTACCCTTTGGTTTAGGGTTGTTGCATTACTTTGCATAATTTGTTTCAGGAAATTTCTTTGTTTAAGACCTTACATCGTCATTACTCTTTGTTTTCTCATAACTTACATCATCATTGCCCTTTGTTTTAGGGTGATTGCATTACTTTGCATAATTAAATTTCAGGGATTTTTTTTCTTAGACCTTACATTGTCATTCAAGATATTGAAATTATATATTTAGCTATTTACATAAAGCAATTTGCATAAATATACCATACTCAAGCCTTAGTCGGCTTAATAGGGGAATTTGGTACTCAAATTCTTCAGAGTCCAATATGTCAAAACTAAACTGTGATGGTTAAACCATCTTTAAAATAGAGGAAGAATAGAATGTATTAATCTCGTGGTCTAAATGACATGCACGACGATTAATATAAACCAATATACATTATGGTAAATCCGATGCTTCGTGAAATTTCGTTATCACAATAAAATTTTGGTTTCTCCATTTTCATTGCATGTGAAGCTAATGAAATTCCATTATCGTTGCTTTCTACACAATAAATAAGATATCCATGTTGAAAAATTTTCAATAAATAAAAATTGGATTTCAAGACCGAAATTTGTAATGGTCATATTTTTCTTACTTCGTGAAAATGCTTTTTCACAATATAGGTTTGTCACTTTTTCTTTATATTACAATGCTCATGAAATTACATGATCAAGGCAATGTTTAAACTAAATAACATGTTAAATAAAATAATTATTTAACATAATAACATAGACATATAATGATGCTCAAATTTCATAAGTATATGTCATGGCAATGCTCAAACTAAATAACATGTTAAATAAAAGTAATTATTTAACATAATAAAATAGACATATAATGATGCTCAAATTTCATAAGTATATGTCATGGCAATGCTCAAACTAAATAACATGTTAAATAAAAGTAATTATTTAACATAATAAAATAGACATATAATGATGCTCAAATTTCATAAGTATGTGTCATGATATAATAAGGTAAGTTTGAGCATTATATCATTAACAATTTAATGAAAATGATGACTTTAATTAGATCTTACTTGTTAATTTGCCAAATAAACTGCATATGATACAATTTCTCGATCTCCGACTCCAAATTGTCGTCACATATTGATCGCCGTATCGTAATTGTTATGCCACATAAAAACAAATAATATGCATATGATTAGTTACTTTAATCATATATATTTCACATTTATCATATAAATTAAATAATTTCATATTGACGATGAAATTTGAAAACAGTAAATAGTCACACAATAGATATAAATTACTGTGTGGTAATTTCGAAATTTACCTTTGTATTTTACCTTAAAAAAATTCCTTTTTTTTCTTTTTTTTTTCGGGTTGGGTCAGGCCCAAGGAATCCGGGTCGAGCCCAAATGATCCGGGTCGGATCAGGCCCAAAATATCCGGGTCGAAATTTTTTTTTTTTGTTCTGCAGATCGCAGCCGGAGGGGCTGGATCTCGTCCAGGCGGCGCAGGGCGGCGCCAGGTCGTCGGGCTATCTGGGGCGGGGCAGCTGCGGAACCGGATCGTCGTCGAGGGCCACGTCGACTGGGCGGTGCAGACGCCGATCGAGGCGAGGGTGGGGGCTTGCCGGCTTCGGGGAAACGGGATCGGGAGGCGCTGGAGGTGACCGATCTAGAGGCTGGCGTCGACAGGGGTGGCCTGGGGACGAAGGACTGCCAGTCGGGACATGGCCGGAGCAGCTCTGGAGCGGATCGGAGAAGAAGGTGGTGCCCAGAGAAAATTTCTGGGTGCCAATAGAATTTTCATCTCTGCCGACAAATCTTTCGTCGGCAGAGTGCTTGGACTTGATTTTACCGACGAAATAGTCGTCGGGAAAAGAGTTTCTGGGGGAAGAAGTCATTCTTTGCCGAGAAAAAAATGGCCGGCAGAAGAGAATTTCTGGGATTTTTCTTTCTTTGCCGGCAGAAGAGGAAAAAAATATTAGGGTTTTGATTTGATTTTTTTTCAGAGACAAAACCTAGGGTTTTTTTCTGGCTAAAGTCTCAGCTAGTAAAACTACGTGCTGATAACGTGTTGTAGGAAAATGGGAATTTGTCTACTCATTTCATTGATAATCCCCTTTATATAGGGTGAGTATTACAACGGTAATAGGAAATACATTAATGACAATAATGACTACATAATTATCTATTGTCCGTTACATTGACGAAGGCACATAATACGTTTTTCCTTCAACAATAATCAAGTTATACCGTATTTGTAAGCATATTGTCATTATAATAGCTAAATTCACAAAATGAAAATTTTGACCGTCTGATGTGATCGTTATAGTTAAATATGAGTAGGGTAGAAAAATCAACTCATTTCGTGAACGCTCGATACTCGATTGAAATGGTCAACCATATTTTCATAAAACTTATAAGACGAAAACGCTATTACGTACCTTTAGATGACCTTGTTTCGTCGACTCTTCCAAACATTAAACTCTCAAATAAATGAGACGTAATCAACCATGTAAAAATTTGGTAACTTTTACCTCCCGATACTATGGTTCCCCATAGAGGGAAATAAGTTGAAATAAGGTTGACCGCGTCGATTGGGGCTCTAACTTTGTCAGATTTAAGTGATTTTTTTACCATAATCGTATTTCATCATAACGATCAAATGTTATTTCACAGTGTTTTACAAAATTTTACTTCTTTTATATAGTTGCTTCGAAAAGTTGTACACTTGAGTATAATCTTATAATCAAGTTATACGGTATTAGTAAGCATGTTGTCATTATAATGGCTAAATTCACAAAATGAAAATTTTGACCGTCTGATGTGATCGTTATAGTTAAATATGAGTAGAGTAGAAAAATCAACTCATTTCGTGAAATCTCGATGCTCGATCGAAACGGTCAACCATATTTTCATAAAACTTATCAGACGAAAACGCTATTACGTACCTTTAGATGACCTTGTTTCGTCGACTCTTCTAAACATTAAACTCTCAAATAAATGAGACGTAATCAGGCATGTAAAAATTTAGTAACTTTTGCCTCCCGATACTATGGTTCCCCATAGAGAGAAATAAGTTTAAATAAGGTTGACCGCGTCGATCGGGGCTCTAACTTTGTCGGATTTCAGTGATTTTTTTACCATAACCGTATTTCATCATAAAGATCAAATATTATTTCACAGTGTTTTTCAAAATTTTACTTCTTTTATATAGTTGCTTCGAAAAGTTGTACACTTGAGTATAATCTCGTAAAATTTTTATAATCAAGGACTGAAGCGACCAATCACTACCAGAAAAGACATCATAGCCGACGAATTTAAGTCGTCGGCTATAATGGTTATAGCCGGCGATATCGTCGGCTATAATTATTATAGCCGGCGATTTCGTCGGCTATAACCATTATCCGACGACATATCGTCGGTTATAACATCGTCGGAAATACGCCGTCGGCAAAACTATACCCGACGACGATATCGACTGCAATAACCATTTTAGCCGACGAAATACCACTACAGACGACGAATTTCGTCTGCTATAATGGTTATAGCCGACGAATAAAGAGTTCGTCGGCCGTTATTTACAATTTCATCGGCTATAATGCCTTTTCTGGTAGTGAATATTGAAATGGGGAAATCAAACTTTGTCGCCTCAACACTCCGAAGCGACGAATATATAAATGGTCGCTTCAAAAAAATTGAGCGACGCCGATTGATCAAAATCGTCGCTTCAAAAAAAAAAGGAGCGACGAACAATGGTTTCAGGTCGCCTCGGATCGTAAGAGAAACAGGATTTGGAAAATGTAGCGATGAGTTTTTAAACGTCGTCGCATCATAATAAACGAACCGATGGATTTTGATCAATCTTCGTCGCTTCAACTTTTGAAATCTGTTATAAAGCCTTGGGTCAGACAGAACACAGAAGGTGAAGAAATTATTTCTAAATACTGTAGCAGCTGCGAAAAATCTCCAAAACTGCTGATTTCTTCAATTTCGGAGCCCAAAAGCTTGAGTCTTCTCTTCCAATTGGTTTACAGGTTTGTATAATCTCTGCTCTTCATTGTAATCACCATATTTAGTTTTGATTGGTTTAATTTAGTGTTTGATATCTTGAGTTGGATTTGGTTTATAATGTGTTTTGTGTTGTTTTTAGTGTTGGGTGTTTGAATATATGATGGAGTTAGTGTTGATTTTGGTGAAATTGAGATTATGTTAGTTAATTTGTGAAATTGTTATATTTAGTGAAATTGAATTTTAGTGAAATTGGGTGAAATGGAGAAATTTAGTGCAATTGGGAAATTTAATGAAATTGAATTTCAGCTTAATTTAGTGAAATCGTAAAATTTAGTTAAATCCAAATATAGTGAAAATGAAATTTTGTGAAAGAGTGAAATGTAGTGAAATTAGAATTTTACGATGTAATTTGTTTGTGTTGTGTGTGGATTGTGGTAGTTAGGGTTTCTGAAACATGCGAGTGGCTTAGTGAGGGAGTGTGGTGCCGTGTGTAAATTTATTGTTTCGTATTATATATAATTGTGGTGTTTATCAGCTTAGAACTTCCGTTTGAGAATCAACAACGCATCTAGTTGATCGAAATGGGTTGTTGATTCTCGAATTGTCCCATTTTTGGACACTTTAGGCGAACACGAGTTTGTTGATTCTTTTGTTATTCATGTGGTTTAAGTTTAAGTTTAAGTTTTGGGATATAATTTCGACATTGTCTCTCTACAATGTTCCTCGAGTGCAAATTAGGTTGTTTAGATTTTTGTGCACTTGAGGAACTGTAGGGAGATGCTGTCGAAATTTCCCAAAACTGTAGCTGAAACCACATGAATAGCAAAAGGATCAACAAACTTGTGTTCGCCGGAAGGGGATAGGACCCAACCCGGAGGCATAAGGAGAAGAAGTGTTGGGACATGTTTTGATTGTATCATAAATGTTGTGTGCTAACCTTATGCATATTGTCTGTTTATGTTATGACAGGAAACATGGATGATGTCCCCGACAAATCCTGGATGAATCTTCACTTTATACACCTTGATTACAGCACATGCTTAGTTAACTTCATCAATTTTATTTCCGCTCGCACTGCTGGAATTGAATTTCTCCCTTGTCCATGCGCAGTTTGCAGAAATGGTCCTTATTATAAGAAACTCATAGAAATTTATCATCACTGCTTGCACCATGGTTTGGATTCGACTTACACAGTTTGGTACCTACACGAGGAAGTTTCTGGTCAACCGGCAATGATCAGTAAATGGAGACAGTGGCTTCAAGACAGAGTCCAGGCTTCCAGTGTTGCTGGTCCTTCAGTGATCCCGCATGTGGAGATTATACAAGATGTATTTCCATACTATCCTGGGTACCATGCAGATGCACCACATAATGTCGTTGAAGAAAACGCTGAAGTTCAGCTCACTGACATGGTAGATGATGATTATGCTAAGTATGAAAGGCTTCTAAAGGAGTCTCAAACCCCATTGTATGAAGGGAGTGAAGAAACTGTATTAAGTGCCACATTACATGCAATGGAAATTAAAGTTGAAAACGGATGGTCGGATACGAGTATTGATAAATTATGTAAATGGGTGCATAAGTTTTTTAAAGTCAATAATTTTCCTGTGAGTTATTCGAGAATTAAAAAAATCATCAAGGATATTTCCCTTGGATATGAAAAAAATCATGTTTGTGAGTTCAACTGTTACCTATTCAGGGGGGCTGCAAATAAAACTCGTAGGACTTGTCCAATATGTGGTGCTCAAAGATATAAGCCAGATACGGATGACCTTCCAAAAAAGATAATATAGTATTTCCCTATCACTCCAAGGTTGAAACGCCTATTTATGTCCCCACACACAGCAAAGCATATGCGATGGCATAAGGAGAGGCGACAAGATGAAAGTACCCTCCGGCACCCATCTGATGGAGAATCATGGCAACATTTTAACAGGACATTTCCAGGTTTCGACGACATTAAGGGAAGAAATGTGCGGCTTTGAGTGGCAACTGATGGTTTCAGTCCATTTGGAACAATGACAACCCAACATAGTACGTGATCTGTGGTTGTGATGCCATATAATCTACCCCCTAATATGTGTATGAGGAAGGAATATAATATGCTGGCCGTGTTGATTCTTGACCCTAAATCTCCAGGAAAGTGCCTTAATGTACTCATTCGTCCATTGATCAACGAGCTCATAGATTTATGGGAAAATGGAGTCTATACTTTTGACAGAGTCGACAATGATGTATTCACGATGAAGGCAGCGGTGATGTGTACTATAAGTGACTTTCCTGGTTTAGGGATGCTTGCGGGCTCAACGGTGAAAGGGTACAAGGCTTGTCCAATTTGTCTAGATGAGCTGACGGCGAAGCATATTTGTGGGAGAATTGTTTATGAAGGGCATCGGAAATGGCTCGATGAGAATTCACCAATGCGATCTAGTTTGGCATTTAACGGGAAGCCAGAGTGGGGAAAAAGGCCAGCTCATAAGAACGGAGATGAAATTTTGGAGGAAATTAGGTCACACAGTTACGCCACTCTTAGCCATCATCCGTATTTTCGTGTCCCTTACTCGGCACACAACAGACAATGTTGGACCCACGAGAGCGTATTTTGGATGCTTCCCTATTGGTCGTCGTTGATACACATGTACTGTTTAGATGTCATGCACATTGAAAAGAACGTGGGTGACAATATCCTGGCCACCATTCTTTCAATTGAAGGGAAGACCAAGGATGGTCCAAGGGCTCGCGAAGCTTTGCAGAAGAGGGGAATACGCAAAAGTCAGTGGTGTTCGGAAGCTGAAAAGAGGATGGGAAAGGTTCCTCATGCACCCTTTTTAGTTGAAGAGGATCGTCTTGAAGAAGTATTCGAATGGTTTCGCGGTGTTAGGTATCCACTTGACTATGCGGGAAGTTTGAGAAATCAGGTGAAACTATCCGAGAAAAAGTTCTATGGATTGAAGACGATAATTGCCATGTCCTGCTTCAACGTCTTCTTCCAGTGGTTATACGAGGACTTTTGCCGAATAACGTCGTGAAGCCATTGATAGCATTGTCAAATTGGTTTCGAAAATTATGTGCTAGGGAGTTGAAGAAGACAGATGTCCAACAGATGAAAGATGAGATTGTGATCACTCTGCAATTTGGAGTTGATTTTTCCTCCACATTTCTTCACCTCTATGGTTCATCTCATGGTTCACCTTCCCGAACAAGTTATGCTTACAGGCCCAGTACATTTTACATGGATGTATCCGACGGAAAGGTATATGCACTAATCAAATATGTTTCTTAATGTCCAAACTAAATTGGTATCGACCTTATATATGCAGTAATCATATTCATCATTTTACAGGCAATTAGGTGACTATAAACAGTCAATTAGTACTACACGTTACCCGGAGGGGAGTATTGCAGAAATGTACATATCATGGGAGTCGGTGACGTACTGTAAGTCGTATATGCAATTGAAAGAACACGAAGAGCCCAATCCCCCAATATGGAATATTAGTTCTGTTTCTCAGTTAGTTCAACCGTGTATTATGGATACCACCGGAAATATCAGGTTAACAGAGGAGCAAACGGCTGAGGCTCACTGGCAAATTTTAACAGATACAGAAGAAGCTCAATATTACATGGACGCTCATTTGCAGCTGTACACGGCGAAATATGGTGACGATTACGACCAGCGCCATCGAAGGAGGAGTTTCCATCCATGGTTCTTAAAATTTGTACGAAAACTAAATATATGGTTCTTAAAATTTGTACGAAAACTGAATAGTATGGAACTAACACAATCTATTTTTCAGGCCAAGAGAATATATGATGCTCAGGACCCTAATTTTAACAGGGCAATATGGTCATTGGCTCGAGGTCCATAATTCACTCGGATTTATAAGGCGTGCTACGTGAACGGTATCAAGTATGTCTCATTCGATAGAGATCAAAGGCTCGTGACTCAAAATAGCGGGGTGATGTTAAGCACGAAGCTTGGAAACCTGTCTCAACACTTCTATGGCCATCTTGACTATGTAGTCGAGGTATGTTATCCAGACAATTTGTCGGTCGTATTGTTCAAAGTTATATGGCACAACACCACTGACGATCAGGATGACGAAGAAATTGACACCGTCAAGGTAGATCATGGTCTGATATCGGTGGATACTAACACTAGTTACTATGAGAGTTCACCATTTTGTCTTGCTGTGAAGACTAAACAAGTGTTCTACTTGGACGATCCTGCGGCGGGTGGTGCTTGGAAGGTGGTGCAAGAAATGTCGCATCGAAATGTATACAGTGCCGAAGTACTTGCAACAGAAGACAACATGCCTCCTTCAGGGAATCAAATCATAGAGCCTTACCAAGAGGACACACTAGGGTCAATACAATTTTACCATATTGATGCATCTAATCTCTAACTCGATTTAGAAGTACACGAACAGAATGAAGAATCAAACGGTGAGGAAGATGACAGTGGCGATGAATTCGATGAGGAAGAAGAAGAGGAAGATGAAGACGATGATGGCGGAGATGACGAAGAGGAAGACTACTAGTTAATTATGGTACATGTTGTAATATGATAATGATGATATGCTGGCCGTGTTGTAATTTTGAACAATATTTACAATATTCTAATTAAATAAAAATAAATGCATATAAACAAAACTAATCTGTTCAGTCAACTTGAAGCGACGAATATTGCACAATACTTGTTGCTTGGAAAAGTGACGCGACCATTTTTATCAAACATCGTCGCTTCGGAAAACTGAAGCGACGAAGTTGGACCTCCCTACATTACCTAGTGGGTTACAACTCCGTCGCTTCAGATAATATGAAGCGACAGAGTTTTAACCCACTAGGTAATGTAGGGAGGTCCAACTTCGTCGCTTCAGTTTTCCGAAGCGACGATGTTTGATATTCGTCGCAAACTTAAATGTGAAGCGACGATATTTGGACTTGTTTTGTCGGTTAATATTCGAAGCGACGACGTTTGTCTATATTCGTCGCTTCGTATCTGATTAAATGAACAGGGACTTTGCTCCTTCCTCAGTAGCGCGAAATTCTTCGTCTTCCCCCCAAATCCCAAATTCTTCTTCTTCCCCCCAAATCCCAAATTCTTCTTCTCTTACAACCCGAAACCCAAAACCCTTCTTCTTCTTCTTCCCATTGATAAACCCAAACCCCCTTCTCACCAAAAACCCCCATCTCACTGAAATCCTCTAATCTCTCTCAAACCCCTAAACCCTAAATTCACCCCTAACCCTTCGATTCATCAATGACACCCGGTTCTAGTGCCCAGAAGAGGAAGAAGGAGATGGAGGCGAGAAGAGAGAGGAAGGCGGCGGAAGTTGCCGCTCAAATGGCTACTGCGGCGGTGGAGGCGACAACGACAGTGGCGGCGGAATCTGCGAGGACGGCGCCAGAGGCGGGGACGATGGTTCCCATCCCGTCTCTGGCCGAAACCGATCCTTCGGCGGGTGTGGGTGACAGGACCCGCCCCGGATTTCACCCTGAAATCCGGGTAAGATCCTGCGGGGACAACCTTAAGACTAACTCTATCGATAAATCGATAAGTCGATCTTCAGATGGACAGCCCTAAAACCTGCAACCACCAAAACACTTCTAAATTCCAGTTCCAACCTCAACACCTGGAGCCATCTGCTCCCCAAATCACAACAACCGCCACAAATAAATACAAAATTTAATTCAACTGGCTCACAGATAATCAGAGCAATCTAACGAAATGAACTGGAATTACAAATGGAAATATAACAAGAAATATAATATGAAAATAAAAGAATAAGGGATCACAGATCCCACCTAGCAGAAGCGACAACGATGATGGCTCTGCCTCGACTCCGAGTACTCTTGACCTCTGATCACTACTCTGCACACTGGGCGATTTTAAAACGAAGGGCCTAGGGGAAAGTAAATTAAAAACGTTAGAGTGAGTGGATAAAAATAAAACAATTTAATATAATACTTTAATTGAAAGTATCATATTACTTTCTCAATATTTTATAAATAAAATCACATTGCATGCCTTTAATAAAACGTCCCACGTTTTAAGAAAATCGTATTTAAAAATCAGCCCCGCTGATATATCAAATAAACAAATAATAATTTTGTTTATATATGTATTTCAAAACGAAATATTTTTGAAAATCAATTAATAATATTTCACGACCAATCCCATTGGTCATATAAAAACCCAGCCCCGCTGGTTCGGGAATTTATTAAAATCAGAAATCTCATAGAGAAAATATTCCTGAAAACCTCATAATATAAAAATCATGACCAAACCCATTGGTCATATAATAGAATAGGGGAACGTTATTACCACCATTTAACAGTAGCCTCCAAGGCTAAGGGTCAAAACTCCAAGAGTCTCAATAGCCTCACGCTATGCCCGTACACATCGACCACCGAGCGTGAATCTGACCTATAGGGTCAAGTTGTCACCTCGCGTGGGCTCAGGCGACACTCTGCCCGTCCACGTCGACCACCGAGCGTGAATCTGACCTATGTGGTCAAGTCTTCACCTCACGTGGGCTCAGGCGACTATGCTAGCTAGCATCAATATACACATATATCCCGACCCTGATATGGTGAAAATCCGAAAACAAAACCGAAAGTACGCTTCCCCTTATATATCATAAATCCATACGGTCCCCGACCGCACATCTGAGGCTTATAATAATCATTAGTATAATAGCCTCGAAATATACTTATATATATCCGACATATCCAACATGTCGTAAAACAATATCAAAAATTATATTTATAACGTCAACATGTCTCACATGTCGAAAATCATAAATAACGAAAATATAAAATTCCCGGAAATCTCATTTCCGGTCACTACCTTTAATTAAAACTTATTTAACATAATCAAGTTATGAATAGTTAAAATATACTATTTCCGTAAACCTCGTTTCCGGATAAATCACATACTACCAAAATAGTAGTAAAAGCAAAACCCTAAAACCATATTTCTTTAAATATCATTTCATTAAAACAATTATGCAAGCATTTCTTTAAAATAAAAATCCACTCACAGTACGGCCGAGCGTGCCGATATTTCGCGCTCTCGTCCCGTCGAGTAACTTCTCGACCTGTAACAGAGACGGTTTAAAAGATATCTCAAAATCCGAAATTTGATTATAAAGTGAAATTTACGACGTCCTCACTCGTCCGAATAACCCCATTTAAATTATCGTTATCGGTATTGGAGTTACGTCTCAAATACCGAAACCATTTACGTCTCAAAATTACTCAGGACACCCATCCCGAGTCCGATCAATCCTTTTACTAGTTATTTCGTCGTAAAACCCTTTTAATTAGCTTTTAACCTTTTTACGGTAAGTCAACAGTAACTCTTAATGGTCAAACCGTAATTATTCTAGGTAAAACAGTAATTCTGAAAGTCAAACAGTAAATGGTTAAAATCTAATTACTATTTACCATTTACTTTTACTGTTTACCTTTACTTTTACTGTTTACTAATTACTTTTCACCTTTTACCGTTTTACTTTTACCTTTTACTGTTTCACTGTTCATCGTCTTCAACCTCTCGTCGCCGGAACTGTGGCGCCGCCGCCACCGCTGCCACAGGAGGCCAAAACACCTCCAATCGATCCCAAATTCACCCAACACCATCGCCACCACCTCGGGGACTCATCCCCGACGCCAAAAACAGCCCCAGCCGCCGCAAATCCAATTTTTCCCAAATCCAATTTTCTCCAAAAACCAACCAATTCAACATCAAAATACACCCAATCGACTCCAATCATCGTCCTAAACCCAATTCTAGCCTCCAAATCCACCAAAAACACCAAAATCACAACCTCCACAAAAAATCACAAAAACCCTAAAATTTTCAAATTCTCAATTCTCCTTACCTGGATCGATTTGGATCGATTTCTTTGGTGGGATTACTACACGAGTCAAGGTCTCCATTTCCCCCCTAAAATCGGGCCAAGAAGTGGCCGGAGGAGGGAGTTTCGAACCGTCGGTGGCGGAGGTTCTTGGGCGTCGCACGGCCGAACGGCGGCGATTCACGCCGCGCCGCTGCCACCGACGTGAAGAGGAGGCCGAGCCGGTCCGAACGTGACCGGTGCGGCGGTCCAGTTCGGCAGGACGGCGGAGTTGGGTGGAGGCAGGGAGAGGGTCGGTCGGCCGATCGGGGGAGAGGAGAGAGAAAAGAGAGAGAAGAAAAAGAAAGAAAAGAAAAAGAAAAAGAAAAAGAAAAAGGAAAGTTTCCCGTTCGGGAAATTTTTCATTTACCGCTATTTATAGTCGTCCAAAAATCGGACAATTTCCGATTTTACATCGTAACTTTTTCGTACGAACTCCAAATTGGGCATGCTACGTGTCCACGAACTCGTTTCAACGTCTTCTACCTCGTCATGAAATAAAATTCTCGGTCGAGTCAACTTATTTAAAAGTCAACCTTTTGAACTTTCGAATTGTAAAAACAATTCCTGAGGAGTAAAAGTAAGAGTAAACCAATTAAAAGGTAATTCGAGGTTCGGGTCGTATCAGTGGGGGCTACTGGAGGTGGCGCTCACCTGGGGAGCGGCGGCCGGGATGGCGGTAGCGGTGGCAGTGGTGGTACCGCTGGAGGAGCAACCGGTGTGGTAGGCGAGGATGCTCCTCCCCTCAGCATTAGGACCAAGAGGGGTCCTCAGGAGCCGGGTGAGTGATTCAGAATCATAGTAGGGACTCTGATTTATTCTAGTTTGCGATTATGATCTAATTAGCTTCATTCTAGTTCCTTGACTTAATCGTTTGTGGTACTCTTCACGAATCACGATATTAGATCTATTTGTTTCTGTCTTGGTTTTGTGGTTTAATTGTTTTGGAAAGACTACTATGCCTGTGTTTATGCATATGTTAGCTTGGTGTCTCATGACTCTTTTTTTCGTTCAGAAGAGTATTAGTTCGTTAATTTCTAGTTTCTGACATTATTATTAATCTTTGTTGGTCTTTTATTTCGTGTTTTCAACAATTATGAGTTTTTGGTGTAGTAGATGGATGAAATAGTTCAAGTACAGATATCATGTCATGCTTTCTAATCAGCTGCATTTGAGGGAATCACATGTATGGTAGATTAGGGCTTATTATTTGAAAGTTTGCTTCTGGCAAGAAGTAACTCCACCCTGTGAATCCAAGCTTGTGGAATTTGACCCTCTATCCAGCTCATACTCATAATAATTGGATATTTGGTTAATTTTCATTCGTTGATTTTAACAATTGGTGCAATGTGATTATTGTCTGTGTGATTTTTTGTTTCGACTTGGTTCGGAGTGTGGAAAATTGCTCTGGTAAACTTGGTGTGAGATTCTTAGATCTGCAAGATGCAAACTTGAGTTAGTTTTAGGGTTCATGCACTTAACTAATATGCAGAAAGTGCTATTCCTTGTTGACTTTAGTGGATTAGAGAGCATATAAGAATCAAATAAAAGACATTGCAACATTTAAAATTCCATTGAGGAATGGATTAGTCAAACTGATGGGCTTGATTTAACTTAAATCAATTGTTTATGAGAACAACTTAAGTATTTACCACTTTTGTTATCTTTAACACCTTTTGGATAGTTGCAAAAAGGTGAGTGTTTTGCATTGGACTTCTTTATCTTGTGCGTTTTAATTTCGGTGGTGCCCTTAAACTCTTGAAGCTTTTAAGCTTCTTAAGCATGTACTTGAGAACTTCCATTTAAACTTCAAAATTTATCAAACAGTAATCGTTGCATGATTATCTGTCGCTCAAAGCAGAAAATGCTCTTACTTTCTGCATCAACAAGCACGACACACAAGTTATAGGTTTGTAATGCTCTTACTTTCTGCTCTAGTGTATTGTCATATTCAAATGACTCACTTGTTCTCTTATATCAATGTTGCAGGACTATAATCCATTACATGTAACTTGTTCTGATGTAAAGGTTAGGTAGTGGTGACTGTTTAGTGCAGTTGCAAAACAATTCATTACTAAATGAAAAAGTTGATTCCTTATTCTCGCTCTGAAATTTTGGAGGCTTCTTTAAATGCTGAACATGTTGATCTCACATAGCTGTAAGAACTTTGGATGGACTTATGGTGCCTTGATGGTGTTGTGATTGTGTTATAATTCATTTGGTTATGCTGCCTTCATATCTTCCTTTACCCATTTTTTAACAAAACCCAAAATCAAAATCTCCATTATTGAACTTAAATCAATCCCACTTTCTCCTGAAACCCCTTCTGTCCATTCACACCCTCCTCTTCTCCTTCTTCTCTTAAATTAGCAATCTCAATCTTCCATATTTAACGCTTCTCATGTGTCTTTCTGTTTAATGCATGTGTTTTTAGTTGTTCTAATATGGCAGAGCTTGTTGATATGACAACGGGTCAGAAGGTGAATGGACGGAACCCGGACAAGCCTGGCATCATAATCGGTACGAAGACCCTATATTTGGTGTCGCTGAACGGCGGGAAACCTCTGAAGGTTGACTACTCGGACAGCATAGGGGTTCGAGCCTCTTGAAGTGGAGGACTTTGATGTCCCGAGACATCGGGAGTGCCATCCGGAGCAAAGTGCCCATGCTTGCGCCTTCATATGCTGAGCTAGCTGAGGAGCACCGAGATGCACTGACCACTTATATGGAGGTAAAACACAATTTCATAATAATTTCAAATTCTTATCTTTCAGTCATATATATTGAAATATGTTATTTCTAATGATTTCTTTGAAATGTTTTTTACTAGATGTTCTACGACCTCCCTCCCACCGAGATAGGCATGTGGAGATACATCGGCGAGACCGCTGCAAGATCTACAAGGACTGGAAGTACGACTGCCACACCCACTACGTCGAAGTGTCAAAGGCGACGCCTGCAGAGTTCATCCACCGACCCGAGCAGTGGGAGTACCTCAAAGTTCACTTTGAGGACGACGATTATAAGGTAAAGGAAAATAATTAGAGGTTTTTAAATTTCATATAATAGATTTTGATTCTAATAGATCGTGCATATTTTTGCAGAGGATGTGTGCCCGGAACGCCGCAAACCGGAACAAAGCAAAGGAGAAGGGGTGTGCAGTCAACCACCACTCTGGCACGACTCCCTATAGCTACCGGGTAGTTGCGAATGAGGCGAAAGGCAGTTTGGCGCCTATACTTCAGACAGTCTGCGATGTTTATGCGCGATCGCAGAATGCGCAGGAGAAAGTGGTGAGTTTCCTGACGAGTTAGATGCAAGAATTCCTAGTTTTTAGCTTCTGATTTTATTTATTTACAATTTATAACTATACAAACACAAACTAACTTAATATGGTATTTTTTGCAGGCAGCGATCAAGAGGAAGATGGATGAGCTCTGTGCTAGCCGAGCGGCTGATGTCGAGAGCAGCAGTCAAGTGACGGGCCCCGCTACCGTCAAAGAACAAATAATGGTAGTGGACGAGAGTCTGGGCAGGAAGCCGGGGACGAGAGTCCGAGGTATGTACAAATCATAAAATAACAGTTTCTATTTTAGATACGAAAGAGAATTTAATTTGAATAATTTTTTGTGTTTTACGATCTTTGTAGGGCTAGGAGGTGCATTAAGACGCCCGGCAAAACCAAGAGGCGGTGCACGCGTGTCCAGCAACGATTCGGAGGTTGAGAAATTGAGGGCAGAAGTAGCAGCCGCCAATGAACGTACCAGAATCAACGAAGAACGTAGAAGAATCGAAAAAGAAGAAAGCAGAACCGAAAAAGAAGAGATGCTGCAACGTATTGCAAGGATGGAGGCTGCCCTCGGCATGTCGACCAATCCGAATGCCAATCCCGCCGCCGCCGCCGCCGCCGCCGCAAACTCTTCGACGATTGCCGATAGATCATCATGTGATGAAGGTATGGGGGCAATGGACGTAGACTTAGATTAGGACCCTTCGTTACTTTGTACTTGGAACATATGTACATCATTGTTAGAACACATTATAGTTTTGAATGAAATCTATGTATTTATAGTGTTTGTGTTATGTTGGATATGTGATTTGAATGAAATGTTGGTTGGATATGTGATTTGAATGAAATGCAGGTTTCAGAATACCAGAATGCTGTTATTCTGCCTCTGTAACAAATTTTGAAGCGACGAACATTGATCATTGTTCGTCGCTTAGATTATAGTGATGCGACGAAGATTGCACAAAATACGTCGCTCCCTGCCTATTCAAAATGAAATAAAGAGATCAATTCTGTTATTCTGTCTCTGTAACAAATATTTAAGCGACGAACATTGATCATTGTGCGTCGCTTAGATTATAATGAGGCGACGAAGGTTGAACAAAATACGTCACTCCATGCCTTTTAAAATGAATTTAAGAGACCAGTTTTGATCCAAACTTTGTCGTCACAAGTAGTGCGCGACAACTCAAAACGCGTCGTATGGATTTTGAAGAGACGAGTCAAACTTCATCGCTACGGTATGCAAGCGACGCGTCTAAAGTGGTCGCTAGAGATCTTAGCCGACGCGTCAAAAGTCGTCGTTCTTGTCTGAGCGACCACTTTTGGAGTCGTCGCATGGATATATGAGGCGACGACTTTTGAGTCATTATTGGTCGCTTGGAATTGAAACGACTAATGTGAAGCGACGATTTATTTCCGTCGGCAGGATGCTCAGGCGACGACTTCTGATGCGAAGCGACGACTTAAAGTCGTCGCTTCGATGCTTACCTGCAGTAGTGGCAGCACTATTTGGACTTTATAAGGGTCACAACGTCGGAAAGCAAGTAGTTGTAGTCGATCATGAATAAACGATATCCATGATCTGGAAGTCTGTTGTAGCTTATATACTTGTATTAGACCACAAGTGGTTCCTGCCTCTTGGTCGACATAGAGAAGGCTTGCATCTCGTATTAGATCATAAGTGGGTACTGGTCCAAAGAAAAGTTCCTTATGATATATGGCGATGAAACATGGGTGACATGGTTATTCAGTCCCAGGATGTATGCATCTGGTTATTAAGTCGAATATTTTATTAACTATACATTTTCATAAATTGAAGCAAGAATCTGGAAGAGTTGGCGCATGAGTGTTCATCAATGGGATCTTACTCTTGTTCAAATGGAACCAATTTCAAGTCAAATCACTACTTATAGTAGAAAATAATGGTTGAATATTTGCTTGATTATTATTTTTCTCCATAAGGAGATACATATAGAGATACAAACCTATATCTACAAGGAAAATATATCATAAGATTACACAGAATAATCTACATATACACTTAAGGAAAGTAAATATCCTAAGATATTCTACACTTGCCCTCAAGTTGGTGCATAGATGTCAATCATGCCCAACTTGTCAATTGAATCATCAAATGTTTTCCTTGATACTCTTTTTGTGAGAACATCTACTAATTGATCTTCTGTATATAAAAAAGGGAATCGAATGACCTTTCTGTCTAAGTTCTCCTTGATAAAGAATCGATCCACCTCCACATGAGTAGTTCGGTCATGCTGAACCGGATTATGAGCAATTTCAATTGCTAATGTGTTATCATAATGCAAGTCGATAGGCTTCTTAAGTTTGAAACCTAAGTCTTTTAACACATTCCGGATCCATAGTAATTAGCATACGCCATGTGCCATACCTCGAAACTCTGCTTTTGCACTTGATCTAGCAACAACTTTTTGTTTCTTACTACGCCAAGTCACTAGATTTCCTCCAACAAATGTGAAGTATCCAGATGTAGATATTCTATTAGCCTTTTCACCTGCCCAATCAACATCCGTATATTCCACGACCTCCAATTCTTTTTTCTTTTCGAATAACAAATTAACCTTTTCCAGGTGCCTTCTTGAGATACTTCAGAATACGATATACTTCATCCATATGCTCTTCACTGGGATAATGCAAAAATTGATTAACTGCAGACTCACAACATAAGCAATATCAGGCCTAGTATGCGAAAGGTAAATGAGTCTCCCTACTAGACGTTGATACCTTCCCTTGTCTGTCAGGACTTGATCTGGATAAATGATAAGGTTGTGATTCATCTCAATCGGTGTCTCAGCTGGTTTGCAGTCAAGCATCCCTGTTTCAGTTAATAGGTCAAGTACATACTTACGTTGGGATAAGGAAATTCCTTTCTTAGACCGTGCCACTTCAATCCCAAGAAAATATTTTAATTGTCCAAGATCTTTGATTTCAAACTCCATCGACATATACTTTTGTAGAGCTTCCATCTCTTTTGGATCATCGCATGTGACAATCAAATCATCAACAAATACTATCAGAGCAGTAATCTTACCCTGACGGCGCTTGATGAACAATGTGTGATCTGAGTTGCTCTGTTTGTAACCAAACACCTTTATTGATTTAGAGAATCTCCCAAACCATGCTCTAGGTGACTGTTTTAGACCATATAGAGACTTCTTCAATCTGCAAACCTTGCCAACATCACAAGGCTTATTACTGACACCTGGCGGTAAATCCATATACACTTCTTCGTCTAGGTCTCCATTGAGGAATGCGTTCTTCACATCAAATTGCTGAAGAGGCAAATCTCTATTTGATGCAAGTGAGATTAGGACTCTAACAGTATTGATCTTTGCGACAGGTGTGAATGTCTCTTGATAATCAATTTCATAACACTGAGTGTATTCTTTGGCAACCAATCTGGCTTTATATCTGTCGATACTCCCATCTGCTTTGAGTTTCACTGTATACACCCAACGACATCCAACAGTCTTATTTCCGGGTGGCATAGCCACGATATCCCAAGTTGAGTTTTTCTGCAAGACTTCAAGTTCTTCATTCATCGCTTGCTTCCATTTGGGATATGCTAATGCATCTTGTATACTCGGAATAGATACAAAAGGTTATTGACAGACAACAAGTGCATGTGATCCAGACAACCTATGATTAGACATATAATTGACTATAGGATATTTTGCTTTGGGTTTGATATTTGGTTCATAGTGTTTCTTAGGAATACCTTTGGTAACCCTCTGTGATTTTCTAACATCGATACTATGTACCCTAGAGAAATTATTTGAAATTAATGGTACCTGAGGAGGAACATTCACAGGGGATTCTTCAGTTGGTGATGTAGATGGGGGACACGAAACTGTACTTGGTGTGGAAGATGTTCTGTGGTCTGATGCATGTGTTGGAAAAGTGGTATGTGGCACATCTAGTAAGTCAGTAGGGAGACCGGGCTCAGCAAGTGTCTGTGGTGTATTGGACACGTCAGCAAGAGGCTCAGCACATGTTGGTGTAGCAGGAGGGGCCGGCTTGGCTGGAAGAGATGGCTCGCGGCTCGGCTCGGCGGGAGAGAGAGCAGGAGCGACACATGGTGGCTCAGCAGAGGCTGCAGGCAGGAGCATCACGTGGTTCGGCAAGAGAGAAAAGAAACGTCAAGTGATGTATGTATTGTGTCGGTATGAGGTTCATAACATCGGTAACCCTTCTGAAACTCCGCGTAACCCACAAAAGTACACTTTCTTGCACGATGATCGAGTTTACTTCGTTGAGGCTTGGGAATATGAACATACACTGTGCAACCAAATACACCCGGCTCTAAGTTGGGCATAGAGGGAACCGACAGAATCTTGTGAAGTTGTTGTTGAGCGTTTTGAAACTCAATCACCCGAGAAGGAGTACGATTGATGAGATATGTAGCAGACTTCACGGCTTCTCCCCCATACTCACGAGTCACATTCATGCCAAACAATGAGGCACGAACAACTTCAATTATCTGCCGATTCTTTCGTTCTGCCAATCCATTGTGCTGAGGAGTATAGGAATTTGAAGTTTGACGTCAGATTCCTTGAGATTGTGTGAACTCTTGCATATGGCCATCAACATATTCTCCACAATTGTCAGATTGGAAAGCACGAATAATCTATTGATATTGTGTAGACACCATCTTGTGAAACTCTTTGAACCGGGAACATACATCGCTCTTGTTTTTCAATAAAGACACCCATGTCATGCGCGTGAAATCATCAATAAACGTGACGAAATAACGAGCGCCACATAGTGAAGAGATTTTCGCAAGGCCCCATACTTTGGAGTGGATCTTCATAAAAGGAATCAGACTTTTGTGAAGACTTGGTAAATAGAAAACACGGTGACTCTTGGCCAGTTCACAAGTGTCATAATGGAAATCTGAAGCGTTGACCCAAGAAAACAACTGAGGTTGTAGCTTCTTGAGATAATGGAAGTTTAGGTGGCCTAGGCGGCGATGCCAAAACCACACAGCTTCTCTACCACTCACGACTCCATGAACCTGATTAGCTTGCCCCAAAAGATGTTTATGTTTTTATCCAGTCTCTGTTAGATCCAGATAGTATAATTTCCCCATTCGTATACCATAACCAAGAATCTGCCGGGTCAGAATGTCTTAAAACACATAGAATGATTGATAAAATGTAACAATACATGTAAGGGCTAGAATGATCTGACCAATAGACACGAGATTATATGCTAGTGATGGAACAACTAAGACAGATTCAAGGGTTAAAGTATAAGAAAAGATGACAGAACAGGAGTTGGGGAACCATCAGCGGTAGACACAACATTTTGAGAGGAAGGTTTAACTCTGGTCAAGAGACTAGCGTCATTTGTCGTATGGTCCGATGCCTCTGTATCAATTATCCAAGTATTATTCAAAATAGTCTGACCATTCATACTTGAATGTGCTACATTAGTGGAGACATGAGATGAAGCGGTAGGGTCAGACGAACTTGATTTGATAACTTCGTTCTTTGTCTTTAGAGAAAAAACACATTAGAATAAATTTATATGTTGTGATAGGGGGGTCCACACCGGCAGAAGAGACAAAGCAGTCTGTGATGGCAGGTGCACGTGGAGTCTACTGGAGCAAGAATTTTTTCTGCTGGAGCAGGTGGACTCGGGCCAAGTTCTTGCTGTGGAGCAGAGTTAAACCTTCCTCTCAAAATGTTGTGTCTACCGCTGATGGTTCCTTAACTCCAGTTATTGGAGAAGGTTCTGTCATCTTATCTGATAACTTAACCCTTGAATCTATCTTAGTTGTTCTATCACTAGCAGAAAGCAGCCGACCCACAGGTTGGGGTTTACGGATAGTTGGAGCAACAGAAAGCAGGCGGCTCGGCTGGGCTGGGCTGCTCCTTTTCCTTTTGTTGGGTTGGTGAGTTGTGTTAGGCTGCTCCTTTTCCTTTTGTGTTTGTTTGCTGTTGTAGTTGTGCTTGTGTGGGTTTTGGTTTTGTGAGATTTGCAGCGGAAAAAAAATGATGGTAGGGTTTATTATGGTTTTTGGTTTTTGTTTTGTGCTGGCTCTGATGCCAAGTAGAAAATAATGGTTGAATATTTGCTTGATTATTATTTTTCTCCATAAGGAGATATATATGGAGATACAAACCTATATCTACAAGAAAAATATATCATAAGATTATACAGAATAATCTACATATACACACAAGGAAAGTAAATATTCTAAAATATTCTACACTTATCCATGGCAGCAACTTGATCAACCTCAACTAATTACCGCAAGTAAAATCACAGTACAAAGAGAGAGCACAAGCAATCTAGCAATGGATGTTAATTAGTGAGAAACAAACAGGCCGGTGATATTGATTATTGAGGGACGTACGTACGTATGCTAGAAGACTTACATATATGTGACTAGCACTGCTGCTAGTATCAAGTTCAAGCTTATTTCCCATACTATCACTACCACTTCAAAGGAACTAGCTAGCAGTCATAGTGAAGACCCTCTACTTGTCTTGCGATTCGTTCTTTATGGAAGAAAATCCCAGTGTTCGTGGCGGATTTTGCACCCGGCGAACAGTCAGCACTTGGGGGTGGAGGATGCGTGCTCCTCGCGTGTCTTCTGTGTGCTTAGGCGTGCCAGCACCTTTGGAGTGGTGCACCTCGACTGCGGACGACCCCTGGCACGTCCTCTCGTCTGCGTCCAATGAACTCTGACTTCTCGACCAAGCAACTGTTACGCGGGCGCTGACTAAGCCGGCGTACAGGGCTCGAACAAGACCTGAATAGAACTCTCTAACAGGATTTTCTTCTCAACCCCTCGGCGGATTGAGGATCTTACTTTGATCCGGAGAAGCAAAGCAGAGCTAAACCAAGACCACGGGTGTGTGCTACCGGAGTAGCGGACTGACTCGATTGCTACCGGAGTAGCGGACTGACTCGATTGCTACCGGAGTAGCGGACTGACTCGATTGGCTCAGCAACCGCTCGACACGAATGCGAGACGTGGTCGATCGCAGGTGGAGGCAAATTGCGTGAGTCGCTCAGCAACCGCTCGACACGAATGCGAGATGGGATCAATCGCAGGTGGAGGCAAATTGCGTGAGTTGCTCCGGAGAGGCTTTGCAAGTTAGCGTTGCGCTAGAACTTGTGTTTGTCTGTAGATGGTTGAGAACCCTTTTTCAGTTGCAAAAGAGTTATATTTATAGGGTTCCCGAAACCCTAGTGCATGAAGATCCAGACTGGCGGATTCCGGGATTGACTAGGATTGTCCTTCCTTATTCCGCCCCCAATCAAATCGGTTAAGAATAAAATGAGATCAGACTTCCTCTTAATTTAAGGGACTCACTCCAACCGAATATTGTTCGGATCATCACGCCATTAAAGCCGAGATAAACCAAAACGACTCCAAAGAGAATCCACTACTGATTCAGCTAAGATATCTTCTCCAATGGATTGCTACCCGAAGCAATCCCTAGTTATCCTAATCAGCGTTTACACCCTATTATCCGTTTATGTAACTCATATATTCAGTAATTGGATTACTACAAAACAACCCCAATCTGATCGGATACCAAATCAATACTTTCGCTCCAAGCAATCTTTCCTAAATGCAATGAGAGGTACTCATATTGGATTTGGTTTAACCTAAACCCCTCTGTGCCTCGGGGTAAAAGCCCAATTGAAGTAAATTCCAATTGTGTCCCAAACACCCAGGAGCCGACGAATCTACTCATAGTCAGCAAGTCTACAGTGTCTACTATATCATTCTAAAAAAAAATATATATATATATGTGTACTGTACACCCGGACGATAAGCTACCACGTACACCACCTTGATCGGTTATATGTTATACGTAATGAATTTATTTTTTGACAGAAGCCCACACAAAATCAATGCTAAAAGAGCACCAATGTGTCCTGTTATTCTATCATATAAAATTAGGGTTTAATGAAAACATTAAGGTTTAAAGTACCGGATAATTGTACTTTTTATTAACAAGGATATTATCTTTGTTGTGACTTTATATTGGATAGAGTTTGTCTTTGAACAGAAAAACAACTTGAAGGATGATCAAAGAAGTTAGTCGGGTGGCAATAGCTACACCTAATGTTAGATATTCTCAAAAAAAAAGGTAAACCTAGATTCCTAGGTTTTGCACAATTGGGCGGCGGCGATCTTGATCTCGTCTGCCGGCAAGGTGTCTCGGCGTAGCACCAAGAAGGAGAACGGGGTTCCTGCAACTTTTTCAGAGTAGCAGGGGTTGGCCGGAAGAGCTAAAGTCGAAGTCGGGGTTCCGTTTGTTTTCCCACGAATCCAATCATCAGTGATGTTGCTTCTCTTGGTATCGGCGGCGGCGGTCGTTGCTTCTCCGATCGGCGATTTCGTTTCGACTGTGTTCGGTTTTCAGACGGTGCCAAGCTTGGTTGTTTGGGTGCGACTTCTCTTAATTTGGAGTTTTGAGCAGTCCTTTGGGGTTCTGGGACTTTCTTTTGGTGTTTAGAATCCGGCCACCTTGCATGATGGAGGCGCTGCGGTGGGAGCAAGCCCGGCCGCCGGAGGTGGTGAGGAGATCCCGGGTTTGGTTTCAGGTATGGGCTTTTGGGCCTAGGCTTGAGATTACACTTGGGATCCATTATGCTTGGGCCTTCGGGTCTGAGTAATTTAGTCCAGTTATCTTTCTCAGAATAAATCGAGATAGGTCTTTGACGTCGCTTCAGGGTCTTTCTTGGTAGCGTCGCTTGTTACTTGGTTACTTATTTTGGACTTATTCCTAAGGTTGTATTGCTTTAGGTGAAGCTAGGATTTTGCTTCGGTTTGCCTTTCATGGCACACTTCTGACGTAGCCAGGGATCTCCTGGTGAGTCATGCTGGTTATGTAATCTTCTTATTACATTAATGGACTATGACGCCCCAATTTTCAAAAAAATGTTAGATATTCTCGTTTTTATATTTCTTAATGTAAAAACAAACAAAAATTTAACCGTAAAAAAAGGTAGTGTAAGTGGTCCACAAGATGTGTTGCAGGTTAAATTTATGTCTGAATGTTCTAAATATAATTACAAATTAATGTAATTACATATACCAGTTAAACAAATTGCACTCCAAGTATAAACTACCAACAACAACATAAGTATATAATAGCAACAATTTGATAAACTCATGGGTTCTTTGTTATTGGAAGTGCTAAGCAAAAGGTTATTAAAATTAGTAAAACATCAAAAGTTCAGAGTAATCGCTTTTAAATTTCATTGCTCTAATTCCCTTATACAGTTCAAAGGGATGTCTACTAATTAATTGGGAGCAGTACACCCACATCACTACCCCTGAAAGCCTCATCAAAATCTAGCACATAAAGGATATAATTAATTAGAGTTTAGAGGTTAGAGTTTAGAGTTTCCTAGATGGACCAGGAAAACATTAATCTCGGCAAATAGCAATGAGTTGAGAATTTGATGTCTGCAGATGTTTTTTTGTTTAACAAGCTTGTGTTGTTGGGGTTATTCAGTTATTCCCTCTTTTCATTACCAAGAAACAACACCAGAAACTTAATTAGCAGGACAGAGCATCTACTTAATATTCAGGACTAAACAAATTCCAATACTTGAGTTTACAGAACCAATATCTATGCATGTATGATGGCATGTGTTGCTATATATATTATGTATACCAAAGAAAAGGACAGAGTACGTACAGGTTAAACCGGAAACTCAGATCATCACTGAATTTGAATCATGAATCAAATTTACAATAATTTAGGTAACAAAGTACGCAATCAAACTCAAAATTTAAAAATTACAAAATAAAAAAAATCATACACACAAAATATAAAAATAAACACACAAAAAAATCATACACACAAAATTACAAAATATAAATTTTTTAGATATATGAGGACATAGGTAGTCCAAGTTCCAACTTACCTGAGAGCATGATTGCGAAAGCCACCCCACAGAACTGCTAATTCTCAGAAACCTTTATACTTAAACAATGGGTATCCTCTTGTAAATTTAACAATATTCTAGTATAGAGTAAACTATACTAGGCATATGATTGACGACATATTAATTAGGCAACAATTGTAACAAAAACCATTAGTTTTAACTGATCTTTCTTCACAATTCAAGAATAATAAAATCTAAGTAGTGCCTAATATGAAAATATAAAAATGCTTTCCATCTACCATATTAGCTCTAGCTCTTGGTGCATTTCTAGTTCTACCATGCTAGCTTCAAAGCAGACTATTTTAAAGCTTCAAATCCTTCAATAGCAATGAGTTGAGACTTTGATAACTGCAGATGCCCTGAGGGACCTCTTTAGTAAAGCAATGGTTTTACTCAGAGACTCAGGAGGTAGAGAACTTTTCTTCGTATGAAAGCTAATCCTCATCTTTTGCAGGGTTTTTCCATACTTGATCACAAACTTTGCAAACGTTATTGCACTCTCGGGGATCATTTCAGCAAGGATAATTTCGGCCACCTTGAAGTGACTAAGGAAGGGAATATTGAGCTTGAGATCCCCAGTATTGTTCTTGGGTGCAATTGGCATCATCTAAATATGTGTTGTTCCACTTATTTTCTTCGTAAGAGTGAAACCAAATATTTAGGGTGTCGACCACGGGAGAACTCTTGAACAGGCATGCCATACCCGGGATATATCTTCCCTTCATTGGATTAGCACTAATTCTCAAGGTTTTCAGATTCATAAATGAGAATGGTAGACCGCCTAAGTCAAAATATATTTCTGATAGAATCTGGAGGGAGTCAGCGGATATATTCAATTCTTCAACTTGAGATGAAGAGCAAAGAAGATCTACAACACTGTTATTCACTACCAGATCTGAGTGAATAGCCGACGAAAAAATTTTCGTCGGCTATGCCATTTTTTCGTCGGCTATTTGTTCTACCGACGAAATTTTCGTCGGCTATCAGTCGTCCGAAAAACCCCGTCGGCTATACCAATGGCCGACGAAAAAAACCAATTCGTCGGCTATAGTAGAGTATGGCCGACGAACTTACCGACGAAAATATTTTTTGTCGGCCAAACCTGGGAGAAATTGCCGACGAATTTCGTCGGGTATTTTCGAGTATGGCCGACGAAATTCATTAACTATAGCCGACGAAATTCGTCGGCTATTGGGTTTTAACAATAGCCGACGATTTTATAAATTTTCGTCGGCTATTTCCTCGAAATATATTAATATTTAATATAGTTATAGCCGACGAAATAATGTACTTTTCGTCGGCTATACAACTTATAGCCGACGAAAATTGGTAAAATTCGTCGGCTATAGTTGTTATAGCCGACGAAATAATGCCAAAATCGTCGGCTTTTCTTACATTTGGGGAAAAAAAATTAAATTATTTTCTAAATTACCATTCCAAGCAACCTGCAAATCACAAAAACAGTACATGCATTTGCACCAACAAGAAACACGTCTAAATACCCTTTTTATTAAATTCGTTCTAATATACATAAAATATAACCCTAATCATCACCTAAACCACTAAAGTCCAGCAGGTCATCCCCAGCATCCTGCTCTCCATCAGGCTCGTCATCCTGCTGACCGAACTCGGGAGTTTGAGGCATTGGAGGTTCCGCTAACGGCTGAACGGGGGCGGAGGTGGAAGGTTTTGTTGTTGTGCGGCGAACATCTCATACCACCACTTTTGTTGGCCGTCGTAGTTGTGTCGCCGAATTTTGTCGCATTCAGCATGCCAACTGGCCATATCCAAATGATACTGCCGTGTTCTGCGGCGCAGCTCCTATACTGTCTGGGTCGAGGTCTCCAATTCTGCGGCCAATCGCTGCACTTCCCCCCTCATCTGTTGGCTCTCCCCGCCTCCCTTCTTTTGACCTCCCTTAGTAGTCTTCAGAAGCCCTAGTCCAGAACTTCCCAAACCCCGGCAGTAGTAGTTGTTTGATCGGTTTGGGAAGGCTGCGTCGAACATCCTCGCTGCCGTTTGGACATTGGACCGGTCGACCCGGCGCAGGGCTTCTTCCAGATCTGCCTCTGAAATGTTCGGTTGTGTCTCCCGAACTACTTGCTGGAACACCTCTTCTTCGACCCGGTTAACCCTCTCATAATTGGACGGGAAAAAAAAAATTAATATTATAACAAATATATAATTAAGTAAAATTAATAATTAATATTTTAAAATTGTAATGAACGACTTACGAGCTGTTCTGTCGCTTGTGGATAAGCGATCTTGAACGTCTCCACGTACGGGTTGCTATCAGGATGATCTCTAAGCGCCTCCTCCTGATATTGTGCAAACGGCCTAGAACCAGCATGATGGGGGGTTGTGTTCCGGCGGCGGTTCTCAGAGTTTATCCGAGAACGTTGCTTCAAACAAATAATAAAATGTTAGAAAAATGCATCAAAAAATATTAGTGTAATAATTATAAAATAATTAAACTAATAATTAAAATTTTAACAAAATAAACATTTGTACTGAAGTTTAGTATTTACCTGCATAAATGGGTTGTTGAAGTCTACTGTCTTCAACCAACGCCACTCGTACTCCCTGAACATGAACTCCCTGGGAGTACCCATACGACCAAGGTTGTCGTATTCGTTATAGTGGGAACGCAGCTCGTTCTTCCACTCTTTGAACCTACGAAAAAAACAAAAGTGCATTAGAAATATTATTAATATCATAAAATATTAATAATTATAAGATAATTATAATATCATAAAAACAAACGTACCTCGAGTTCTGCACGGTGTCCGCCCAATCCCGCTTGTGTTCGGCAATCTCGAAGAATGTCTAAAAATTAATATTTTATTAGTTTTACAATTGTAATAATACCGAAAATTATTAAATATTACGATAAATAAATTAAATTTTTTAAATTACTCACCGACGCGGCGTTGTTCAGCTCCCTCTTTATCTCTTCGGGCACATCAGCCCACCGGGTCCACAACATAGGGACTCTGTCCCTAATCAGTGCCCCCACGCAACCCGAGTAGTCGCGTTTTTTCTTCCCCTGAACCTCCTGGTTAGGAGGTTCGTTGATCTGAATCCTCCCGCTGCGCTCAACAGTTCTCCTGAGCGTGTCAAAACATATGACACCTCTCGTATTCCTCCGTGAACTGCTAGCGGCTGTCCCTATCACAAAAACGACGATTGGTTAATAAAATTAAATATTAGTGCGTTAATTTTAATAAAACATTTAATTAATAAAATCAAATGTTACCTGAACTGGATGACTCGTCTGTCGACTTTCCTTTTCTCCTCGCCGAAATAAGGTGGTCAGGGTTCTCAAATGGCTGCTGCTGGTATGCCTCCGCAGCACTCACGTACTGAGGCATATCAGGCCATATGGGCACACCCTGATAGTCGACCTCCGGTATCGCCGGAATGTTGTACGGGAGGTAGAGCTGGTTTGGGAGAGTAGGAGCCTCAGTCGAGTCGGCAGCAGACGTCGTCG
This sequence comes from Potentilla sterilis, assembly GCA_963682095.1. Classification (NCBI taxonomy): domain Eukaryota; kingdom Viridiplantae; phylum Streptophyta; class Magnoliopsida; order Rosales; family Rosaceae; genus Potentilla; species Potentilla sterilis. The sequence continues at coordinate 28,442,838 of OY821764.1, forward strand.
GACTCCTCATCGGCTCCCGATGAACGTCAGGCATACGAACCTGAGGAACGTCTGCAGCTATCTCGTCCTGAAATAGCTGCCGACTAAACCTCGGAGCATCTGGCCCGACAGGCGGAAGTGAACTGCTCGACGGCCGCCCCGCCTGGAGAAGGGTCTGGTGCCGAGAACTCACACTCCTCCGCGGCTGGGATGAATCCACAGTCCTCCGCGGCTGGCTGGTGGTCCTCTCAGGCTGGCTAATGGTCCTGTCGGAGTCTGCGGAACCGGCGGAACTTCCAGAACCTCTCGATCTGGAACGACGGCCTCCGAAGAACTGTCTGAATGCATCGGCCATCTGCAGCCGCGGGCATTTTAAATAATACTAACCATTAACCTAAATATAACTATTTATATACAAATATAACTATATTTCTTTATCAATATATATATATATATATATATATATATATATATAATTAGACTACTAATTTATATATATATAATTAATTTAACAATTTATATAACAATTTATATAATTAAAATTAAATATATAACAAAATATATACCTAAATTATAACAAATATATAACAATTAAATTTATTACCAAATAAATAACAAATATATAACAATTTATATAATTAAAATTAAATATATAACAAATTATTTACCTAAATTATAACAAATATAATTAATTTATTAACAAATATATAACAATTTATATAATTAAAATTAAATATAATTAAGCTATATATATAATTAAGCTAAATTATACAATTAAGTTACCAATTTATATAATTAAACAACCAATTTATACGTATAAATTATACAATTACTGTTGTAGAATAATCGGAATTGGTCTACTCATTTCATTAGATAATCCCTTTATATAGGGTGACGATTACAATGGTAATAACAATTACATTGATGATCATAATCACTGATTGAAACGTTACAACTTATTGATAACTGATTTCCTAATTTACTATCGTCATTACTTTGACGAAGGCACACAAAAGGTATTTTCCTTTAACACTCCCCCTTGTGCCGAGTCAAAGACGGAATGGTGCATAGATCGTTGCCTCATTAAAAACCTTGCCAAGTAACAAAACCCAGTGGGACAAAATAAACCTTGGACGAAGGGAAAAAGAGCACAACGCACCTTTAACCTTTGAGAATACACATGTGTGTATTAGACTCCCCCTGAAGTCTACATCTCCCCCTGATCCTTACATTAATCAAGGAAGCTTTTGAAAGCTTTCGCATTCCTATGTTTTTCCTTCAACACAGATAAAATGGTGCATGTGGTGTTGCCTCATTAAAAACCTTGCCAAGTAACAAAAACCCAATGGGAGAAAATAAAACTTTGGTCGAAGGACAAAAAGAGCGCAACGCACCTATTACATTTGAAAGCAACATGTATGTGCTAGACTCCCCCTGATGTCTGCACCTCCCCCTGATATTTACATTAATCATGGGTTTCTCCCTGATTCTTTCATTTGATCAAGGGAGCTTCAGTCTTATTAGCATACTTATGCATTTTCACATGTTTTTCCAAATGTGACTTTGAGCAATGATTTAGTAACTAAATCTTGCCACATCGTCCTCAGATCCAACTTGATTTACTTTGATCTTGAGGATAAGGTTGTTCATGAACTAAATACATAGGTTCATATTGAACATCAGGTTCACTCGTGGTATGACCTTCATATAACAAAATAGTCATAACTTCGTCTAGAGTATGAGTGAACCATTAATAGATTTGAAATTGATCTGTAATAACAGATTTTCTTATCTCACCTTTAATGCGTTTTTCTTTACGCATAGTTAGCTATGACGTGGATAATTTCTTTATCATGTCACATTCTATGTAGAGATTGAATAAGCCCAAATCTTTCATATCTTTAATGAAAGAACGTTTTGCGTTGTGTAGGCGCAGAGCTAAACATAGCTTTACAAATTTACATCGAATGAGGGGTCGAGTCCTACATATTGTGTTTAAGTACAATCATACGTGATTGCACTTGTATAGGAATTTCATTTCCCAACACTTCTTCATCATCTTCCTTTAGATGATAAATGGATCTATCATTAGAGTAAAGACTTCGACTGATCATGGGAGTATATGTAGGCCTCACTTTATTCTTTAGAGTGCCTAAGCCGATTGATGGATGGTCATCATCATTTCAGTCCTTGAGTTCCATTTCAAGACTGTGTATTCCCAAGATCTTTTTCATTCTTAACTTTATAATACATAGAGTACCTCTTAATTCATTGAGAGTCTATGTATATCCATAATAAGCACGCAAGGGCATAATTCACCAATCTCTTCCAAATCAAGTAGTCACTTTAGTGAACGTTTCAATTTCTTTTGCAAACGTACTCATGTGATCTAGAGTCACTTGATTTGGGTGGATGAAGTCCGTTTAGGATCCTCATGTATATCTCTTAATTTAGATCCCCATAGAGATATATGTTTTGATCACTTTTCGTAAGCTGCATGTTCAGTTTTTCGGAAACTACCAAACTGACAAGGTAGTGGAGTGCAATGACATCCATTACAAGAGATTGTCTCATCGTAGTTCATTACGAGAGAATATCTCCTCGTAGTCGATTCCAGTGCGTTTTTGAGATACCTTGCGCCATAAGGTGAGTCTGAATACTCTTATTCTCATTACGCATTCTAACAAAGATATATTTGATAGGGGTTTATATTTGCGGTGTCGGCGTCACCTGCCCAAAAGACCTATCTCTTTGTTTATACTGGATCGCTTATTTCCATTAGGCCAGTTTACTAAGTTGACATTTTTCAACGAAGTATGGTTCGATAGTAGACTCATTATTCCACGTCCTCATGTACACTAGTGTAATGTGTTTGTAGAGATCTCTATACTTTAAGGATTGGTTCTAACATTTGAGGCGTCCCCCAATGATAACCACAATCCATAAATATTCTCATGAGACGGATTTGAGTATCACTGATCAATAGATCAGGTTGTGCCAAACTTGTTTTCTTCCTTTACACAAGTATGTATCGAACCTAAGGTGGCCTCCCCCTCTTCCTTGGAGAGCCACGGCCTGTGACACCATTTATGCCACTTATGGCGTCACCATGCCACCATCCATGGTGACAGTGCAATACCCAATTCCTCTTGGGTGATACCATGTCCTTTTGATAAAACACAATCCTTGCAGGTATATTTGCAGCAGGTTTATATGATCTCGTCACTTTAATGTATAAGACATCTGCACACTTTACTTTGTGTGATTTTGGGGATCGAGATGAGACATAGTGGGGACAAACCACGACAATTCCTGTCGTTCCACTTGAACATGCTTGTTCTTATCTCCCCCTAACGACGGGAAGACTGTCTCATCAAAGTGACACACCGCAAATCTAGCGGTGAGGAGATCGCCTGTCAAGGTTTCGACATAGCGGACTATAGCTGGAAGTTCATATCCAGCATAGATATTTATTCATCTCAAGTAACCCATCATTGTGCGCTGTGGCGGCGCAATTTTGGCACATAAAACATTTAATGGAGCTCAAGGATTGTAGATCCGTGTCAATCCAAAAGAGCTCAAGGATTACAAGTTCGTTTGAAATCCTGTAAAATTCTCACACATAGTCACTAGCTATGGTATAAATTTGTTCAATGATGATGGTCAAAGATGAATAAATAACGCTGCATGCAAAATTGCATAACCCAAAACGGAAGTATTGGTGTGCTTTACCAATATTAAGACTATTACTGTAATCATTTTCCGTGAGACCAATTGAGTTTTTATATAGGAATATGATGTCCATTACAAATCCCGTATAATAAGCCATAAAATCATCACACCTACGGAAATTAACCCGGCCTAGGTGCTTTGACTTTCTAGCATAAGCAGCAGAAATTTTTAATTGTGGATGGTGTCATGACACGTGACCAGCGTGTCGACACAACAACCAACACCATAAAATATCTATGGTGTCCGCAAGTTGGTTGAATCGATCCACTGAATCCTCTTTTGATTCAATATAACAACATAATGAGAAACTCATGTGTCCTTTGCATATGATGACCTCAATCATAATTTCACTAATAGGCTTTGAGTGATGTGCTTCGATTCATAGAATCACAATAGATAAGAAGCATAATATGATATAAGTGCATGTACTTGTGCATCAAATATATCATAATGTCACCGTAGGGGAGCGGTGGAATATAGGGATTGAACACACGTCTTCATCCCTACATGGATTGTATCGAAATAATATTTGAGGATAAAATGTTCTTTGTTCGTCCTCAGTTTCGTGTGTGAACCATATTCTTCTGGTGTTTGCTTCTATTTATCCAAAAATATGGGTGTCCATAGTAGTTTCTTTAATGTATGGATCACCAGATCAAAGCCAATCTATGTCAGAATTCCAAAATATCATTTTCTTATGACGTTGGATTTAATTAGCGGTTACTTAGAACCTACTAAGTTGACATATAATCTTCTCTAATACTCGTTTACATTCGCATTCATTTAGAGGTAATGCAAAGGAGCTCAAATGAATTCTCACTTGTGTCTTTTTCACATGAAAATCGTGGCGTAAATTTCTTTATAATGTGGAAAACAAAATTCAATTTTCTTTTATGGCATAAATTGTCAATTTGACATATGCTCAATATATACATCGAAACGTAACTCAAGTTCTTTAGAGTAAATCGATGGGGATTGTAATAAAAGAGATTCTAATCCCAATTAGGCAGGTGTATTATGAATCCCAAAGGAAAAGATATACTGATCCTTATTACTTTCTTTGATATACTAATCATTATCATATACTACTGATATAGTACTACTGTTCTTCAGTACTATTATTTTAGGGATTACATTGTGCGTTTCTTTACACACGGTTCTTTGTTTCATGCCTATATTATGATATGTTGCTTTACTTTATGCAATACTTTGCAAAGTTAGATGTAGAAAATTGAATCATGTGTATTATGAATAAAATTTGAATAATCTCAATTCCTTTAGAGAAAATTCAAAAAATTATCATGCCAACGATTACATTTAGTCTTGTCCAATTTAGAGAGAGAAACTTTAAGACCAAAAGTCTAATTTATGACAAAAAGTCGTATTTAGGCGTAATAGCCTTTATAAAGATATCTTGTAAATTTAAAAGTAGACTTAATCAAAGTCTATCTTGGATTGAGCAAAATCCTTTTTGCTCTTTTAATAGCTGCAATGATGAGATGTGTCATTTGACATATTCTTCCCATATGTTATGTCTTCAGTTGTAAATTCATTTTCGATGTTCTTGTTGGATATTGAAGATACTTTTCCAAAATCCGCGTATTTATATGATTCTTCATATTTATTAAAAGTCGTAGCTAATTCTTTGCTAGCTTATAATGTATGTATCAATACTTCATTGATTTACAACAATGACAGAGTGCTTCACTGCACATGACATGTCCCCTATGTCATCTTTTAAATGTTACATTGTTTCCACTTACTTTTGGATGATTATATGAATTTTACGTCCATGGTAATTACCCTTTGTTTTAGGGTCGTTGCATTACTTTGTCCAATTTGTTCAATAATATATATATATTTTTCTAAGACCTTACATCGTCATTGTTTTTTGATTTAGGGTTGTTGCATTACTTTGCAAAATGTGTTCCAGAAAATTTCTTTTTCTCATACCTTACATTGTCATTACCCTTTGGTTTAGGGTTGTTGCATTACTTCGCATAATTTGTTTCAGGAAATTTCTTTGTCTAAGACCTTACATCGTCATTACTCTTTGTTTTCTCATAACTTACATCATCATTGCCCTTTGTTTTAGGGTGATTGCATTACTTTGCATAATTAAATTTCAGGGATTTTTTTCTTAGACCTTACATTGTCATTCAAGATATTGAAATTATTTATTTAGCTATTTACATAAAGCAATTTGCATAAATATACCATGCTCAAGCCTTAGTCGGCTTAATAGGGGAATTTGGTACTCAAATTCTTCAGAGTCCAATATGTCAAAACTAAAATGTGATGGTTAAACCATCTTTAAAATAGAGGAAGAATATAATGTATTAATCTCGTAGTCTAAATGACATGCACGACGACTAATATAAACCAATATACATTATGGTAACTCCGATGCTTCGTGAAATTTCGTTATCACAATAAAATTTTGATTTTTCCATTTTCATTGCATGTGAAGTTAATGAAATTCCATTATCGTTGCTTTCTACACAATAAATAAGATATCCATGTTGAAAAATTTTCAATAAATAAAAATTGGATTTCAAGACCGAAATTTGTAATGGTCATATTTTTCTTACTTCGTGAAAATACTTTTTCACAATATAGGTTTGTCACTTTTTCTTTATATTACAATGCTCATGAAATTACATCATCAAGGCAATGTTTAAACTAAATAACATGTTAAATAAAATAATTATTTAACATAATAACATAGACATATAATGATGCTCAAATTTCATAAGTATATGTCATGGCAATGCTCAAACTAAATAACATGTTAAATAAAAGTAATTATTTAACATAATAAAATAGACATATAATGATGCTCAAATTTCATAAATATATGTCATAATATAATAAGATAAGTTTGAGCATTATATCATTAACGATTTAATGAAAATGATGACTTTAATTAAATCTTACTTGTTAGTTTGCCAAATAAACTGCATATTAAGCAATTGCTCGTTCTCCGACTCCGAATTGTTGTCGCATATTGATTGCCGCATTGTAATTGATATGTCACATATAAAAACAACAATATTCATATGATTAGTCACATTTAATCATTATATTTAATATAATTTAACATATAATTAATAAAACAAAATTTCATATTTTATCATTAAATTCGTAAATTAGTAAATATAATTTACTGTTCAGTAATTTCGAAAAATTACCTTTGAATTTACCTGTAAAAGGTAAATATCCTTTTTTTTTTTTGCACGGGTCGGATCGATCAAACCGGGTCGGGTTTTATGGACACGGGTCGGGGGTTTTTTTTTTTTTTTTTTTCTACTGCAGATCGCAGCGGCGTCGCGGGGAGGCGTCGATCGGCGCAGGCCCAATCACGGAATCGGCCTATCGGGGCAGACAATCCGGGTCGAGGCTTCGCGCTGGACGTCGAGGATGGTCTGATTCTGGGTGAGGTCCAATCGAAGGGATTGGGAGCGACTGAATGGCACCGGCGTCGTTCGACTGGACCGGCTCTGGATCAGACGACGGAGGAAAGGACGGCTGGGCTGGCCTCGACGGAGGTCGGCTGTGGTCTGGGAAGAGCCGGTGCAGGCCTAGTAAAGCTAGGCTAGGGTGGCACGGGGACGACTGGGTACGAAGCAAAAGCCGGTTGGAGCGACGGGGAGAGCGAGAGCCGGAGTCGTCGGACGCCGATCTGGGATGGTCCTTGTCCGATCTGGTCCAACTTGGAGGTTGCGGAGGAGCAGACGATCGGAGATTGCAGAGGAGCAGACGATCGGAGGTTGCGGGGCTGCTGCTAGAAAGGCTAGCGGCGGCGGCGGCCGAGGGGAAAGCTAAGGTTTTTTTCTTTTTGATTGTTTTTTTTTTTTTTTTTTCATGGCTAAAAAATTTCAGCGATTAAAGCTACGTGCTGATAACGTGTTGTAGAATAATCGGAATTGGTCTACTCATTTCATTAGATAATCCCTTTATATAGGGTGACGATTACAATGGTAATAACAATTACATTGATGATCATAATCACTGATTGAAACGTTACAACTTATTGATAACTGATTTCCTAATTTACTATCGTCATTACTTTGACGAAGGCACACAAAAGGTATTTTCCTTTAACAATTACATCTCAATTATACAATTAAAATAAATTTTAAAAAATTACCTAAATTAACATAAATACCTAAAAATTACCTAAATTAACATAAATACCTAAATTATACCTAAATTAACATAAATACCTAAATTAACAATTACATCTAAATTAACATAAATACATAAATAAATTATATCTAAATTTACATAAATAATTAAATAAATTATATCTAAATTAACATAAATAAATTAACCTAAATTAACATATTTAAATTAAAATATTTAAAAAAAAAAAAAAAGTTTACCGGATCAGATGGAGGAGGAGGAGAGTGGCCGGATCAGATGGAGGAGGAGGAGAGTGGCCGGAGGAGGAGGAGGACAGTTGCCGGATCAGATGGAGGAGGAGGAGGAGGAGAGTGGCCGGCCGGATCGGATGGAGGGGAGGAGGAGGAGTGGCCGGATCGGATGGAGGAGGAGGAGGAGCAGAGCGACGGTGCGACGCAATCTGAATTGCTGCGGAGGTGTACGGAGGAGGAGAACGGAAGAAAAATGCAGAAAATGGAGGCTAGGGTTCGGCAGTTTCAGACTTATACCCGATAGAATAGCTGACGATTAAAAAAGATTTCGTCGGCTATTCTTTACTATAGCCGACGAAATCTTTGAATGTCGTCGGCTATTCTTTGAATGTCGTCGGCTATACTTTAGGCACTCAGCAGCCGTCCGATCTCCCCGATCCAACGGCGGACAATGAAAAGGCGCGGATCGCAAGAGTTTAGCCGACGAAATTAAATATTTCGTCGGCTATTCTTTGGACAATCAGCAGCCGTTGGATCTGAGCCATCCAACGGCGGACAATAAGCGGATCGCAAGAGTTTGGCCGACGAAATAGACTTTTCGTCGGCTAAACCTTTGGTCAAACAGCGAAGTCAAACCTCTAAACGCTTTAAAACGGAAATTGGCCTGTCTAAATGACGTTTTTTGGCCTAATCTTCAACAGAGAATAGTTTCAAATCGATGAGACGCGACTAATCGTATAAAAATTTTCCTCAAAATATTTACCGACCGTCAGGCTACCCATAGGAAAACGGAAGTAAAAAACAGTTAACCGCAACATTCGGCACACAGATTTTGTCGGAATCTTCTCATTTTTCAACCGTAGACGTATTTCAATATTTCGGTCATATCTTATTTCACGACACATTTGCAATTGAAGAGTCTACGTATACCAACTATTTGAAACTATACATTCACTTAAACACTTAGTAAACAAGTTAAGGAACATTAGTGCATATGTTCCGATTTTGAATTTAAAAGTTTGGAAAATCTATTCCAACCGTCAGATATCACTGTTAAGATTAAATACATGTATGAAAAAAAATCCAACTACATCTAACAACGTTAAAGGCTCGATCGGGACGGTCAACCGGGTGAGTCAACCCTTTAAACGCTTAGAAATGGTAATTGGCCTGTCTAAATTACGTTTTTTGGCCTGATCTTCAACAGAGAATAGTTTCAAATCGATGAGACGCGACTAATCGTATAAAAATTTTCCTCAAAATATTTACCGACCGTCAGGCTACCCATAGGAAAACGGAAGTAAAAAACAGTTAACCGCAACATTCGGCACACAGATTTTGTCGGAATCTTCTCATTTTTCAACCGTAGACGTATTTCAATATTTCGGTCATATCTTATTTCACGACACATTTGCATTTGAAGGATGAAGCAATGGTTTGTCGATAGTGATAGAAAATGGAAGCTGCTGTTTTTTTGTTTTTTTTTTAATCATAGCCGACGAAATCAAACCTAGTACTCGTCGGCTATTGTCATAATGGCCGACGAAATAATGAATGTTTCGTCGGCTATTCATCAGTATAGCCGACGAAATAATGCATTTTTCGTCGGCTATTCTGTGAAAAAAATAAAAAAATCTGTGGTGTTACACCTCCCGTATGCCTATGTCCTGTTCATATATAACCAAAATTGAACATAAAAAAACAGAAACCCAACAGTCAACATATTTCAAAATTTTTTTTAAGGGGTTTGGAACCCAGCCTAGCTGGGAGGCTCATCCCCACGCCCGTTCATTAGAAATGATCTAGTGGATTACAAATGAAAGGATTACATCATTTAAATTACTTAATTCGTCGGATTGTAATCGGAATCATCGGATGAGTCTTCTTCGGTTTCTGAATTGCTCGATAGGGGTAATCTATGTTGTTCCTCACCACTAGAGTCCTCGTTAGTTTCTTCATTTGGATCAACATCAACAAGCAGTGGCTCTTCACGTCGAATTCGCACCGGCGTGTCTAGGCGAATAAAAGAGGAGTCAGGAATACCGTTTGAGTTGGGCTCTTGATACGCGGTGCCCCCTTCCTCGAATAAAAGACGCCCGGTAAATGTTGCGATGGTGGATAGTGTTGACTACTTTCCACGGGTCACCCTTGGCGAGATCATCAAGATAAAACACTTGTTTCACCCATGTGGCTAAAACGAACAGGTCGTCCTCATACCATGATGTACTAGTGTTCACAGAAGTTATGCCGTATTGATCGGTTTTCATGCTCTGCGGCCGTGTGTCAAACCATCTACACTTGAAAAGGTACACTTTCATGCCTTCCCCATAATGCAGTTCCACAATTGAATGGAGAACACCGTAATAGTCAACTCCACCATCCCCACCATGTGCCATAACCCCTGAATTTTGTGTTTTCAGTCTGAGGTCTCTCTCTTTATATCGAAATAACACACCATTCACCTTGCACGTCGCATAAACTTTTGAATAGACCGGCCTCATCGCTAAAAGTCTGAGTTCATGCGACCAATTTGGGTGATTATCATTTTTAATAAGGTCCATCTGCAACCATCAGAATCAACTATAAATATGAATAAATAGACACAATAATATATAAACACGTATAGAATAGTGTTAAAGTTACGTACCCAGCGGCCGAAATACTCGTCCGGTTGTGGTAATCGACATCACCTCCTACTTGTTCACAGTGTAGATGTATGTTCTTCCAAAACTGAACGTCTGGACAGTTGATTAATACCCACCAATGTGCAATGGCTACCTCATAATCTTTCAACTTGTAGGAAACTGGCATGTTTCCACCGAGTACAACATCGTCGGAGAGTATGGAAAGATTGAACTGTGAAGGTACATCTTCCGGTATGCTTTCCTGTAACGCTCCTAAATACAGCTTCATGTAGGTGACGCACTCGTGCGCAATATATGCTTCAGCTATACATCCTTCAGGTGCGGATCTGTTTTGGACAAAACCACCGTATTGTCCAAGTTGCCTATAAATCAAGTATATAAAGTGTTATGATAATACATTAACACTATATCACATATATTGATGAGGAAATTAACATAAGGTGTAAAATACGTACATTTCCATCGGATACATCCAAGTGAAGTGCACAGGACCGGTAAGCAACAACTGCCAGGAAGATGGATAATGAGGTGAGGCATGATGTCGAAAAAATTTGGAGGAAATATCATCTCAAATTTACACATGATATGAACGATGTCTTGTTGCATTTCCCGGAGGTCAGATTTTCTCACTTCCCGTGTGCATACCTTCTGGAAAAATCTTTCCAACGCTACTAACGGCTCCACAACGTGACGGGGAAGGAACGGTCGAATGAAAACAGGGAAGAGACGTTGTAGCAGGATATGATTGTCATGACTTTTCAACCCGTACAGATTGTTGAATTGTCTGTTCACACACTTGGCTATATTTCCAGCAAAGCCTGGAGGATACTTGGCCCGACTTATCCAATGGAAAATTTCTGGTTTATGCTCAGGCTTGACGGTGTAAGGAGCTTGAGGCATTTTTCTCTTCCCTTGTTTCAACCATAGTTGTTTTCTGATATTCATGTTTTGCAGATCAGTGCGAGCCTTAGGACCGTCTTTCATCTTCCCCTCCAAGTTCAGCGTTGTGCCCAACACACTTTCAGAAACATTTTTTTCTATGTGCATAACGTCTAGGAAGTGACGGATCAGCAACTCACACCAGTACGGGAGTTCCCACAATATGCTCTTATGTGTCCAGAATTTGTACTCCTCAGGTCTTTCAGGTATTTCCGCTACAATATCGGGATGATTGCTGAGGGGCCCAAAATCGTACTCATTAAGCACTGCTAAAATTTCTCTTCCCGTCCATCTTCTGGGAGGACCACCGTGTTCTTCGGTTCCATCAAATGCGGCGGACTCGTAACGCCAGTCGTGATCCGCCGGAAGGAACACATGATGACCCATTCGGCATATCTTATTGCAATGAGGGGTGCTCCCATAATCGCTGAGGCACTCTGGACAAGCCTTGTATCCCCTAACAACGCTGCCCGACAACATCCCATAAGCAGGAAAATCACTAATGGTACTAATAACCATGGCATGCATCTGGAACGTCTCCTGCTTGTACTTGTCAAAAGTGGGATGACCAACGTCCCACAATACCTTAAGCTCTTCAATCAATGGTCTCATATACACATCGAGACATTTCCCTGGGTAACCAGGCCCCGGAATCAACAACGTCAACATATTATATTCCTTCTTCATGCACATCCACGGAGGAAGGTTGTAAGGTACCAAAACCACCGGCCATATACTGTATGAAAGACTCATGGTACCGAAAGGGTTGAACCCGTCGGTTGACAGCCCGAGCCTGACGTTTCTGACATCTGACGCAAAATGAGGAAACTCATTGTTTATATGCTTCCAAGCCGCTCCGTCAGAGATGTGTGTCATGATATCTGCGTCTCCCGCGTCCCGCTCACCGTGCCACCTCATAGCTTTTGCGGTGGTTTCTGACATGTACAACCGCTCAAGCCTATCTCTCAACGGAAAATACTGAAGCACTTTCACAGGTTTTCTATTGCCTGCTCCCGTCAACTTATATCGGTCAGACTGACATATTGGACATGCGTCAAGGCTAGCAAGGTCATTCCCTTCTGCATCTTTACCCCAGAAGAAAACGCAGTCAAATGCGCATGCATGGATCTTAATGTAGGAAAGCCCTAGATCTTTGAGGATACTTCGGACCTTACGGTGATTGGTAGGATTACGATGACCCTCCTCCAACAACGAAGAAGTGTATTGTAGATATTCATCCACTTGCCTGATGCTCCCTTTTGTCTCGACTTTAATCCTCATTACCTCCATCACACTTTCAAGAACTGTCTTCTCAGAACTTGAAGACACAGGGGTCTGTTGCAATGCAATCAGTTTGTTGTACTTATCAAAGGCAACAGTGTTGACAACTTGTGGAAACGGCTGCACCGGGTCCTGCATATATTGTTCCCCACGTACACCGCTTTCAAAAGGAAATACGTCGTTGACGAATGCCATTGTTGGATCGTTGGATGTACTACTACTGCCCGCCTCAAAATACTGCCCATGATCATGCGATCCATCTAATGATGGCTCACCGTGATATATCCAACGTGTGTACTTCGGCCAAAACCCATGCATTACTCTTTAGGTGCTCCCATACTATCCTAATCGGAAATTGACACATATCACTGCGACACTTACATTTCTTGCACGGGCAATAATGGTATTCCTTCCCGTTTGCATTTTTCTCGACGAACTGCAAAAAATCCACAACTCCTGTAGTGTATCGTCGGTCATGCCTTGGAAGCGAAATCCAACTCTTATCTCGATCCATATATAGCCTGATAATAATATATATGTATAACTTTAATTAATAAGAAATTAATTAACACATATATATTACAATATATATTATTATCAACATCAACTCATATATATATATATATACCATTAATTAACAACCATTATTTAAGTTCATTACATTATCAACAACCATTAATTAACATATTTATATATATTTTAACACTAATTAAAATAACATCAAATTAAAACACATAATTAAACTCTAACTGAAAATCAACTCAACTACAACTCAAAATCAACATATATACATACATTCTAACACTAAAACAACAAACAAACAAAAAATCACTTACTATATCAAAATCACTAAAACTCAAAATCAACTCAACTAAAACTCAAAATCAACATATATACACATATACGTACCTATATATAGCTCCACAATGTAAGAGAGGACGGATTTCAACAATACCCACAGATTTTTCACTCTTTCTCCCGTTTTTTTTCGTTTTTTTTTAAATGAGCAGTTTCTGTCCAGATCTGAAAATATAAAGACTTATAGCCGACGAAAATTCAAATTTCGTCGGCCAAACTTTCTAAAGTTTTCGTCGGCTATACTTTAAGAGAAAGGCCGACGAAAATTCAAATCGTCGGCCAAACTTTCTAAAGTTTTCGTCGGCTATACTTTAAGAGAAAGGCCGACGAAAATTCAAATCGTCGGCCATTCTAGGGGTATAGCCGACGAAAAATATTTTTTAGTGACGAAAGAAAAAATCTTCGGCCATTCTTGGGGAATAGCCGACGATTTTTTATTTTTAGCGACGACAGACAATATCGTCGGCCATTCTTGGGAATAGCCGACGAAAAAACTATGTCGTCGGCCGTTTTTTTTTTTTTCGTCGGTAATACTGTTTTTTCTGGTAGTGATTATTAATCTTCTTCGTTATAACAACGGACGACAAAAGAAATTTGATGATTGATCTTTTGAGCAAAGGAAAGCTCTGGGTCGAACACCATTCAGTTACGCCTGAATATAGCCAAGAAAATGATTGTAGATTCGGTGCAAAACTTTTGACCCAACTTCTATTAGTGAAATTTTCAAAACAAAACCAGACTTCCAACTTCTCTAGTCTCATTCCTGAGATGTCTAGGCTTTTTAAATCCATACTGAATACATCTATATGTTTTAGGTTTGGACAGCAAATTTTGAGATCCCTCCTTCCTCTACACATCCATAAGCTCAACTTTTCTAGATAAGGGAATGAAGAACCAGAAAATAAATCCACACGTAAAGCTCTATTATCAGAGAAATTCACATGAGCTAGAGACAAAGTATGAAGTGAACGGAGATAAGACCCAACAACATAAGAAGAGGGAAACCCTAGCCATGCCTTTGCTTTCCCACAGCTACTACTCCTTAATGAGTGGCACAAAAATTGACACTGAGGCAGATTATACCTGTTTCCAGTACTCAATCGGATGTCGAGTACAAGTTCCTCAACCCTAGACAAACAAGAATTGTTCAGACCACCTCCACCTCTTGGAAGGGAAATTTTGAGGCATGGGTACAACACATTATAGCTTTGTTCATTGCGAGCTAATACTGTGTCGATGATCCTTGTTCTTATCTGGTGATGGTCAGCTTCACTACTAGTAAAAATCTCGTAGAAGTCAATGATGGGATAGGAAGACCATACATCATTCCATCGTCGAGATAAGATAGGTGTTTGGCCAACCGATGTGAAAGGTAAGAACAAGAGTACGAGGTGCAATATATCATCTGGGAGATCACTGATTCTGTCAGCTGAAGAATCACTATTTTGCTCATGACCTGAAGGTTCTTCTTCAGGAGTAAAACAGTTGGCAAAGATGTTTCCCATGGCAAAGTTTAAAATCACAAAAGATAGAGTATGCACATACACCTAGAAGATGTGTTTATACCTACGATTTTAATCCTTGACAAACTTCGAGAGCTTCATCTAACAAGTCCAAGACCATGTATACCAGAATAGGAATCGCATAATCCATTACGAATACAACTCTATGACCAAAAGTACCATCATGCCTAATTGTATACAAAATCTAGATATGGGCTTGATGTATGACCATGGCGAATTTAGATATTGTGGAGTGGCCGGGTAAGGGAAGGAGAAGAGGTGAGTGAGTTGAGAGGGAAACAATGGGTTGTCGATGACGGCATGACATGAAATGGTGGAGAGAATGTAAACCCTGACGAAAGGCCTCACTTGAGATTATTTAACAAGATTGTTTTACTATAACTTTAGAAAAGTCCAAATTAGCCTGAGATTATTACTCGAAGCAGGCGGGATACATTGGGGGTAAGGTATATATTCATATTCATGTTTAGGGTTAAATGAAAATAACTTAAATAAGCTCCAAATAACTAGCAATATGATAATATGCCTACACCAGAGGCAACATCCTCAGGGTTGTCTTACTGCTAATATATCAATTTGACCTGATGAGTGCCTCCTACTGTTAATGTGGTAGCTCTTCTATCTAGCAAGTCATCATAAATGAAGCCAGTCAAACAGTTACATTATTTTACAACACATTACTTTGAGTTCATCAACCTCTCAATCTCTCATATTCCAACTTTTTTGTTTTGACAAACAACAATCAAGTGAATCAACAATATCAAAAAGAAGAACAACTACAGTTACCACCGGCCAGAAACCACAAAAAAGTAAGGGTACCGACCTAAAACATATAGAAAAGTATGTTATGATTGAATGAATACTTTATATTGACATCACAGAAAAATATATACAGATGTCATGCCTTGTACAAGTCGGTCATCTCCAACAAGACAAGAGATTAATAAGGCAAGTATAACAAGATTACAGATTTACTGAAATACATAATATTATCTAAATCATTCATAATTCAATAATACGATTTACTTTCCAACACTCCCCCTCAAGTTGGAGAGTGTATGTCAAGAACTCCCAACTTGCTCAATAAAGACCTGAACTTGTTTTTGCCTAATGCTTTCGTGAACACATCCGCAAGTTGTTGCAAAGTACCAACAAATCAAGTTCTGACTGAGCCATCTGTTAGATCATAATTCTCATACAAATGTATGCCCTAAAACATGAAAATTACTTGTTCTATGAGTTTATTATAATGTTGACTAATCTATTTTCATGTTTTGTAGAAAATCTTGACAAGAGGAGAAAATATGGAATTCCGGCAATTTTTCCGTGTACCACCACTTTTGGCGGCACAAATGGCGGCATACCACCACTTGAGGCGGTTCCATACATTTTCCGGTCATCTTTATGGAGGAGCAAAGGAGGAGTAGTACATGGTGCTATCACAACTAAATTCCAATCAAATTGGTTGCATTTCAACTCCGCCACCTTTCTCCATTTCCCACACCA
The DNA here is from genome assembly GCA_963682095.1 of Potentilla sterilis. Taxonomy (NCBI): domain Eukaryota; kingdom Viridiplantae; phylum Streptophyta; class Magnoliopsida; order Rosales; family Rosaceae; genus Potentilla; species Potentilla sterilis. The sequence continues at coordinate 28,459,677 of OY821764.1, forward strand.
TCATAACTCATCTCATTATCCAAAAGTCAAATCTATTGTATGCAAAAATTTGATTTGTTTTTGAGGCAATCATCACCTTTATCCCCATCATTACCTAGTCTAAACTAATCCATATCTCTACCCATCTTTTGACATTATTTTTGGGGAACTTTCTCCACTCTCACACTCCTCCTCTTGCACCTTACAGTTGGAAAAATGGGGCAGCTTCTCCATTGTTTTCCTCTCCCCATCTTTCCACTCCTTTACTCATCTTTATTCAAGTCTCTCTCTTCCCTCATTCATCCATACCCACCTACACCACACTCTACCTCTTTTCTCTCTATATTCTCTACATTTTCCACCATCTTTTCCCCCACAAACCTCCATAACCACCACCTTCAATCCATAACCTCCATTACCACCACCTTCAAGTCCACCATCTTTTACTTCTACCCATCTCATTCTATATACACAAAACTTCACCACTTCCCCATCCTTCCATTCCACACTCCATCATCAAGCAAGGAGAAGGAAGAGGAGTCTAGTGTCATTCATTTGAGGATTCACCACCACCACCTTCATCATCACCATGACAAGGCCTCCATGAGTTCATTATCACCATCCTCAACTTGAGTTTTATTAGTCACTTCTCTACCCTTACTATTTACTTTGTTGTTCATGAACATGTTGAAGCTTGTGTATTTGATCATGAGTGAGTAGTTAGTTTGTTGGGGCTAGGGTTGAAAGCCCTAACCAATCTTGTATGACATTGATGTAAATATTGTGTTTGATGCACTTTTCATTAGCACTTTAATATGCTAGATCAAGAGTTGAACAATCATGCTTGAACTTAATCAATTTGGGTATGTTTGTTTGCCATGACATGATAAATGATTAGGGTTTGATTAACCTTAGTTGTTTGAAGCATGATAACATATCATATGTGCATATTAGGGTTGTGAACTACAATCACTTAGAGATAAGCATGGTTGGTTTGCATAATTTCTTCATCTCCAAGCTTTATGCACTTAGGGAATTGCATTAGATGCCTAACCGGATTGAAATGCATGACTTGAGTAGTTGAGTATTACACCCGAGAGGGGTTGCTTGATACCATCAAATGAGAGTGTCCCTTAACATACCCGAGAGGGATATGAGGAGAGAAATTGCCTAATTAAAATGACATTATTCACATTAGAAACGTCATTGTTTACAAGAGAGGCTAGAGGAGAAAACCTTAAGTCCCAACTCCCATCCATTTCATCACATCTAGTTTAGCATAGCTTAGTTTACATTTCAAGTAATCATTTAGTTTCTAGGCAACACCATTTCCAAACCAAAATCAAATCACTACACCATCTTGCATATATTCACCATGAACTTGGGTTCACTTTGTCCCTCTGTTTGTGACTTGTACATTTGCATATTAATCTAGCATCCCTTAGGTTTCCTAGCTAAAGTGGGTTTTCCAATCCCTTGGGTACGATATCCCCTACTTATAATCCCCCTATACTATAACTTGGCCCTTATACTTGAGGGTGACATTTTTTCTAACACCATCTAGTATCTTATCTCGAATGAAGTGACAATCCATCTCAATGTGGCGAGTTATTTCATGGAAAACTGGATTTGCAGCTATGTGAAGAGCTACCTGATTATCACAATGCAAAATAGGTGGTCTAGGAATAGATATATGCAAATCAGCAAATAAATACTGGAGCCAAATAAGTTCACAGCATGTACAAGCCATAGCTCTATAATCTGCCTCTGCACTTGATAATGAAACTGTCCTCTGCCTCTTAGTGCGCCATGATATCAAAGAATTTCCTAAAAAGACACAATATCCAGTCGTAGAACAACGAGTAATAGGACGGCCTGCCTAATCAGAATGACAGAATGCTTTCAAACTAAGGTCATTGTTAGAACTCAAAAACAAACCTTAACCAGGACAAGATTTCAAATATCTGACAACTCGAAGAGCTGCTGTCATATGATGTAGGCGAGACTCATGCATAAACTTGCTAAGAACATGAACTGAATAAGTGATGTCAGGTCTGGTGATTATGAGCTAAATGAGTCGTTCAACCAAACGCCGATACACATCAGGATCCTTATGCAACTCCCCCTTATTTGACAATTTTGAATCATCCATGGGAAAGTCAACAAGTTTGACACCTAAGAGATCGGTGTCCTTAATAATATCCAACGCTTACTTTTGTTGAGAAAGTAATATGCCTTTTTGTGAACGTGCAATCTCAATGCCAAAGAAAACTTTAAGGTCACCCAAATCCTTAATACGAAAATGAAAATGCATAAATTCCTTGGTAGCATGAATAGAGTCTAGGCTGTTCCCAGTAATGAGAATATCATCAACATAAATCAATAACACTGTAAGAGAATCACCAACCTTTTGTACGAAAAGAGAATAATCAGCTTTAGATTGAACAAAACCGACAGCAAGTATAGCTTCAGTGAACTTATAGAACCATTGCCGAGAAGCTTGCTTCAGACCATATAGTGATTTGTGGAGGCTACATACATAATTCTCCCCCTGTCGCTGAAGACCTGGAGGAGGGGACATATATATCTCTTCATGTAAATCACCATGAAGAAAAGCATTATTAACATCAAGCTGATGAAGGGACCAATGCTGACAAGCTGCAAAGGCAAGAACACAGCGAACTGTAATCATGTTGGCAGTAGGAGAAAAAGTATCACAGTAATCAATACCTGCAGCCTGAGTAAAACCCTTGGCCACAAGGCGAGCCTTGTAATGCTCAATAGAACCATCGACCTTGGGTTTAATCCGATATACCCATTTACAAGCAATTGGTCGTTTACCAGGAAGAAGAGTAACTAATGACCAAGTACTATTGGCTGTGAGGGCTACAAGTTCCTCATGCATAGCAGTCTGCCAATTAGAATCAGAAGAGGTTTGATCATAGGAAGATGGTTCTTCATCCCTACTGTTTCTGCCTAAACCCGGGGGTCTAGTAGATACTTGATGAATCCAACTCGATCTCCTGCAATCCTGCTTACTAAGGGGAATACCGGGCGTGCCGGCCTTCACCTCTCCGATGCCTAAGTTAGTATAGTTGGAATATATATAACCTGGGCACGTATGTAAGCAGGGAGAGAGACAAGTTACCTATTTATGGTGGTAGCTGAGGCCTATATATAGGTGGTTGGGGGTGAGGGCTGGCCTCATCCTTCGATGTGGGACTAGTTCTCTTCTGTTTGGACATTCTGGTGCCCTCTTTGGTAGGCGGGCGTCCCTGGTCCTAGGATCCCTGGAGGCAGGATAGACCGCTGGGGCCCGAGGCTTGGTGCTGGTGGTCCGATCCTGGGTCCTGGTCCGGGCCTTGGTGCGCTTGCTGCGGGTCTGTGGGCCCTGGTGTAGCCTCTCTGGCTACTGTCAACAAGTCCTCCAAGTTCCCGGTCAAGTGCAATCTTGAATGGGGACTTAAGATCTGTCTTGCTCTTGGCCTGCAGACCCGCAGGGTTACCAACCTACCGGTGCTCAGTCCCCCAAGTCCGCGTTAAAGATTGGGCGTGACCGAGGTGAGTATCTGGATCTTGAATGGGCGTTCCTAAAGTATCGAAACGAGTCCCGGATGAACCATATCGGTGCGAGGCGGAGTTCACGGGAGCTCGACGGGCGTCCTGCCATATCGAAACGAGTCCCGGATAAACTTGCAGACTAGCCTTCGGGAAGGCCTGTTGGTGCGTGGAATAGGCCAACAGGTGCCCGAAGGGTGTTATGGCCGCGCTGAGGCGTTGTTTTAACACTTGCTAGCTCTTCTCAGCTTTTGTTGTTTAAGCGTTGAGGTAATATGCAGGTTTGTTAGCCTGCAGGGAGACTTGCTCTGTGTTAGAGAGACAATCTGCCCGGTGGAGTGGCGTTGAGATAACGAGTCTCGCCATGTATCCCCAAGGGTATCACAGTTCAGTGTGATGCATGGTTTTTATCCTGCTGGACAAGAGTACATTGGTTAGATGTAAGCTCGCCCGGGTTTATAAAGCCCATGCGTTTAGAAGCCTCGAGTTGTTGCTGGCTCGTCCCTGCCCGTAGGCGTAGGGAATGACATCCGATAGAATATTTCGGAGCTGGTTGAATGTCACATGCCCGGTGGAATGCCATAGTGCTGGGCGGATCTCGACCGGGCGGTCTGCCATATCGGGGTGAGTCCTCCAGTGAAATGGCATACAGCCGGTGTAAATAACCGTGACACGTCATGGTGTCGGGTTGATTTGAAGGTTGACCTTCTTTGTGAAGCGAGGAGAGGGGACGCCTCGCTGCGTGCTCCTTGTTTACTAACTGTTGCTTGCGGGTGGGACATGTGGCTGACATGCAATGAAGGGGGAGCCCATCAGTTCCATCAGTTATGATGGTATGGGATCCTTTATTGATGCCGTGGGCACGTGTCGGCAGGGGGCGGACTGAGATGGAGGGGATCGACGGCTGGGGTTGCCTGACCTTTGTTGTTGCCCTATTTATCGTCTCATCTGCTTTCCTCCTGCCGTACTTTGCTTACCCTTTGCCTTCTGCTCTCCTCTTCCATCTTTCGGCAGAACTGAACTTTTGTTTTGAGGTTTGATGGCGTCTGGGAGATCTGCGCATTATGCCAGTGGCGGTCGTGGGCCTAGGAGGCACGAGCTGCGGGATGGTGATGGGACGATTTTCTGCGACGAAGCAATCAGAAGTATGGACGAGAGGGAGATTAGGGAGTTTCGGTCGAGGTGGGATATCAACTCTTCCGTTAAGCTTCGAGGCTTGCATCCCGGCGAGCTGGCCTGTAATCCGGAGCCGGGCTGGGTCGCTGTTTTTGATGACCAGTTCCGCAACGGACTATCGCTGCCGTTGCCGGGATTTGTCCAGTACATGCTGAGCTCACTGAATCTTTCCCCAGCCTAGCTTCCGAGCAATCAGTGGAGGCAGTTGCTTGGGCTTGGGTGCCTGTTCTGTTTGAGTTATATGGACTGGCCCACGGTTAATGAATTTTGGGCGCTGTACAGGATTTCTTACTGCAGAAAGGGCCAGTGCCGTGGTTGCGTGAATTTTGCCACGCGGGATCATGCTGCTGCCATTACGCATCTGCCGGCGACGGTTTTGGATGGCTGGAGGAGGTCGGTGGTGCTGGCCGGTGGTGCTGGCCGGTGGTAAGTGGCGGCGTACCTGGAGGGGTTATCAAGTGCCCGGGGCATATCAACCGATCGGGGACCAGACCTATGAATTGGAGAACCTGGAGAAGCAACGGTTATTCCGTTTGTTTTATGGCTGGGACCATGATAGCCGGAGCACCTACAATTTCACTCGGTGGAACGTGCTGGAGGTGCTGGGGATGGGGAGAAAACCTACTAATGGTCCTCGGCCCGCGCTTAAAGTTGAGGAGACTATCGAGCCGGATGAGGAGCTTATAGCAGCGAGGTTGATGGAGATAGGGGAGGAGGCCGCAAAAATTGTTCTTGACGTGGCTACCCAGAAGCGTACGGAGCATGCAAGGCCGGTGCCGCTAGTGTTCTCGGACGCTCATTATGGGAGGCGGCCGGGCGGCGAGAACAATTCCCCACTCCGCATTCGGGAGGTGCGGGCGGAGGGCCCACCGGGGCCAGAACCTGTGGCGCGACAAATGGCAGTGCGTACCTCGCGGGAGAGGGAATCGGTGGTTTTGCCCGAGCACCGTCGAAGCAGTCACAGTGAAAGTCCAGCAAAGAGAGCGAGGGTATTTGATGCGGGGGCGTCAAGCTCAGCCGGGCCGATGGAGCGAGCCATAGTCCCGACTGTGGAGGCGGGTGGTCGAAGGACTCAGGAACCGGAAGCCGTTCGTAGCTCTGGTGGTGGATTTAGTAGGCTTGTGGCTGGTATAATCGAAACCTTGGGGCTCGACCGGGAGGGGTCCTGGACCGAAAATCCGGGCGAGAGTATGGCGGAGGCCGTGGGACTAGCTCTACGGGTAAATGTTTTTCTGTGAGTCCTCTTCCGTGATGTGACATGAGCTGATGCTCCTTTTAATTTCTTTTGGCAGCTGGCTCAGAGGTTTTATGTCGCCGGCCCCAGAATGGAGGCTGCCACCGTCCTGGAGAAGCGGGTGGAGGAGCTGGGTGTTAAGGTGGGTGTGGCGGAAGCCAAGCTTGCGAAGGAAAGGGAGGAAGGCGGTCGGCTGAGCGCGGAACTCATGCGGGAGAGAGAGGAAGCCAACCGACAGCTTGCCGCTCGTGATGGGAGGATTGTCGAGTTGGAGGCAAAAGTTTTGGAGCTGCAGGCCCAAATGACGGCGGTCGTTCGGGGACGGGAGAGGCTGGTGGAATCCGAACTTGCTGGAGTGGCCGATAAGGCCGTTGACGAGTTTCGGGAGTCGCCAGATTTTGAGGAGATGCTGGAGAAGGCCCGTACGGAGGGTATAAGTGATGCGTATCTGGAGTGGCGGGAGAAAGGATGGCTCGACGCCGAGCGGATGGAGGCAGACATAGCCCTGGCCGTGATGAGGGAGTAGGAGCGGGAGCTAAAAGGTGGCGGGCCGGGGGTTGTGGGTTCCGGGAGCGCTAGCTAGGTGTTTGCTCTGTACATATATCCTGTAATTGGTGTAGTTTCTTTAATGCCATAACTGCACATTGCAATGCTTGCCGATTACACTTTCGTTCCTTTATGATTGCTACTATCTAGGGTAAAAGCGTAGGTGTTCGATATTCCACGGCCTGGTGGAATAGATGCCCGTAGTGTCTATGATGTGGAATGTTGCCGGGCCTACGGCCGCGGTGATCTGGTAGGGTCCTTCCCATGTTGGCTACAAGGCCAACGGCTTTTTCTGGACCTTCCTCATGACCCAGTCGCCGACTTGTAGCTTTCTTTCCCGGACCCTTCTATCGTAGTACCGGGCGACCCGCTGCTTGTAGGTTTGGTTTCGCATGTGCGCTCGGTCGCGCCGCTCCTCGATGAGGTCCAGGTTGAGTAGTAAGCCGTCGGCGTTTGTGTCGGCGTCGTAATTCTCGACCCTGCCGCTGGGTATCTCAGTCTCCACAGGGAGCACTGCTTCACTCCCGAATGCCAAGCAGAACGGGGTCTCTCCTGTTGCCTCTGCTGCCGTTGTCCGGATGGCCCATAATACCGCGGGGAGTTCCTCGGCCCAGCATCCCTTCTTGGCATCCAGTTTCTTCTTAAGAAGAGTTTTGATAATCTTATTGACCGCTTCTGCCTGGCCGTTGGTCTGCGGGTGTGCTACCGAGGCAAACAGCATCCGGGTCCCTAGGGAGGCTGTGTACTGGATGAGATCCGCGTTGTTGAATTGCGTCCCATTATCCGTGATAATAGTCTGCGGCACCCCGAACCTACAGTAGATGTTTTTCCACAGGAATTTCTTAACCCGTTCCTCAGTGATCTTTATCAAAGGTTCTGCCTCGACCCATTTAGTTTGGTAATCCACTGCCACGATGGCGTACTTGTATTGTCCTACTGCCACGGGGAAAGGGCCAATGATGTCCAATCCCCACTGTGCGAAAGGCCAAGGTGCCAACAGGATTGATAATGCGATTGCCGGGGCACGAGGTACCGAGGCGTACATGTGGCATTTGTGGCAGCCGCCTGATATTTTCCTTGATACTGCCGCCATATCGGGCCAGAAATAGCCCGCTCGGAGCGACTTGTGGGATAATGACCTTGCGCCGGAGTGATTACCGCATACCCCTTCGTGGATCTCTCGCATGATTGCTTCTCCTGCCTCCTTAGTCACACACCTCAGCTGGGGGAAGCTGTGGCCCCTTCGGTATAATTGGCCGTTAATGAGACCATACCGGGCACACCGGAGGTGCAGCCTCCTGGCTTCCACCGCATCCTGGGGGCTGGTTTTGTCGGTCAGATACTTGACTATTGGGTCCATCCAGCTCGGTGGTACTTGTTCTACCGCGAATATTTCGGAGATGGTCTTGCTTATACTTGGCTTTTGGAGGGTCTCGATTTTAGCTCTCCGGTACTCTGGAGGGTAGTTTCCGGTTGCTAGCCTTGCAAGGGCGTCTGCATGCCTATTTGCCTCCCGGGGAATATGTTGGATCGTGGCGCCGCGGAAGAACCCGATCAGTGTTTTGGCCAAAGCCTGGTAGGAGTCTAGCTGAGGATCTTTAACCTCGAACACCCCGTTCATCTGGTTGACTACCAAGCTGGAGTCGCTGTATATGTCCATGGATGAGATTCCCAGCTCCTTGGCCATTTGCAGACCGGCTATGAGGGCCTCGTACTCGGCAGCGTTATTGGAGGTGGTAAAAAGGAACCGTAGTGCATACTCGTACGATTGGCCATCGGGTGAGGTCATCATGACCCCGGCCCCACTCCGTTTGGCGGTTACGGAGCCATCCACGTAAAGTTTCCAGCCGGTGGGAAGGTCTGGTTCGACCTTGGCGGTTTGTTCTGCCCCTGCGTCCTCGAGCGGGGCGGGATGGTCTTCTACCGCCATTGGGGTGAGCTCACATATGAAGTCCGCAGCAGCCTGTCCCTTGATGGTTGTTCGTGGGGCATAGGTGATGTCGAACTCCCCTAATTCGACTGCCCATCGTACGAGCCTCCCGCTGGTGTCTGGTTTTTGCAGGATCTGCCGCAGGGGGTGGTTGGTATATAAGGTGATGGAATGAGCCTGGAAGTAGTGCCGGAGCTTCCTGGCGCTAACAATCAAGGCTAGAGCCAATCTCTCTATATCAGTGTACCGGCCCTCGGCTCCTGTAAGTCCCTTTCCCGCGTAGTATACCGGAAGTTCGAGCGTGCCCTCCTTTCTGACGAGAGTGGCGGAGACGGCGGCTGCGGATGCGGTTATGTAAAGGTACAACATTTCTCCCGGCAGTGGTTTGGATAGAAGAGGAACTGCAGCCAGGTATGCTTTGATGGACTGGAACGCTGCCTCATGCTCCGCAGCCCAGAGTATCTTCCTGGTTTGCTGTGCCTTGAGCAGTTTAAAGAACGGGACGCACTTATCGGTTAAACGGGAGATGAATCTGGCCAGGGCTGCCAACCGGCCGGTCAAGATCTGGACCTGGTTTCTCTCTCCTGGTGTTTCCATATCAAGGATTGCCTGGACCTTCAGCGGGTTGGCTTCTATCCCTCGCTGGCTGATGATGTGCCCTAGAAAAAGACCCTCTGAAATCCCGAAAAGACACTTCTTCGGGTTCAAGCGCATTCCGAATTTGAGCATTTTACCGATGACCACGGCCAAATCCCGGACGTGGGCCCCCGCAGTTAAGCTTTTGACCAACATGTCATCAACGTAAACTTCCACGGTTTTGCCCATCTCTTGTTCCAGCATTTGGTTCACCATCCGCTGGTAGGTGGCGCCGGCGTTCTTTAGACCGTACGACATCCTCTTATAGCAGTAGGTGCCTCGGTCGGTTGTGAATGACGTGTGTTCTTCATCATCCGGGTGCATCCTTATCTGGTTGTACCCGGCGTAGGCGTCCATGAAGCTGAGCAGCTTGAAGCCGGATGTGGAGTCAATGAGCTGATCAATCCGAGGGAGCGGGAAGCTGTCCTTTGGGCACGCCCGGTTTAGATTCGTGAAGTCCACGCACATACGCCACTGACCGGTTGCCTTCTTCGATACCATGACCACGTTGGCGAGCCAGCGCGGGTACTGGACTTTCCGGATGAAACCTATGCCCATGAGTTTCTGCACTTCTTCTCTAATCGCCTCATATTTTGCCGGGCTGAAAGACCTCCTCTTTTGCCTCGTCGGGGGGACGCTGGGTAATGAGTTTAGCCGGTGAACGGCTATCTCTGGGGATATGCCCGGCATGTCTTCGTAGGACCATGCGAAGACCGAACTGTGGTCCCGGAGAAAGGCGATGGGTTCTTCCCTGACGACCGGGTCGAGTTGTGTCCCTATCACTATACTTCGGTCCGGGTGGTCTTTGGAAATACAGATGGCTTCGGTTTCCTCCACGGCCGAAGGTCGCTCTGGTTTCTCGGTGAATGTGAATCGCCTAACTCTACCTGGAGCGATGTCATCACGGGGGTCAAGACTCAGATCCGGCGCTGGTACTTGCTGAGCGGTTGTAAAGACCTCGGCCCGCTTCCTCCCGTGGGTCAGGGCTTCTGCGTAGTACTTACGGGCGATTCTCTGGTCCCCACGTATAGTTATAACTCCGGCTGGTGAAGGCATCTTCAACATCAGCATATGGCCGGCAATGAACGTTTTGAGCCTCCATAACCCTGGCCGACCGATTATACCATTGTACGACGACAGGCAGTCGACGATGATGAATTCCAAATGCTCTGTTTTCGTTCTGTCTCCCTTGCCGAAAATGATTGGTAGGTAATCGGATCCTAGAGGCTGGACTACCTCACCGGAGAAGCTTATCAGCGGCTCGTTATCCTGGGATAACTTGTTCCTCCCTCTTTGCAGCCCTCAGTACGCGTCTCGGAACATTACGTTGACAGAGGCTCCAGTATCGATCAGCATACGACTGGTTATCCAGTGGTCTATTTGGACCGTGATAAGGAAGGGGTCGGTGTGCGGTTGGATCACATCCTCCGGCTCTTCATCCTCATAGAAAGTGACCGAGTTCCATCCGGTTTTAGCGGCTTGGACGCTTCGTTCTCTGAAGGCGTAAACCTCCCTTCCCCGGATTGATCTCAGGCACCGCTTCTTTGAGCTCCGGGTGAGCTGACCGATATGGTCCCCACCGTGGATCATGTTAATGCTCCCGTGTACCTCGATCCACCCTGGGGTTCGTGTGCATATAGTCCCTATCGGCCGAGCTCGCGGTCGGTCCGCGCTGGGGCTACCGGGGCGGGCTTGGTCTTTTCGACCGCCTTCTGCGGTTTCCGATCTGGGATCCGAAGGTCCGGTTCTTGGGGTTTTCTTGCTGGCGAAGGAACCGGGGCCCGTGGTGTCCGCTCTGCTGACACAGCTACCTGGATCCGAGCTGGGTGCACAAAAGGTGGTCCTCTCCTTGGTCGGGGATCATTGTCACTGCTTCGCCGGGGTTGTCACTCCTCCCGCGCCTCTATCCCCCTGGCGGCTACAGGTACCCGGCTGTTATGTAGCCGCCCGGTTTTGCTTCCGTGAGGGGATGGTGGTATGTCCTCTGAGATCCGCTTGGGCGCCTTGTTCCCATATGTCTCTTGTTCCGCCTGAGCATGCCTAACGGCCACGGTCATCAGCTCGTCGTACGCCAGCGGCCCCTGCGCTTGTAAGTTGTACGAAAGTTCCCCAGCTCTTAATCCTTGCTTGAAGGCCATTCCCGCGATCCTCTTATCCAAGTTTCTAACCCCGGACGTGGCGATCTGCCACCGGTTAACGAAGGCGCGTAATGGTTCGTGGTTAGCCTGCATGCAATCGAAGAGGACCGTCGATGGCTGGGCTGCCGTGGCTTTAAGGATGAACCGGCCGACAAACCTATCGGCCAACTGTGCGAAAGTTTCGACCGAGTTCACCGGTAGCTCGTAGAACCAACCCAATGCCTCCCCTGCGAGCGTTTCTCGGAATACGTTGCAGCACATGGCATCCGAATAGCCCCTAGCGCTTGTCTGCGACTTGAAGCTGTCCAAGTGCCGGTACGGGCAGCTCGTTCCCGAGTATGTCAACTTCAGAGGCCTTTGGCCGGCAAATCCCCCCGTTTCCCGGATCTGGCGTGGGAAGGGTCCAATGCGCTCGGTAAACCGTGCGCCGTCCTGCGGTCGTCCCGCCTTCCTCTCGCTGGTCTCCATGCGGCTCTTTATGTCCGATACCGAAGCAGAAAGTGCCTCGATCATCCGCGCGGTGGAGCTATCCCGCTCGCCTGATGCCTGATCTGTGCGGTACGGGAGCTTGACTGGGCCGGAATCTTTCAGAGCCTCTGAAAAGAGAGGTACGGGCACATGGACAGTCTTCCTCCTGCCCGTAGGCTGCCCGGTTCCGAGATGCGGGAATTCGCTAGCCTTGCTTGCCGTGTGCGAGGCCGCCCGAGGGGTACCTGGCTGGCCTTCTCGCTCCAGGGTTGCTAACAGGGCGGTGGTTACCGCCTTCAGTTCCCGACTTCGGGCCTCCGCTCTTAACCGATCCTGATCGCCCTCCTTCCGCAATCGCTCAATTTCTGCCTTCATCTCTCTTATTTCCCCTGCTCCAAACGGGTCGGGATTCTCTGAGACTTGATGATCGTGAGCCTTGTTTCGAACAGGAGAAAGTGCGAACCTCGCACCGACCTCGGCCTTTATGCTACGGGCCGGGCCGGGGAACTGAATTCGCGCTTTCGGACTTCCTTTGCGGTCGGGGGAAAGAACGAACCTCGCACCGATCGCGGCCCCTGCGTGTGGGGCCCGGCCGGGGAACTGAATTCGTTCTTTCGATCCTTCCGTGCTGGCCTTTATCTTCCTTCCTTCCATGGCTTCCGGACTACGGATTTAGCGATCTCTCAAAGGGTCACTAGAGCCCTACTTTCCGGCACAGCGACACTGACTTTTTGAACGACCTTCCCACAGACGGCGCCAATTGTTTCTGCCTAAACCCGGGGGTCTAGTAGATACTTGATGAATCCAACTCGATCTCCTGCAATCCTGCTTACTAAGGGGAATACCGGGCGTGCCGGCCTTCACCTCTCCGATGCCTAAGTTAGTATAGTTGGAATATATATAACCTGGGCACGTATGTAAGCAGGGAGAGAGACAAGTTACCTATTTATGGTGGTAGCTGAGGCCTATATATAGGTGGTTGGGGGTGAGGGCTGGCCTCATCCTTCGATGTGGGACTAGTTCTCTTCTGTTTGGACATTCTGGTGCCCTCTTTGGCAGGCGGGCGTCCCTGGTCCTAGGATCCCTGGAGGCAGGATAGACCGCTGGGGCCCGAGGCCTGGTGCTGGTGGTCCGATCCTGGGTCCTGGTCCGGGCCCTGGTGCGCTTGCTGCGGGTCTGTGGGCCCTGGTGTAGCCTCTCTGGCTACTGTCAACACCTACTAAGAGCTGCAACATAGGCAAGGTGCAATGGAGAATATCGCCGATATGAAATGAAATTACAAAGTGGGTAACGCGTGCATGGTGGAAGACTCGACCGAGGAGATAATGGATGATGTGGTGGCAGAATCACCTGCGAGCACTTATAATCACGGAGACGTACATTGGGAACACGAGTTCGTGTGGAGAGGCCTAAGGCAGGAGCTGATGAATCAGAAACAGGGTGATCGATTTCAGTAGGTAAGGAGTTATCATTTTCAGGAGAGGACTGCAGAGACTGATCAGTATCAGGCAGGGTTTATGATGAGGTATCAATCTCAATTGGAGGGGCAACTGTGGCCGAGTCGGATGACTCTAAAACTGGTGGGGAAGATGGAGGCCCATGAGAAACAGGTACAGTATGAGGCATAATGTCATAAAAAATAGGACAGGGCAAGGAAGAAGAAGAAGATGGTGAAACACCTGGAGAAGAAGACGTGAAATGGAAGGTATCTTCCAAAAAGGTAACATCATGATTGGTAAAAAGCTTTTTGGTTTCAAGATTGTATAGCTTATAAGCTTTCTGACCCATTGGATAATCAAGAAAAATACATGTGTGAGCTTGTGGAAAAAATTTTGATAAAAGATTAACAAAAGTTGCAAAAATGACACAACCGAAAACACGCATGCGAGAATAGTCATGAGGTTTAATGTAAAGAATCTCAAAAGGGGACCTCTTATAAAGTAAAAGTATAGGAAGTCTATTAATTGTGTATGCAGCAGTAAGAATGCATTCTCCCCAAAATTGAAGCGGTAAGTGTGATTGAAAACGAAGAGCTCGAGCAACATTTATGAGATGTCTATGTTTGCGCTCAACTACACCATTTTGTTGAGGTATATAAACGCAAGAAGTTTGGAAAACAACCCCCTGCTAGAGAAAAAAAATCTCGCAGAGAAAGAAATTCAGCTCCGTTGTCACAGCGAAAAGTTTGGACATGTGAATTAAATTGAGTTTTGACATAGGTTAAAAATTTACTAAGCAAATGTTGTGCCTTAATTTTGTGACGTATTGGGAAAACCCATGTAAAATGAGAGAAATCATCCACAATAGTAAAAAAATAATGAGCAAAATTAAGAGAAGGCGTCTTATAACGTCCCCAAATATCACAATGTATGAGAGAAAAACAATGAGATGTGGATATTGAACTAGAAGGAAAAGATTTGCGAGTTTGTTTAGCCAAAGGACAAATTTCACACTTACTTGTGGAATTAAAAGAACAATGAAGTGACTCATTGACTATATGTTGCAAACAGACAGAAGAAGGATTCCCCAATCGACGGTGCCAAAGATCAGAAGAGATGGTGATGTGACTTGCAAATGAGTGTTTGTTGGGAATAGTAGAGGACAACGCTACTAATTAATATAAGTCTCCACGTCGCTTTCCCACACCGATCATCATCCTCGTAGTCAAGTCCTTCAAAAAACACCAAGAAGGAAAGAAAGTTACCGAACAATGTAAATCATCAATGGTTCTCCCAACATACATAAGATTGACATGGAATGTCGAAACACATAAAACATTCCGTAGAACAGCTTTATTAATTATAACTGATCCTTGCATAGAAATATGTGCTTTAGTGCCACTTGGTAAAGTAATGGATGAATTGAACTTGCTGCGATTAGTAATCAAATCTGATGAACTGACAATATGGTGAGTAACTACACTATCAATAATCCACGGATTAGGGGTAACCAAAGACAAGGCAAATTTGGAAGCACAAACCATGATGAGAAAAGAGACGACAATTAATGAAGATAATAAGTGGTGTATCTGCACTGACGGTGGATATGCACCTAAACAAATTTGAAATGGGTCAGCCCCGAGACCCGAATACTTGGGTCGGGTCGACTCTGAAGTTTGACGGAGCAACGACGATTATGGCGTCGGAAGAGATGCGAGGCCGCAACGACGATTATGGTTTCAGAAGAGATGCGAGGTTGTGGCCTGGACCAAAAAAAAAAAACGCTGGGCTGCACGGAAAGGCTAAGAACGACGCCTGGATTGGGACAGAACAACAACTCCACGAACTGGAAATCTCGACGGCGATTCTGGGTTTGAGACGACGTCGGGTCGGAAGGACTCCTGCTGTCTTGAAGCAAAAAACGTCGGACTCGGCTGCGCCGGCGGGCTGGACAAGGACCGAAGACGACGTCAGACTGGGAAGCCTGACATAAGAGACAGACGGCGCCTGACAGAGGAGCATGGCCTGGACGCCGGAAGAGATTAGCCGGAGGCAGAAGCAGATGGCGAGAACGTGCTTTGGGTGCACTGATCAAATCGGTGCGGAAGAGTGGCCTGGACCGGAAGAGGAAAAACGACGGAAGAGGAAGAGAACCTGCTTTGGGTGCCCAAAGCAAAAATTAGGGTGCACAAAGTAATTCCGGCAGGTTATTTGCAAAGGTAAATGACAGGTCGTTTATGCCTGCTCTGATGCCATATAGAAAAGTATGTTATGACTTATGACTGAATGAATACTTTACATTGACATCGTAGAAAAATATATACAGATGTCATGCCTTGTACAAGTCAGTGATCTCCAACAAGACAAGAGATTAATAAGGCGAGTATAACAAGATTACAGATTTAGTTTAACACAGAATATTATCTAAATCATTCTAAATTCAATAATACGATTTACTTTCCAACAAAACATTTGGCCATAAACAAAAGCATATGATTTCCACACACCCATTTTTACAACTCACCCCTCTTTTAATTTTTGCCTATATGAAAAGACCAAACTGCCCTTTCTCATTAATTTAACAAATTTTCTGTTAATGTTTAGTTATTTTACTTTTCGACGGAGCGTAGTAGACTCATGAATTTGTTTATTGAACATATTACAAATATATAATCTATCCTCTATACTCCAAGGTAAACAATTAATTTAATTATTAATTATTTCTTCTCAAAATTAAAAGAAAAAAGAGAAAAATTGAGAATATTGTCACTCAGCCATTGGTTGGCTTCATGTCACATGGCAACACCACACAAAGCCACACTTTCAATAGCCACCATGTGACGCATGGCACATGACTAATACTGATGCTGACATCATCAGTGAGGTAAGCAATCAGCTGGTTGATAGGAGCATAAAATGCGACGTTCTTAATGTGTTTTTACCCTCATTTACGCTTTGCTTAGCTCTTATTATTGTAGAATTGAGTCATTAGATCGAGTCTTGAGTCTTCGGTAGAGAATTTGCGAAAATGTGCTTAAAAGGAGGAAAAAGTGAAATTTCGGCAAGTCCTTATTAAAGTAGGAATCCTTGTTGGATTATGATTGTTAAATAGGTTTTATTTATGCCGAAACTAATATTCTTGTTCTCTTATTATCAGATTTAATCATAACATGTGCAAGACATGTGCTCAGCGTGGCATGCATAAGGAAAGCAAGGATTAAATAGGCTGACGAACCCAACAAGGAAGGAAATAAATGAAATTGAAAGAGAAAAATGTGCAGCTGAATTGAAAGAGAAAGAGGAGAAGACGGAGGAGAAAATAAGGAAAGAAAGCTGAGTTAAGAAGGAGCTTTATTCAGATATTAATCTTTGATTAATTCAGCCAATATTCATGGGATTTCGGCAGAAATTAAAGAGAAAGACAAGGGCTGCATGTGGACTGAATTTGATGCTTGGTTCAAGATATTTTGCTGAATGAAGTTAATGATAATTGAAGAGATAATTGAAGCAAGTATTCAGCCTTTGACCAAAGTAATTTTCGGCAACAATTTTGAAGAAGAGAGGGAGGCTTTGCCGAACTCAAGAGAGAAAGATATTTCGGTTTCATTGGGAACCCTAATGCACCTAGCTTTGCCGAACCCTAGCAGCCCTTACCTCTATAAATAGCATGCCATATTTTCAGAAAGATCATCTTCTCTTCCTCACTTTAAACTGCCGAACCTCTGCCGAGATTCCACCACAAAATCCCCACAAAGAACTAAGCTAATTCCATCTCCACCACTCTTCCAAAAAAATCAGTCCGTTCATCACCACTAATCCTCTTTGCCGATTCTCTACTCAAGGTTTCTCAAAGTGTGATTTTATCTTTTCCTATGGCTTTTATTCTTTTGTATCAATACAATATTTTGTCTATGAAATTTGTATGGATTCGTGGTTGTAATTTCGGTTTTATGAATTATTCTTTGGATTTCCGGATTTCTGTTATGTGATTTGGTTTTCTCTTGGATTAATTTATGATCTATATATGTGATAACTTGAATTTAGGTTTTATGGGCAGTAGGTATTTGCATGAATTTTTGGTTAAGTTTGGTTTATTTTCTGAATTCATATGCATATAAATTGATGCATGAGGGCAGCCTTGATCATGTTGTTCCTTGTGTATTGGTTTCACTTGCCGAATGCAATATGAGGTGGATTATAAACATAAAGTTGATTCACCTTGTATTAGTTCTAAGGGCTAGAGTAATTCTGGAAATTTACATGTCGATGTGAGATGAGGTGACGCCATACTTGCTAACATGTCTCCAATATTTGACTCTTGTGCTTATGTGTTCTTCGTGTTTAATTTCTACGCAGAGTGTCTTTAAACCGATTAGCATAATTTAGGATTATACGCAGAGTTAATTCTAAATACTTGAGAAGTCTATAAACGATTAGAATAACCGCAGAGGCTCTAATTAGATTGGAACTAAATAGGATCTAAAATTCAGTTTGAACTTGCTGCCCCTATTCCTTAATTTTATTTTGTTACATGTTTAGAGAGTTTTGTGTTTTGTGCTCTTTGTGGAAGATGTTGATCAATTGTATATAAGAATTTAGGTTTTATTTTCGTAATTTTCAGTAGATATTAGATACCATTTCCAATCCCCCCATATTATTATGTGATGCTTTATGAAATTAAATGCCCTTGATTTCCCCGGATAGAACGATCCCTACTTGTCAATACTACAATCGACACAAGAAGGGTATTATTGGTATGAGATTATTTTGCAGGTACAAATTGTGCACGCATGCGATCCCATCACTGGTCTCTTCCCCCACTGCCACGTGTCAGCTTCTCCTCCAATCGGAGCTCGCAACGTCGTCAAATAATTATCTTCCGATAAAACTTCTAAAAATCGTTAAAAATAGTTCGGGAACTCAAATAATTCACCGAAAAATGTGACGAACTCGTGACGATCTCTACTTTATATTTCTAACTAGAAAAATAAATTTGACCAACTTCAAAAATCAGGATATTACACATAGGCAGCTAGTTATAACAGTTAAGTTTTGGTACTACTTGGTTAAAATTTTCTTATGCATTCTTTTCGTCAGGGAAGCTGTAGATAGATGAGGCTTTATACTCAAAATGAGTTCATAGGTAGACAAGAAAATCTAGATAGATGAGGCTTAGGTACACTAGTTTCCATAAGCAGAAAGTTACATACTTACATTTGTATATAAAATAATCTATCTCTATGATTTTTACACATTATTTTTGGATTTGAAGAACTACACTAATATGAGATAGTGACATACATTACATACATATAGTATAAAGCGTCGGATACGAAACTGAAAAAATGATAAAACACTATTTTATTTTTTAGAGTGTTCAAAGTCTAGAATTGATATTTGTCAAACCCCTAATTCTCTGATATATGAGTGACAAACATATATCTGGGAAGTCTTAATATATTTTAATCAAACTGACAACCATATGAAAATTGATGCATTATTCAAATGTATTTTTTTGGGTTACCCACTGGGACAGAAGGTTTACAAACTTTATAATTTGGAGACTAAGAAAATATTTACGAGCAGAGAATCAGAGATGTCATTTTTCTGGAAACCAATTTTTCTACCTCTCCAGGCCTCATTGGCCCATCAATACCAGCCCACTCCACCTCTCTCCCCTTGTCTCACGACTTTTCTTCTGAAATCCAGCAAACCTCCTCTCCTCTTTCTCCCCGCTTCCCCTCCTCAGCGTCCCCCGCTGATTCAGCCTCGTCGGCGCCATCGCCTGACCCAACGCCGCAGACGCTATCGCCTCACCCCACGCCGCCGGCGTCGTTGCCCAACCCCGCACCGCCGGTGTAGTCCATTCCAGTCCCGCAGGCGCCGTCGTCTGACTCGGCAACGACGACGTCGTCCGCTCAAGCGCCCCCTCTCCCTATTTATGCTCCAAACACTTCACCCGATCAGCCTATCCAACAAAATCCTGATCCCCTTGTTCCTGCCCAGCCCTTCCGTCGTTCACAACGACCTCGAGAAGCCAATGTCCATCTCAAGGACTACGTATGCTCGCAGGTGATGCTGCCTCTACACCAATTCCCATCCGTCTCGCCAAGTCCTACACCAAGTTCGAGGTATCCTATATGTCACTCTATCTCTTATCATCGGTATTATGCTCCCCATCTTGCTTATATTGCTAACCTGAGTCTGGATGAGGATCCGACATCTTATGAAATTGTTGCTTCTGATCCCAAGTGGCAGAAAGCCATGGATTCTGAGTTTCAGCCCTTACCGATAATCGGACGTGGAGTCTTGTTCCCTTACCTACAGGTAAACGTCCGATCAGCTGTAAATGGGTGTATCGAATCAAAAGAAAGCAGATGGTTCTGTTGAGCGATATAAGGCTCGCCTTGTTGCTCGAGGTTTTACTCAAGCTGTAGGTATCGATTATCACACTACTTTTTCTCCCACTGCTAAAATGATAACTGTGCGTTTTCTTCTTGCTATTGCTGCTAGTCAATATTGGTCTTTTCATCAATTAGATGTCAATAATGCTTTCTTAAATGGCGATTTATTGGAGGAAATCTATATGTCTCCTCCTCCTGGTCTTCGGCGACAGGGGGAGAACCTTATGTGTCGCCTTCATAAGTCGTTATATGGACTTAAACAAGCCCCCCGACAGTGGTTTTCTAAATTTACAGAGGCTATTCTTGCTGCTGGTTTCTCTCAATCCAAAGCTGATTACTCTATTTGTTCAGAAAGATGGTTCATCTCTCACTGTCTTATTAATCTATGTTGACGATATACTGATTACAGGAAATAATGTTGAGTCCATTAATGCTTTAAAGCAATTTCTCCAGACTCGTTTTCGTATCAAAGACCTTGGTGATCTAAAATATTTTTTGGGCATTGAAATAGCTCGCTCCAAGAAAGGGATTTATATATCTCAGCGGAAGTATGCCTTAGAAATTATAAAGGACAGTGGGTACTTGGGTGCTAAGCCGGTTGAATTTCCTATGGAAGATTGCAAGCTTTCAAAGAAGGGAGAATTGCTTAAAGACCCTGCTGCATATCGGCGTCTAGTTGGTAGATTAATTTATTTAACTATCACTAGACCTGACATTACTTATTCAGTTCATATTCTCAGCCGTTTTATGCATGAACCACGTCAACCACATATGGCTGCTGCCCTAAGAGTTGTGCGTTATCTTAAATCATCTCTTGGTCAAGGATTGCTTCTTAGTTCTCATAATTCCTTACACTTGAGAGCTTTTTGTGACTCTGATTGGGCAGGTTGTCCCATCACCCGTCGTTCTACTACTGGCTATTGTGTATTCTTGGGAGATTCTTTAATTTCATGGAGGACTAAGAGACAAAAGACTGTTTCTTTATCAAGTGCAAAAGCAGAATATAGGGCAATGACAGTACATGCTGTGAGCTTACTTGGTTACGCTATTTGTTGAAAGATTTGCATATGCCTATTTCAAGTCCAGCTATTTTACATTGTGATAATCAAGCAGCTTTACATATTGCCAAAAATCCCGTGTTTCATGAGAGGACACGACATATTGAATTGGATTGTCACTTTATTAGAGATAAAATTTTACAAGGTGAAGTTGTTACTCGACATGTGATTTCCTCACAACAATTAGCAGATGTTCACTAAAGCTTTGGGGAGAGCCAAGTTCAAGCAGGTTATGTGCAAGTTAGGAGTTCTAGACATACACTCTCCAACTTGAGGGGGAGTGTTGGAAAGTATTATAATTATAGTTAATTACACAGTAGCACCTGACCAAATTTAACAATACAGAAAACTCACTTTCAAAATTTATCATATAAATCAGGACAACAGTCCAGGCCCAACAATTAAATGAAGCAGGCCTGGCTCCGACCCGAAAAACCAAATGACAAAAAAACCATTGCGTTTTAGTAAAATTACAATTATGCCACTGATATCTCCCTCCACCCCCAAATCTTAGTCGAGTCGAGCCAAGCCATCTCTCCGTAGCAGAACTATTCCAAAATCTCAGTAGCAGCCAAGCCAGCCATCTCTCCGTCCCAAAAACTCGTTTCAGAACGCATCGATATCCTCTCTTCTTCTTCGTCTTCAACCTCTGAAACTCAATCGGTGAGTAACACAGTAGCTCAATTGTAAATTCATTCCGATTTTATTTTTCGGTAAATCTAAAACTAGGCTTGTGTTAATCGATTTCGATAACGGCTTCGCTAAATCAACAGGTTTTGTAGCACGCTAGAGGCAGTAGCAGACCAACGAGAAGTAGAAGACCAACGATTATTGAGATATCGAGCAGTAGCAGCAAAAAAAAAAAAAGAGATTGAAAAAGTTCCATTGACACAGTAGCATCAAATTTCCTTTTTCTTCGTCTTCAATCGGTGAGTAGCGCAGTACAAATTTTGATTTGATTGATTCATTTTTTTTGTTTTTGGAAAACTACACAGTAGCACTAGCAGTGGCAGTGGCAGTAGCACTAGCAATTTAATTTGAAAGGAATTCACTAAATTGATAGGTTTTGTGACACGTTGGAGGCTGTACTAGCTTTCTTTCATGTGAAGTAGCACTAGCAGTGGCAGTGGCAGCCAACGATTTGGTTTAAAGAAGATCAATGGATAGTGATAAGGTAACGAGGCTGTACTACTCTTTGTCACATGTTGTAGTCTTGTACTAGTTGTTATATAATGAATGGATGTAATGCTCTTAGTAGAAATCAAATTATGCTACTGTGTTTTGAAAATATTGTGTTTTTTAGGCTGCTGTGTTTTGAAAATACTGTGTTTTTTAGGTGGGAAAGGTGCAATTAAAGTGCAATATGTTGGCTTTTCAAGAAGTTTATACAAAAGTATATCAGAAGTTAGATGGTAGAGAAAAGGATGCATTGGTAAGAAAGTTGAAGAAGACGCCGTTTTGGAAGTTGATTGAAGCTTATCATAAGGGGCTTATGGACAAAAACACGGTTGGAAAACATGATTTAGAGATGCAAAGATTAGTGCAGTGCTACCAACCATCACTTAATAAGTTCAAGTTCGGAAACCAATTGTCTGAAATAACACAAGAGAATCACTTAATAAGTTCAAGTTCGGAAACCATGACTTATATATACTATCTACAAACACACCCTACGTATGTGGAGAGAAAGTAGGAGTGGTGGAAAAAATTTTCAGATAACTACTATGTATTTTGTATTTTATCTATACTATTATTAAAGAAACCTAGTTTGTTAGTCAAGATGGCCGTGAAAAGACACAAAGCCCCCTATACCTACTTTGTTAAAGTAGTTTTTAATATTAGAAGGGTATTATGGTAAATAAATAAATACTGATAAACCAAATTAAAAGAAAAGAAAAGAAAATTGGTAATTTCCCTCCAGCCAAATTCTCCCCATTCTACGGGTGAACTCCCCACTATCCCTAAACATGCAGATAACTTTCCCACTTCTCTCACTTTTATAATTACCAAGATAAGATTTTATAAAAAAAAAAAAAAGATAAAAAATAATTTATGAAATTATGAAATCAAATATGTAAATCTATTTTACATATGCATCGCATATGCGGGCAAAGCTAGTACCATTATTAAGAGAAGAGGTCTTGCTCACCATAACTGAATTTTTTTACAGTTTTAACTCTCAAATATTAAAATACTTTAGAAAATAATTTAATCACAAGGTTAAATATGACAATAACAAAATAGATTTTCATAAAAATGATTAAAATAATTATCTCACATCTCATCTTTCTCTCCCGCAATCTCTCTGCAATAACCGTCATATTTAATTTTTTTTAGGATAATTACGAATTGCAAAAAAACAGGGCAAAAATCGCCCATTTTAATGTTACATGCCCAAATGAATGAATCTTAGGAAAAATACTTTTTTATATCCTAGACTAAAACTGTCCAATTGCCCAAAATCTTATCTAATATCCTCATTCTCCTCCCTCTTTCTAACCAACTGACCTCACCCCACCTCTCTCTCTCTCTCTCTCTCTCTCTCTCTCTCTCTCTCTCTCTCTCTCTCTCTCTCTCTCTCTCTCTCTCTCTCTCTCTCTCTCTCTCTCTCTCTCTCGC
This sequence comes from Potentilla sterilis, assembly GCA_963682095.1. Lineage (NCBI taxonomy): Eukaryota > Viridiplantae > Streptophyta > Magnoliopsida > Rosales > Rosaceae > Potentilla > Potentilla sterilis. The sequence continues at coordinate 28,482,862 of OY821764.1, forward strand.
CGCCTCAATGAAGACGACGCCGACGAGCAAAGACGGCAGGTACATGTCGGTGAAGCCATGGAATTCTCTTCCGCGCGTCATCGAGGGTTCGAATCTCCAGGCCGCTCACCACGAGCCATTGACGCCTCTTCGCAAACACCGCCTCCGGTGGCTGGTTCCTAGCCGAGACGCGAGTCTAAGGCGCCGACGAGGTCAAGTTTGATTATTGTGGTGAATCGATATATGTGAGAGATCAGAGAGGAGAGGTTTTATTAGATCTGGTGAATTGGTTCTCAATTAGAGGTATTGGTTTGAATCCCGATTCATCAACCAACACTCACCATTATTATTATGTGAATGACCTCACCGGTTCATGCTCCAACGATGATAGACGCAAACCCAGGCACTGAGATAGTGAGATTAAATACATACCCTTCCAGTAAAAAAAAGACATATATGGCTTTGTATATACGTTTATTTCATAAAGATTGGTGTAATAACCCGATTTTTAATCGTGTTAATTATATTCAATTTCTCGTAATTATTGGAAGCATGTGTTTACGAGTAATGAAATGTTTGTACGCGATGGTTAAGTCGTTACGCGACGTCGAGAGTGTGCTCGATAATTAAAAGTAAAAAAATGTTAAGTTCGAAGGGTCCAAAAGTTGACTTGGAGATCCGTTGAGTTTTTCAAAGCGTTTCCTTCACAAAAGTTGTAAAGCGCGATGATACGAGTGCGTGGACAAGTGGCACGCGTGAAACGGACGTCGTATGAAGAAGTTACGACATGTTGAAGTTGTTCCGAAAAATCTGAAATTCTATAAATAGAAGGATTTTTCCGAATTTGTCAGAAAAATCAGAAATTTCATAAAAGCCCAAAAACTTCTTTCTGGAAATTGCGGATCGGCCCCTGCATGTTTACTATTCACTCGCGTCGCCCAAATCTTCTCGCCGCTCGATCTCCGCCGTTCGACCGCCACAGCTCGCGCGCCACCTAACAAACGACGCGTCTCCTCCTCCTCTTCAAAACCCTCCAGGGATCGGCAGCAACCACCGCCTGTGCGCGGCATGGTGAGACCCGAAAGTCACTGTCGCCGTTCCCGGCGGAGCTGCAGCCGCACCAGGCGTCTTCGGAGCTCGAGCCGCCCACCAATCGGCTCGTTTCCTCCTTGTGCACCTCCTTGTGTAGGTGTATCACGCCGTATCGAGCGGATCAAATTCGAGGTGATTCGATCTCCCTCGACCCGTTTTTGTGTCCGACCCTGATTTGACCCGACCCGATCCGGCCCAGACTCGACACAGCCTGGTCCACGTTGACCAACGTTGACTGTTAACTTTGACCGTTGACCTGGCGTTGACCGATACTATAGCGATCCGACCCTAAACGGATATTTACCATTTCTGGTAAATTAAGGTGAGTAAACCTCACAGTGTTTGTATTTAATACAAGTTAATTATAGTATTGATGGAGATTATTATCCAAGCACATTTGTACCTGCAAAACAACTTCATACACATAATACATTTCTTGTGTCAATTGTAGTTAGGACAAGTAGGGATTGTTCTATCCGGGGAAATTAAGAGCTTTTAATCACATAAAGTATTGCAGACTAAAGGGGGTTTGGAGTGTTTAACTAAATAACCTACTGATTTTTTACGTAAATAAAGAAAATAAAAACTAAATTAATATATACAATTGATCAACATCTTCCACAAATAACACAAAACTCTCTAAACATGTAACAAAATTAAATAAAGAAATAGGGGCAGCAAGTTCAAACCGATTCTATACTCAATTTAGTTCCAATTAAATTAGAGCATTCGCGGTTTATCTAATCATTCAAAACTTCACAAGTATTTAGAATTAACTTCGCTTATAATCCTAAACATAGTACTAATTGGTTTAAAGACACTTCACGTAGAAATTAAACACAAAGAGCACATAAACACAATAAGTCGAATTGGAAACATGTTAGCAAGTATGGCGTCAACTCATCTCACATCGACATGTATATTTTCAGAATTATTCTAGCCCTTAGACAAACACAAATTAAATCAACTTCGCGTATGATTCAACTTATATTTAATCGACATGTGAAACCAACACACAAGGATTAGCCATGGCCAAGGCTACCCTCATGCAAATGATTTTTATGCATACAAATTCAGAAAATAAACCAAATTAAACCAAGAATTAATGTAATTACCTACTGTCCTTAAAACCTAAATTCAATTTGTCACATACATAGATCGAGAATTAAACCAAGAGAAAACCAAATTACATAACAGAAATTCGGAAATCCAAAGAATAATTCACAAAACTGAAATTACAACCATGAATCCATACAAATTTCATAGACAAAATATTGTACTTATACAAAAGAATAAAAGCCATAAAGAAAAATTAAAAATCACACTCAAGAAACCTTCAATGAAAAATTCGGCAAGAGGATTTGGTGATGGTGAATGGAATGATTTTTTGGAAGAATGGTGGAGATGGAATCGGCTTAATTCTTTGATAGGATTTTCTGGTGGAATTTCGGCAGAGGTTTGGCAGTTTAAAGTGAGAAAGAGAAGATGATATTTTCTGTGTGAAAATCGTCCAATATATAGAGGCAAAAGGGTGGCTGCAACTAGGGTTCACAAAACCTAGTTTCTCTCAAACTTATCCTGCTGGCAGATTTGACCTTCGAGTGAAGATTATGGAATATCTTTCTCTAGAAAATAGATATTAAGGTGATTCTAGTTGGGTTGGAAACTAGACTCCCGTAGCTTTCTATCCACATAAGGCTCGAACTCTGATTCATTGTGAGCTGTCCGGGAGAGTCCGTGGAAGTTGGATGACGTGCACAGGAATTCTGCCGAATTTGATCAGGATTTGTTGCGATTTTCTTCCTCTATTTTCTGCCAAAAATTCCCAAGATAATGACTGACTAATTGAGCAATATCTCTTTAGGTTTTCCATGAATTAATTCAGCTAAAAATCTTGCACAAAGGATGGAATTCAGTCCACATTCGTAAGCCAAATCCATGTAGAACTCGGTTTAGGTTTTCTTCTTTCGGCAGACTTGACCTTCGTGCATTCAAACCGGCATAACTTTTTACTCAGGAAAGATTTTGCTGCGATTCTGAGTCTCAGAGAAACTAGACTCGTAGAGCTTTCCAACAGTATTAGCACGTTCTCTGGTTTTAAGCGATGTGTTCCACAGAAATTCCGGAACTCAGGACACAGTCCCAGGAAAATCCTGGTAGTCCCTGGTGATCTTTGCTCAAACTGTCAAGTTGCAGCCATCGTTTGTATGCCTTTCCGAACTCCGATTGATCTGATATTTTGAAACAATACACTTTAGCTTGCCAATTATATGCATACCAAATTTCATCAAATTTGAAAAAGGATAGGTCAGTTTAGTACAGGCCTCAAAATCACGAAAACAACATATTTTGTACTTTTTCCTCAGATTTCTATACTTAGTCGTTTTTTGACAATTAAACACATTTTCTCCAAAACTCTACCAAAAGGACACTAAACTAAAATATGACTGTTTCTTATAACAATAAGGGTTAAGCATTAGATAAATGGGGGTAAAAACATATTAAGAACGTCGCATTTTATGCTCCTATCAACTACCCCACACTTAGCTTTTGCTAGTCCCTTAGCAAAACAAAATATAAGACTCTACTAAAACTACTACTGCCCCTAAATAATTGTCTCAGGATCTTCAAAACACATAGCTTTCAAGTTAAGCATTCTAATGTAAGCACAAAAATTCCAAACGTCATAGATAGTAATCATGATATGAATAAGTCAGAAGTGAGAAAAATAAGCATGTAAACATGTTAAGTTGATCCAATCCTCCTCACTAGGCATACTCTCTTATTTTCACACATGATATGGCAATATTCACTCAAAGTATATGCAAGAGAACAGATTGTAAGGCAACAAATAGCTTGCATATTTTATCAAATAAAAGCACTTTGTGAATAGTATTTTCTGAAAAATCTCATGTAACAATTATGTGCACGAATGGACCAAAACCATATGCTTACTCTTGAGAAAATCTCCACAATAAAAGTTTACCAATCTTAAGAATCATGAAAAGATCATAGAGGTGATAATGGGGTTAGGCATAAGGAATTCAAATTTAGAATAATGGTGATAACAATATCACCAAGACTTAGCGAAGCTCAATACTCCTTATGTCTTCAATTAAAGGGCCAAATTTCATCATGCTGGACCCAAACTTCATTATTTTCTTCTCCAAAACATAGTGAACACGGACAAATGTCAAATATAACAATAATAGACATTCGATTATCAAACAATCTCCAATTTCACAACAAGAACTCAATCCAAACTTTTCTTTTCTTTTGTTTGCCGAAATCTTTTATTCTTTGTTTCGGATAGAAATTTTATTTTCTTTTTCTGTCCGATATCTCTTTAATTTCTTTTTGTTTCGGCAACACATATATTTCTTTTTATAATTTTGGATTGGCTCACCCCACACTTGCTTCAAATCATCACTTCAAATTACAATTCCACAATAAAATTCAGCTTTACCAAGTCTTGATAACAATGGAAAGGGTTAAAACTATTCTGAGTTCAAGGAATGTGCACAAAGGATGGAATTCAGTTCACAATCGTAAGCCAAATCCATGTAGAACTCGGTTTAGGTTTTCTTCTTTCGGCAGACTTGACCTTCGTGCATTCAAACCGGCATAACTTTATACTCAGAAAATATTTTGCTACGATTCCAAGTCTCAGAGAAACTAGACTCATAGAGCTTTCCAACGGTATATGGCATGTTCTCTGATTTTAAGCGCTGTGTGTTCCACATAAATTCTGGAAGTCAGAACACAAATCTAAGAAAATCCTGATAGTCCCTGGTGATCTTTGCTCAAACTGCCAAGTTGTAGCCATCGTTTGGGTGACTTCCCGATCTCCAATTGATTTGAAATTTTGGCACAATATACTTTAGCTTGCCAATTATATGCATACCAAATTTCATCAAATTTGGAAAAAGATAGGTCAGTTTAGTACAGGCCTCAAAATCACGAAAACAACATATTTTGCACTTTTTCCTCAGATTTCTATACTTAGTCGTTTTTTGACAATTAAGCACATTTTCTCCAAAACTCTACCAAAGGGGCACTAAACTAAAATATGACTCTATCTTACAACAATAAGGGTTAAGCATTGGATAAATGGGGGTAAAAACATATTAAGAACGTCGCATTTTATGCTCCTATCAAGTATATGGATCGTTATATGCAAAATTATTTTATGGAAATGATATTTGTTTTAAATTAAATGAACTTGATCGACTACGGTTCATTGGTAAGTAAAATAATTTTAATATAAAAATAATTTTTAAACGTATTTTACGATCAATAACTATAGTTGGTATTAGTGGGTAGTTCCTGAATGAATGCCTACGTATATATATATTTACGTGAAATATATATGTTGATTGATGTGGATGTGTATTGATGTGGAAGTGTGAAATATATACGTTTATATTGAGGGTGTGTTTTGGGTGATTTATGATTGTAAAATTGAGTATGCGTGAGTTGTGAGATGTGAGTTGGGTTGGTATGGAGACCAACAGCCAGTGTAAGATATTTCCTGTGTTATGATGTGGATCTTACACGTGTGGCGTGATCCTTTTCTGTGAGATGATGGGGGATTGGCAAATATATCGGGAACCAAGCCTTTGGCTGGGTGATTGGTTACGATCAGTTAGAGCTCTAGTTTGTCTGCCTTTGGGTGAGTTGGATGGGAATGACATATATATGTCATTTGCCCTGAGTTTGATTCTATTGATTGATTGTGACTGTTTTCAAAATTGTGATTTCCATTTGTTGCTTTAGTTATGTTATCATGAACTTGTTGTTTTACTCACATGAGCTTTGAAAGCTTACCGGGTTTGTTGTTTACAACCCGGTGCACCAATTGATGGTGTAGGGGTTAGACCTGCAGGTGAGGACCAGCAGCCAGGAGGCGACGTCTGAGTCGCACTGCTTATATGTGTGTCATGGTCTAGCTTATGTTTACATTTGGGTTAGAGAGTGATAGCGTGAGACTCTATTTGCATCTATGCTTTTATTGATGTAATATTTTGAGTGTTTGAGCTACGCACTTGAACTCTGATGTTGTACTTAGTTATTTGATTGATAACTTTTAAGTATTTGAGTTTAATTGTGATTTATCACGCCGACGAGTTCGAATTTTTATTATTCGATATTTCGGGTCGTGACAATTGGATATGTAATAGCACCTGGATTTGGTTTCAATATGTATTGTGCGCTTGTTTAATTAAGTGTGATGAGGTGTGGCTTGTTAGGCCTGGTACGTATTTTGCTCTTGCAATATATCTTTCAAAAGTTATTGTCTTTTAACCTCCGTCTCGAGGTCAATAACCTGATTACTGAGAGTCAGTAACTTGATTACTGGAATCTGTAAGTTGCTTACTGGGGGTCAATACCCTGATTACTGAGGGTCAGTAATATGCTTACTGGAATCTGTAAGTGCTTACTTGGGGTCAGTAATCTGATTACTGAGGATCAGTAGTAACATGTTTACTGGAATATGTAAGTGCTTATTAGGAGTCAGTAACATGTATAGAAAAGTATGTTATGGCTGAATGATTCATCTATTACGTATGAGGGAAATATATACAGTTTATATCCTTTACAATTAAGATTTTCCATCAAGATAAGAGACGAAGAAGTGAAGGAAACCTATTGTAATTGATAAAATTGATACAATGAAATATTCTAACATATCTTCCTAATCAACGACAATATATTTTCTAACACCCCCCCCCCCCCCCCCCCCTAAAGTTAGAGAGTGTATGTCAAAAACTCCCAACTTGCTCAATAGAAATCTGAATTTGTCTTTGCCTAATGCTTTTGTGAACACATCCGCAAGTTTTTGCAAAGTACCAACAAATCGAGTTCTGACTGAGCCATCTAGTATTTTATCTCGAATGAAGTGACAATGCATCTTAATGTGACGAGTTCTTTCATGGAAAACTGGATTTGCAGCTATGTGAAGAGCTACCTGATTATCACAATGCAAAATACCTAGTCTAGGAATAGATATATGCGAATCAGCAAATAAATACTGGAGCAAAGTAAGTCCAAAACCTGTACCAGCCATAACTCTATACTCGGCCTCTGCACTTGACAATGAAACTGTCCTCTGCCTCTTAGTGCGCCATGATATCAAGGAATTTCCTAAAAAGACATAATATCCAGTCGTAGAACGACGAGTAATAGGACAGCCTGCCCAATCAGAATCACATAATGCTTTCAAACTAAGGTCATTATTAGAACTCAAAAGCAAACCTTGACCAGGACAAGATTTTAAATATCTGACAACTCGAAGAGCTGCTATCATATGATGTAGGCGAGGCTCATGCATTTCCTTCTAGTTCAATATCCACATCTCGTTGTTTTTCTCTCATACATTGTGATATTTGGGGACGTTATAAGACGCCTTCTCTTAATGGTGCTCATTATTTTTTGACTATTGTGGATGATTTCTCTCGTTTTACATGGGTTTTTCTAATGCGTCATAAAAGTGAGCCGTAACATTTGCTTCGTAAATTTTTCGCCTATGTCAAAACTCAATTTAATTCACATGTCCAAACTTTTCGCTCTGACAACGGAGCTGAATTTCTCTCTCTGCGAGAGTTTTTTCTCGAGTAAGGGGTTGTTTTCCAAACTTCTTGCGTTTATACACCTCAACAAAATGGTATAGTTGAGCGCAAACATAGACATCTCCTAAATGTTACTCGAGCTCTTCGTTTTCAATCACACTTACCACTTCATTTTGGGGGAGAATGTATTCTTACTACTGCATACACAATTAATAGACTTCCTACACTTTTACTCAATAAAAAGTCCCATTTTGAGATTCTTTACAATAAACCTCCTGACTATTCTCGCATGCGTATTTTCGGTTATGTAGCTTTTGCAACTTCTGTTAATCCTTCATCAAAATTTTCTCCACGAGCTCACAAATACATTTTTCTTGGATATCCAATGGGTCAGAAAGCTTATAAGCTATACAATAATGAAACTAAAAAGATTTTTACCAATCGTGATGTTACCTTTTTGGAAGATACCTTCCATTTCACGTCTTCTTCTCCAGGAGTTTCTCTATCTTCTTCTTCTTCCTTGCCATGTTCTATTTTTGACGACATTGTGCCTCATACTGTACCTATTTTTCATGGACCTCCATCGTCTTCATCTTCTGGACCTCCATCGTCCCAACTAGTTTTAGAGTCATTAGACTTGGCCACAGTTGCCCCTCTAGCGGAGATTGATACCTCATCACAATCCCCGCCTGATACTGATCAGTCTCTGCAGTCCTCTACCAAAAATGATCACTCCTTACCCACAGAACTAGATCACCCTGATTCTGATTCATTAGCTCCTGCCTTACGCCGCTCCACACGAACCCGTGTTCCCAATGTACGTCTCCGTGATTATAAGTGCTCGCAGATGATTCTTTCACCACACCATCCATCATCTCCTAGTACGAGTCCTCCACCAGGTACGCGTTACCCACTTTGTAATTTCATTTCATATCAGCGATATTCTCCATTGGACCTTGCCTATGTTGCACCTCTTAGTAGGGATGAAGAACCATCTTCCTGTGATCAAGCCTCTTCTTATCCTAATTGGCAGACTGCTATGCATGAGGAACTTGCAGCCCTTACAACCAATCATACTTGGTCATTAGTTCCTCTTCCTTCTGATAAACGACCAGTTACTTGTAAATGGGTATATCAGATTATGTGCAAGGGCGATGGTTCTATTGAGTGTTACAAGACTCGCCTTGTGGTCAAGGGTTTCACACAGGCTGCAGGTATTGATTACCATGATACTTTTTCTCCTACTGTCAAGATGATTACAGTTCGCTGTGTTCTTGCCATTGCAGCATGTCAGAATTGGTCCCTCCATCAGCTTGATGTTAATAATACTTTTCTTCATGGTGATTTACATGAAGAGATATATATGTCCCCTCCTCCAGGTGTTCAGCGACAGGGGGAGAATTATGTGTGTCGCCTCCACAAATCACTATATGGTCTGAAGCCATACTTGTTGCCGGTTTTGTTCAATTTAAAGCTGATTACTCTCTTTTTATACAAAAGGTTGGTGATTCCCTTACAGTGTTATTGATTTATGTTAATGATATTCTTATTACTGGGAACAACCTAGACTCTATTTGTGCTACCAAAGAATTTCTGCATTCTCGTTTTCGTATTAAGGTTTTGGGTGACCTTAAGTTTTTCCTTGGCATTGAGATTGCACGTTCACAAAGGGGCATATTACTGTCTCAATGAAAGTATGCGTTGGAGATTATTAAGGACACCGGTGTCTTAGGTGTCAAACCTGTTGACTTTCCCATGGATGATTCAAAATTGTCAAATAAGGGGGAGTTGCTTAAGAATCCTGCTGTGTGTCGGCGTTTGGTTGGACAACTCATTTATCTCACAATCACCAGACCTGTCATCACTTATTCAGTTCATGTTCTTAGCAGGTTTATGCATGAGCCTCGCCTATATCATATGACAGCAGCTCTTAGAGTTGTCAAATATTTGAAATCTTGTCCTGGTCAAGGTTTGCTTTTGAGTTCTAACAATGACCTTAGTTTGAAAGCATTCTGTGATTCTGATTGGGCAGGCAGTCCTATTACTCGTCGTTATACGACTGGATATTGTTTCTATTTAGAAAATTCCTTGATATCATGGTGTACTAAGAGGCAAGGGACAGTTTCATTGTCAAGTGCAGAGGCAGAGTATAGAGCCATGACTGGTACATGTTGTGAACTTACTTGGCTCCAGTATTTATTTGCTGATTTGCATATATCTATTCGTAGACCAGCTATTTTGCACTGTGATAATCAGGCAGCTCTTCACATAGCTGCAAATCCAGTTTTCCATGAAAGAACTCGTCACATTGAGATGGATTGTCACTTCATTCGAGATAAGATACTGGATGACTTAGTTAGAGATAAGATATTGGATGGCTCTGATACCATGATAAAGTAGTCTGAAGTTCCAATCCAAAACCAATTGGCAATGGAAGGAGTAGCCTAAACCCTTATAAACCTACATGCTACGTCATATTCTCCCATGTGGGATGTATATTCTCAACACGCCCCCGCACGTGTGGCAAATTTTTAAGCCATACACGTGGACAATATTTTTGGGTGATGTGGAATCCGTGTGGCCATTTGGGCTTCACACGTGAACGTGGGCCCGCTCTGATACCATATAGAAAAGTATGTTATGGCTGAATGATTCATCTATTACGTATGAGGGAAATATATACAGTTTACATCCTTTACAATTAAGATTATCCATCAAGATAGGAGACCAAGAAGGGAAGGAAACCTATTGTAATTGATACAATTGATACATTGAAATATTCTAACATATCTTCCTAATCAATGACAGTATATTTTCTAACAACATGCTTAAAGTCAAAGTCAGTAATTTAATAATGGAAGAAAAAAAAATTCCGGCGAAAAAAATTTGGTGACTAGAATTTGGCGACCAGCCATCGGACGCCGGCGGAGTTTGATGACCTTCCGGCAAAGTCTTCTCTATCTTCCACTTTCTCAGCACGTTATAATTCAAAAATCTGTTAGATAGGACAGAAGGGAAAAAAAGGAAGAAAAATATTAAAATTGTACTAAGGTTGAAAAAAGTTGTTGAAATGGGCAGTATGAGTGGTTACCTTATGTTTAATAGGGAAAGAAATTAGGGTGGTCATTGGAATGGGTAATGAGGGGGGCATACACGTGGACAATATTTTTGGGTGGCGTAGAGTCTGTGTGGCCATTTGGGCTTCACACGTGAACGTGGGCCCGCTCTGATACCATATAGAAAAGTATGTTATGGCTGAATGATTCATCTATTACGTATGAGGGAAATATATACAGTTTACATCCTTTACAATTAAGATCATCCATCAAGATAGGAGACTAAGAAGGGAATGAAACCTATTGTATTTGATACAATTGATACAATGAAATATTCTAACATATCTTCCTAATCAATGACAATATATTTTCTAACAATATGCTTAAAGTCAAAGTCAGTAATTTAATAATGGAAGAAAAAAAATTCCGGCGAAAAAAATTTGGTGACCAGAGTCCTGTGACCGGTCATCGGACGCCGGCGGAGTTTGGTGACCTTCTGGAAAAGTCTTCTCTCTCTATCTTCCACTTTCTCAGCATGTTATAATTCAAAAATCTGTTAGATAAGGCAGAAGGGCAAAAAAGGAAGAAAAATAATAAAATCGTACTAGGGTTGAAAAGATTTGTTGAAATAGGCAGTATGAGTGGTTACCTTATGTTTAATAGGGGAAGAAATTAGGGTGGTCATTAGAATAAGTAATGAGGGGGCCAAATTTAAACTAAATAGACATTTTTTAATTTGTTTTTTAGATTAAAAGATTACATGTAGAGCATGTATGAGTGGCTAGTATTTTTTAAAAGAAAGTGGGAGATTATCTGAAAGTGGGAGGTTACTGCAAATAAGGTAGTTACAGGTTAAAAATTTATTTAATTTTTTTTTTAATTTAATTTTCTAATTTTCACATTTATCATATTACCTCTCAATTATTAACATCTATTTAAAATTAATATAAGATCTCGGAGTATTGTTGTAATTTCACAGGCTTTTTAGCTAAATAAACCTTTTTTTTTAATAATAGTATAAATATAAAAGAAATCAATAAGTAGTAGACACTAGATAGTGTCGTACCTAATTATCACTTTTTTTTTTTTTTTTTTTTAAAAAAACTTTTTATTAAATAACTCACACACCCTTACAAATGTCAATGAGATTTGAACCTATGACCTCAACGTTGTCAGTTAAGTTACTTAACCAACCAAGCCACAGCTCATTGACATAGCAGTGTGATCGTCGAAAGAACCTTCAACATCATCATCATCAGCTCCTTGGTTGATCATGGATGTAGCTTCATCTTCGTCTTCCTCTTCGTCCGTATCCACATCAGAGTCGAGTATAATCTCTGCCTCGCGAGCGAACCTCAACCAATCCTCACCTTTTGGTTGCCTTTTGCAGCTGATCTTGCTCAGTTTGGGACAGTCAAAAATCTTCAATTCTCTGAATTCAGTGAGGCAATGCATCCCTCGCGGAAGAGCTAACAAATTAGAACAGCTCTTAATCACTATTTGCTCGAGGAATGTGAATTTTTGCAAATCCGAAAGTTCAATTAGATTATCACACTCCGCGACTACTATGCTCTGCAAAGTTTGTGCTGAATCTTCAAGCCAAGGAGGCAAAGCCTCCAAATCTGAACCCCCGATCACAAATGATCTAAGATCTTGACGGCCGTCACAAGTTTTCACCAAATCAAAGCTTTTTACACTCTATTAATCATTTTGAATGAGTTAATTTCTTGATTAAGGTGATACAAGTCATTTTGAATAAGTTAATTTCTTGATTAAGGTGATCATAATCTTCGGGTTCACATGGTGGAACAGGTCATATATACAAAAATTTATATATATTCAAAACCTATTGCTTGAGAAAACACCCAACCCAGAAATTATAATATCTCAACTCACCAGCCAAGGAGATATTCAACTCTATTAATCATGTGGTATTGTATAACAACTCTGTTAATCATGTATAATTAAATTTAATTGTTTTCACGGGAGCCTATAACTTGCACTAGTCCAGCAAACAACCGAAGCGACGACTTTTTGTCCTCGCTTCAGCTCCATATGCGTTGCTTCATTACCGAAGCGACAACAAGTCGTCTCTTGGATGTCGTCGCTTCAGTCTCGTCGCTTCGATTCCAAGCGACGAACATTGACGCAAACGTTGTCGCATCGATATTTTAAGCGACGAAACCAAAGTTCGTCGCTCAAAAGCGACCGACGAGTTTTGAGTCGTCCTGTGAATTTTTATGCGACGAAGTTTGGGTCGTCGCTTACCATCTGTAGCGACAAACTTTGATTCAAAATTCGTCTCTTAATGTCATGTTACAGAGAAGAAAACAAGGGATGAAAAAAAGGAAGTGACGAAGTTTGATCGTCACTAGGATTTTGATGTGACGACTCGTGCAAAGTTAAAGATTAGAAAAACAGGTTTCTGGTCAGTTTTGAACCAATTTCAATATCGATCAAATAACACAAAACCTGCATTCAAATCACATATAATGCACATCCAACATAACACAAACACACTACATTTTATAAATACGTAAATTTCATTCAAAGCTACAATATGTTACATAATTACAATGTACGATAATCCTCGAGAATGTACTACAATATCCAACAAGCTACAATAATGTACAAAGAAAAAAAAGGGTCCTAATCAAGGTCATCATCGGGGATACGTAATGAAGCACATGAGGATATATCGGCGACTGGAGCTATTGCGGCGGCATTGTCACCCTGATTGTCTTGGGCCGCCATGAAAGCTTGGACGGTAGCCTCCATCTGTGCCATACGCCGCCTCGGATCTTCATTCTGTTCGGTGACGGCTACTAGCTGGCTCCTCAAATCTTCATCTTTGCGGGACACGCGTGCACCACCTCTTGGTTTTGAAGGGCGTCTTAATGCACCCCCTAACTCTGTAAAAATGAAAAAATTAAAACATTAGTCAAATTGAAATCTAAAAACTAAAACTTGTAAAAGATTTAGGTGCAAAAAAAAAATTACCTCAGACCCTCGTCACCGGCTTCCCATCCAGCTCCTTCTCGACTACAACCATCTGCTCCTCGATGGGAACGGGGCCCGTCACGTGACTGCCGCCCGCCTCATCACTCCCTCGACTAGCACACAGCTCATCTATCTTCCTCTTCACCGCTGCCTGTAAAAAAAAAACAAAAAAAAACAAGTCCAATACATTAGGGTTATTATACATTTTAATTCAAAAAAACCGAAATCACAAGCGAATAGGGAAGGAGCTCACTACTTTCTCCTGCGCATTCTGCGATGGTTGATAAACATCGTAAAATGTCTGCAGTATAGGGGCTAGATGCTCTTTCACCTTATTCGCAACGACCCGGTAGCTGTAGAGAGTGGTGCTAGAGTGATGGTTGATTACGTAACCCCTTCTCATTTCCCTTGTTCCGGTTAGCGGCGTTCTGGGTACACATCCTCTGAAAAGAACAATACTAATATATATTAAAATATTTATTATGAGAATTAAGAAATTAAATGAAATGCAAAAACCTGTAATTAATTTTCTTTACCTTATAATCGCCGTCCTCAAAGTAAACTTTGAGATACTCCCACTGCTCAGGTCGTTGGATGAACTCTGCCGACGTCGCCTTTGATACCTCAACGTAGTGAGTATGGCAGTCCTACTTCTAATCCTTGTAAATCTTTGCAGCGGTCTCATCGATGTATTTCCACATGCCTGTCTCAGTGGGAGGGAGGTCTAGTAAAAAACAATTCAAAAAAAAATCATCAGATGTAACATATTAGTAGATAATGAGGTAATGTCCATTGGTTTTACGAAATTATTGTAAATTAATTTATTACCTCCATATAAGTGGTCAAACTATCTTGGTGCTCCTCATCCAGCTCAGCAAAGGATGGCGCAAGCATCGGCACTTTGCTCCGGACGGCCCTCCCGATGTCTCGGGACATCAAAGTCCTCCACTTCAAGAGGCGCGGACCCTTGTGGTCTTCGGCGTACTCAACCTTCAGAGGCTGGTTGTTGTTCATCATCTTTAAATACTGGGTCTTTGTGCCCGTGACGATGCCGAGCTTCTCAGGGTTCCGCCCCTTCACCTTATTCCCGGTTGCCATATCAACCACCTCTGCCATATCAACCAAACCAAATTCACATAACCATCACATATTCAATAAATTCACATAACCAAATCATATTCACCAAATTCATATAGATAGAATTTCATTGATCAAGTAGTGCATGCTAGTCACAACTAATCCATAATACACGGCATAGTTACCAACCAAAAAAAATTTACTACTACTGTTAGTGCAACTACTCTTTTGCATAGTCCATGTAGATTTCAACCAACATAACATCACTCATAAATAAGTATAAGCACAAAGGTATCAAACAGATTAAGCTCAAAATAAGGCTGCCATAAGGATTGAACTAAAAGATTGCATATTTGAAATATCACCATATACACAGTAAAGAAAGAACTGGAAAGACAATTAATTGTTTGATATATCTCATTTCATTAGAGTTGAGGTTATGCTTTTGAAATGGATTTGATCATTGCTGCATGAAAATGCCTAACCTATTCAGAGTGTGATGTGAGACTACAATGACATCTCATAATTAAAGACTAAAACATAGAGGGCTCACACCTTCGGCCTCGCATCATTTAGTATGCAGCCATTATTAATTCAAATAGAATTTTATTAATTAATAGGTTAAGTTTACAAGATTTCAAGATTTCCACTACTCGTTAGGGCAATGAGTAATAGGGAAGGTATGGTAAAAACAGGTCAACAATCTAATAAGCTATCTCAAATGGAAACTTATATATCAGTAGTCTTGGAGAAGAAGCATTGAGCTGTGTGTTTCTCATCTGTTTATGAAAAGCCAGTAAGCTTCCTGTAATCAATCGATTTCTTAATTTGGTAGGTGATGAGGATTATTGTCTGATATACTTTAGATGGTTCCAATTTCCACTAAGATTCTTAATCACAGTGTTGTTGTGATTGGGACAGAAAGTTAGGATTTGCTCTAGCAGCTGAGCACTGATTAGGAGCTTTTGATTGTAGTAATCTCCCAAAGCTGGTGGAGTTAGTTGGTCTAGTATCAAATACCCTATTATGTGGATATTTTTAGTGGGTGGTGGGTGTTCGTGGCGGATTTAGCACCCGGCGAACGGTCAACACGTGGGGTGGCGGATGTCAATTTCAGTTCTGTTGTGATGTGTGCGAGCGTGCTAGTAGCTTTGAGTTAGGTACAACTTCGATGCGGACGACCTTTGGCAAGCGTACTTCTGGCAAGTATATCTCTGGCTAGTGTATCTGTCTGCTCCCAATTCCTGACTTCTTGACCAAGCGACTGTCACGCGGGCGTTGACTAGGCCGGCGTAAGAGGCTCAAACAAGACCTAACAAAAGTATCTTAGGATTTTCTTTCAACCTATTGTAGATTGAGTAATCTTACTTCGATCCTGTGATGCAAAGCAGAGCAAAAATTCAAGATCGCGGGGAATAGTTCTCCTCCAACCTATAGCAGATTGGTTTATGTTTTGTTACCGGAATAACGACTCGATTTACTACTGGCGTAGCGACTGACACTGGGTGCTTCAGCGAACGCAGACACGAGGCGAGCGTGCGACTCTGTAGGTATGGCTGCAAGGTGTGGCTCTGTACGTATGGTGGCAAGTTGCGGCTACGATGTGCGGGTGCTGGAAGCGATAGGTCTTAGCGACTTCTCGACACTAATGCAAGGCACACTTCTACAACCATGCAAGTATACAGCGACCGGTTGCGGGCGTAAGGTTGCAGTGAGGTTGGATGGTAGTTGTTTGCGGTTTCTGGAGGCAGTACGCGTAAGATGCTCCGGGGAGACTTTGCAACATTTGCGATGCGCAAAAGCTTGTGTGTTTGTTTGATGGTTGTGAACCCTTTCTACGTTGGACAAGAGTTCTTTATATAGAGGATGCCAAATCCTAATACTTGCGTATCAAGCAGCATAATAGATTTGGAGATCAATCAGGATTCAATTACCTTAAACCATCTCCTTCTCGGATTCCCAAAGGAACTCCAATATCCTTTCTAAGAAGAAAAGATTAAATGTATATCAGATTATTCTTTAATGAATAACCTCATATGCCTCGATCCATAATCTCGGACAAATGTTAATTTAGGCCCAAATAGTGGGTCTGTGATAGATAATAGATCCTCTAATGATAGAGATCAAAGATCCCTTCTTTAAATATATAAGAGCCTCTCAGCTATTACTTTGTAATTTGATTAACAAAACCATGTTGGTTTTTGGGGGATGACAGGGTCGTCTTAATGGCACCACAAAGCTAATTAATCACATATTACTGCATTCCAAGTTGTGGTTATCAACTTATCATTCTTCTTAGTGATCCCATCAAGGCTCATTTTTCAGTTAAGTTCAACAATTCATGATAAACGGCTAGAGTTCATATTAACTTATTCAGAGTACGTATGAATTCAATATAGCAAACCGTAATTCTAAGTGAATTATATATATATATATATATATATATATATATATATATATGTGTGTGTGTGGGTGTGTGTAATGTGAAGGCATATATAATGCTTAATTAGTGACAAATAATCCCTCTAACATGTAATTAGGAGATGATTGATCTCATCAAATGGAAGATTATTTCTCTTAAATTAAGAGATTGAAAGCCCTAAACCCTAACTTTAAGCCGTAAGCCCTAAACAGGTCAACAATGTAATAAGCTTTCCTACTATTGAAACCTATCAAAGCATTCATCTAACAACAAACAACATACGCAAGTCTGAAATCGTAGACATAATAAGAATCGAAAAAACTAAAATTTTCAAGAAATTACCCGGCTCCTTAGTACCCCTCTTGGTCCTAATGCTTATTGAAGGACCATCCTCGCCTTCCACAGCGGCAGCTCCATCCTCTCCGCCACCGCCACCATCACCGCCACCGCCGCTCCCGATGTCAGCGCCACCTCCAACAGCAGAATTCAAGCCCGAAGGGGTGGTTTCTTTCAGAGACGGGATTGCCACCAGCGTCCCCGCCTCTGGTCTCGGCGTCATCTCCGCCGCCTCTGCTCTCGCGGTCGTCTCCGCTGCCGTGGCAGCCAATCTCGCTTCAACTTCGGCCGCCTTCCTCTCCCTTTTCGCCTCAAGCTGCTTCTTCCTCTGTTGGGTACTAGAACCTGGTGCCATTGATGAGTTCTAGGACAGAGATAAAGGAATTAAGGGGTTTCGGGACACAAATCAAAGGAGAGAGATTAGGGTTTTCAATTTTGGGGGTTTTTGGTGAAGATGGATTAGGGTTTTGTTTAGCGTTTCGGGTTAGAGAGAGGGAAATAGCAGATTTTGAGAGTTTAAAGAGAGAGGGAATTTATCGCGCTAATGAGGAAGAAGGACCCGAGTTTGTGTTCATATAATCATATATATATGAAGCGACGAACATTGACAAAAATCGTCGCTTAGCCATATTTGATTTACCTGAAGCGACAAACTTTGTCAAACCTCGTTCCTTAATATTTAAGTTAGCGACGATAACTCAAACTTCGTCGCTTCATATTATTTGAAGCGACGAAGTTACAACTCACAAGATAACCTAGTGAGGTACAACTTAGTCGATTCATTTTATTTGAAGCGACGAAGTTACAACTCACAGGGTAACCTAGTGAGGTCCAAATTCACATAACCAAATCATAACACTTATAATAGTAATGTGATGGAAATATACAATATAATTATAACCAAATGATAATTATGAAACCCTGTAGAAATTGTCACCTAAACAGAAATATTTCATATATACGAGCAGTGTGCGTGGATCATTTACGTTCACATTACATTGTGTAACATTATGGTGTAGGGGGCTTGGACTGAAGCAGGATAGTGCTGCAAAGAATGTGATGGACAAAGCTGGGGATGCAGCCTCTATGGCCAGGGATAGAGTGGACAGTTTTGGATCAAGTAATATTGATTCAGCCCTACATTACTTGTTCCAAATTGTAATGGGATTAAGTCTCTTTCCTGCTGAAACATCTTTAACTAATTTATTCAAAATAGGGGGAAATCGATCAAGAGTAAAATATAGTATACTTCAATCATTCAATTCCATTTCATCAGAAAAAAACTCAGAAACTTTGATACATATTGCATATTGGATAATATAAGATATTAAGATAGCAGACATGATAAATATTGTAAAGCAGCCATCCATTGAGATGGTTTAGCACCTTTCCAACCATATATAACTGCAAGTTCAATTCAGTAGTTAAACGCACAACTGTACAAGTCACCAATTCTGATGAACCTGATTACGCCATCCTCAAGAATGTTAAACTACTAAATTAAGCAAAATCAAACAAAGACAGCTATATCGGGTACCTCTCGCTATCAAATGGTAGTTTAAGGTTCAATAATTCTTAGGATTTCAATTTTCAAGATTTCCGTTCAACAGACGAGTATATTATCAGAACATCAATTGAGAATCACCCAAAATAGTAATGTACATCCCCTTAAGACTAACAAAATGATATGACAAGTATAAAATTTGAAATGTTCAAGCAAACTACTACGACACGTGATCCTCATGCACTTAGCCATTGATGAACATATCAACTTGCTGGACATAAATTAGTTGATCCAAAAGACTAAGGTTTTTGCTTAGCATGCACTTAGCCATTGATGAAAGGTTTGAAATTTCATTGTAAAGATCCTGAATTTGTTTTGTCATGTTTTGCTCTTGATGTGCAGGCCTTCGTTTAGTTTGGTTTATGCCCTGTAAGTTACTTGTTCTGTCAACTTTCATTTCTTTTCTTTGAAAAATGCAATTGGGTGTTTTTCATTTTCTATTTTCTGTTGTTCTTTTTTATTATAAATGTCGGCTCTTGATTAATATGGAATTGAGGGGAGTTCAATATTCTGGTTTCAATCAGATATGCTTCAATAAAAGTTTGGTTGCAATTGGTGCCAAACAACCCAAAAGTACAGTCCCTAAGATCTAACCAAAGTGCATATATATGCTATATATCTATCTAAACATGCTTAATCATCAACTTCATGCCACCCACGTACCATTCAACTTTCATCTAACCAAACAACCCAAGCCATAGTATGCTACTCTTTTTTTCATATTTTTGACCAATATACTCAAAACTGTTCAAAGAAGGTTAATTCCGTAACTTCCGTTGTGTGTCTTGACCTAATTAGACTAGAATAGTAGTTACCTTAGTAGATAGGGAATCCCTGATTACTTGGGATACTTGATGTAATGCCTATATAAAGGCCTCCTTATCTATCAATAAAGTAACGCTTTGCGTCTATATTGTTTCTCCTGCAACACGTTATCAGCACGTAGTTTCTAACCCTAACCCTAGCTTTTTGCCGAGAAAAAAAATTCAGCAACCCTAGCTTTTCTGCCGGCAACTGCTTGTCGGCAATGAAGGTCCTCCCCAGAAATCACCTTCTGCCGGCAACTGCTTCGTCGGAAGAAAGAAAACAATTCACAGGCACCAAGTTTTGTCGACAACCCTTTTGTCGGCAAAGAACAGAAAACCCTCCTTGCACCTCTACCGACGACAGCCTTGTCGGCAAAGAATCTCAGAGCACCCATAAATTCGATCTGGGCACCCATCTTCTTCTCTGATTTCCAGATCGGACCCGCGCAGCTCGAACCAGCACCGCCGCCGCGGCCTTGAGCAGCCCTCCGTCGCGCGTCCTCTGCTGTCCCTCGACTGGTGCTCTCCCTCGACGCCGTCCTCAACTGCTGCTTGAAACTCGACGCCGCCGCCCTGTAGCCCAGCGCCGCTCCGACGATTCAGCAGCCCAGGGTCGCGTAGCGCCATCTATGACGCACACCTCGGTTCGCCTGCGCCTGCAACCAGACGGCGCCGACCCGACCCGTCTGCCAGTGGTGCAGCCCAGGTCCGACCCGGTTTGCCAACCCGACCCGTCTGCCAGTGGTGCAGCCCAGGTCCGACCCGGTTTGCCAACCCAACCCGGTTCAGCTCAACCCGGATCTTCTGATCCGACCCAGGGGCAAAACGGTAATTGTACTTACCTCATATAAAAAGTTTTTATCCTACGGGTTAAAACAGTTACTGCAGTATTTCTTTATTAGTTTTACCGTCCTGAATATGGTGAATATGACTAACCATATGTTTTTTCTTTTCCATGAAACTTATTGCACGACGCATCGCGATGTAATTGCGAGGATTATTTCGTTGCACGTACATGGAAGAGCATCTCAAATTTGCACAAGGATCAGAACCGAGTCCTTAAGCGCAATTTTTAAACGCAGTTCATTTGGCGAACTAGCATGTATGATTTAATAAAAGTTCCCGTTTTTTCGCAATTTCAATTATTTGAACTTGTGTATATGTGTTGGAACTTGTGTGTTTTTCAGGACGATACAAAGGGGCCCCACCCACCCCTGCGTATCACAGTATTTATGGGGTAACTGTGATGTTACCGTCCAAAGTTGTGCTTGTGGCTGTGATGTCACTGTGAACCACAACTCTTCGTGACTATTTTATCACGATTCCGACATAATATTGTCGATGCTTGTGACGATCCTAAGGGAGTCACAAAGGGGACAAACTCATGATGTGTGACGGAAATTGTCACTGTAACATCGATATGTGACGGAAATTGTCACAACAAATTGAATTGAGTAACCAGAATCTTGGCTCGACCATTCAATTCCTTCCCTCTTGTTCTTTTGATACAAAGAAACAATTGACCATAAAATGCGCCTAGAAAATGGCCATTGAAAAAAGAGAGAATCATGTCATTGATATGGTTCTATCGGTTCAATAATTGCAAATAATGCAGTCATATGGTCAATGTATACAAGAGATACATGGAAGAAGATGAGAATATATCCTCATGATTACGGATTACAAAAGCAAAAGATAATTTGCGATAAATATGAAGCATATGACTTCAATTTCATAGTCAAAGTGACTACAAATCTGTTGATTTTGTGCAGGCATAGACCTCACATGTGTGACTAATGCTACTTAGTCGATACACTCTTTATGGTCAAGATCTCGATATAACCGTTGGCATTTTGATGCATATATGGTTCGATTCACTAAAAAGCTATATGTGAATGCAATGAATCGCATTACACATTTACATGGCCTGTTGATTTGAGTTCACCAATATAATTGGGGATGTTAACTCGAAAAATCACAAAAGACAAAATGAGTGACTCGCGAGAAACTGCGATCCGCCAACTTGGCCGCGATCCGCCAACTTCGCGATCCGCCAACTTAGCCGCGATCCGCCAGGCCTTGCTCGCCATGGCCACTCGCCAGCTTGGCTGCGATTCACCAGGCCTCGCTCGCCATGGCCACTCGCCAGCTTGGCTGCGATTCGCCAGGCCTCGCTCGTCAAGAAACAAATAGACATGCTTGCGTACATAAGCGGATGCATGCGCATTGCCCGGCCTCGGCCTCGGCACTCTTGCGCCCACCAAAGCCCGCCTTGCCTAGCCTCGGTTTCGGCCTTGGCTTGGCTTGCGCGCTGCTTGGACTACAGCTCCACCACAACCACATGCTGCCGCCCCCTCGGTCTCCGGACCTTGGCACGCATACGGCCATCCTAGCCGCGCCCCGGCCCCGGCCTCGGCATTGGCCTGCACACGGCCCGCCTGCAGCCATCTCGGCCTTATATGCCCATGCACTCACCCCAGCACGTCTTGGCTTCAGCCTCGGCATGCCTTTGGCTCTTTAGCATGGCATTGGCCTCGTCAGGTCCTTGTTTTATGCCTCGGTAAGCCTTAGCTTCGGCCTAGGCTATCCATCGGCAACTCGCATGACCTCGACTCCAACATCAAGCCTTGGCCCCATAAGCCTTTGCTTTTGCCTCGACACGCCTTGGTTTCGGCCTTGGTATGCCTTGACATTTGCTCGGCCTTGGCCTGCCTGTGCACCACCTCGGCTTCGGCCTTGGCTAGCCTAGCACGCGCCTATGCTTGACCCTGGCCCGTCCTTGCCTTGTTTCGGCTTGGCTCCCATCCTAGCTTGGCTTCGGCCTCGGATAGCTAGCTCATGGCCTCGGTCTTGGATACTTGGTTTAGACATTTATGTCTCTATAGTATCAATGTTGACTCATTCTGGTTGTTTTCCGGCTCTATTTTTGAGCGTTAACGGATGTGTCTAGTACGCCTTTAAGCATGCCTATGTTTTATCTTGTGATACTAAAGGCCATGTTGCACACTCTTTAGGAATTGAGTATATATTCCGGTTTATATGTGTTGGCATAAAACCCTTGTCTCTACACTCTTATGAATGTATCATAGAGACATTGAGTGTGTACCTAATCTTCATCGAACCTTGATCACCACTTAAAGATATTGGTGCCAACGTTTATCACCTTGAAACTCATTGTGAAAATTGAATTGATTTCTTATGTATCGCTTCTAATGAATGCGCACAACTTATGAGTCAATATTGTGAATGTATTTCACGTATACTATGATTTGGATTCTTTGAATCGGCGACTCATGTAGACTCTTCCATACATAGTCCGGAATTTTGGACATGTTTTGATGATCCATATATGCAAGAATGCTATGGACATCATTTTTTTTTTAGCAAAGAAGCTATTGGGATCAAAGATTACCAAAAGAATTTGGTAGCGTCATGAGCAATGCTCAAGGCTCAAAGATGACATTAACGTCACCCAAGTCTTCCTCCAAGTCAATGGAAGCACCATCTATGCATTTAAATGTGCATATGATCCCCCTTATGATCCTTCATTAGCTATGCTCAACATATGGAAGCTTAATCTCTAGCAAAGTTTTGGAGTAACGCCCTCCTACGCTAAAGGCAATGATACATAAGATGATGGCTTTGATGCCTTCTCATAGTTCAATTTGAGACACAATGATACTATGGTGATATACCTCATGGTTAAACTCAAGCCATAACACTTAGATGTTATGAAGCACCTTCACAATGATTGAAAAGTATCAAAAACCTAAAATTTCTGGTTTTTCAGCTCGCGGACTCGTCATTGTGAGGACCGGTTTACCTACTTTTATGCCGGTTCTTGAGGTGAAATTTGGTCCACCGATTCCTAATATCCATGGCTACATGCTCATAAAATTTCAGAGCCATTGGACACATGGAAGGTGCTGAAACACTCGACACAAACGTTCACTGACCTCCGGCGACTATTCCGACCGGTTCGGTATGTTTCCGACTGGTTCCGGCAATGAGGCCGGCGGCGTTGGAATCCTAACACACGTGCCTACCTACTATTAAAATTTGGTGGCATTTAGTGTTCCGAAACATAGTGAAACATTTCAGGAAGCATACATGCATGTTACATTTTGTAACGGAATGCATCTTGTTAACGTATAAGTGTTAACGATCAATACCCTTTACCGTCCACATACTTTATGTGCCATATTGTGCTACCACAAGCGCTCAATGATGGGTTATTTGATTATGAATAACGTCTTTGAATAAAGACGTCAGCTTCCACCTATAGTCCGCTATATAAAAACCTTAACAGGCGATCTCGTTTATGTCACTTTTTGATGAGCTAGTCTCCCCGTCGTTAGGGGGAGAGAAGAACAAGTTTGTTCAAGTAGAATGACTTGGCATTGTCGTGGTTTGTCCCCACTGTGCCTCATCATGTTCCCAAAGTCCCATAAATCTAAGTGACGAGATTTGATATACATGCTGCAAAGAGCAAACTATTGGTCTTTCAAGGAAAAGATCGGAATAGTCCTCTTGTATCAAACATGCTTGTAAGGATTGATGTCCAAATCAATGGACATATTGTCATTCATAAATGGTGACATGGTGACTCCACAAAAGTGGTAGATGGTGTCACTAGGCCGTGACTCTCACAAGAAGTGTAGAGAGGGCACTTTGTTCGATATACACTCACCGAATGCGAGTATGGCACAACTTGATTCTTGGATCAATGACAACTCATTCGTCTCATGGATTTTCTGGATTAAGGTCATCATTGGGGGACGCCTCAATGAGAAGCCAATCCATATAGAGATCTCTACAAATGCGAATTACACTAGTGTACATGAGTACGTGGTCTATGAGTTAGATATCGAATCCACTCACTTCGTTGAAGCAAATACCAACGTTGTGAATTGGCCTACATGGAAAGATATGCGATCCAGTTTATACAAAGAGATAGGTCCTTGGTCAGGTGATGCCGACACCGCAAGTGTAAACCCTATCGATAATCTTTGATTGAAAGCGTAGTGAGAAAAAGAGCATAAACTCACCTTATGGCGCAAGGTCTCTCACAAACATCCTAGAATCGACTACGATGACATATGCTCTCGTAATGGAGTCATATTGCACTCCACTACCTTGTCAGTTAGGTAGTTCTGAAAAACTTAACATACAGCTTATGAATCATCTCTATTGGGACTAAGTAAAGAGATATCATGAACGGATCAGTTTTCACCCAAGTCAAGTGAGCAAAAACCTCGAAGTACGTATGCTATCAGATTAGGATGTTCTCTATATGGGTTCAAATCTTCTGGTTGGATATTATATAACGCGGTTAAGCGACTACTTGATTGGAGATGAAATGTAAAGAATCATGCCTATTTGCGTGTAAACTACGGATGAATTGTGATTGAGATATCACTAATCCGACGTTAAGAATGAATGGATCTTGGGAATACTTGGTCTCAAATGTGAGAACCGTTAGTGATGAACTTATTCATCTATCGGCTTATGGCAATCTAATGGACGTTAAACCAAAGCCTATATGTATCCCATGATTAGTCGATGTCTTGAGAAGACTCATTTCATCTATGTGACGAGAAGTCTTGGGAGATGAAACTCTCCATCTATGTACCATGTGCGCAATCATGTACTTGTCATAATATGCTCGACTCGACATCTCATTCGCTATAAACTTATAAAGCCAAAGTGATGGCTAGACGCGCCCACGCAATGCCATGGTATATGGCGGTACTTCCTTTCAAGAGAGAAAGGTTTAGGCTAATTCGATCCCATCATGAAAGACACACCAATAGGCAATTTCAGATTCTGCCTAGTTCTGTACATCAACTTCACCGTGACCTACATAACAGCTCACTCATCGGAAAATGGTAAACTTAGTACCGTTGGAAAGCTCTATGTGTCTACTTTCCAGGGACACTAACCATTTGATCATAGCTGTCATATTGAGTGAGTTATGGCTGTTTTAGTAAAGTAGGACGAATCTGTCCGGTAATTTGCAGATCAGTCACATTCGACAGAGCTTTGTGATCAGCTCAGAACGAACCACGTTGTGTACTTTATATCACTGGAAAGATATGGGTGTCTAGTTTCCAGAAATTTTTACGGTTTGTTGATACCTACTGTATCGAAGGAGTTATGACTATTTAAGTATATGAAGGTCATGCTGCGCGTGAATCTGATTTTCAACGCGAACTCTAGTTTTGAGTTGTTGAGCAACCTTCTTCCTTAAGACCAAGTAAAGCTAAGTGTAGCTGGTCTAATACAAGGATAATGTGGCCATATTCAATGACTCGATCATTGGCCACACCTACTTTTGAAGCTTGTGAGGAGCGTTTGTATACACCATTAATCTAAACTCCAAGATTGAGTTACCAATCAGGGGGAGTTGTCTTGTAGACATCAGGGGGAGTCTACCTCACATGTAATCTTCAATTGTAGTTGGTGCGTTGTGCTCTTTTCTCTTCGACCAAGCTTTTTATTTTTTACCCAAGAGGTTTTGTTTTGCTTGGCAAGGTTTTAGCGAGGCAACATGTTATGCACCGTGTCACATTAGATACGCGACACAAGGAGGAGTGTTCAAGGAAGGTTAATTCCGTAACTTCCGTTGTGTGTCTTGACCTAATTAGACTAGAATAGTAGTTACCTTAGTATATAGGGAATCCCTGATTACTTGGAATACTTGATGTAATGCCTATATAAAGGCCTCCTTATCTATCAATAAAGTAACGCTTTGCATCTATATTGTTTCTCCTGCAACAAAAACAACTTAATTTGCTAATTAACAAGCATTCAAAGACATATTCAACCTTATCATGGCTTATCCTTTGTAAACAGAAACAGTTTTGAAACAAAGTCAGTGTCTCAAATATTGATTAAGCATTAAGCATTACTTTCGAACAGTTTATACTAGAAGCACACAAGCTTTCCTGCTACTCAAACCTATCAAAGCATTCATCTAACCACAAACAATATGTGCAGGTCTGAAATCGTAGACATAATAAGAATCGAAAAAACTAAAATTTTCAGAGAAATTACTCGGCTCCTTAGGACCCCTCTTGGTCCTAATGCTTATTGGAGGACCATCCTCGCCTTCCACAGCGGCAGCTCCGTCGTCTCCACCCCCGCCGCTCCCGATTTCAGCGCCACCTCCAGTAGCAGAATTCAAGCCTGAAAGGGTGGTTTCTTCAAGAGACGGGATTGCCACCAGCGTCCCCGGCTCTGGTCTTGCCGTCGTCTCCGCCGTCGCGGCAGCCAATCTAGCTACAACTTCGGCCGCCTTCCTCTCCCTTCTCGCTTCGAGCTGCTTCTTCCTCTGCTGAGCACTAGAACCTGGTGCCATTGATGAATTTTAGGGCTTGGAATTAAGGGGTTTCGGGATTAAGGGACATAGATTGGTGAAGATGGATTAGGGTTTACGGCTGAATCGAAGGGATTGGGGTTTTGTTTAGGGTTTCGGGTTAGAGAGAGAGAAATCACAGATTTTGAGAGGGAATTGAAATCGCGCGCTAATGAGGAAGAAGGAGCTGAGTCTGTGTTCCTATAATCAGATACGAAGTGACGAACATTGACAAAATTCGTCGCTTAGGTTAATTTCCTGAAGTGACGCACTTTAACAATACTCGTCGCTTGGTATGTAAGTCAGCGACAATAATTCCAAACTCGTCGCTTCATATTAACTGAAGCGACGAAGTTGAAACTCACAGGGTAACCAAGTGAGGTCCAACTTCGTCACTTCAGAGTATTTGAAGCGACGAAGTTACAACTCACAGGGTAACCTAGTGAGGTCCAACTTGGTCGCTTCAGTTCACCTGAAGCGACGAACTGTGGAAAAACTCGTCGCTTGAAATGTTAGTGTGACAAATATTGGTCAATAGTCGTCGCTTAAATTGAAATTTACATTATTAGTTATGTTTAGAATTATAATTTTTTATTAAAGTAGAATATTGTAAATATTGTTCAAAATTACAACAATAAATATATATTATCATCATCATATTAAAACATTTACCATAATTAACTAGTAGTCTTCCTCTTCGTCGTCTCCGCCATCACCGTCTTCATCGTCCTCTTCCTCTTCCTCACCGTTTAATTCTTCATTCTGTTCATGTACTTCTAAATCGAGTTGGAGATTAGATGCATTAATATGGTAAAATTTTATTGAATTTAGTCTGTCCTCTTGGTAAGGCTCTGTGATTTGATTCTCTGAAGGAGGTTTGTTATCTTATGTTGCCAGTACTTCGGCACTGTATACATTTCGGTGCGACATTTCTTGCACCACCTTCCAAGTACAACCCGCCGCAGGATCGTCCAAGTAGAACACTTGTTTTGCATTGATAGTAAGACAAAATGGTGAATTCTCATAGTAATTACTATTTGTATCCACTGATATCAGACCATGATCTACCTTGACGGTGTCAATTTCTTCGGCATCCATATCGTCAGTAGTGTTGTGCCATATAACTTTGAACAACATGACCGACAAATTTTCTGGATAACATACCTCGACTACATAGTCAAGATGGCCATAGAAGTGTTGGTACAGGTTTCCAACGTTCGTGCTTAACATCACCCCGCTATTTTGAGTCACGAGCCTTTGATCTCTATCAAATGAGACATACTTGATACCGTTCACATAGCACGCCTTATAAATCCGGGTGAATTGCGGACCTCGAGCCAATGACCATATTGTCCTGTTAAAATTAGGGTCTTCAGCATCATTTCTTCTCTTGGCCTGAAAAATAGATGGTGTTAGTTTTATACTAATTAGGGTTTAGGATCTTTGTACAAGAAAAAAAAAACAATTTTCGTACAAATTTTAAGAACCATCGATGGAAACTCCTCCTCATGGGGCGCTCATCGTAATCGTCAACATGTTTCGCTATGTACATATGCAAATGAGCGTCCATGTAATATTGAGCTTCTTCTGTATCCGTCAAAATTTACCAGTGAGCTTCAGCCGTTTCCTCCTCTGTTAACCCGATATTTCCTGTTGGTATCCATAATACACGGCTGAACTAACTGAGAAACACAACTAATATTCCATATTGGGGGATTGGGCTCTTCATGTTCTTCCAATTGCATATACGACTTACAGTACGTCACCGACTCCCATGATATGTACCTTTCTGCAATACTCCCCTCCGGGTAACGTGTATTACTCATTGACTGTTTATAATCACCTAATTGCTTATAAAATGATGAATATCATCAGTGCATATATAAAGTTAGTGTAAATTTAGTTTTAACAAAAAGAAACATATTTGGTTAGTGCATATACCTTTCCGTCGGATACATCCATGTAAAATGTACTGGGCCTGTAAGCATAACTTGTTCGGAAAGGTGAACCATAATATGAACCATAGAAGTGAAGAAATGTGGAGGAAAAATCAACTCCAAATTGCAGAGAATGATCACTATCTCATCTTTCATATGTTGGACATCTACCTTCTTCAACTCTCTAGCACATAATTTCCAAAACCAATTTGACAATGTTATCAATGGCTTCACGACGTTATTTGGCAAAAATCCTCGGATAACCACTGCAAGAAGATGTTGAAGCAGGACATGGCAATCATGCGTCTTCAATCCATATAACTTTTTCTAGGTTAGTTTCACCTTATTTCTCAAACTTCCCGCATAGCCAAGTGGATATCTAACACCGCGAAACCATTCGAATATTTCTTGACGACGATCCTCTTGAACTAAAAAGGGTGCATGAGGAACCTTTCCCGTCCTCTTTTCAGCTTCCGATTGTGTTGACTTTTGCTTATTCTCCTCTTCTCCAAAACTTCGCGAGCCCTTGGACCATCCTTTGTCTTCCCTTCAATTGCAAGAATGGGGCCCAGGATATTGTCACCCCCGTTCTTTTCAATGTGTATGACATCTAAACAGTACTTGTGTAACAACGATGACCAATAGGGAAGCATCCAGAATACGCTCTCGTGGGTCCAACATTGTCTGTTGTGTGCTGAGTAAGGGACATGAAAATCCGGATGCTGGCTAAGAGTGGCGTAACTGTGTGACCTAATTTCCTCTAAAATTTCATCTCTGTTCTTATGAGCTGGTCTTTTTCCCCACTCTGGCTTCCCGTTAAATGTCAAACTGGATCGCATTGGTGAATTCTCATCCAGCCATTTCCGATGCCCTTCATAAACAATTCTCCCACAAATATGCTCCGCTGTCAGCTCATCTAGACAAATTGGACATGCCTTGTACCTTTTCACCGTTGACCCCGCAAGCATCCCTAAATCTGTAAAGTCACTTATAATACACATCACTGCTGCCTTCATCGTGAATACATCATTGTCGACTCTGTCAAAAGTAGAGACTCTATTTTCTCACAAATCTTTGAGCTCGTCGATCAATGGACGAATGAGGACACTAAGGCACTTTCCTGGAGATTTAGGGTCAGGAATCAACACGGCCAGCATATTATATTCCTTCCTCATACACATATTAGAGGGTAGATTATATGGCATCACAACCACGGGCCATGTACTATGCTAGGTTGTCATTGTTCCAAATGGACTGAAATCATCAGTTTCCACTCCAAGCCGCACATTTCTTCCCTTAATGTCGTCGAAACCTGAAAATGTCCTGTTAAAATATTGCCATGATTCTCCATCAGATGGGTGTCGGAGGGTACTTTCATCTAGTCGCCTCTCATTATGCCATCGCATATGCTTTGCTGTGTGTGGAGACATAAATAGGCGTTTCAACCTTGGAGTGAGAGGGAAATACCAGATTACCTTTTTTGGAATGTCATCCGTATCTGGTTTATATCTTTGAGCACCACATACTGGACAAGTCGTACGAGTTTTATTTGCATCTCCCATGAATAGGTAACACTTGAACTCACAAACATAAATTTTTTCATATCCAAGGGAAAGATCCTTCAGGGTTTTTTTAATTCTCGAATAACTCACAGGGAAATTATACATTTTAAAAAACTTATGCAACCATCCACACAATTTATCAATACTCGTATCCGACCATCCATTTTCAACTTTAATTTCCATTGCATGTAATATGGCACTTAATACAGTTTCTTCACTCCCTTCATACAATGGAGTTTGGGACTCCCTTAGAAGCATTTCATACTTAGCATAATCAACATCTACCATGTCATTGAAGTGAACTTCAGCATTTTCTTCAACGACATTATGCGGTGCATCTCCATGGTATACAGGATAGTATGAAAATACATCTTGTATAATCTCCACAGGCGGGATCACTGAAGGACCGTCAACACTAGAAGCCTCGACTCTGTCTTGAAGCCACTGTCTCCGTCGACTGATCATTGCTGGTTGACCAGAAACTTCCCCGTGTAGGTGACAAACTGTGTAAGTCGGATCCAAACCATGGTGCATGCAGTAATGATAAATCTCTATGATATCCTTATAATAAGGACCATTTTTGCAAATTGCGCACGGACAAGGGAGATATTGGGTTCCAATAGTGTGAGTCTTCACAAAATTGATGAAGTTAACTATGCCTGTTATGTAGTCAGGGTGTGTATAATGATGATTCATAAAAGATTTGTCGGGGACATCATTCATGTTTCCTGTCATAACATAAACAGACAATATGCATAAGGTTAGCACACAACATTTATGATACAATCAAAACCTATCCTAACACTTCTTCTCCTTATTCCTCTAGGTTGGGACTTATCCCCTTCAGGAGAACACAATTTTTGTTAACCCTCTTGCACCCAAGTGGTTTCTGCTACAGTTTTTGGAAATTTCGGCAGCATCTCCCTACAGTTCCTCAAGTGCACAAAAATCTAAACAACCTAATTTACACTCGAGAAACATTGTAGAGAGACATTGTCGAAACTATATCCCAAAACTGAAACTGAAACCACATGAATAGCAAAATGATCAACAAAGTCGTGTTCGCCTAAAGTGTCCAAAAATAGGACAATTCGAGAATCAACAACTCATCTCGATCAACTAGATGAGTTGTTAATTCTCAAACGGGAGTTCTAAGCTGATAAACACCACAATATATATAATATGAAACTATAAATTTACATACGGCACCACACTCCCTCACTAAGCCACTAGCATGTTTCAGAAACCCTAACTACCACAATCCACACACAACACAAACCAATTACATCATTAATTAATAATTTCAACTTAATCTACTATAAAATTCTAATTTCACTAGATTTCACTATTTCACAAAATATCATTTTCACTAAATTTCACAATTTCACAAACTAACCTAATCTCAATTTCACTAAATTTCACCAAAATTCTAACATTTTCAATGAACCCATTCCATGGTTTATCATAATTTCCATATTCTAACACTAAAACAACAACAAAATACAAAATTCAACACCCTAAATCCAACTTCAATTAACCAACATAAACAACCATTTCTCATGAATTAATACATAACATGCTCACAAAGAGGGATAAATAGAAGGTAATTGCACTAACCTTACTCAAGAATCAAAGAATTGGCAATAAAAGCCTTCCAAACTCACTTTCTTCTAATTTCTCCCTTTTCTCCCTCTTCTCCTCCAAGAACAGATCCAGTTTCTTGAAATGAAACAGTACCAATTTTTTTTTTACCTATATATAGAGTGTCCACGTAAGAGGAAGTACAAAGGCAAATTAAAAAAACTGAAGCGACGAAGATTTCCAAATCTCGTCGCTTCGTTTATACTACAGCGACGAAGTTTATGTACTTCGTCGCTTCAATAATTAGAGAGCGACAAATATTGAATGTTCGTCGGTAAATTTTCCAAAACCTGGTTCTGTGATAAAAGGAGGCGACAAACAACTAATATTCGTCGCTTCAATAATTTGTGAGCGACGAATATTAAGCAAAATACGTCGCTCCTTATATTTGAAGCGACGAGTGCTATATTGGTCGCTTGAATCTGTTGAAGCGACAAATTTTTTTTTCCATTTTGTTTCTTCGTCGCTTCAGTCCTTGCCTCCAGTAGTGCTAGAAATGTCGAAATTATAGCAGTTATTAGTAATACGATCGAGTTTGCATGCATGCTGTGTCTACATATACCAAGAAGTGTGCATGGATGTAGTAGGATTTCAAAACTCTTGGTGAGCGTCATATACATTGCTACACAACTACACATTCATCCTCAACATTCTCGTAAATACATTATTTATGTAAGTCATTTTCTATTTTTTGAGCGAGCCTAGGGCATCGCTTCCTCACCTGCGAGTGAATTGAATATTTATCCTTTCGGTTGGTCATATAAAATGTGAAAATAGAGAATATTCACACAAACATCGGACGAGTCAAAGTTGTCAAGTAATATTAACTTAGTATCATTTGTAACCGAATGTCTTAGATTTAACTGTATAACAAAGTAATATCTATTCATTTATCGATAATATAATAACCTCTCTAAAGTAATAATTTTTCATGGTCCAACATTACTCATTTATAGAGATTTAACTGTATAATAAAAATTAATATCTTTCATTCTAGAAACGTTTCTTAGTATTCCGATGATTCTCTTGTAAGATATAAAGGATATGTTAATATGTTGAAACTCTTTAACATTTTCAGGAGGTAATGATGCTTGAGGTTTGCATGGTTATTTTTTAATCTGTTAATAAACCACAAAATATCAGGTATATAAAGCTGGTCAGATCGATGTGCTCAAGTACATTTGTATTTGTAGGACAATTAGCTAGGATCGTTACCAAATTGTTTTGTTAATAAAATCTTTTGGTACGTAAGAAACCTGCGCCGGTGCATTTCAGCTCAACAAATTCAACAAATTGATTTCTATCTTATTAGCCAGAATTGTAACATGCGTACATCTCTGCATTAGATACTGATGTTAATAATAGCTGGTATTATCCTTAGAAAATGAGAAATTCAGTGTCCACAGAAGATGTTCATGACACACTGATCGATGTTACACCCATGCAAAAGGCCATCTCTCGAATGGAGTTTATTGTAATAGCGTATAATCCACTACGCCATTCCAATTGTAAGGCGACAGACTTCACCCGTCGCTTAAAGAAGAATGTCAGTCGCCTAGACTAAAGGAGGCGCGTCCTCCGTCGCCTAAGTGACGTCGCCTAAACGGAGTCGCCTAGGGTTTAGGCGACTAACTATTTCAATATCAGTCTCCTAAACTAATCAATATACGACTAATCTACATATCAGTCATCTAAGGTTTAGGCGACTAACTATCATTATGTCTGTCTCTTAAACGAAACCTTATGCGACTAATGTAAAAATGACCGTCGCCTAAACCCTTCCATCTTAACAGACCAACAGAATTATGTCAGTCCCTTAATACTAAGACTAAGGCGACTGATAATGTTGTATCAGTCACTTAATGTGTATGCTAAAGCGACTGATAAAAGCGTATCAGTCGCTATACTATGTGGCTAAAGCGACTGATGTAAATAAGTGAGTCGCTTTATAATATTTGCTAAGGCGACTGATATATATATGTTAGTCGCTTAAGTTAGTTTCTGCATTTTAATACAGAGTCTGTTTCTGCGTTGCCCTTTTACAAAATCAAAACCAAAACCAAATTTCACATTCCTGCACTGCCAAAACACCTTCAATTCATACATACACAACTCATATCATTCACCAATACAAACCAACACATTATATTCACAAATTTGAAAGCAACACATTCATTCAAAAAACAAATTGTGCCATAGATACATAAATTGTTCTGTTATTAAACACAACATGTAATAAACATAGCAGTTCTAGCAGCGGTTGCCTCCACGCACGTCACTTAATGTCGAGAAGTCAAGAATTTTGAGAAGTACTTGAACCCCTTAAACGTGCTTGCGATACGAGTTGGGCAATTGTGTCCTCCATTTGCCGGAAGCGCTCTTCTTGGGCAGCTTGTAGAGCTTCTTGGGTAGCATCTAAGTTCTGAACAACAAGATTCAAGAGTTGAACCATATATCTGTTCTCCAACGAAAAAGGTCAGTTATTAGTGTAAAGCACAAAATCTTTTTAAGTTAGACATGATCCAATTATAGAGAATCTACAACTATATTAGAAAGATGATTACTTTAATTTGAAATACTAGTGTGCAGTACCCTAAAAGAAGAACAATATCTGGCTATTTAAGATAATTCTCAATGTTATGACCAGTATCTTTGCTATCCAGTACCAATCTATTATCATGCTTCAAAGCTTATCTACATATGTATAATCTTTAAGAGAAATTACCCCAAAGATGCAGCGAGCTCTTCTGAGGGAACTGAGTGTGGATCTAGCCCTCTTGGCAATGATGCATTGCATATCTGGTCATATTGACCACCAGATCCCTCTTTCCTCTTTGTGTCTACAATCACCTAAAAGGAAGAATGGGAGTGAAAATGAATGGATTTAAACTATGCGACACAAGAATTGCATAAAGGTAATATAAAGCAAGGCCAATGATAATTCACTGGCCAGCGCAAAACTGTAGTGAATCTATAAAGGTTCATTGTCTCATTGTTACCAAGGTTTGAAATTCACATTCCAGAATTGAGTTTGCAATCTTAATAGAACTCATAAGTCTTGCACATAATCCAGTTTCTCAGTTGCTTACCCGACGTTGAGGAAACAATTTGCATATTTGTTTTATAACCACCGACTGTTTATGAAGACGTTAAGAGGTAATTGCCATCTGCAATTCAGAAAATTTATCAAAAACAAACTTCTTGTGCAGATAAACTCAGGCTAGTAGAGAATAAAATAAACTATATAACAGAGGTAAATCTCACACCCCTCAAAATAGCAGAAAAACAAAGTGATATAGGCCAAAGTACATATTTTCCATTAAAATAAACAAAAAAATTCAACATGTTAAGGGTACAAATCGCCTTACATGCCCTAAGCTCTGAGTGCAGATTAGATTAGGATAGAACTTCTCCAGTTGTTCAGCACGATTCTTTTCCAACTGGAAATACAAACTTTTGAAGTCAACATCAGAAAGATTGAATCATGGAATGCAATACAAGATTACTTTACTGTACCATAGAGAGGGCCGATTCAAGAACCCCATATTTGACTTTTAAATCATAGGATGTCTTCTCAATCTTAGCCTTCCCTGCAAACACTCATTTCAATCAGTATAACAAATCCATATAAAAAAAGGAACTAGTATAAAACAAGAGTTTTTTTCATAATAGGCATCTAACCTTGCACAAGTTGTTCTCTATTACGGCGGAGCTTTTCCCTCAACCTCACGAGCTTCTCATCTTGAAGCACTCTCCAATTTAGTTGATCATCTGCCTTACCCTGACAAATGTACAATACAACAGTACAAATAATTAAGCAGGGTGCAAAAAAACATAAATAGTAGATTTAAATCATATGTACAAAATTCTGATGATTGCATATGCTATAAAGTTGATGATCTCAATGACTTTTTCTTAACTTAAAAAAAAAAATGGAACATACTTGGTTATCAAAGAGTCATTCAAGATAAAGCATTTAAATGAAGATGAATGTGTATCCTTATTATTCTAGAATAGCATATTCAAACACTATTGTATTAGTTTCATGATGCTGAGTTGCTGCCCATATTCCTACTCCTAGACAGAGCCTATTTACTATCTAGAGTCCAGAATCCATGTTAAGATCCTGTGACTTTCTTTTCAGCGACACCTCTCTTGCACAAAATTGGAACCTCATTCCAACACTACCAAATTTCGATCATATCAGATTCCGCCATTTTCCAACTTGTGATATCACGGATTAATCGGTAGTATCTTACATGTACAGAGAATTCTACCTCAACATACTATTCCACCGGGGCTCAATGTACAAAAAGTGAAACAGCAGAAAATAAAGAGCAATCCAAGTCCTTCCAAGGCAGAAGACACAAACCTTTGCGACAAGCGCATCACTCAGTCTTGAATACAAGGCATCGCGACGACTCTTCCTGATATAAGAGGTATATATAAATGAAACACTTTTTCAGCAATGAACACATTCAAATAGAAAATCTCTATAAATGAAACGCTGGCGAGGGAGGAGAAGCGGAGGCGGAGGCGGCAGTCCGGAGGTCGAGGGATGGAGTTCGAATGATGCAGCGGTGGGAGGAGAGGTGTGGAGGCAGAGGCGGTAGTCGGGAGGTAGAAGGATGGAGCGGTGGGGGGGAGCATAGGTAATGGCGGGGGGGGGGGGGGGGGGGGGGGGAGAGGTGTGGACGCGGAGGCGGCAGTCCGGAGGTCGACTGATGGAGCGGTGGTGTGGAGGCGGAGGTTTGGGAATTTAGGGATTTAATTTGGGATCGAATGAATTACAGACGGATAGGGGGGGAGTATAAGGGTCTTTAGGCAACGCACATATAATTACCCCGTCGTTTAAGACATTTAAAAATTTCACTAAAAAAGTTGGCGCAAACTTTTCATTGTATTGGCGCCCTAATTTTCCCTTAAACGACGGAAACAAAATTATACCGTCGTTTAATATATAATTAAAGCGACTAATTAATCCAAAACTCGTCGCTTAAGATTATCAATTAATTTTGGCTCCAAACAGAAACACTGTTAACTAGAAGCAATCTGCAACTTTTATAATGACAGTCTAAGCGACTAATATAGAATATGTACGTCGCGTAAACATATTTAATATTTTGCATTGATCTATTATTTTTATAAGTGTTAGTAGGATAAAAATTGCTTAGTAATATAATATCACATCAAACGATAAAAATTAATATTTTGTGAATTTAGCCATCAAAATGACAACATGCACTACCAGAAAAATTCCTTATTTCGTCGGCCATAACTATATTGAAAAATACATATTTTATTTTAGACAGAAAACGACAAAAGAATAGCCGACGAGTACAAGGTTGTCTCTCGTCGACTATGATTTAAAAAAAAAAACAAAAAAATAATCATATTTCATTTTCTATCACTAACGATAAACCATTGTTTCATCATTCAAACAGAAAAAAGTCGTGAAATAAGATATGACCGAAATAATGAAATAAGTCTACGGTTGAAAAATGACAAGATTCCGATAAAATCTGAGTGTCGAAAGATGCGGTCAAATGTTTTATTCCTTCGTTTCCCTAATGGTAGCGTTACCTTCGGTAAATATTTTGAGCAAAATTTTTATACGATTAGTTGCGTCTCATCGATTTGAAACTATTATCTGTTGAAGGTCAGGCCAAAAAACGTCATTTAGACAGTCCAATTACCATTTCTAAGCGTTTAGATGTTTGACTGACCCGGTTGACCGTTCCGATCGAGCCTTTAACGATGTCAGATGTAGTTGGATTTTTTTCCATACATGTATTTAATCTTAACGGTGATATCTGACGGTTGGAATAGATTTTGTAAACTTTTAGATTCAAAATCAGAACATATGCACTAATGTTCCTTAACTTGTTTACTAAGTGTTTAAGTGAATGTATAGTTTCAAATAGTTACTATACGTAGACTCTTCAAATGCAAAAATGTTGTGAAATAAGATATGACCGAAATGATAAAATACGTCTACGGTTGAAAAATGACAAGATTCCGATAAAATATGAGTGTCGAAAGATGCGGTCAAAGGTTTTATTCTTTCGTTTTCCTATGGGTAGACTGACGTTCGGTAAATATTTTGAGGAATATTTTTATACGATTAGTTGCGTCTCATCGATTTGAAACTATTATCTGTTGAAGGTCAGACAAAAAAAGGTCATTTAGACAGTCCAATTACCATTTCTAAGCGTTTAGAGGTTTGACTGACCCGGTTGACCGTTCCGATCGAGCCTTTAACGATGTCAGATGTAGTTGGATTTTTTTCCATACATGTATTTAATCTTAACGGTGATATCTGACGGTTGGAATAGATTTTGTAAACATTTAGATTCAAAATAAGAACATATGCACTA
The DNA here is from genome assembly GCA_963682095.1 of Potentilla sterilis. NCBI lineage: Eukaryota > Viridiplantae > Streptophyta > Magnoliopsida > Rosales > Rosaceae > Potentilla > Potentilla sterilis. The sequence continues at coordinate 28,521,637 of OY821764.1, forward strand.
ATGGTCCTTAACTTGTTTACTAAGTGTTTAAGTGAATGTATAATTTCAAATAGTTACTATACGTAGACTCTTCAAATGCAAAAATGTTGTGAAATAAGATATGACCGAAATGATAAAATACGTCTACGGTTGAAAAATGACAAGATTCCGATAAAATCTGGTATAACTTGATTAGTAGATAATAGCCAAGTGTAAAACTTTCAAAACAACTATATCAAAGATGTTAAATTTGGGAAAATTGTGTGAAATAACATTTGATCGTTACGGCCGAATATGTTGATTGTGCAAAAATACTATAGGTGACTAATTAATGACATACTTAGCCGCTTCAGTTGTTTTGAAAAAAAAAAATTGATGACAGTGTAAGCGACTAACATAATAAAATCCGTCGCCTTACTTATCCTTAAGCCACTAACAATGACATACTTAGTCACTTAAACACATTAGGCAACTAATGGAATAAAATCGGTCGCCTAAACCTAATTTTTAAATATTTTAAATTAGTCTCTTAAAGCGACTGATAATGGGCAATATCAGTCGCATAAAAATGTTTTTAAATATTTTAAATTAGTCTCTTAAAGCGACTGGTAACGAAGAATATTAGTCGCATAAACATGTTTTTAAATATTTTAAATTAGTCTCTTTAAGCGACTGGTAATGAGGAATATTAGTCGCTTAAAGTTTTTAAAATTTGTTAATTATTATTACATTGTTTAATTAAATAATTTTTTTGGCTAATAACCGAATCCAACTCAAGATTTCAAAAACAAAATTTAACTAATCACACTCAAATACGGTGATTAGAATCAAGAGAAGAGATTATACTAACCTATAAAGTAATTAGAAGAGAAGACCCAAGTGATTGAACCCCGAAATTGGTGAAATCGGCCGGTTTTGAAGTTTTTAAGCGACTGACTTTCTAAAAGTCAGTTGCTTAAACTTTATCCTAAAGCGACTGAGTTGTAATTTCTATATAATCAGTCGCTTAAACTACAATCTAAAGCGACGGAATTTTAATTCCCAAACAGTCAGTCGCTTAATACATTTCTAGGCGACTATGATACTCATCGACTAAAGTTAGTCGCCTTAAAGGTTTTTAGGCGACTAACTGTAAGATTATGCGACTGACATATAGTTAGTCGCCTAAAACACTTTAAGGTGACTGATTAGTTTCAGTCGCATTCAAAGTCAGTCGCCTTATGTCTTGAATGGTGTAGTGATCGTATATACATAGACCAAGTTAATACAACTCTCATCGTGGATCTCACCCAAATTCAGAGTCCCATATAGACAAAATTAGGGTGCTAAGAAGGTCTCCCATGTTCAAATTATTCCTTCCTCATTGAAATTATTACTTAGCTTCAAGTAATGCCTCGTTGGCAAAGACATATAAGCTCTTTACTTGTCAGAAAGTGGGGAACTGTATCGGAACGATGTGATATGATAGCATCTTTCGTGGTAGAGTGGATGGAAGGACTAAACTTATATTTGAGGGAGCTAGGTGGTGAGGAGGTGGGATCATATTGGATATGGCTTTTTGGATGTCTGTCAAAATTTAGAAAGTTATTTTCAGGTATTTTTTTCTGGGGAATGAAGTTTACTCTTTATAAACAAGTTCATATGTTTTAAAAAATAATCCTCCGTTCACTATGATTTTCTCACATCAGTCAGGTGAAGATCCATTAACCCATTCTCACCAATCTAGTTGCCCAAAAACCTTATTTTTGGTGCCTTCGAGTCATTACGAATCAGGGCAAGAAGTGATTGTTGTTGGAGGCAAATCTGATTGATGCAAGTTTTGTTTACATATATATGTACAGGGTATTGGACCAAGAGTGCTGTGGATAGGGATTGGTGGTTCAATCTTTTTTGGTGTCCTCGAGAGAACAAAGCTCTTACTTGCTCAGAAACGACCTATAGTTAGTGAAGACACAAAGAAAGATTAACATGTCGATAAACTAAGGATATCCTTTATGTACTCCTCTAATCCATTTTTGGCAATTCAGCATTAAAATTGCTCGAGTGACAGTTTGAAATCTTGCCATCAGCTTTCTTAGATTTTTATCCTTTTAGTATGACTTATTTATCTGTAGAAAGGGGACTAATAACGTTATCAGTATGGTCGGACACAGTTCCTGCATTGTTATATAAATTTCCTTTGCACCTGTTCTTTTTCATTGAATTATGCATTTTCTTATTAATAATGCCTACTTGCATCTTCAAATAGTTACTTACTTGCAATAGTTGTTGACTATGAATGGTTAGCGACATCCATCACCTGAATTTTGTTGATCACCATTTAACACTATGAACCGGTAAATTGACATGAAAGCCCTCTAGATCAGATTCCTCAATCGGCTCTGCCAACATAGGCATCAACACAAACATATATGGTCTATCCAGAGATAACCATCGCAGTAGTGGATTTCTTACATTTCAAACCTTGGCTGCCTTCGTGAGATGACTATAATACACTGGAAGAATGAACTTCATCTTTGAGTGTAATTCATGTTTTAAATCATTCTAGATAATACCTGATCATACAGTGAATGAGTGAAATCACACAATTATAACAAACGAAGCTGTGCTTGATCAACATCTCTGTTATTCCTTAGTTCCAAACTCGAACATGATCCAAGCGTAAAACAATACAGTAGCGCAGTGCTCCCTTATTCTGAAGAATGCTTGCAGTACTGCATGCTTGTGCTGCAAAACTGTTGGAAGAGATACACAAGTCAGCTCAAGAAACATTATCATAGTTGAAAGAAGAAACACATTCAAATCATCTCTTTGTTGTTCCATACATTTCAATAAAAACCTTATTAGCCATGTCACTACTAGTTAGAAGAGTATGTCAAGATATGCATCTCCACCAATTAATTACAAATAAAATTTCTCGCCTTAAAAAATATATCTATCACTAACTGGACATTAGGTTATGTAAGATAGATAGCAGCATCGATATATAACACATTATCAGAAGCTTAAAAAAATCTCCAATTAAAAGCAAAGAACCTTAAAGCAGAAATCCTACAAAGTTGGATGAACTGACATCATAGAAAAAAAAATTAAAAAAAAAAACTAAAAATAAAAAAATAAATCTTAGAAAGATGGATGAACAATAAAACTAAATCTATGCCCCATTGATTAGGGCGAGGACTTCAGACACAGTGGGGAGTGCAGGAATGGCTCCCTTCTTTGTAGTCGTAATTGCTCCACATGCATTTGCAAATTTGAGTACTTCCCTCAACCTTGGCTCATCTTCAAGAACAGATTGGTCATCAACAATCTTTGCGAGCAGAGCACCTACAAATGAGTCACCAGCACCAGTAGTATCCACCGCAGTTACACCAAAAGCTTCCACAGATCCACGAAAACTCTTCGTATAGTATCTGCAACCCTTTTCACCGAGAGTGACAAGGAGCAGCTTCAAGTTAGAGTGCCAGAGAGACAAAGCAGATTCATCATCAATGTTAGGGCTTCCTGTGAGGAACTCAAGCTCAACATCACTAACTTTGATCACTTCCGCCTTTTCCCATATACTCATGATTTGTTCTCGTGCCTCCTCAGGTGAGGGCCACAGTGGTAGCCGGAGGTTAGGGTCATAGGACAACAATGCACCTGCTTCTTTGGCAACCTCCATTGCCTTCATATGTGCCGACCTGCATGGTTCCACGATCAAGCTTATTGATCCATAGTGAAACACCTTGGCTGATCTAATCAGCTCCAAGTTGAGCTCTTCGGGCTTGAGCAGCATATCGGCGCTAGGGTTCCGGTAGAACATGAACTCGCGCTCACCGTCGGCGCGTAGGGTCACAAAGGCCAAAGCAGTGCGTGCACCTTGGTCGAACAAGATGCCTTCCCCGGAAACGTTGTTGTCCTTCAAGATTCCGGCAAGCATGTGCCCGAACTCGTCGTCGCCGAGCTTCCCGATGAAGGAGGCGTTGCCGCCGAGCCTAGAGACAGCAATGGCCACGTTGGCGGGGGCGCCACCGGGGGCTTTTAAGAATCCTGGAGCTTCGGCTAGTGAAACACCTGAAACTGTGGGGACGAAGTCAATCAGCATCTCCCCGAAACTGACAATAAGACCCTTGTGATTTGCCATGATCAACAACTGAGAAAGAGAGCTCGAGAGAGAGAGAGAGAGAGAGAGAGTAGAGGAGAGGAGAGGGTAAACAGAGATGGAGGTTTGGTGGGTATGTATGATAGTTGAAGATAGGCTAGGTATGTAGTATTTATAGAGAGATTAGAACTACAAAAGAGAGAGGCGGAAACCCAATCGGATTGGCTAATCCTACTCCTCACTGAAAACTAGTTCGTTTTTCATTCAAATTCAAGGTTTTAAAAGGCTAAGGCGTAGCCGAGGCGTTGCCAAGAGAGCCTTACCGCTTAAGCTTTGAGGCGTATAAGGCGTGAGCCTCACGATATATATTAATAATCATTTATATGTGTATAAAATACATATATTATATCAATGATCAGTTCAAATTAACATGTATATGAATAATTTCCAATATTTGATAGTTATCATCTACTTAATAGTAGAGTTGTTATCTATTAGTAATTCAAACGTTATCAAACGAGAAGAAACTATAGATGACATCTTCTTCTTCAACCATTCCACATCCTGTTCTTTTCCCTCTCTATCACGACCAACTCGTACTTCCTTTCCTCCTCACTATCACCAACATATGTTTTGAAAATCAGTATCTGCAGGTCGGTTTGTCTTCCCTACAACGCCAGAATGCATGAGTGAGACGAGGAAGAGAAAGCTGGAGGAGCTTCCCAGCCGGTTGTTAATTCCTAGGTGCTCTTTGGTTGAATGAGCCTGTGTCAATTTAAGTAGTTTATGGTTCTGATACAATATATACTTGCACTAATGATCTTCTCAGAAGTTTTCTGCATCAAATGTGGATTGTCTTTGCAGTAAAAAAAAAAAAAAAAACTTCGGGCGTAAGCCTAGAACGCCTTAAAACCCGCCTTTTGCGCCTTTGACGCCTTGAGCTGCGCCTTGGGCGCCTCTGCGCCTAGGCAGCCAAGGCTCAGGTTTTTTGAGTTACGCCTCGAGCCTTTTGCGCCTTGAGGCGCGCCTCAGGCGCGTTTTTTAAAACATTGTTCAAATTACAAATGTCTGCAATTTGCTTCTGCCAATCCTATTTCTCATTGAATATCTCAGCGTTACACACTGAGCTTGCAGTGCTATAAAGGGGGCATTCATAGGCCGGAGGAGGATTTTTCGGAGCTCAATAATTTATTGTGCAGATTTTGAGACGAATTGCTCAGTGGCTGTGCAGACTATACGTAGTCCGGAGGAGAATTTTTCGGGGAGCTCAATAATTTGGTTCTTGACATCAAAACCAAGTTCAACTAAACTCATTTTGCCCCTATAACTTGTACTCTATTGCGCATAGACTAGCTGCTTGTGCTTATGACTCCTTGACTGATGCAATCTGGGAGGTGAAGCAATCTGGGATGTTTCACCTCCCAGGTTTGTGCAAGACTTAATTAAGACGGAGTAGTGTAATCCTCCTTGCCAGTTATAAAGTTCTACGATGCAATTTACTACTTTACTTTAAATTATAATGCAGTTAACTTTAGATTCGCATTTGTCACTTTATTGAAACACTGTAGCTTTTATTACAATCACAAATAGAAAAGTTGGGGATGGTTAGTACTACTGTTCCACTCTTCTCATTATCAAAGAGATGACACAAGAAGACACAGGATCTGCTCAATACAAGGACGTACTATTCAAAATTTTAATTCAAGTATGACGGATGATGGCTTGCTTATATTTTACGAAAAACAGCACAACATCATTATTTGATCTCACCATAGTTTCAAATATAGGTATCATTTGATCCCAGTCTGTGGATTTCTTGTTTTAATTTGGACATATAAAAAATATGCGCATCCAGGGAATCGAACCCTGGTCAGTACCGTGGGAGGGTACTATGATACCACTACACCAGATGCGCTACACGTTTCTAGTAGTGACAAAGATTCTAATAATCGTTTTCAAATCAAGCATAACCTTTTGTTTTTGTTTTTTTGTTTTTTAAATAAATTCTAAAAAATGTAGTAATTAATTTCACTACTACAACTATTGATGTAGATGCTAGTTATGCTACATAGTTGGTTCTCATCCTTCAGAAGTAATACCCGGCAATATTAACATGTCGTTTTAGGAGAAATAAATGATAAGCAAAACCGTAATTTTATTGATTGATAAGGACGTCTTTATATAAGCATTACATCAAGTATCCCAAATAAACAGGGATTCCTTATCTACTAAAGATACTATATATCTAGTCTAGTTAGGTCAAGACACACCACGGAAGTTACGGAATTAACCTTCCTTGAACACTATCCCTTGTGTCGCGTACCTAATGTGACACGGTGTATGACATGTTGCCTCGCTAAAACCTTGCCAAGCAAAACAAAAACTACTTGGGTAAAATAAAAAGCTTGGTCGAAGGGAAAAGAGCACAATGCACTAATTATAATTGAAGATTACATGTGAGGTAGACTCCCCCTGATGTCTACAAGACAACTCCCCCTGATTGGTAACTCAATCTTGGAGTTTAGATTAGTGGCATATACAAACGCTCTTCATAAGCTTCAAAAGTAAGCGTGGCCAATGATATAGTCATTTAATATGGCCACATTATCCTTGTATTAGACCAGCTACACATAGCTTTACTTGGTCTTAAGGAAGAAGGTTGTTTAACGACTCAAAACTAGAGTTCGCGTTGAAAATCAGATTCACACGCATGCATGACCTTCCTGTACTTAAATAGTCATAACTCATTCGATACATTAGGTATGAACAAACTGTCACTACCAGATCGGACAGAATAGCCGACGAAAAAAATTTTGTCGACTATACCGAATTTTCGTCGGCTATTGCCTCTACCGACGAAACTTTCGTCGACTATAATTCACCGGTAAAAGGGCGTCGGTAAAACTAATGGCCGACGAAAATAACAAAATCGTCGGCTATTCTCGAGTATGGCCGACGATATTACCGACGAAAATTAATTTTGTCGACCAAACCTTGGCAAAATATCCGACGAAATTCGTCAGCTATTCTCGAGTATGGCCGACGATATCGTAAACTATAGCCGACGATATCTTCTGTTTCGTCGGCTATTTGTTCTGAAATATAGCCGACGATTGCATCTATTTCGTCGGTTATTTCGTCGGAATATATTAATATTTTAATAGGCGTTAATTAGTTATAGCCGACGAAATAATGTCATTTTCGTCGGCTATAACGGTTATAGCCGATGAAATTTGGTAAAAATCGTCGGCTATAGCACTTATAGCCGACGAAATAATGCCAATATCGTCGGCTATTCTTACATTTTGGGGAAAAAAATTAAATTAATTTCTAAATTACCATTCCAAGCAACCTGCAATTCACAATGACAATCCATGCATTTACACCAACAAGAAACACATCTAAATGACTTATTATTTAATTTGTTCCAATATAAATAAAATATAACCCTAATCAATAATCATCACCTAAAGCACTAAAATCCACCACGTCATCCCCAGCATCCTGCTGTTCATCATGCTCGTCATCCTGCTGAACGAACTCGGGAGGTTGAGGCATTGGAGGTTCAACTAACGGCTGAAACGGGGGCGGGGGTTCAAGGTCTTGTTGTTGTGCCGCGAACATAGCATACCACCAGTCTTGTTGGCCGGCGTAGTTGTGTCGCCGAATTCTCTCGCATTCAGCATGCCAATTGGACATATCCAAATGATATTGCTGTGTTCTGCGTTGTTGCCCCTGTGATCTGTGGTGTTGCTCCTGTGATCTCTGGAACTCGGCCGCCAATCTTGCATTTTCTTCTGCCAATCTCTGCATTTCCCCCCTCATCTGTTGGCTGTCCCCGCCTCCCTTCTTTTGAGCTCCCTTAGTGGTCTTCAGGAGTCCTATTCCAGAACTTCCCAAACCCCGGCAGTAGTATTGGTTTGACCGGTCTGGGAAGGCTGCGTCGAACATCCTCGCTGCCGTTTGAACATTCGATCTGTCGACCTGGTGCAGGGCTTCTTGCAGATCTGCCTCTGAAATGTTCGGTTGTGTCTCCCGAACTACTTCTTGCAACACTTCTTCTTCGGCCCGGTTCACCCTCTCCTAATTGAACGGGAAAAAAAAAATAATTAATATTCTAACAAATATATAATTAAGTAAAATTAATAATTAAAATTTTAAAATCGTAATCAACGACTTACGAGCTGTTCTGTCGCTTGTGGATAAGCCTTCTTGAACGTCTCCACGTACGGGTTGCTATCAGGATGATCTCTAAGCGCCTCATCCTGATATTGTGAAAACGGCCTAGAACCAGCATGATGGGGGGTTGTGTTACTGCGGCGGTTCGCAGAGTTTATGCGAGACCGTTCCTTCAAACAAATAATAAAATATTAGAAAAATGCATAAAAAAATATTAGTGTAATAATTATAAAATAATTAAACTAATAATTAAAATATTAACAAAATAAATATTTATAGTTAAGTTTAGTATTTACCTGCATAAGTGGGTTGTTGAAGTCTACTGTCTTCAACCAACGCCACTCGTACTCCCTGAACAGGAACTCTCTTGGAGTACCCATACGACCATGTCTGTCGTATTCGGTAAAGTGGGTACAGAGCTCGTTCTTCCACTCTTTGAACCTATGGATCGGAAAAAACAAAAGTGCATTAGAAATATTATCAATATCATAAAATATTTCAAATTATAAGATGAGGAATTCCCAACGTACCTCGAGTTCTGCATCGCGTCTGCCAAATCCTGCTTGTGTTCGGCAATCTCGAAGTATGTCTGAAAGATAATATTTTATTAGTTTTACAATTACAACAATACCGAAAGTTATTAAATATTACGATAAATAAATTAAGTTTTTTAAATTACTCACTGACGCCGCGTTGTTAACCTCCCTCTTAATTTCTTCCGGCACATTAGCCCACCGGGCCCACAACATAGGGACTCTATCCCTAATTATTACCCCCACGCAACCCGCGTAATCGCGGCGTTTTTTCCCCTGAACCTCCTGATTAGGGGGTTTGTTGAACTGGATCCTCCCCATTCTCTGAACAGTTCTCCTGAGCGTGTCAAAACATATGACACCTCTCGTATTCGGCCTTGAACTGCTAGCGGATGTCCCTATCACATAAACGACGATTGGTTAATAAAATTAAATATTAGTGCGTTAATTTTAATAAAACATTTAATTAATAAAATCAAATGTTACCTGAAGTCGATGACCCGTCTGTCGACTTTCCTTTTCTCCTCGCCGAAATCAGAAGCTCAGGTCTCTCAAATGGCTGCTGATGGTATGCCTCCGCAACACTCACGTACTGAGGCATATCAGGCCATATGGGCACACCAAGAAAGTCGACGTCGGGTATCGCAGGAATGTTGTACGGGAGGTAGAGCTGATTTGGGAGAGTAGGCCCCTCAGTCGAGTCAGCAGCAGACGGCGTCAGACTCGTCATCGGCTCCCGATGAACCTCAGGCATACGGACCTCAGGAACGTTTGCAGCTATCTCGTCCTAAAATAGCTGCCTACTGGACCTCGGAGCATCTGGCCCGAAAGGGGGACGTGAACTGCTCGACTGCCGCCCCGCCTGGAGAAGGGTCTGGTGCCGAGAACTCACACTCCTCCGCGGCTGTGATGAATCCACAGTCCTCCGCGGCTGGGATGAATCCACACTCCTCCGCGGATGGTTGGTGGTCCTCTCAGGCTGGCTAAGGGTCATCTCGGAGTCTCCGGAACTGGCAGAACTTCCAGAACCCCTAGATCTGGAAGAACGACCGCCTCCGAATAACTGTCTGAGTGCATCGGCCATCTGGAGCTTGAGGCATTAATACATTAATTAATATTAAATTATATTACATTAAATAGAAAATTCTAATTAATATAATAACCAATAATACTAACATATTTTAAAACATACTAACAAATTAATATTTAAATTTCAACCCGTAAAGATTGTTGAATTATAAGTTCACACACTTGGCTATATTTCCAGCAAAGCCTGAAGGATACTTGGCCCGACTTATCCAATGAAAAATTTCTGATTTATGCTCAGGCTTGACGGTGTAAGGAGCTTGAGGCATTTTTCTCTTCCCTTGTTTCAACCATAGTTGTTTTATGATATTCATGTTTTGCAGATCAGTGCGAGCCTTAGGACCGTCTTTCGTCTTCCCTTCCAAGTTCAGCGTTGTGCCCACCACACTTTCAGAAACATTTTTTTCTATGTGCATAACGTCTAGGAAGTGACGGATCAACAACTCACACCAGTACGGGAGTTCCCACAATATGCTCTTATGTGTCCAGAATTTGTACTCCTCAGGTCTTTCAGGTATTTCCGCTACAATATCGGGATGATTGCTGAGGGGCCTAAAATCGTACTCATTAAGCACTGCTAAAATTTCTCTTCCCGTCCATCTTCTGGGAGGACCACCGTGTTCTTCGGTTCTATCAAATGCGGCGGACTCGTAACGTCAGTGGTGATCCGCCGGAAGGAACACACGATGACCCATTCTGCATATCTTGTTGCAATGAGGGGTGCTCCCATAATCGCTGAGGCACTCTGGACAAGCCTTGTATCCCCTAACAACGATGCCCGACAACATCCCATAAGCAGGAAAATCACTGATGGTACCAATAACCATGGCATGCATCTGGAACGTCTCCTGCTTGTACTTGTCAAAAGTGGGATGACCAACGTCCCACAATACCGTAAGCTCTTCAATCAATGGTCTCATACACACATCGAGACATTTCCCTGGGTAACCAGGCCCCGGAATCAACAACGTCAACATATTATATTCCTTCTTCATGCACATCCACGGAGGAAGGTTGTAAGGTACCAAAACCACTGGCCATATACTGTATGAAAGACTCATGGTGCCGAAAGGGTTGAACCCGTCGGTTGAGAGCCCGAGCCTGACGTTTCTGACATCTGACGCAAAATGAGGAAACTCATTGTTTATATGCTTCTAAGCCGCTCCGTCAGAGATGTGTGTCATGATATCTGCGTCTCCCGCGTCCCGCTCACCGTACCATCTCATAGCTTCTGCGGTGGTTTCTGACATGTACAACCGCTCAAGCCTATCTCTCAACGGAAAATACCGAAGGACTTTCACAGGTTTCCTATTGCCTGCTCCCGTCAACTTATATCGGTCAGAATGACATATCAGACATGCATCAAGACTAGCAAGGTCATTCCCTTCTGCATCTTTACCCCAGAAGAGAACGCAGTCAAATGCGCATGCATGGATCTTAATGTAGGAAAACCCTAGATCTTTGAGGATACTTCGGACCTTACGGTGATTGGTAGGATTACGATGACCCTCCTCCAACAACGAAGAAGTGTACTGTAGATATTCATTCACTTGCCTGATAGTCGATTTTGTCTCCACTTTAATCCTCATTACCTCCATCACACTTTGAAGAACTGTCTTCTCAGAACTTGAAGACACAGGGGTCTGTTGCAATGCAATCAGTTTGTTGTACTTGTCAAAGACAGCAGTGTTGACAACTTGTGGGAACGGCTGCACCGGGTCATGCATATATTGTTCCCCACGTACACCGCTTTCAAAAGGAAACACGACGTTGACGAATGCCATTGTTGGATCGTTGGATGTACTACTACTGCCTGCCTCAAAAAACTGCCCATGATCATGCGATCCATCTAATGATGGCTCACCGTGATATATCCAACGTGTGTACTTCGGCCAAAACCCATTACTCTTTAGGTGCTCACATACTGTCCTAATCGGAAATCGACACATATCACTGCGACACCTACATTTATTGCACGGGCAAGAATGGTATTCATTCCCGTTTGCATTTTCCTCGACGAACTGCAAAAAATTCACAACTCCTGTAGTGTATCGTCGGTCATGCCTTGGAAGCGAAATCCAACTCTTATCCGGATCCATATATAGCCTGAAAATAATATATATATATATATATATATATATATATATATAACTTTAATTAATAACAAATTAATTAACACATACATATATATATATATATAAATCCTTAATAATTAATTACATTATAATATATATTATTATCAACATCAACTCATTTATATATATACCATTAACAACCATTATTTAAGTTACACTATATATCAACCATTATTTAAGTTAAATACACTATCAACAACTATTAATTAACATATATATATATAATTAAACTCCACACACACATGCACACACACACACACACACACACACACACACATATATATATATATATATATATATATATATATATATATATATTATCTCCTAATTAAAATAACATCAAATTAAAACACATAATTAAACTCTAACTTAAAATCAACTCAACTACAACTTAAAATCAACATATATACATACATTCTAACACTAAAACAACAACAAAACAAAAAATCACTTACTAAATCAAAATCACTAAAACTCAAAATCAACTCAACTAAAACTCAAAATCAACATATATACACATATACGTACCTATATATAGCTCCACAATGTAAGAGAGGACGGATTTCAACAATACCCACAGATTTTTCACTCTTTCTCCCGTTTTTTTTCGTTTTTTTTTTAATGAGCAGCTGCTGTCTAGATCTAAAAATATATAGACTTATAGCCGACGAAAATGTCAATTTCGTCGGCCAAAATTTCAAAAAAATTTCGTCGGCTAATGTTTCAGAGAAAGGCCGACGAAAATCCAAATCGTCGCCTGAAATCTGAATATAGCCGACGATTTTTGTTTACACCAACGAAAAAAAAGGATCGTCGGCTATTCTCAAACTATGGCCGACGATTTTATTTTTCTACCGACGAAAAATAAAATCGTCGGCTATTCTATGGAATTACCGACGAAATTTTTAGTCGTTGGCCGTGTTTTTTTTTTCGTCGGGAAAAGCCTTTTTTCTAGTAGTGTGTAAAGAGTTCTGGAAACTAGACACCCATATATTTCCAGTGATATAAAGTACACAACGTGTTTCATCTTGAGCTCATCACAAAGATCAGTCGAAGGTGACTGATCTACAAATTACCGGACAGATTCGTCCTACTTTTCCAAAACAATCATAACTCACTCAATATGACAACTATGATCAAATGGTTAATGTCCCTGGAAAGTAGACATATAGACCTTTCCAAAAGTATCAACTTTACCATTTTCTGATGAGTAGGATGTCATGTAGGCCTCGTGGAATCGACCTACAGAACTAGACAGATTCTGGAATTGCCTTTTGGTGTGTCTTTCATGATGGGATCGAATGAGCCTAAACCTTTCACACTTGAAAGAAAGTGCCATCATATACTATGGCATTGCGTGGGCGCGTCTAGCCATTACCACGGCTTTATAAGTTTATAGCGAATGATATGTCGAGTCGAGCATATTATGATAAGTACATGATTGCACACATGGAGAGTTTCATCTCCCAAGACTTCTCGTCATATAGACGAAATGAGTCTTCTCAAGACATCGACTGATCATGGGACACATATAGGCTTTGGTTTAACATCCTTTAAATTGTCATAAGCCGATAGATGAATAAGTTCATCACCAACGGTTCTCACTTCCAAGACCAAGTATTCCCAAGATCCTTTCATTCTTAATGTCGGATTTAGTGATACCTCAATCGCAATTCATCCGGAGTTCACACGCAAATAGGCATGATTATTTACATCCCATCTCAAATCAAGTAGTCACTCAACCATGTGTACCTTATCCTACCATTTTTTCGAAACGCATAAAGTGATCGTCTCAATCTGATAGCATAAGCACTTCGTGGTTTTCGCTCACTTGATTTGGGTGAAAATTAATTCGTTCAGGATGTTTATGTACATCTCTTTACTTAGTCCCAATAGAGATGATTTAAGCTGCATGTTCAATTTTTTGGAACTACCTAGCTGACAAGGTAGTGAAGTGCAATATGACTCCATTACGAGAGCATATGTCATCGTAGTCGATTCCAGGGAGTTTGTGAGAGACTTTGCGCCATAAGGTGAGTCTAGGCTATTTTTCTCACTACGTTTCCATCAAAGATTATCGACAGGGTTTACACTTGGGATGTCGGCATCACCTGACCAAGGACGTATCTATTTGTTTAAACTAGATCACATATCTTTCCGTGTAGGCCAATTCACACGTATCTCTTTGTTTAAACTAGTCGAGCATATGATTTGCTTCAACGAAGTGAGTGTTCGATATCTAACTCATAAACCACGTTCTCATGTACACTAGTAAAATTCACACTTGTAGAGTTCTCCATATGGATTGGCTTTTCATTGAGGAGTCCCCCAATGATGACCATAATCCAGAAAATCCATGAGACGAATGAGTTGTCATTGATCGAAGGATCAAGTTGTGCCATACTCGCATTCGGCGAGTGTATATCTAACTAAGTTCCCTCTCTACACTTCTGTGAGAGTCACGGCCTAGTGACACCATCTACCACTTTTGTGGAGTCACCATGCCACCATCTATGGGTGACAACATGTCCATTTATCCGGACATCAATGCTTACAGGCATGTTTGAAACAAGAGTACTATCCCGATCTTTTCCTTAAAAAGGCCAATAGTTTGCTCTTTGCAGCATGTATATCAAATCTCGTCACTTTGATTTATGATACTTTGGGGAACATGATGAGGCACAGTAGGGATAAACCACGGTAATGACAAGTCGCTCTACTTGAACATACTTGTTCTTATCTCCCCCTAACGACGGGAAGACTGGCTCATCAAAAAGTGACATAAATGAGATCGCCTGTTAAGGTTTCTATATAGCAGACTATAGGTGGAAGCTTATGTCTTATTCAAAGATAATATTCATGATCAAAGAACCTATTATTAAGCTCTTATGGTGGCGCAATATGGCACATAAAGAATGTGGACGATAAAGGATATTGATCATTAACACTTATACGTTAACAAGATGCATTCCGTTACAAAATGTAACATGCATGTATGCTTCCTGAAACGTTTCACTAAGTTTCGAGACACCAAATGCCACCAAATTTTAACAGTAGGTAGGCACGTGTGTCAGGATTCCAAAGCCACTAGCTTCATCGCCGGAACCAGCCGGAAACATACAGAACTGGTCGGAAAAGTTGCCGGAGGTCAGTGAACGTTTGTGTCGAGCGGTTCACCACTTTCCAAGTGTCCAATGGCTCTAAAATTTAATGAGCAGATAGCCATGGATGTTAGGAATCGGCGGCCCAAATTTCACCTGACGAACCAGCCTAAAAGAAAGTGAACTGATCTATTCAATGATGAGTCCGCGAGCTGGAAAACCGGAATTTCTAGGTTATCTTCAACTTTTCAATCATTGTCAATGTGTTTCATAACATGTAAGTGTTATAGCTTGAGTTTAACCATTAGATGGATCACCAAAGTATCATTGTGTCTCATAATTGAATCATGATAGGGCATTAAGGCCATTATCTTATGTATCATTATCTTTACCGTTGGAGGGCGTTACTCTGAAACTTTACTAAAGATTAAGCTTTCATATAATGAGCATAGCTAATGAAGGATCATAAGAGGGGGATCATATGCAGTTTTAAATGCATAGAGGGTGCTTCCATTGACTTGGAAGAAGACCTAGGTGACGTTAATGTCATCTATAAGCCTTGAGCATTGCTCATGACGCTAACAAATATTATTTTGGTCATCTTTGATCCCAAAAGCTTCTTTGCTCAAAAGAAACGATGTCCATGACTTTCTTGCATATATGAATCATCAAAATATGTCCAAAATTTCGGACGATGTTCATTAAAGTCTACATGAGTCGCCGATTCAAAGAATCCGAATCATAGTGTATGTGAAATATATTCACAATATTGACTCATAAGTTGTGCGCATTCATTAGAAGCGATACATAAGAAATCAATTCAATTTTCACAATGAGTTTCAAGGTGATAAACGTTGGCAGGAATATCTTTAAGTAGTGAGTAAGGTTTGATTGGTTCTTTATGCATAGATAACATATGTGACTTTGAATCATAATGTCATAAGATAAGGAAACTTTGAGCATAAGAATGCTCTATGATTATATGTGATGATCTAGTCATCATAGTCACAATGGATTTATGAAGTCCATGAAGATTAGCTACACACTCAATGTCTCTATGATACATTCATAAGAGTGTAGACACAAGGTTTTATGCCACACTACCAGATCCGAATGCATAGCCGACGAAATTTTTTTCGTCGGCTATGCCTATTTTTCGTCGGCTATACCATCTGCCGACGAAATTTTCGTCGGCTATACTTCGTCGGAACAACCCCGTCGGCTATACCAATGGCCGACGAAAAAAACAAATTCGTCGGCTATAGTAGAGTATGGCCGACGACCTTACCGACGAAACTATTTTTCGTCGGTCAAACCTGGGAGAAATTACCGACGAATTTCGTCGGGTATTTTCGAGTATGGCCGACGAAATTCATTAAGTATAGCCGACGAATTTATAAATTTTCGTCGGCTATTGGTTGTTAACAATAGCCGACGATTTTATAAATTTTCGTCGGCTATTTCCTCGAAATATATTAATATTTAATAGGCATTAATTAATTATAGCCGACGAAATAATGCAAATTTCGTCGGCTATACAACTTATAGCCGACGAAAATTGGTAAAATTCGTCGGCTATAGTTATTATAGCCGACGAAATAATGCCAAAATCGTCGGCTATTCTTACATTTGGGGGAAAAAAAATTAAATTATTTTCTAAATTACAATTCCAAGCAACCTGCAAATCACAAAAACAGTCCATGCATTTGCACCAACAAGAAACACGTCTAAATACCATTTTTATTGAATTCGTTCTAATATACATAAACCCTAAACCCTAATCATCACCTAAACCACTAAAGTCCACCAGGTCATCTCCAGCATCCTGCTCTCCATCAGGCTCGTCATCCTGCTGACCGAACTCGGGAGGTTGAGGCATTGAAGGTTCCGCTAACCGCTGAAACGGGGGCGGGGGTGGAAGGCCTTGGTTTTGTGCTGCGAACATCTCATACCACCAGGCTTGTTGGTTGTCGTAGTTTTGTTGCCGAATTCTTTCGCATTCGGCATGCCAACCGGCCATATCCAAATGATACTGCTGTGTTCTGCGGCGCATCTCCAACTGATACTGCTGTGTGCTGCGGCGCAGCTCCTGTACTGTCTGGGACGAGGTCGCCAATTCTGCGGCCAATCGCTGCACTTCCCCCCTCATATGTTGGCTCTCCCCGCCTCCCTTCTTTTGACCTCCCTTAGTGGTCTTCAGAAGCCCTAGTCCAGAACTTCCCAAACCTCGGCAGTAGTAGTTGTTTGACCGGTTTGGGAAGGCTGCGTCGAACATCCTCGCTGCCGTTTGGACACTGGACCGGTCGACATGGCGCATGGCTTCTTCCAGGTCTGCCTCTGAAATGTTCGGTTGTGTCTCCCGAACTACTTGCTGGAACACCTCTTCTTCGGCCCGGTTGACCCTCTCCTAAGTGGACGGGAAAAAAAAAATTAATATTATAACAAATATATAATTAAGTAAAATTAATAATTAAAATTTTAAAATTGTAATGAACGACTTACGAGCTGTTCTGTCGCTTGTGGATAAGTGATCTTGAACGTCTCTACGTACGGGTTGCTATCAGGATGATCTCTGAGCACCTCCTCCTGATATTGTGCAAACGGCCGTGAACCAGCATGATGGGGGGTTGTGTTCCGGCGGCGTTTCTCAGAGTTTATCCGAGAACGTTGCTTCAAACAAATAATAAAATGTTAGAAAAATGAATAAAAAAATATTAGTGTAATAATTATAAAATAATTAAACTAAGGAAAAAATTCACCATTGGTACCCAAACTTACCTCGCTATATAAGAAAGGTACCCGAACTTGAAAAACGATCACCATAGTACCCAAAGTTTGAAATCCTATTATAGAGGTACCTAGCGCGTTTTGACCGGCTGGCTACCCGGTTTTGAATGACGTGGCAGTCGCATTTTGATTCCGAGGGGCAAATGTCCATTATAACCCTCTCAATTACTATTCAATTGTTTTACTGTTTATCATTTTACTTTTACTATTTATCTTTTACTGTTACTTTTTATCATTTTACTTTTCACCATTTTACATATCACTGTTCATCTTCTTCCTCACGCTGCCGGAACAATGGCGCCGCCGCGCCGCCGCCGGCAGCTCCGCCACCACAGTGGCCAAAATCCTACCAATCGAATCCAAATTCCCCCAAAAGGATCACCCCCACCTCGGGAACTCATCCCCGACGCCAAACACAGCCCCAGCCGCCGCAAACGGCGGCCGGTACGGCGGCCCAGAAATTTCAAATTTCCAATTCCTCCAAAAATCGACCAATTCCACACTAAATTATACTTAATCAACTCCTTACCACCTCCTAAACACGAATTTAACTTCAAAATTCATCAAAAACATCAAAATCACACTTTCCAATTTCACCCCAAAAACCCTAGAAATTCGAATTTGAATTTCTACTTACCGAGGTGGATTCGGGCTAACTCCTTCCATGGAGTTGTCGAGCAGGATGAAGTTTCCCTTTTCCCCCCTTGAATTTGGCCGATCGGTGGCCGGAGGTGAAGATTTCGGGTCGACACAGTCGACCCCTCTCCCGAAAAACCTAGCCCAACGGCGGCGATTGGGACCACGCCGCCGCTACAGAAAGAAAGGGGAGGCCGAGCCGGTCCGAACGTGACCGGTGCGGCGGTCCAGTTCGGCCGGACGGCTGAGGTAGATGGAGGAGGGGAGAGCTCGGGTCGGCCGATCGGGGAGAGAGAGGGGGAGGAGAGAGAGCAGAAAAGAAAGAAAGAAAAAGAAAAAAAAAAGAAAGGGATATTCCCCTTTAATTAAGAATATTCTTTTTTCTAGAAATCAGGTACCTCCATAATATGGTTGTGAGAGTTTAGGTACCTCCACTCGTAGTTTGTTAGGCGGAGATTACAGATTTGCCCCTCGGAATCTTTTTGGGAACTGCCACGTCATCCAAAACCGGGTAGCCAGTCGGTCAAAACGCGCTAGGTACCTCTATAATAGGATTTCAAACTTTGGGTACTATGGTGATCGTTTTTCAAGTTCGGGTACCTTTCTTATATAGCGAGGTAAGTTTGGGTACCAATGGTGAATTTTTTCCTTAAACTAATAATTAAAATTTTAACAAAATAAACATTTTTACTGAAGTTTAGTATTTACCTGCATAACTGGGTTGTTGAAGTCTACTGTCTTCAACCAACACCACTCGTACTCCCGGAACATGAACTCCCTGGGAGTACCCATACGACCAAGGTTGTCGTATTCGTTATAGTGGGAACGCAGCTCGTTCTTCCACTCTTTGAACCTACGAAAAAAACAAAAGTGCATTAGAAATATTATTAATATCATAAAATATTAATAATTATAAGATAATTATAATATCATAAAAACAAACGTACCTCGAGTTCTGCTGGGTGTCCGCCCAATCCCGCCTGTGTTAGGCAATCTCGAAGAATGTCTGAAAAATAATATTTTATTAGTTTTACAATTGTAATAATACCGAAAATTATTAAATATTACGATAAATAAATTAAATTTTTTAAATTACTCACCGACGCGGCGTTGTTCACCTCCCTCTTTATCTCTTCGGGCACATCAGCCCACCGGGTCCACAACATAGGGACTCTGTCCCTAATCAGTGACCTCACGCAACCCGAGTAGTCGTGTTTTTTCTTCCCCTGAACCTCCTGATTAGGAGGTTCGTTGATCTGAATCCTCCCGCTGCGCTCAACAGTTCTCCTGAGCGTGTCAAAACATATGACACCTCTCGTATTCCTCCGTGAACTGCTAGCGGCTGTCCCTATCACAAAAACGACGATTGGTTAATAAAATTAAATATTAGTGCGTTAATTTTAATAAAACATTTAATTAATAAAATCAAATGTTACCTGAACTGGATGACTCGTCTGTCGACTTTCCTTTTCTCCTCGCCGAAATAAGGTGGTCAGGGTTCTCAAATGGCTGCTGCTGGTATGCCTCCGCAGCACTCACGTACTGAGGCATATCAGGCCATATGGGCACACCCTGATAGTCGACCTCCGGTATCGCCAGAATGTTGTACGGGAGGAAGAGCTGGTTTGGGAGAGTAGGAACCTCAGTCGAGTCAGCAGCAGACTGAGTCGGACTCGGCATCGGCTCCCGATGAACCTCAGGCATCCGAACCTGAGGAACGTCGGCAACTATGTCCTCGTGAAATAGCTGCCGACTAAACCTCGGAGCCACAGAGGGACCGGCATGCGGAAGTGAAGTGCTCGACGGCCGCCCCGCCTGAAGAAGGGCCTGGTGCCGAGAACTCACACTCCGTCGCAGATGGGCTGCATCCACAGTCCTCTGCGGCTGGGATGAATCTACACTCCTCCGCGGCTGGCTGGTGGTCCTCTCAGGCTGGCTAGCGGTCCTCTCGGAATCTGCGGAACCGGCGGAATTTCTAGAACCTCTAGATCTGCTGCCACGACGGCCTCCGAATAGGTTTCTTAATGCATCGGCCATCTAAAGCCCGAGGCATTAATACATTAATTGATATTAAATTATATTATATTAAATAACAAATTCTAATTAATATAATAACCAATAATACTAACATATTTTAATATAACAATTTATATACTAACATATTAAATTATATTATATTAAATAATAAATTCTAATTAAATATAATTAAGCTATATATATAATTAAGCTAAATTATACAATTAAGTTATCAATTTATATAATTAAAAAACTAATTTATACGTATAAATTATACAATTACACCTAAATTATACAATTAAAATAAATTTGAAAACAATTACCTAAATTAACATAAATACCTAAAATTTATCTAAATTAACATAAATACCTAAAATTTATCTAAATTAACATAAATACCTAAAATTTACCTAAATTAACATAAATACGTAAATTATACCTAAATTAACATAAATACCTAAATTATACATAAATTAACATAAATACCTAAATTATACATAAATTAACATAAATACCTAAATTATACCTAAACTAACCTAAATACCTAAATTATATCTAAATTAACATTAATTAATATAAATGAAAAAAAAATAAAAAATCTACTGTCGAAAATGGAGGAGGAGGCCGGCCGGATTTGAGGAGGCTGAGGGAGGGCCGGATTGGAGGAGGAAGAGGGAGGGCCGGCCGGATTGGAGGAGGAAGAGGGAGGAGGGGGTTGCCGGATTGGAGGAGGAAGAGGGAGGAGGACGACGACGCGAGCGGCGGAGGATCGGTAGGAGGCGAGCGGCGGAGGATTTGGAAATATGCAGCAAATGGAGGCTAGGGTTCGGCTGCAACAAACTTATACCCGATAGTATAGCCGACGGATTAAAAAGATTTCGTCGGCTATACTTAAGAATAGCCGACGAAATGCTTTAATTCGTCGGCTATACTTAAGAATAGCCGACGAGTTCATATATTTCGTCGGCTATACTTAAGAATAGCCGACGAAATGCTTGAATATCGTCGGCTATAGTTTAGGCGCTCAGCAGCAGTCCGATCTCCCCCATCCGACGGCGGACAATGAAAAGGCGCGGATCACTAGAGTTTAGCCGACGAAATAAAATATTTCGTCGGCTATACTTTGGGAATAGCCGACGAAATCAAATATTTCGTCGGCTAAACGTTTGGTCAAACTACGAAGTCAAACTTCTAAACCCTATAAATTAAAACGGAAATTGGCCCGTCTAAATGACGTTTTTTGGCCTGATCTTCAACAGAGAATAGTTTCAGATCGATGAGACGCAACTAATCGTATAAAAATTTTCCTCAAAATATTTACCGACCGTCAGGCTACCCATAGGAAAACGGAAGTAAAAAACAGCTAACCGCAACATTCGGCACACAGATTTTGTCGGAATCTGCTCATTTTTCAACCGTAGATGTATTTCAATATTTCGGTCATATCTTATTTCACGACACATTTGCATTTGAGGAGTCTACGTATAGTAACTATTTGAAACTATACATTCACTTAAACACTTAGTAAACAAGTTAAGGAACATTAGTGCATATGTTCCGATTTTGAATCTAAAAGTTGGGAAAATCTATTCCAACCGTCAGATATCACCGTTAAGATTAAATACATGTATGAAAAAAATCCAACTACATCTGACAACGTTAAAGGCTCGATCGGGACGGTCAAACTGCAAAGTCAAACCTCTAAACGCTTTAAAACGGAAATTGGCCCGTCTAAATGACGTTTTTTGGCCTGATCTTCAACAGAAAATAGTTTCAGATCGATGAGACGCAACTAATCGTATAAAAATTTTCCTCAAAATATTTACCGACCGTCAGGCTACCCATAGGAACACGGCAGTAAAAAACAGTTAACCGCAATATTCGGCACACAGATTTTGTCGGAATCTTCTCATTTTTCAACCGTAGACGTCTTTCAATATTTCGGTCATATCTTTTTTCACGACACATTTGCATTTGAAGGATGAAGTAATGGTTTGTCGATAGTGATAGAAAATGGAAGCTGCTCTTTTTTTGTTTTTTTTTTTAATCATAGTCGACGAAATCAAACCTAGTATTCGTCGGCTATTCTTTTGTCGTTTTCGGTCAAAAATAGAATATTTATTTTTAAAAACTTATGGCCGACGAAATAATGAATTTTTCGTCGGCCATTGTGAGAATGGCCGACGAAATAATGCATTTTTCGTCGGCTATTCTCTGAAAAAAAAAACTAAAAAAATCAGTGGTTTTACACCTCTCCTATTCCGATGTCCTGTTCACATATAACCAAAATTGAACATAAAAAACCAGAAACCCAACAGTCAACATATTTCAAATTTTTTTAAGAGGTTTGGAACCCAGCCTAGCTGGGAGGCTCATCCCCACGCCCGTTCATTAGAAATGAGTTGATTACAAATGAAAAGATTACATCATTTAAATTACTTAATCCGTCGGATTGTAATCGGAATCATCGGATGAGTCTTCTTCGGTTTCTGAATTGCTCGATAGGGGTAATCTATGTCTTTCCTCACCACTAGAGTCCTCGTTAGTTTCTTCATTTGGATCAACATCAACAAGCAGTGGCTCTTCACGTCGAATTCGCACCGGCGTGTCTAGGCGAATAAAAGGGGAGTCAGGAATACCGTTTGAGTTGGGCTCTTGATACGCGGTGCCCCATTCCTCGTTCTCTTCAGCCACTCCAAGTGTAGACGCCCGGTAAATGTTGCGATGGTGGATAGTGTTGACTACTTTCCACGGGTCACCCTTGGCGAGATCATCAAGATAAAACACTTGTTTCACCCATGTGGCTAAAACGAACGGGTCGTCCCCATACCATGATGTACTAGTGTTCACAGAACTTATGCCGTATTGATCGGCTTTCATGCTCTGCGGCCGTGTGTCAAACCATCTACACTTGAAAAGGTGCACTTTCATGCCTTCCCCGTAATGCAGTTCCACAACTGAATGGAGAACACCGTAATAGTCAACTCCACCATCCCCACCATGTGCCATAACCCCTGAATTTTGTGTTTTCAGTCTGAGGTTTCTGTCTTCACATCGAAATAACACACCATTCACCTTGCACGTCGCATAAACTTTTGAATAGACCGGCCTCCTCGCTAAAAGTCTGAGTTCGTGTGACCAATTTGGGTGATTATCATTTTCAATAAGGTCCATCTGCAACCATCAGAATCAACTATAAATATGAATAAATATACACAATAATATATGAACACGTATAGAATAGTGTTAAAGGTACGTACCCAGCGGCCGAAATACTCTGCGAAGGTCTGGTTGTGGTAATCGAGATCACCTGCTACTCCTTCACAGCGTAGATGTATGTCCTTCCAAAACTGAACTTCTGGACAGTTGATTAGTACCCACCAATGTGCAATGGCTACCTCATAATCTTTCAACTTGTAGGAAACTGGCATGTTTCCACCGAGTACAACATCGTCGGAGAGTATGGAAAGATTGAACTGTGACGGTACATCTTCCGGTATGCTTTCCTGTAACGCTCCAAAATACAGCTTCATGTAGGTGACGCACTCGTGCGCAATATATGCTTCAGTTATACATCCTTCAGGTGCGGATCTATTTTGGACAAAACCACCGTATTGTCCAAGTTGCCTATAAATCAAGTTTTTAAAGTGTTATGATAATACATTAACACTATATCACATATATTGATGAGGAAATTAACATAAGGTGTAAAATACGTACCTTTCCATCGAATACATCCAAGTGAAGTGCACAGGACCGGTAAGCAACAACTGCCGAGGAAGATGGATCATGAGGTGAGGCATGATGTCGAAAAAATTTGGAGGGAATATCATCTCAAATTTACACATGATATGAACTATGTCTTGTTGCATTTCCCGGAGGTCAGATTTTCTCACTTCCCGTGTGCATACCTTCTGGAAAAATCTTGCCAACGCTACTAACGGCTCCACAACGTGACGGGGAAGGAACGGTCGAATGAAAACAGGGAAGAGACGTTGTAGCAGGATATGATTGTCATGACTTTTCAACCCGTACAGATTGTTGAATTGTCTGTTGACACACTTGGCTATATTTCCAGCAAAGCCTGAAGGATACTTGGTCCGACTTATCCAATGAAAAATTTCTAATTTATGCTCAGGCTTGACGGTGTAAGGAGCTTGAGACATTTTTCTCTTCCCTTGTTTCAACCATAGTGGTTTTCTGATATTCATGTTTTGCAGATCAGTGCGAGCCTTAGGACCGTCTTTCGGCTTCCCCTCCAAGTTCAGCGTTGTGCCCACCACACTTTCAGAAACATTTTTTTCTATGTGCATAACGTCTAGGAAGTGACGGATCAGCAACTCACACCAGTACGGGAGTTCCCATAATATGCTCATATGTGTCCAGAATTTGTACTCCTCAGGCCTTTCAGGTATTTCCGCTACAATATCGGGATGATTGCTGAGGGGCCCAAAATCGTACACATTAAGTCTTGCTAAAATTTCTCTTCTTGTCCATCTTCTGGGAGGACGGCCGTGTTCTTCGGTTCCATCAAATGTGGCGGACTCGTAACGCCAGTGGTGATCCGCCGGAAGGAACACACGATGACCCATTCGGCATATCTTGTTGCAATGAGGGGTGCTCCCATAATCGCTGAGGCACTCTGGACAAGCCTTGTATCCCCTAACAACGCTGCCCGACAACATCCCATAAGCAGGAAAATCACTGATGGTACCAATAACCATGGCATGCATCTGGAACGTCTCCTGCTTGTACTTGTCAAAAGTGGGATGACCAACGTCCCACAATACCTTAAGCTCTTCAATCCTCATTATGAGGAAACTCATTGTTTATATGCTTCCAAGCCGCTCCGTCAGAGATGTGTGTCATGATATCTGCGTCTCCCGCGTCCCGCTCACTGTGCCACCTCATAGCTTTTGCGATGGTTTCTGACATGTACAACCGCTCAAGCCTATCTCTCAACGGAAAATACCGAAGCACTTTCACAGGTTTCCTATTGCCTACTCCCGTCAACTTATATCGGTCAGACTGACATATCGGACATGCGTCAAGGCTAGCAAGGTCATTCCCTTCTGCATCTTTACCCCAGAAGAGAACGCAGTCAAATGCGCATGCATGGATCTTAATGTAGGAAAGCCCTAGATCTTTGAGGATACTTCGGACCTGACGGTGATTGGTAGGATTACGATGACCCTCCTCCAACAACGAAGAAGTGTACTATAGATATTCATCCACTTGCCTGATGCTCCCTTTTGTCTCGACTTTAATCCTCATTACCTCCATCACACTTTGAAGAACTGTCTTCTCAGAACTTGAAGACACAGGGGTCTGTTGCAATGCAATCAGTTTGTTGTACTTGTCAAAGGCAGCAGTGTTGACAACTTGTGGGAACAGCTGCACCGGGTCCTGCATATATTGTTCCCCACGTACACCGCTTTCAAAAGGAAACACGTCGTTGACGAATGCCATTGTTGGATCGTTGGATGTACTACTACTGCCCGCCTCAAAATACTGCCCATGATCATGCGATACATCTAATGATGGCTCACCGTGATATATCCAACGTGTGTACTTCAGCCAAAACCCATTACTCTTTAGGTGCTCCCATACTGTCCTAATCGGAAATTGACACATATCACTGCGACACTTACATTTCTTGCACGGGCAATAATGGTAATCCCCGTTTGCATTTTCCTGGACGAACTGCAAAAAATCCACAACTCCTGTAGTGTATCGTCGATCATGCCTTGGAAGCGAAATCCAACTCTTATCTCGATCCATATATAGCCTGATAATAATATATATGTATAACTTTAATTAATAATTAATTAATTAACACATATATATATTACAATATATATTATTATCAACATCAACTCATATATATATATATATATACCATTAATTAACAACCATTATTTAAGTTCATTACACTATCAACAACCATTAATTAACATATTTATATATATTTTAACACTAATTAAAATAAAATTATTAAATTAAAACACATAATTATACTCTAACTGAAAATCAACTCAAAATCAACATATATACATACATTCTAACACTAAAACAACAACAAAACAAAAAATCACTTACTATATCAAAATCACTAAAACTCAAAATCAACTCAACTAAAACTCAAAATCAACATATATACACATATACGTACCTATATATAGCTCCACAATGTAAGAGAGGACGGATTTCAACAATACCCACAGATTTTTCACTCTTTCTCCCGTTTTTTTCCGTTTTTTTTTAAATGGGCAGCTTCTGTCCAGATCTGAAAATATAAAGACTTATAGCCGACGAAATTGTCAACTTCGTCGGCCATTCTTCTTAAATTTGTATAGCCAACGAAAACTTTAAATCGTCGGCCATTATAGGGGTATAGCCGACGAAAGAAAAAATCGTCGGCCATTCTTGTAGAATAGCCGACGATTTTTAATTTTTAGCGACGAAATAAAAAATCGTCGGCCATTCTATGGGAATAGTCGACGAAATTATTTTTTTTGCGACAACAAAAATTTTCGTCGGCCATTCTTGAGAATAGCCGACGAAAAATGTGTTTCGTCGGCCGTTTTTTTTTTTCGTCGGCAAAGCCCTTTTTTCTTGTAGTGCCAAGTCATATAAACCAGAATACATATGCAATTCCTATAGAGTGTGTTACATGGCGTGTAGTATCACAAGATAACACATAGACATGCTTAAAGGCATAGTAACTATATCCGTTAACGCTAAAAAATAGAGCCGGAAAACAACCAAATAAGCCAACATCGATACTATATAGACATAAATATCTAAAAACCAAGTATCAAGGACCGGGGCCATAAGCTAGCAAGCCGTGGCCGAAGCCAAGGCAAGACCGCCGCCGAAGCCAAGGACGAGCCAAGGCCGAGGCCGAGCTAAGGTGTCAGTTTAGCCAAAGCAAGGCAAGATAGGGGACGGGGTCAAGCATATGCGGGTGCAACTTTGCCAAGGCCGAAGCCGAGGTAGTGCACGGGTGGGCCGAGGCCGAGCAAGTGCCAAGGCACGCTAAGGCTGAAACCAAGGCGTGTCGAGGCAAAGGCAAAGGTCTATGGGGCTGAGGTTTGGATGTTGGAGTCGAGGTCATGTGGGCTGTCGATGGCTAGCCAAGACCGAGGCTAAGGCTTGCCGAGGCATGAAGAATGGACCTGACGAGGCCGAGGCCGAAGCCAAGACATGTCGGGGCTTGTGGTGATAGGAGCACAAACTGCTACGATATTAATATGTTTATGCCTACATTTATGCTTTGCTTAACCCTGATTTACTTAAGATCGAGTCGTAATATAGATTGTTGGATATTTAGTAGAGTTACAAGAAAATGTACATACATGGAAAGCCCTATGAGGCTAGTTTCCATAGGATTTGGAATCGCATCAATAGCTGCTCCGAGGAGGAAGTTATGCTCGATTGAAGACGCAAAGGTCAGATCTACCGAGAAGAAAGGAAAAATCAGCATAGTCCCTGCTGATAGGTTGCAATGCCAGCTTTGGCGATTTGCAGCCTCTGCCGCAGCGCAGCGTGCACAGCAAGCTCACCCATGCCGCCGAGATGTATCGGACACGGGCATGGCGTGTCCGGGCCGTATCCCAGACTGAAGCAGACGTATCCACTGGCGTATCCGACACGTATCTGGTGAGGCTCAAACCTATGACATGCCGTATCAGATACCGGCATCACGTATCCGATACTGGAACCTACCCCTGCACCCGCACGCCATGCCTTGCCGATGTTGCTGCCTCCTTACCGATGCCATCCATTAGCTTCGCCAAGCCCCTGCGCTGCACATGTGACGAGTCGCCAAAGCGAGCATCAAGCAATAATAACCCTACAATCGTTAGTAGTATAGAATAAGTAGGGATCGTTCTAGCCGGGAATTAAGGGTACCTAAAACATGAGAATGTTAACACAAATATTCACAAACATATATGCACACAATTGTCACACTTATATACATATATACATATTCACACGAAATCAAGAGGGATTGAGATAGGATCGGCAGCAAAGCTGCCTCTAAATTCCTAGACAAGAATTTAAGACATGAAATTAAATCCTAAAGCTACTATTTACAAGGTTGGTCGACATTCTTCCACAAATTACTAACACAAAAGCACTCAAAACACATAGCAAATTAATAAGACAAGACACACGGCAAGAGTACACAATATCCTAGATCCGACTTAGTTCCAATTCTAATTAGAGCCTCAACGGTTATCTAAGTTGTTTCAGACTTCACGAAGGTATTTAGAATTAGCTCAGCGCATAACCCTAATCTTTAGCTAACCGACTATAAACACGCAGCGTCGAAGATAATCAATTAACCAATGAAGTACGAAATCCTTTTAATTGGAAACACATCAATCAAGCAAGGCGTCACCACTTCTTGTTAACATGCATAGTCATTTAAACCTCTCTAGTCCTATTTATTTGACGGATACAAGACCAATACTCAAAACACACCACGAATATGCTAAGTACCAATCTTTGCGGCACACGGATTTAAAGACTAAACCAAGAACGAATTACTAGAATCAGAGTGAACATGCTTGCCGAATCCTATTCTATCTCTTTACTTCATATTTTCCTTACTTTTTAACATGCAATCCGTATTCTTACATCCAAACACCAATTAAAGATAAAGAAAACGAATTGAACATGAAAATTATAAAACCAAACTTCACTCCAAACAATACATAGACATAAAGTTTGAAACCAAGAATTCATGCTAACTTCATAGACAAAGTTTAACATAACTACATAAAAAAAAAACAAAACCGAGAGAGGGGAGTGGATCACACTTTTGTAGACACCTTGATGACTCCGACTCGTGTGGATCCGGCGGATGGTGGAGAAGATGGCTGCTCGGCAATGGTGTAGTGTCGGCAGGATTTTTAGGGTGAGGTGGTGGTGGTGTCGGCTAGGGTTTTATGTAGGACTCAAGGGAAATTTAGGTAGAGCTTTGGCTAGATTTTTGCTTTGGAATGTGACAAGTTTTTCTGTGTAAAAGTTGGCTATTTATAGAGGAAAATTCGGCAGAAAACCTAGGTAGAAAACCTAGTCCAAATCGGCAAAGGCAATCCTTGTGCAACAAGGTTTTAGTTCCTTCCTTTCTTGGTTCTTCTAGGAAACTTCTTTTTCTGATTTTTTCTTTAATGCCTTGGCTTGGTGTCATCCTCTAACCTTCCTTAAGCTTGGACCATCATCACATATGCATTTGTCCACCATTTGGTCCATCAAAAACAGAAAACACAAAAAGGGGGCAGTAGGTTCCTGGAATCGGCAGATTTGATGTTGCTGTAGTAACTCCAGCATATCTCCATCCTCGGAGCTCCGATTGATGCGATTCCAAGTCTCAGATAAACTAGACACATATGGCCATCTCTCCATAAAATATCTCGATCAAATTCCTTGTGAGTCGACGGGAATGATTTTTCGAAGTTGGGTCAAAGTCCCAGGAAAATCCTGGAAGCCCCTGGATTGAAATGCTCGGACTGCCGTTTTGCAGCCAACTTTTGGGTGACTTCCCGAACTCCAATTGATCTGAAATTTTAACACAACATTCCTCAGCATATGAATATTAAGCACACCAAATTTCAAAGAATTCGGACAAGGATAGATCATATTTGTACTCGTCACAAAATTGCGAAAAAGACATATTTTGCACTATTTTCCAGATTTCTTATACTTAGTCATTTTTCGGATTCTTAGCCAACTTTTTGTCAAACTCTACTAAAATTGACACTAACTATATTATGACTCTATCTTAGACAAATAAGGGTTAAACAAAGCATAAACGAGGGCATAAGCATATAATATTGTAGCACATTATGCTCCTATCAACATGCGTGGGTGTCCATGAAACCCCCTTGTCGAGAAGCTTCCGCCCAGCAAGCCTTGCGCGCCAGCTTGAGCGTGCGCGCCAGCGAAAAGCCTTGCACCCGACACTCTGCCAATACAAGCTTTCGAGAGTTTTCAACGCCTTTATTTGCCTTTCTTTGTGGCTGTAAGTGGCTGTGATCATTCCTAAGGATGCTAGGAAGGGTTGCAGCCGTGTGATACCAAGGAAAAGTCAACCAATTGAATGCAAGCCACGAAGAACAAGGAAACCTATCGGAAGAAGGAAAAGGTGTTTTCCGGGTGAACTAAGAAGGCTGCATCCGATCTCGGGCTATTAAATTCATCAAGTAACCAGCTGCCTATCCACAAGAGAAGTCCAAGAAGCATTTCAGCCCAACCCAAGAAGGTATTCGGCAGAAGAAAGAATCCTAGAAGATCAAAGAATACACCAAAACCAAATCCGGCAAGGAAAAGGTTTTCCTTGCCGAGTTGCCCTAGGTTTTCTGCCGATTGATCCCTATAAAAGAACTTGGTTTTTCCACAGAAAAATTTGTCACATCTTAAGCCAAAACACAAATCCATAAGCTCTACCAAAGTTCCCCAAGAATCTTACAATGAAGAGTTAGCCGAAACACATCTCCACCTTCACCAAAAAAACAGTCTATCCGTGCCATCATCATTATCACCGGATCAACACGTCTTGAAGCTCCAAAGGTGTCTACAAAAGTGTGATCCACCCCCTACTTTCGGTGTAACAATTTATTTTTTGTAGTTATGTTTAGTTTTGTCTATGAGACTTGCATGAATTCTTGGTTTCGGATTGTATGTCTATGTATGATTTGGATTCGAATTTGGTTTTATAAATTGCATGTTAGAAACATATTTGATTCGTTGCTTAGGTCTAGATTTAAGCTTCAGCGTCAATAAGTCTTTGTATGTTAATTTTGTAATATAAAACTTGTAAGAAATCGAACACTTAGATAATTAGGACAGTAGTTTTCTATGCATGCTTAGGATTCAAATCGGTTAGTAATCTAAGGGTGTGACTTAAAAACCGAAACATTAGTGATGTTTGACAAGCATGTAAATCTAGATGTTAGGTTTCATCTAACCCGAGTAGAACGAATAAAGATTAAACGTATGTTGCTTTGATTCGATTGTGCTCACTTAGGGTATAACCTTAGCTAAAACTTACATGTTAAATGAGATGATTGACAACCTTGCTTGTTTACATGTCTTCGATTATAGACTTTTGTGCTTCAATGTTACGAATTGTAACGGTAGCATAAATTTTAGGATCACTTTGCGAATAGCTAGATCTTAAAACATTAGAAAGTCTCGCAACTAGGTAAAAATCGAAAATCGTTCTAGTTGTAAGGTCAAAACTTGTTTGAGTCTAAAGCATGCTAAAATACTTGTTCCTTACTTTCTTTTGTACGAGTCTTACTTGTTAAAGAGTTATGTGTTAAGTGCTTGTGTGAAAGATGTCGACCAAAATTTGTACATAGTAGTTTTTAGGATTTTATTTCGTGTCTAGTTTAGGGGCAGCCATATGGCTGCCGAACCTCATTAAAATCCCCCATTGAAAATGTGTAAATATGTATATATTTGTGAATATTTGTGCTAACATTCTCATATTTCAAGTACCCTTAATCCCCGGCTTAGAACGATCCCTACTTGCTCATACTACTAATGATATTTTGTAGGGTTATTATTGTGTGCGTGTTTCGGCACACATCATGTGCATGGGCTTATAGGGCCGAGAGGGCTGCGGCCGGGCCGTTGTGCAGGCCAAGATCTAAAGACCGAGGAGGCGGCAACATGTGGTTGTGGCGGAGCTATTGGCCAAGCGGCGCGCAAGCCAAGCCAAGGCCGAAACCGAGGCTAGGCAAGGCGAGTTTTGGTGTGCGCAAGAGTGCCTAAGTCGAGGCCGGACAATGCGCATGTACGCAAACATGTCTATTTGTTTCTTGACGAGCATAGACTCGTTTATCTTTGTGATTTTCGAGTTAACATCACCAATTAGATTGGTGAACTCATACCAACATGTCATGTAAATGTGTAATGCAATACATTACATTCACATATAGCTATTTAGGGAATCGAACCATGTATGCATCATAAATTTCTCGTCCGTTCATTTACTTGAACAATATGAGAGAATTAAGATTAAATGTCAACGGTTATATAGAGGTCTGGACCATAAAGAGTGTATCAACTAAGTAGCATTAGTCATACATGTGAGGTCTATGCCTTCACAAAATAAACGAATTTGTAGTCACTTTGACTATGAAATTGAAGTCATATGCTTCATATTTATCGCAAATTATCTTTTGCTTTTGAAATTCGTAATCATGAGGATATACTCTCATCTTCTTCCATGTATCTCTTGTATACATTGACCATATGATTGCATTATTTGCAATTA
Organism: Potentilla sterilis; assembly: GCA_963682095.1. Taxonomy (NCBI): domain Eukaryota; kingdom Viridiplantae; phylum Streptophyta; class Magnoliopsida; order Rosales; family Rosaceae; genus Potentilla; species Potentilla sterilis. The sequence goes on from OY821764.1 coordinate 28,554,468, forward strand.
TTGAACCGATGTAGAACCATATCAATGACATAATTTTTTTTTTCTTTTTTTTTTTCATTCAATGGCCATATTTTCATGGGGCATTTTGCAATCAATTTTTCTTTTTCTCAAAAGAACAAGAGAAAAGGTATTGAATGTACGTCGAGAACAAGATTATGGTTACTCAATTCAATATTTATTGTGACAATTTCCGTCACATATCGATGTTACAGAGATAATTTCCGTCACTCATCATGAGTTTGTCCCATTTTATAATGTGAGTCCCTTAGGATCATCACAAGCATCGACAATATTCTATCGGAATCGTGATAAAATAGTCACGAAGAGTTGTGGTTCATAGTGACATCACAGCCACAAGCACAACTTTGGACGGTAACATCACAGTTACCCCTTAGTGATACGCCTGGGTGGGTGGGGCCCCTTTGTATCATCCCGAGAAGCAGAAGAATCGGGATGATGTAGCAAGGAGTTTGAAAGTCCCGAAAAAAAAAAAAAAAGTCTCAACAATTTAAATTGCAGAAAGCAGGAACTTTAATAAAAGCTTACTTGCTAATTCACTAAGTGAACTGCGTTGTAAATTGCGTTTGAGGACTCGGTTCTAATCCTTGTGCAAATTGAAATAGTCGCTTCGATTCTTGAACGAAATGCGGAAAATTGCTTCTCTTCATTGCGTACATATCGTCATATTAGGTTGACGAATGACGATGTTTCGCCCGAAAGGGCTGCTGGGCTCGGCAGGAGGCCCAAACCCGACACGGGTCGGGCTGTTGAAGGAACCGGGTGTGCTGGATCTGGGTTGAATCGAACAGAACCGGGTCAGATTCATCTTATGCCGATCGGGTCGGCGCTGTGCGGTACTGGCATTGCCGGCGCTAGGCGGCGGCTTCTTGGCTGGGGGCACGCTGGGTCCTTGTCGGAACAACGAGAAAGGGAGGCGCGGGGCCTAGCTGCATCAACTGGGCTATGGTTGCGCTAAAGGCGCCGCTCGGGTGTTGCTGGGCAGGCGAGCACGACGTGGACTGGAGCAAGCCGTTTCAGAGGGCAACAGAGGTTCCGGCTCAGAGCCGAGATTAGAGAAGACGAAGCGGGTGGGTGCCCATAGCAGTTTTCTAGGTGCCCAAAGCTGTCGTCGGCAGAGGAAGATTTCAGGGTTTTCATGCTTTGCCGACAAAACTATCGTCGGCAGAGGAGGATTGCTGATCTTTTCTTACGAACTATTGTCGGTAGAGAGAATTTCTGAGGGATTTTCTGACAAACTGTTGCCCGTAGAAAATTATTTAGGGTTAGGGTTTTGGCTATCAAGCACAAGGTTAGAATTACGTGCTGATAACGTGTTCTGGGAGAAATAAATGATAAGCAGAAGCGTAGTTTTATTGATTGATGAAGAGACCTTTATATATGCATTACATCAAGTATCCCAAATAATCAGAGATTCTCTATCTACTAAAGATACTACATATCTAGTCTAATTAGGTCAAGACACACAACGGAAGTTACATAATTAACTTTCCTTAAACACATGTTTAATTTTCCTTTTACTTGTATTCAAACAATGATTATGAATGATTATTGTTTCTGCCTAAACCCGGGGGTCTAGTAGATACTTGATGAATCCAACTCGATCTCCTGCAATCCTGCTTACTAAGGGGAATACCGGGCGGGCCGGCCTTCACCTCTCCGATGCCTAAGTTAGTATAGTTGGAATGTATATAACCAAGGCACGTATGTAAGTGGGGAGAGAGACGAGTTACCTCATAAAGAAGGTAGTTGGGGCCCATATATAGGTGGTTGGGGGTAAGGACTGGCCTTACTCTTCGATGTGGGACTGGTTCCCTTCTGCTTATACCTTCTGGTGCCCTCTTAGGCAGGCTGGCGCCCCCGGCCCCTGGGTCCCTGGAGGCAGGATAGAGTGCCGGGCCCCGAGGCCGGGTGCTGGTGATCCGGTCCCGACCCTTGGGCCGGGCCCTGGTGCGCTTGTTGCGGGTCTGTGGGCCTGCTGTAGCCCCTCTGCGGCTACTATCAACAAGTCCCCCAAGTTCCCGGTCAAGTGCAATCTTGAATGGGGACTTAAATCTGTCTTGCTCTTGTCCCGCAGACCCGCGGGGTTACCAATCTACCGGTGCCCAGTCCCCCAAGTCCGCGTTAAAGATTGGGCGTGACCGAGGTGAGTACCTGTTACCGATGGGAAGCAATAGTTTATAAGCACACTTGCAATATAAGCAGCAATATGGCTAAGTGTGGTGTTATGAGCATGGAGCCAAGATGATAATGATGATGTCATGATGCCATGATGCCATGCAACAGATGTGTTCATGGAATGATAATGAGGCGTTGAAATCCGCCATGCAAGTGATTTTTGCACGGAATTTCGGCGGGGCACTCTGCCCTATCGGTACGAAACGGAGCTTCACTAGGCTTCAACTGGTCGATATGCCGAATCGAAGCGGAGCGGAGTTCACTGAGCCTCTACCGGGCTATATGCTGAAACGGGATTCACTGAGCCTCTACCGGGCTATATGCCGAAACGGGACGAGTTTCCCATTGCTAGGCTGCAGGGAGATTACCCTGGTGTTGCGGCCTGGTCGAAGCACCGGCGAACACTTGCTAGTTCTTCTCAGCTTATATTGAGTAAGCGTTGAGGTAAAGGGGTGGCATTGAGGTGACAAGGCTCGCCATGTAGCCCCGTGTTTGATCGCCTTTCAATGCGATGCAGGGTTTTTATCCTGCTGGACAAGCGTGCATGGGTTAGATGCAGACTCGCCCGGGTGTATAAAGCCCGCCGGTCGAATACTTTCGACCGGTGTCAGCCATGGTATTGGGCGGAACTCGACCGTTGCTCGGACATCATGCCATCTCCGGACGAGTTCCCCAGTGAAGTGCCATGGGCCAGGTGCATTATGTTCCTGGTAGGGGGGCGGCGTTGAGGTGACAAAGCTCGCCATGCATCCCCCTGTTGCCGCAGCCAGTGCAATGCAGGGTTTTTATCCTGCTGGACAAGCGTACATGGGTTAGATGTAAACTCACCCGGGTGTATAAAGCCCAAGCCGGTCGAATGTTCTCATGACCGGGGTCAGCCATGGTACTGGGCGGAACTCGACCGTTGCCCGGACGTCATGCCATCTCCGGACGAGTCCCCCAGTGAAGTGCCATGGTGCCGGGTGGATCCTATTCCCGGAATGTGTTCTGGAGCCGGTTGGATGCGTCGAAACCGGTGGGTGGAACTCGACCGGGCGTCCTGTCATATCGAGACGAGTCCCCCCAAAAGAGATGCGACTGGACAGACCTCGACCGTTGTCCGGACGCCATGCCATATCCGGACGAGGTCTCCAGTAATATGCGATGAAGAAGCCATGCAGCCGGTTGAATGATCATAACCGCTAACTGCCATGGTGCCGGGCGGACCTCGACCGGGCGTCCGGCCATATCGAGTCGAGGCTTCATACCCGGTTGGGTGCTCTCCAAGCGGCTGGATGATCATAACCGCGAGAGAGGTCTTCGAGAAATGCAGCGAAGAGGCCATGCAGCCGGTTGAATGATCATAACCGCGAACTGCCATGGTGCCGGGCGGACCCCGACCGGGCGTCCAGCCATATCGAGTCAAGGCTTCATACCCGGTTGGGTGCTCTCCAAGCGGTTGGATGATCATAACCGCGAGAGAGGTCTTCGAGAAATGCGGCGAAGATTGTCGTGCAAGCGTGGAATCTGGGGAAGTGGGAGGGCCTGACTCCTTGATTCTCGTTCCTACCTTCCTGCCGTTAGTGTGTGGGACAAATGGCTGACATGCATTTAAGGAGGAAGTCCATCAGTCCCGTCAGTTTATGATGGCGTGGGGAGGTTACCAACGCTGGGACACGTGCCAGCGCGGGGCAGTCTTGAGATGGAGGGCCTGGATTCGCAGGCTTTTGAGTTGCTCTGATTACTTGTTTTGGAGGGATTTCGATTGCCTAGGGCATTGGTCCCCTCTATAAAAGGGCCTCTTCTACTCTTCTTTCTATTGCTGCTTCTTACTTTAGAGAGACTGAGAGGAAAGGAGAAATCCGGCGAGCACTCTGAGCCTTTCTTGCCTCACGAGATCTGTTTTCCTTGAACGCTCCCTACCATTGCGCGCTGCTTTCCCCGGGCCGATTGTCCTCGGTTGAGCATACTAATCGGTAAGTTTGATTTCTTTGCCCCATCGTTATTCTTCTCTGCTTTGTTGTTTTGCCTTTGGGGGGGGGGGGGGGGGTATCTCTGCCGCTGACGGAACTGCTTTGCGGCGAGCTTGGGGAGAGGCCGCAGAAGGCGTTGTTGTACCCTGTTGCTGACAAGCGCTAGGGTTTTGTGTTCTTCCCCTAGGTTACGATGCCGTCTTCGGGTTCTGACCGGGTTTCCGAATCGGCTGTCAGAGCTCCCCTCGTGGACGATGCGCAGAGGCTGGACGACTGGCTGAGTTCGGAATCTCCGGAGACCGAAGTTGATGAACGCTCCGGGAGCAGGGTTTCGACTCCGTCCTCGGCTTCGTCCTCCGGGGCTGAATCCTCGGAGACCGAAATACCGCACGGGGTGCGATTTGCAGATGCCCCGGTTGCGAGCTACACCATGGGGAGAGGGAAGCACGCTGTGGTGTGCGACGAGCCGGAGGAGAGCATGACCCCGGAAGAGATTGAAGAGTTGCGGGAAGCGTGGGATATCCCAGTTAACATTCTGCTATGACCCTTGAATCCTGGAGAGTCAGCCTGCAACCCGGAAAAAGATTGGGTTGCTGCACATCCGGATCAGTTCCGGCATGGACTGTCGTTCCCGCTGCCACATTACGTGCAGTATATGCTCAGTGCGCTGCAAGTGTCACCCGCTCAGCTTCCTGGGCTTCAGTGGAGATGACTACTGAGCCTCGGCTGCTTGTACGAGTTCTCTAGGATGAACATACCCACGGTGAACGAGTTCCGGGCCCTGTACAGGCTGTCGTACTCCCGGAAGCAGGGGTCCCGTGGTTGCCTGTCCTTCAACAGCCGGAAGCCTCCACCGATCGTCACCAATGTGCCTTCATGGGTAGACAACAACTGGAGGAAGAAAGTGGTGATGGTGAGCGGGAAGTGGCAGGCGAGGAATAGGATGTACTGTGTTCCTGGCGCCTTCCAAGCCATTGGTGACCAGTCGTATGAACTATCGGACCTGGAGCGCGAGAGGATCTCGACCATAACCGGGTGCTGGGACGATCTGGAACGGAGTTCGTACAACTTCATTCGACGGGAAGTGCTGGAATACTGCCAGCTTGGGCGGGGTCCCGGTGCGTAGGAAGCGGTTGAGTGGTGATACTTTGTGTTAACTGCTGCAATATACTAACCGTTTGCTTTCCTTGCAGGTGCATCTTCTCGGGCGACTATCAAGCCCGAAACCACTCTCTCCATGGACGGGGAAGATCTCCTCAACCAGTTGATGGAGAAGGCCGAGATCGTCTCGCGGACGTCAGTGGAGGACGGGTCCGGCCGGCTTGTGACCCATGCGGAGCGGAGGGCCATGGATGTTGATGAGGACGCCTATGTCCTGAAGCGGGTGAAGACCCATTACTCGACAGGCCTGCTGGCGCCTGGAAAGGGCAAGAACACCGGGGGGGCCTTAAAGATTCCCGGTGGAGCGAACAGGATCCCCAACCGCCCGGTGACAGTGCCGCGCGTGGCTCGCGCTCCCCCCGCAAGCGCACGATCTTCTTCTCCGGAGGGCCGGGGAGAAAAACGGAAGGTTGGAGACGTTCCTTCCTCCGCGCTGGTGACGCTGACCGGTGAGTCGGTACGGGAGAACCTGGCCAAATGGTTCAGGAATACCAGCGGCGCGCAGGCCACCGCTGCCGGGGAGAATGCCGCTGCTGCTGCTCGGCAGAGTAGTCCAGCGCCTGCGGATGCATCAAGGGGAAGCCCGAGTGGTGCAATCACCCGGCAAGTGGCGGCGGACCTGGCCGGCCTTGGTCTGGATAGACCCGGGGTTGCTGGAGTCCTGGCGGGCGGGAACCGTCCAAAATGCAAGGAATCCGTCCTCCGGGTAAGTACCGCACGGTACCTCTTTACTATTTGACTAAGTTGCTTTGCTTTGCTGCTTGACTAACTCTTCGGTGTTGCGCAGTTACTGTACAGTCTGTACGAACCGGACACGAGCGAGGGGCTGTCGGAGCTGCAAAGACAGATAACTGCTCTATCCGAGACCCGGCAGCGCCTAGAGGTGGAGAAGTCTCGCTCGGACCGGGAGAAGGCCAGATCGGAGGAGAGGGCCAAGAAGCTGGAGGAGCAGAACCGGATCCTGGATAAGGAGAGGGCCGAGCTGAAAGAGCAGAATCGGCTCCTAGAGGAGGAAAGGGCCGCACTGGAGTCCAAGGTGGACGAGCTCCAAGTGGGAGCTGCTGCTCTGCGAGCAGGCTCTGCTGCTCCGGCCGGGGAAGTTAACCCGGAACTCTTCGAGCGGGTCGCTCTCAAATACCGCGAGAGCGATCAGTTCCTGGAGTTTCTGGTGAAGACCAGGGAGGAAGGCATCTCGGATGCGTACACGGAATGGGCGGGGAATGGATGGTTAGACACTTCCCTGATGTCGACTGCTGCTGAAGGAGATATCCATGAGCAGTCGGACATCCATCAGGAGGCGGTGGAGGAGGACCCGGGTGAAGTGATTCGCTCGCACTTGGATTCTTTTACCACCGGTGCCGAGTCTGCCCGGGCTGAAGACCATACCGGAACTGATGTCGACGACGAGGGTACCGCAGGAGAGGCTGGCGGATTGCCTGCCGAAGGCGCAGTCGTAGGTCCTTAGGATTTTCTTGCCCTTTCCTTGTAATGTTTCCGGATCGGTTACTGCTTGTATACTTGCCTGAATATGAATATAATGGAACTGGCAGAGCCGGTGAAATTTTCTCAAAAGTAGTTTGCATATATATTTGTTTTTACAACGGTTAAACCGTGAACTATGCCAAACTAACCGCTCAGACTAGCGGGTTTTACCAAGACTGGTCATTCTCCCGGTCGGGGTCTGTTCCTCTTTTCCCCACGTACCGCTGGAGCTGGCCGTTATCAATCAAAACCTGCACCGCTTGCCTGAGGGCGTGGCACTTGCTCGTTCGATGAGTAGCCTCATCATGGTAGGAGCAGTACTTGCCCGTCTGCGCCGTTGTAAGTTTCCCCTTTGGGAACCTTCTCGGGGGCGGTGGAGGAATGACACTCCCGTTCTCAAGTAGGATATCCTCGTAGGAAGTGGTGAGAGCGGTGAAGACTTCTTGGTTGACCGGTGGCGCTGGCATGATTGCCAGGGGACGCTCTTGGCGGAACGGCGCTGGCTTGTGCTCATTCTGAGGCTTATCAGAATAGGACCTCTGCTGCCGCTGCGGCCAGTTGTTTCTGTTGTTGGCGTTCCGGCTGGGCCGAGCGGTGCGGTTATCGGTCCGCTGATTGGGCTTGGGCTCTTGGGCGGGTGGGGGGTTCTCTTCTCGGGGATGGTCCTCCTGCTCCTCATCCCGCTTCCTCTTCAGCAGGTGGTGCCCATAGGTCTCATGATCGGCCTGAGCATGCCGGATGGCCATAGCCATCAACTCGTCGTACCCCTGCGGGAGTTCTACTCGGACGGCGTAGGAAAATTTGCCCGCTCGGAGCCCTTGTTTGAACGCCATCTCGGCGATGCCCTTGTCCAGGTTCCGAACTCCGGCCGTAGCCGTCTGCCAGCGGTTGACAAAGGTTCTCAGCTCCTCTCCGGGGGCTTGCCTGCAATTGAAGAGGATGGTCGACGTCCGGGCTCCCTCAACTCGGAGGATGAAGCGGCCCACGAACCGGTCGGCTAACTGTTCGAACGCCTCAATCGAGTTTGCCGGAAGCTCGTAGAACTAGCTGTGTGCTTCTCCGGACAAGGTCTCCTGGAAGATGTTGCAGCAAACTGCATCGGAGTATCCCTTGGCGCAGGTTTGGGACCGGAAGCTGTCCAGATGCTGGTACGGGCAGCCGGATCCTGAGTAGGTGAGCTTGAGGGACTTCTGGTTGCCAGATCTTCCCGACTCCATAACCCGGTGCGAAAAGGGACCCATGCGCTCATTAAACCGAGCGCCCTCCATCGACCGCGCTGCTCTTCTCTCGTTAGCCTCCATCTGGGCTTTCAAGCTTGACACGGTGTCGGCCAGCACCTGCAGTGCTCGTGCGGTTGGCGTCTCAGCTTCATCTACTGACGAGGCGTCGGGCTGGCGGGAGGTCGTTGCGCTCTTTGGCGGAACGGCGCCTAGTGGCGACTTCTGCTGTACGGGTTCACCGGACCGACCGCCCGAAGATTGCCCTCCATCGGCGTGCTGAGGTGGGACCGACGGGATTGCCGCTTGCGCCTCGGCCATGGCACTATTGCGCTGCTGCCCCCTCTCCAGGGCGGCCACTAGGGCAGTATTCACCGCCTCCATCTCCTCGTATCGAGCGTTGGACTTAGCTCTGTCCCTGTCGCTCTCCTCTTTCAGACGACTGACCTCTGCGGCCATCGCCCGTAGTTCTCCCGCCATACCGCTATGGCCGGGGCTGTACGTGGGGTCCCGGTCTGGGCTCTCCGGGCTCTCGGATCGATCGCTTGAATCATCCGAGAACGTCAAGGCGAAGCCTCGTCGCTCTGGACTGTCTTCCTCCTCTGCCAGGCCTTTACCTCGCGGGCTGTCGCGATGGGGATCCGGGACGCCGGATGGTCCCCCATAGCCTCCTACATCCTGACCGTCGCTCCGGTCGTGGCGCGGCTCCCTCACAACGGCTGGGGTGGAGGTGAGCGCCTGCACTATTGCAGGGTTTCCCTCCTCGGTGGTTCCTTTCTCTTGATTCATCTCCGATCTCTTTCTCAACGGTGTTGCTTACACGACTTTTCGTTCACGCTTCCCACAGACGGCGCCAATTGTTTCTGCCTAAACCCGGGGGTCTAGTAGATACTTGATGAATCCAACTCGATCTCCTGCAATCCTGCTTACTAAGGGGAATACCGGGCGGGCCGGCCTTCACCTCTCCGATGCCTAAGTTAGTATAGTTGGAATGTATATAACCAAGGCACGTATGTAAGTGGGGAGAGAGACGAGTTACCTCATAAAGAAGGTAGTTGGGGCCCATATATAGGTGGTTGGGGGTAAGGACTGGCCTTACTCTTCGATGTGGGACTGGTTCCCTTCTGCTTATACCTTCTGGTGCCCTCTTAGGCAGGCTGGCGCCCCCGGCCCCTGGGTCCCTGGAGGCAGGATAGAGTGCCGGGCCCCGAGGCCGGGTGCTGGTGATCCGATCCCGACCCTTGGGCCGGGCCCTGGTGCGCTTGCTGCGGGTCTGTGGGCCTGCTGTAGCCCCTCTGCGGCTACTGTCAACAATTATCAACATGTTGGAGAAATTTTTTGCCAATTATGAACCCTTTCAAAAGGAAAGTTGTTGTTCACTAGTACAGTTAACGCATTAGTATCTAAGAGTCATCTGTCGAGTCATAGATGTGTTATGCATAAAAAAGGAGCCTCCGATAGCTTCAGAGCGTCTCGGAACTCCTCAAAGTAGAAACCCTAGGTTTTGAGTTGGCGGTGGCATATCTCTCTGGAAGTGCGACGGTCGAGGTGATAGGACATCAGCGAAGATGGCTTGGCGCGGTACCAGCAAGCTTAGTCGAAGGGCTGTTGCGATCTAGTACCGAGGTCCGAGGATACAAAGGTTGTCGGCTTCGAGGGTCGGCGAGACCTGTTGAATATCGGCGAAGACTCAGTTTTGATTGGGTGCGAATTTCAAGCAGTGCCAAGGGTGGATCCAAGGACTCTGAGTTCGTGAGTTCCCCTGATTGGAATTCGAGCAGATTCTGCTTTTGATTTATGGGTTTCTTCTCATTCGGTTTTGCACTGGTGAGGCAAGTTTTGCTAGTTTAGAGTCCGACCACCTTGTATGATGGAGGTGTTACGATGGGAGCAAGCCCGGCCGCCAGAGGTGGTGAGGCGATCCTGGTCTGGTTTCGGTTCTGGGCTTTTGGGTATGGGCTTAAGATCAGAACATGTGGTCTTTTATGCTTGGGCCTTCAGGCTTCGGTAGATTAGTCCAATTTTATTTTATTTTACAGAATAAATCGAGATGGGTCTTTGACGTCGCTTCGGGGTCTATCTTAATAGCGTCACTGGTTACTTGGTTACTTGATTTTGACGTATTCCCTAAGGTTGTATTGTTTTAGGTGAAGTTAAGTTTTTGCTTAGATTTGTCTTTCATGTCTCGCTTTTGACGTAGCCAGGTCCCTCCTAGTGAGTTATGCTGCTAATGTAATATTTCTTCTACATTAATGGATTATGACGCCCCCCAATTAAAAAAAAATGCATTAGTATCTCCTTCGTCTACAATAAATTTGGGTGCGTGAAATTCTTCTAAAAGATGGAAAATGAATGTTTATAGACAAGTTAAAACTTAAAAGTAACCTCTTAACAAGCTTGACGTACATGAACACCATGAAATTTTATATTCCTCTGCACAGTTTGGAGAAACAAGCAGATAAATCATATAAAGTTACTTTTAGACAATAGCTAGTCAATTTCCAATCCGCCAAAGTATTTGGGTGGCGCATAGAGCTATTGAGCTAGCGGGTGATAGAGCAAGGTCATAAGAGGAGAGATAAATTTCAACTTATTCTCTGTTCAAAGTTTAACAACTGATCACTGACTAAAGTTTAATCCTGCTTTATGCCTAGTCCGTAAAGTTCTTAAGCTAATTATTCAATCATTTCTATACCTAGTGTAGTTAGGTTTCCTATCCAGTTTGATTTTAAATTTTTAATTAGTCGACTAGGTTTCCTTTCCCAGTTTGATTATATTTTCTAGTCCTAGTGTGTTTAGGTTTCTATTGTTTTTTTCCTCCCGATCCTAACCAAGTTTGGTTAAGAATGTTCTCTATAAATGATTTACCTTCGCTCGTAGAGAATAAGCCCACACAAAAACCACAGACAATTGAGTACGTTGTAGCTCGATCTCTCAAACCCGTTCGTGATTCTCAACCAAAAACTCTTTCTCAACTTTCGTTGATCCATGGCGATTATCTCAGACTTCCAAGAAGAGCAAAACGAAACCCAAACCAAAGTCACCGCACCACGCTCTGAGTCATCATCATCGCTTAAGCAGGCAGAGAAGAACAAGGTCAAGGTGGAGGATGACAAAGCAAAAGGCTCGAAACTAGTTCCGAACAAATGGAATGGCCTTGATATGGAGAAGTATTCATGGACACAGAGCCTGCAAGAGGTTAATATTGTGATCCCGGTGCCTGCTGGAACTAAATCAAGGGATATTGTGTACCAGGCAAAGGCGAAACATCTCAAGTTTGGACTCAAGGGTCAGCCAGCAATCATCGATGGTGATCTGTTTCAGTCTATCAAGCCTGATGAGTGTTTGTGGAGCATAGAGGATCAGAAAGCGGTCTCTATTCTGTTGACAAAGCAAAACCAAACAGACTGGTGGAAGTCCTTGCTGAAAGGTGAGCCAGAGATTGACACTCAAAAGGTTGAGCCTGAGCCTAGTAAGCTGTCCGACCTGGATTCCGAGACGCGCCGGACGGTGGAGAAGATGATGTTTGATCAGAGGCAGAAGCAGATGGGGCGTCCGACTAGTGATGAGATGCAGCAGCAGGAGTTGATGAAGAAGTTCATGGAACAGAATCCGAACATGGATTTTTCCAAGATGAAGATGATGCAGTAAACAGTAACCCCCGCTTTAGTTAGATTGATATGTTTTTATTTTTTTCTTTTCGATGTCGTTATTGAATAAAGGACTGTAGTGTTGCGCTTCCTTTTCCTAGCTTAATTTCTTTCTTGTATGAACTGCTTTAGAGTAATTTACAAAGTTGATACTGTTCTTGTTTGCTCAATTATGAAATTATAAAAGAGATAAGAATTCTTGAGAATATAGTTACTTTCTTGGCAAGAGAGACCGTGAAGCCTGATACCTATAGAATGAATTCTTGTTTTTGCTTAATTTCTTGTCTGCATGAAACGTTCAAAACTTGCATATATTGTATCTATAGAAATATAGAATGTTTACAAAACTGTTCTATAATATTACAATATCCTTTATTCAATAGGCAAAGAGTACGTAGTAGGAGTTGGAGACTGTAGGCCCAACAAAAACGGGCATCGGAGCACTATCCGGTCTCCAAATGCTGTCAATTGACACAGAAGCAAAAGCGCAGGCCATAACTAATGTTCAACGTTGATTACATGTTGTCACAAATGCATTAGCTAACTGACATATAACACTTTACATATACATTAACATGGCTCTACCAGAAGAAGTTATTTAGGTGAGATGGGGATTCGGAATCTTCAAGATCATGAGATGGTGAATGTACATGTCTCCCTTCGTAAGTTGTAATCACCATTCTCGGGTCCTCAGCTAATCTTTCTACACGTTTCTTTACACGGCAGTTGTCCATGGTGCAACGATAATAGCTCCTGCATGCATGAATATAAGAGTTTTAGTAACCTTCCGCATATGATAAGTCAAGCAAAACAACTGAAACAATGCTGCAGGGAGCAGGGAACATGATACTTTCAAAAAAGATATCATCAGGGGGTTCTTTCAATTCAGGGATCAAACTTGAGGTATATAAAAGATCACCCGGGAAAAATTCAACAGCTCTTCTTTGGACTTAGAATAGTATATCTGTTCAATAAAACAGAAAGCTTTCTTTGCAAAAGCTTATATCATACATCGGAAAATGAATTCATCAAATTCTCGCAGCATGTAGAAGATTAGTTGCGGGACATACTTAACCTCTAATTTTCAACTCTGAATAGATTTTATGCTTTAATTTACTTTAGCACACAATATATAAATATATAGTTCTAACTATTTAAGAAGCACTGATTTGCACATGTTTTCTAATGGTTTTATTTTGGTCGATTAATAATGATGCAGATTCTTAACTAGCATATTTCATAACAGATTAACAGTGTTATTAGTTATTACTGCAAAATCTCTAAAAGTCTAAGACCATAAACATCCCTTTACGAATAATGTACTATTTAGAGTGCATATATCTATGTACAATGCCGCATGCATTTCATATTCATTCAGTCCCCCAACTGATCTTGGCTTAAATACTAATCTTGTATATTAAATGGCATAGGAACTTCAATACTAGTGAACTACAATTGAAAGGTCGATTAAACATTGATGGTTAGTTGAAAATCCTAGTCCAGCAGATGAAGGAGTGAAGTTTCAAAGTCAAGCAAGAAAAAATTTTAAGTGGTGCTTTTGACCTTGTAGTTTGGACAGAGTTATCTTTTCACAGCATATATAATCAATTACTAACTGTTGGAGAAGACATGCGCCCGTGAAATTCAACAAATGAGGCAAGCATGATTATGCTGGACATATAATAGAAACTTTGCATTTTTCAAAGCTCAAATGATTTCTGTAGAATTTTGCTGCTGGAATTACTCATATGGTGGCAAATTAATTATGACAGGAATTTCAAGTTCAGTTATCATGATTAAAAATGCAAATGGCACTATTTACATACTAGAAGTACATTATTTACATACTAGAAGTACATATATTAGACGATACCAGGGGTAGAAATATATATATATATATATATATATATATATATATATATATATATATATATATCATCTTCAATCATGGAGAAATAATGAGGAAGTCTGTATGAGAACATTTAACATAGTTTTCTCCACTTATGAACAAAAAAAATAAAAAATTTCCAGTGAAGTATAGGGTAAATAACATCTAAATTTTAATGGCCAGCACAAGTCCATAAGGGAGCGGACAAAACTGCAAAGGAAAAGACAGAATTGGGTGCAACTGAGTTGTATTTTTGAGATATGCCACTTTCCTCAATATCCACAAAATACATCCACAATGAGTTTCAGATTAGCTGTTTACATGTTTTATGTTTCTACTACTTTAGAAGAGACGGCATGTATTCCGTGTTTCAATTACGTACGTTGTTTTACGGTTTGTTTTTTGTGGTACGAGGGGATACAAAATTAGGATTTGCTGACACCAATATCTAGTGAAAATTGTACAAAAACATAACCTGCAATGAACAAATTCAAATAGAAAGCACTTTTAGCAAAAATTATCGAAGATCACCTTCAAAATTAAAGCTATTCATACCGGCCCAGAAGAAAATCGAGCCATGCAAGTTCTTTATGCACACATATATGGTTTCCAGCTTCTTCTTTAATAGATATCTGGATGTTTATTGACATTTTCTTAATTATATTGATAATTGTTGTTCTCATGATTAAACGTGGTCTCAGTTTAGCTAGTGTGATAAACCCTACACATAAGTAGAAACTAATCTCATAAATTACATTATTATTCAATCTTTTGTCTTAAAAGAAGTGGATTAAAGTTCTGTTCCATACAGTTAAGCATTATCATTGATCAATCTTTGCGAAATATACAACTGCAAAATGTAATTATAAGTGTACTAATAATTAGTTCTTTTTGGCAATGACAACGGCTCTAAAATGTAATTATAAGTGTATCTGTTATCATTTCTCTTTTGGTCGGAGTTTATTTCTTTTATCAATTATATTGTAAATTGTTCAGACACAACTATACCCATCAAATCTCCGGCATCAAAGCCTGTAAAAGCCTAATGATCATAATCATAACAATGTCAATAATGAGTGAGAGAAAGAGAGGAGAACAAACATATCATGTGTATGGGGTACAACCGGAGCTAAAATCCATAGTGACAATTGAACTTTTTCTTTGAAAATACAACCGATTCAAAAGAAAAAAAAAAAGACAAAAGAAATGCAGTTGTTCAGAAATTTTATAAATCGGAAAATATATGAATTGTGTACCTGGGATGCTGTGTGTTCTTTACGACTTTCTGTCCGTACTTCCTCCACTTGTAACCATCATCAAGCACATCAACTTCGCTCATCGTCTTGAAGCAGAACCTGGGCTCCCTCACTTTCCTCCTAATCGCCTTTATCTTCTTCATCTTCATCGCTGAAACCCCTAACCCTACATGATGATGATCATTGATATCGCTTGACGATCTCTTGCTGCTCAGGCATTCACTCACCTGATCCCCCCAAGCCCTAGATGAAGAACATCATCATCACCATGATCAATAAGTAGTTAATATTATACTTCTATAACAGATCGTGATTAGTATTAATTGTACTGCATGTAAAAAATTACCAGAGATTTGCACTTGATCTTTGCAACGAAAGGAGTTGGGATCCTCTGAAATCAGAAGCGATATGAGCATCTCTATGCTTTAGAGGAGTATTGAGAGATGGGATTAGGGTTTCAGAAAGATTGGTGGAAGGTGCATGATGATCATCAGAACCAAGTGAAGAAGGTAAGGAACTCAAGGCTTTGAGAGATTGTTGACATCCCAGAGAAGAAAAGGTCAGATTATTTGGTGGGTAGGAAAAGAAACCCATCTGTATAGGAGCCTGATCTTGATTCTGATCAAACAAGCCTTGCTGGTTCAGCATGGCCTGTGAGGTTGTGGATGTCATCTATGACTCTTCTTCGAACTTCTTCTTCTGCTTCTTCCCTCTCGATCTCTCTCTCTCTATCTTTCTACTCTGAAAAGAGTAGATCACGAAAAAGAAAGTAGTTTGAAGTCTTGAACTATCCAAGCATATCTATATACGAAGGAGAAGCAGCAGCTGTAGATATCAAAAGCAATGACTCTACGGTGTCTCTCTCAAGCTTCAAGGATATACAGATAGAAAAGGGAATCTATAAGATTTGAAAGTAACCAAATACCTCACCAGTTACCACTTTCCCTTGTTGCTTTTCCCCTCATTCACAGTGCACACCCTTTTGTCTGTGTGTGTCAAAATTTTGGAGATGAAATTCAGGATCCACTGATTAAAAAAATATAAATAAAAAATATAAAACACATATTCTTGAAACGAAAGTGTGTAACTTATATATAGTACTATGACAGAGACCTTCAAACTGATGAAGCTGGTGTGGTTTGGATTTTAGAGTACTATACCATTTGACCTCAAAAACATGAAATATCCATGTCTCACAAGTCATAAGCTTGTTAGTGGAATTTTACTGTTTTTGGTATAGGTCAATAGTAGGTGACAAATGTAAATCTGAGCTGCATATCGCTGGTCATTGACCTCTTAATCGGTTAGAAAATATTTTCTGAAAAAAAATTCCATATCCTGTGTTTGGAGTCGAATTGGTTCAATATCAGTTCAAATTTAACTACAAAATTATAGTACGTACCTTCATCAACTTCTCGATCAATACCTTCTTCAATATATATACTACATTGAAAGATTATGAGGTCATCACCTGATCGAGCCTCGGCTCAACTTCGCCCTAAGATACGACTGACCTGATCGATTTGCAGAAATAAAAAAATTCAGAAATTCTTTTATGTATGACGTGCAACTACACGGTGTAATTTGTGCAACAATTTGTTACATAAATGGCTCAAATATATATATGCGACTCCTCAAAGAAAGTATATATGTCACTCCATGAATGAAAGTGAATTTTTTTTTTTAATGTTCAAAAACTAAAGATACTTAGATGAGTGCACAATTATAGAAGTAAATTATGATCCACCGCAAAAGCTATAGAAAAGGAAAAATAAGAGAGTAATAATTCATCTATCTATCAATTTTTATAGGGTTTCTTTTGGGGCAGCAAAAAGAAATGCTATTAGAGCTAGCTAGGGCAATGATGATGAATCTTGGGTGCAAATCTGACGCTCTCTCTGCAATTCTGCATCGGCGGTAAAGATATGATTAGTAGTTTGTGAAATAGCTAGCGAGGCTCTCTCTATTTGACTTTTGGCAGAGAAAAAGCTTCTCACCTTTCTAATCTCCTTTTTGCTTATTATATAAACTTTCATTTTGCTTTACTTCACCCAACCCCACATCGATCTACCACCATTTCTTTCCCAAATTATATTCTAAATCATCTCTTCAATTACGTATGGTAATCTATGTTTTGATAACCTTTTCACCATTGATTTGTGAGCAATGGTGATCATCACTATTATTTCCTAGCTATAATTCAAGAATAATGTGTTTTTTGTACTTCATGGTTTGTTTAAACTTAGGTGATTTACTTATAACTTGATTCGCTGAATACAAATTCATCATTCTTATTTCATGCAGGGTCGGTATCTTGGTATGAGGATGATCATCATAATGAAATTGTAAAGATATATTGTTGATTGCGAGCCCATTGGCTCACCGTCATACCCTATATGATGGTTACAAATGATAATGTTTGATCAAAACACCTAATGCTTACATTTTAGGAATATGTAATGATGTATTATGTAGCATGCAAGATATTATTATGGTTACATAATTACCCATTTGATATAACTAAGAGTTCATGACTTCAACTTAGATCTCCATAATTAAAATTCATGATCTTTTCTCAATATTATTTCTTTGCAAAACTAAGTATTATAAGCTTTGGCTGTCCGATGGGGCTTTCGTCTGTTCAGCTGGGGATACACATCGGAGCGAGGCCGCTTGGCCATCAGAATTGGGAGTGACGCTTCTTGATGGGAAGGATTAGAAGGGGTCTGTTCAACTATCCTGACTTAATAAAAACAAGAGTATTCTAGGGAGTTATATATGTGATGTAACTTTCATTTACATTAATGGTATGATAAAAAGAAATATAAAATGGGCATTAAAGCTTACAACTACATGCAAATTTCGTATCAAGTTCCACAATCATTTGGTTTGTAGGCGTAGTTGTATAATAGTTGTTAATAACTTAATTTCCCATATACTCAATGGTAATATATGCATTGAGAGCTATCATCGATTGTCTTAAAATATCAATACTATACCCTCTGTAGTATTTAGAGCATCTTGAACGACTCTCTTAATTAGCTACTATGCTCTTAGTAACTTGTTAAGAGAAAGCTAAGTCTTGGTACTAAAAGATTTACTCGTACATATATATGTATATGTTTTTTTCTTTTGTTCGAGTTTCAAGAAAAAGTGAAAGGAGTTCTTGTGAAAGAGAAAGCAAGGAAGAGGAGGAGGAGGAGGAGCTTGAGTGAGACATTTGTTAATTAGGTTAACTTGACTTGGGTGATGGCTGGCGTGGAGCTAACGTGCATATGATGTCAGAAATATGATACGAATGAATACTAGCCGGGGGAATTGAATAATATCCAATCGACCAGTAAATTCTGTAGCTGGAGAAGAAAACTGATACAAATTCATAATTTCATATAGGGCATCGAGTGGGGTGGCAAACAAACATCATTTCGTTTTGTCTCTGTTTGTAGGTGGTCATTATTCCACTGAGATTACATCCCTACTATATCTTGGTTAAATTATGAGATTTGTTTCTCAGGGAAAAAGGCAAATGAAAAATATGAAAACAAAAATATAGGGACCCAATAATATTATTCTGGCTCTGCTTCAAGACACATGCATGAATAATCATAATAGAATCACAGTTAATTATATATAGTCTGCCCTCGCAGCAATTGTTGATTAGTAGCAATTTGCAGTTGGATCAAAAACACTCCCAGAAATCATTTCATAAGTTGGAGTTATGGACTTTCTGGTGGTGCCAATTTACCCTAATAATCAATAACAACTTAAGAAACTTTAATCATATAACCTAGCAATCGACCTAAAAGAAAATCTGAAACTATAGATGATCGATACAATAAAGAATATATGAAATCCGATTGTTATGATTAACAACACAGTGGACTGTGGATATCACTGATATAGCTATCTTTCTCACCCATCAATCTAGCTTCATATCCTGTTTTTGCAGAGGCATCCCATGCAGTCCATTCTTTGGTTATTGTTCGCTCAAAAATCCAATTTTCTAGGTCCAAACAGTTATTACTTATTAAGTTGTCATCATTGATATATTATGACATCATGTTGTACCTGGGCGGGGCATTGGATCACGTCATAAAAAAATAACAAAGAAGTAATCAGGATTAAACACAGATTGATTGGTTGGTTTTCTCATGTTATATGTCATGCAGTCATGCACGCAAGTATATTAGAAGTTTGCTCGAGTCAGAGAAAAATCTAGTAGTCGGCAACTCGGCATCATCCATCGCTAACATGCAGTCTCGATCTCTAATTGCATGTCAAGCTTGACACACAAAGATCGATCGGAGTGATGCTAGTTTACAGAGGAACCTTCTCCCACTACTACTGTATATAATATATACCTGCTTCTTGATCGCTTCATTCACGTGAGTTCCCGGAGATACTAGTAGCTCTAAAACCGTATGAGCTGAGCTATGTTTGTACGCCGTTGTTTTTGTCGGACTTGTCTATAGTGCAATATTGCATGGTATGAAAGGAGATTATGAATTATTGATTTAATGAGAGCTATCTTACCTTACCCCTCTCTTTTGGCCCTATTTATCCAATAATTAATAAAAAATTAATAATAATTCTCTTTTTTGGTCAGATTTATCCCATGCATACATCTAAATGTATGGAGAGTTGGAGACCATGCATATGAGGAAAGCACCCTTTCTCTCCACGCCCATCTGCTGCCACTGGCCAGTCTTTGTCTCAGTTCGGACGTACTGTTCAGGTAAAGGAAGGAGAAGAAGCATGGGACTAACTATAGGTACAGTCATGACCATATGTAAGCACGATATGCTTTTACTGTACGTAGGTATAGTTAATGGAAGACATTCATTCCCTTGGAAAATGACTGTTCGATAAAAATTGATGGTGGGGGGAATTTAGTGTCAGAAGCTTAGCTATGGCCAAGTGATGAGCTGAGACCTGAGAGGTTTGCTCAGAATTCAGAAGCAGCTGACATATGCGTGCCTCTGAGCCTCACCACATTGTCGGCCTCTCTGTAATAATACTCCCACTGGGGTCTCTGGGGGCGTGAGAGCTTCCATTGTACCAAATCCTTTGGAGCCTTGCTGCTGGGGAATATCTCTTACGTACATGAAGCTTAGCAATACCTGTGGCGCCTTTATTCCTATAGTAGTACTCTGAGCAGAAACAAGTATATATTCCTAAAGTAATTCATATCACATATAAGGAAATGAGAAGTATGTATAGTAAATATGGATAGGGACATAGGGTTCAAGATAGATGATTTTCCTTTTGAAAGTGAAAGGATAGTTTGTAAGTTAATTGGCCGGAGTGATTGGAATGGTAGTTAGAGAGATCAAGAGGGTTCCTTCCTCAGTTCTTTGATTATATATACAACATTTTTATAGCCTCAAGCAGAGAGATTGGCCGGCAGTTTGCAATCAAGGATGGTATTGGGCGTGTCAAGGTGGAGTCTGACAATCTTGAATTGGTTCAGGAGTTGCCTTCCCCCAACTCTTATGGGTCACGATTTGGCATTGTTTATGAGCATTTTCATATTTGAACACCTCTAGGACAATTTTTCAATAACATTTTTCCAGGGAAGTCAACGGGGTCTGAGAACTGAGACCCCGTTACGTTACATTTGTGAACTTTGTAACTTGAGAAGTATATTGTATGCTGATTCGGGTTTGACATTGTTGTTGGTATCTCTAGAAGTTTTGAATTTGTCTTTACATGTTTAACCTAAGAATCAGTAATTTAGTCTGATTTTAATACAACTTTTCGCAAAGTGAGTACCTACTATATTTTAAATAAGTTTGGACATCTCGCTTCTTTTTCAAAGATTGTAAATTGATTTTTTTTTAATTAAGGAAATGAAACACGAATGTGAGTTTTACTTATTAGGTAGCAGCCCAGTACGATTTGATCTAGTGATAGTCTTTCATTCGTAAATGAGAGGTTGTAAATTCAACTCACGAATGATCAGTCGTAATATTTAATTTGTTGAATAGATAATAAAAAAAGTTACATAGTATTGACTATTGAGTGTTGTAATAGATATTTTGGATGAACCTAATTAACATATGTAGACCCTCTTGGACTGTAAGACCCGTTTGGGATTGAGTTTTGACTAAATCCTGCTTCTCCTCACCATTAATTTAAGAAAATGGCATAGGTGATTTGATTGGATTTATTTCCTATAGCCCAAAATAATGATCAAGAATGGTGGAACGCAAGAATTTGAACGTTAAAGGCTAATGCATTTGGTCACCAGTTGGGCGATCTATCAAGAACTGGTTGTGTAATATGTAGCATCAGTCCCCAGTTACTCCAATCTACGCTCACTACTGGAAATCAGGTCTGAAGCGACCAATATTGAAACGGAAAAATCAAACTTCGTCGCCTCAACACATTGAAGCGACCAATATTGGATTTGTCGCTTCAAAAAAATAGAGCGACGACTTTTGATCAATAGTCGTCGCTCACATCTTATTGAAGTGATGAATATTGGTTTGTTGTCGCCTCCCAATAATGTTTTGTAAACTGTAGCGACGAAAATTCAAAGTTCGTCGCCGACGTAAAATTCAAGCGACGGAATTTATAACTTTCGTCAATATTCGTCGCTGACTTGTTATACGAAGCGACAAGTTTTGAGCAATAGTCGTCGCTTCATGTTTTGAAATCTGGTCAACCGTATTTTCATAGTTTGGAGAGTTGTAGATTTGGCATTTGGTGTCCGATTGACGATTGTAATACATTTTCGGAAAGGAAACGACACCAGGAGTCAAACTCGTAGCTTTTCTACAACGTGTGGGCTTTTTCGGGCTTTCAAGTTCGTTTAGGCCTTCAAAACGACAGTTTTATATGTTTTAAATAAGGTTGACCGCATCGATCGAGGCTCTAACTTTGTCGGATTTAAGTGATTTATTTACCATAACCGTATTTCATCATAACGATCAAATGTTATTTCACAGTGTTTTTCAAAATTTTACTTCTTTTATATAGTTGCTTCGAAAAGTTGTACACTTGAGTATAATCTCATAAAAATTTTATAATCTTTTAAATATTATTGAAGCGACGGATTTTGTATTACTTCGTCGCTTCACTTTTATATATTATTGAAGCGACGGATATTGTATTACTTCGTCGCTTCAGTGTAGAATCCGCGCCACATGCTGAGAACCAATTAAAACACATTGCGCGGATCGACCCTATGAACCGTCCGATTTTCCAGATCTAACGGCCATAATTCACTCCCCTTTTATATATATATTCTTCCCCCTCTCCTCCTTCCTCTTCACTCCCTCTCCTCCTCTGCCATCGCCTCCTCCACCGCCTCCCTCCCTCCCTCCCTCTCCTCCTCCACTGCCTCCCTCCCTCCCTCTCCTCCTCGTCGTCGCCATCCTCTTCACTCCCTCTCCTCCTCTTCCCCCTCTCCTCTCTCCCTCCCTCTCCTCCTCGCCGTCGCCGTCGCCTCCTCCACTGCCTCCCTCCCTCCCTCTCCTCCTCCCCAACCCCGCAGCGACGGCAGAGCGCCTCCTCGTTCTCCGACTTCGTCGCCTCCTCCACCGCCTCTCCTCTCTCCCTCCCTCTCCTCCACCGCCTCCCTCCCTCTCCTCTTCCACCGCCTCCCTCCCTCCCTCTCCTCCTCGCTGTCGCCATCCTCTTCACTCCCTCTCCTCCTCTTCCCCCTCTCCTCCCTCCCTCCCTCTCCTCCACCGCCTCCCTCCCTCTCCTCCTCGCCGTCGCCGTCGCCTCCTCCACTGCCTCCCTCCCTCCCTCTCCTCCTCCCCAACCCCGCAGCGACGGCAGAGCGCCTCCTCGTTCTCCGACTTCGTCGCCTCCTCCACCGCCTCCTCAGTCGCCTCCTCAGTCGCCTCCTCCACCGCCTCCTCTGTCGCCTCCTCCACCGCCTCTCCGCCAACTCTGGACAAAAACTGTGAAATATATATATGCTTATGCAGCTTTCAAAATTAAACGAAATCGGCGGGAAATTTTTTTAAAACGAAAATGGAGACATGAAGCGACGAACATTGATATTCGTCGCATGAAATTTATCATCCCATACACTCTAGCGACGACTTTTGAACCAAACTTTGTCCCCTCAAATTGTAAGCGACCACCCAAAATTCGTCTCCATGAATTGGAAGCGACGACCCAAAATTCGTCGTCTCGAATGTGAGGAGACGACCCAAACTTCGTCGCTCAGTATGTGGCGACAAACTTTGAAGTCATCGCTTGAAATATCCAAGCGACGACTTTTGTAGCAAAAGTGGTCGCCTCGAATCGAAACGACGAAAACGGAGCGACGACCTCGAGCGACGACCTTTTTGTCTCTTCGGTGTCGAAGCGACGACTTTTGACGACAAAAAGTCGTCGCTTCGAACCTGTTTTCCAGTAGTGGCTATAGGAAGTAGGAAGCCGAGCAGCAATTGTATTTTAGAGGTGGTTCTTCTCAGTATCGATATACAAAGGTTTCGAAAAAATCACACATGAAACAGTAGGATTCAAAAACATTTAGAACTTTCATGCTGCTTTTAATACCCACATCAATCGTCTCTAAGCTTGAAGACTTGTAACATAGGTGGAAGAACTTGAATACTTCAAGCTTCGTGAAGACAGTACGTAGGTGTTGTAGCCATTGCTTTTACATTCTCGTACCACCTTCGAATGTCATCGCAATCCCCCGCCACCAGCATGCATTGTCGCCCGACACCCCTCGCATTTCCTCCTTTTACATTTAGGATATAATCTGCATGAACGAATTGATCACAAATTAGTTTTGTGATCAAATGACCTATTTAAGTTTAATAATTTTAGACACCTTAACTCGTCAAGGGTAGTTTGCTTAATGTATAAAGAAGATCGATGGGTAAACATACAAGTTATTAGTTCAACGTTGTCATGAACGATGCTCTCTTAGGCGCGATAAAGATGCTCAGTTGCATTATGCCAACATTTATTTGCATCCAATACTCAAATAGACATAGACTATGCTTTAAAGTCGAAATATAAATCTATTCAGTGTAAAATTTGCAATCTATTATTTATGTCCATTTCCATCCAATGTCAAGTTCTATTGGATTCAATACAATTTTCCACCACACTTAACTGATGGTTCAACATGTTGGAAAGTATTATAATTACAGTAGAAAATCTGTTAGAATATTACATAGTATCAATATGTATATACTGTACTAATTGTTGTAGGTTTCCTTCCTTTCTTATTCTCCTATTCTTGGTGGAGAAGCATGTGTAAATCCTGTATATATTGACTGTTTGGAATACAAAGTAATCATTCTGCCTCATTCTCTTATTCTCTTTATGGTATCAAGAGCAGGTTAACAATCCTTTGCTCTTTTTCTTATTCCTCTGCCGTACCAGTTTCTTTTCTTTGCCCCTTTGTTGTCCAATGGCTATTGATGATGAACCTATTCTCTCTGTCATAAATGGCAGCACTTCCTCCATTGACCAAACTGCCAATCCCCTGTTCCTTCATCCTTCAGATCATCCTAGCCTTCTCCTTGTTTCTAAAAAATTGAATGGCGACAATTACCACTCTTGGTGTCGCGCCATGAGAATTTCATTGAGTGCCAAGAATAAAATTGACTTCATCACATGCAAGATTAAAGAGCCTGATCATGATTCCAAGTCTGAAGATCACGATATGTGGCAGCGCTGCAACGACATGGTACTTTCCTGGATCCTAAATTCGCTCGAACCAGAGCTCATTGATTCTTTTCTTTCGTGCAATACTCCTCATGCTATATGGAAGGATTTGCGTGAAAGGTTCTCCTTGGGGAATGCTCCTCGAATTTTTCAGATTAAAAGAGACATCTACAGAATCGAACAAGGTTCAATGTCTGTCGCTGTGTACTACACCAAACTGAAGGGGTTATGGGACGAGCTTGCATCATTCAATTCCTCAGTGACTTGCACTTGTGGTTCTCAGAACGATCGCACCAAACTAATGAAATTTCTTATGGGACTCAATGAATCATATTCAGGTGCGCGTGATCAAATTCTTATGATGAATCCTTTACCATCTGTTCGCCAGGCTTATGATGCTGTAGCCCAAGAGAAAAAGCAGCGTGAATTGAGTTCTTCTATTCTTGGTCAACCAAACATGGCAGCCATGGTTGTGCGTGGAAATCCTAATGCATCTCGAAATCGACAAAATAAACGAGTTGATGGAAATCAATTCAACAATTCTCGCAATCAAGAGCCTTTTGAATGTTCCTATTGTGGTGATCAGTATCATAGAAGAGCAACTTGTTGGAAACTAATTGGTTATCCTCCTGGTCATCCCAAGAACCCAACAAATAAGCCTCAAGCTCGGCCCCAATACAAAAGCAATAGGGGTAGCTCTTCAAAATCAACTTCTAACAATGCTTCTTATGCTCACATGGTGGATTATACCCCAGATTTTGAAGAACTTCAATCTATTGTGCCAAATTTGACAGAGGATCAACACACTCAAATTACTGGTGCTCTAGCTCCTAAGCCTATTGTCCCACAAGCAAACACTGTAGCTACTTCCGTCTCAGAATTTGCATCAGGTTTGTTAGCAGTTGCTCCCAATCGATGGATTATCGACAGTGGAGCAACACATCACATCACTTCTTCTCCTACGTCATTGATTAATACTTAAACGCATTCATTTATGGCACCGGTCTCTTTACCTAGTGGAGAAAAGGCATGCATCACTATGACTGGCTCAATTCGCTTCAATGACTCTTTTCAATTGGATAATGTTCTTTGCGTGCCAAGTTTTAAAGTTGATTTAATGTCTGTTGGAAAAACAACCGATGATTTACATTGTTCAGTGACATTTTTTCCGTCTTGGTGTATTTTACAGGACTTGGTTACGAGGACGATGATTGGTGTGGGTAAGCAACGTGGTGACCTTTATTACCTAGTGGCATTGGCTTCAACTTCTCCTTCTTCCTATTTTGCTTGCAACTTGGTTATCTCTTCTGAGCTTTGGCATCGACGCCTTGGCCACCCTTCCTCAGCTCGTTTACAATTTTTAGCTAATAATTTACTTAATTTCAATTTCGACTCTAGTCATCAATGTGATGTTTGTCCATTGGCGAAACAAACTCGTCAATCTTTTCCTTCTAGTTCAATAAAAACTTCCAAGTGTTTTTTCCCTTATTCATTGTGATATTTGGGGTCGTTATAAAACTCCTTCTCTTTCTGGTGCTCATTATTTTTTAACCATTGTGGATGATTTCTCTCGTTTTACTTGGGTTTTTTTGATGAGTCATAAAAGTGAGACGCAACTTTTACTTCGTCAATTTTTCCAATATGTTGATACCCAATTCCACACATAGGTCCAACAACTTCATTCTAATAATGGGGCTGAATTTCTTTCACTACAAATTTTTTTTCTTGAACAGGGAGTTATTTTCCAACGCTCTTGTGTCTACACACCACAACAAAACGGTGGTGTTGAACGAAAACATCGACATCTTCTTGAGGTGGCTAGAGCTCTTCGTGTCCAATCTCAACTATCTCTAAAATTTTGGGGGGAATGTGTCCTTACTGCTGCTTATACAATTAATCGTCTTCCTACTCTTTTACTTAACAAGAAATCACCATTTGAAATTCTTTACAACAAAGTTCCTGATTATTCTTATATGAGAGTTTTTGGTTGCATCGCTTTTGCAACTTCTGTACATCCATCTTCCAAATTTTCCCCTCGTGCCATCAAATGTATTTTTTTGGGTTACCCACTGGGACAGAAGGCTTACAAGCTTTATAATTTGGAGACTAAGAAAATATTTACGAGCAGAGATGTCATTTTTCTGGAAACCAATTTTTCTACCTTTCAAGGCCTCATTGGCCCATCAGTACCAGCCCACTCCACTTCTCTCCCCTTGTCTCACGACTTTTCTTCTGAAATCCAGCAAACCTCCTCTCCTCTTTCTCCCCGCTTCCCCTCCTCAGCGTCCCCCGCTGATTTGCCTCGTCGGCGCCATCGGTTGACCCAGCGCCGCAGGCGCCATTGCCTGACCCGGCGACGCCGGCGTCGTCGCCCAACCCTGCACCGCCGGTGTCGTCCATTCCAGTCCCGTAGGCGCCGTCGTCTGACTCAGCAACGACGAAGTCGTCCGCTCAAGCACCGCCTCTCCCTATTTCTGCTCCAAACCCTCCTCCCGATCACCCTATCTAACAAAATCTTGATCCCCTTATTCCTGCCCAGCCCCTCCGTCGTTCACAACGACCGAGAAGCCAATGTTCGTCACAAGGACTACGTATGCTCGCAGGTGATGCTGCCTCCACACCAATTTCCATTCGTCTCGCCAAGTCCTACACCAGGTTCGAGGTATCCTATATGTCACTCTATCTCTTATCATCGGTATTCTGCTCCCCATCTTGCTTATATTGCTGACCTGAGTCAGGATGAGGACCCGACATCTTATGAAATTGCTACTTCTGATCCCAAGTGGCAGAAAGCCATGGATTATGAGCTTCAGGCCCTTATCGATAATCGGGCGTGGAGTCTTGTTCCCTTACCTACAGGTAAACGTCCGATCAGCTGTAAATGGGTGTATCGAATCAAAAGGAAAGCAGATGGTGTTGTTGAGTGCTATAAGGCTCGCCTTGTTGCTCGAGGTTTTACTCAAGCTGCAGGTATCGATTATCACGATACTTTTTCTCCCACTGCTAAAATGATAATAGTGCATTTTCTTCTTGCTATTGCTGCTAGACAAAATTGGCCTTTGCATCACTTAGATGTCAATAATGCTTTCTTAAATGGCGATTTATTGGAGGAAATATATATGTCTCCTCCTCTTGGTCTTTGGTGATAGGGAGAGAACCTTGTGTGTCACCTTCATAAGTCGTTATATGGACTTAAACAAGCCTCCCGATAGTGGTTTTCTAAATTTACAGAGGCTGTTCTTGCTGCTAGTTTCTCTCAATCCAAAGCTGATTACTCTTTGTTTGTTCGGAAAGATGGTTCATCTCTCACTGTCTTATTAATCTATGTTGACGATATACTGATTACAGGAAATAATGTTGAGTCCATTAATGCTTTAAAGCAATTTCTCCAGACTCCATTTCGTATCAAAGACCTTGGTGATCTAAAATATTTTTTGGGCATTGAAATAGCTCACTCCAAGAAAGGGATTTATATATCTCAGCGGAAGTATGCCTTAGAAATTATAAAGGACAGTGGGTACTTGGGTGCTAAGCCGGTTGAATTTCCTATGGAAGATTGCAAGCTTTCAAACAAGGGAGAATTGCTTAAAGACCCTGCTGCATATCGGCGTCTAGTTGGTAGATTAATTTATTTAACTATCACTAGACCTGACATTACTTATTCAGTTCATATTCTCAGCCGTTTTATGCATGAACCACGTCAACCACATATGGTTGCTGCCCTAAGAGTTGTGCGTTATCTTAAATCATCTCCTGGTCAAGGATTGCTTCTTAGTTCTCATAATTCCTTACACTTGAGAGCTTTTTGTGACTCTGATTGGGTAGGTTGTCCCATCACCCATCGTTCTACTACTGGCTATTGTGTATTCTTGGGAGATAAAATTTTACAAGGTGAAGTTGTTACTCAACATGTGATTTCCTCACAACAATTAGCAGATGTTCACTAAAGCTTTGGGGAGAGACAAGTTCAAGCAGCTTATGTGCAAGTTGGGAGTTCTAGACATACACTCTCCAACTTGAGGGGGAGTGTTGAAAAGTATTATAATTATAGTTAATTACACAGTAGCACCTGACCAAATTTAATAACTCACTTTCAAAATTTGTCATACAAATCAGGACAACAGACCAGGCCCAACAGTTAAATGAAACAGGCCTGGCTCAGACCCGGAAAACCAAATGACAAAAAAACCATTGCGTTTCAGTAAAATTACAATTATGCTACTGATATCTCCCTCCACCCCCAAATCTCAGTCGAGCCAAGCCATCTCTCCATAGCAGAACTATTCCAAAATCTCAGTAGCAGCCAAGCCAGACATCTCTCCGTCCCCAAAACTCGTTTCAAAACGCATCGATATCCTCTCTTCTTCTTCATCTTCAACCTCTGAAACTCAATCAGTGAGTACCACAGTAGCTCAATTGTAAATTCATTCCGATTTTATTTTTCAGTAAATCTAAAACTAGGCTTGTGTTAATCGATTTCGATAACGGCTTCGCTAAATCAACAGGTTTTGTAGCACGCTAGAGGCAGTAGTAGACCAACGATTATTGAGATATCGAGCAGTAGCAGCAAAAAAAAGAAGAGATTGAAAAAGTTCCATTGACACAGTAGCATCAAATTTCCTTATTCTTCGTCTTCAATCGGTGAGTAGCGCAGTACAAATCTTGATTTGATTGATTCGTTTTTTTTTTTTTTTTTTGGAAAACTGCACAGTAGCACTAGCAATTTAATTTGAAAGGAATTCAC
The DNA here is from genome assembly GCA_963682095.1 of Potentilla sterilis. NCBI lineage: Eukaryota > Viridiplantae > Streptophyta > Magnoliopsida > Rosales > Rosaceae > Potentilla > Potentilla sterilis. Next base: position 28,583,659 of record OY821764.1, read on the forward strand.
TAAATTGACAGGTTTTGTGGCACGTTGGAGGCTGTACTAGCTTTCTTTCATGTGAAGTAGCACTAGCAGTGGCAGTGACAGCCAACGATTTGGTTTAAAGAAGATCAATGGATAGTGATAAGGTAACGAGGATGTACTACTCTTTGTCACATGTTGCAGTCTTGTACTGGTTGTTATATAATGAATGACTGTAATGCTCTTAGTAGAAATCAAATTATGCTACTGTGTTTTGAAAATACTGTGTTTTTTAGGCTACTATGTTTTGAAAATATTGTGTTTTTTAGGTAGGAAAGGTGCAATTAAAGTGCAATATGTTGGCTTTTCAAGAAGTTTATACGAAAGTATATCAGAAGTTAGATGGTAGAGAAAATGATGCATTGGTAAGAAAGCTGAAGAAGACGCCGTTTTGGAAGTTGATTGAAGCTTATCATAAGGGGCTTATGGACAAAAACACGGCTGAAAAACATGATTTAGAGATGCAAAGATTAGTGCAGTGCTACCAACCATCACTTAATAAGTTCAAGTTCAGAAACCAATTGTCTGAAATAACAATAACAGATGCAACATTCGTTTTAGGGTTGCCAAACAAAAAAGCAGGTCTCACGGTGCCAAACCCAAAAGAGGATCCAAAAAAGCCAATCAACAATCCTATTATGCATAAGTTTTTTTGCTAATGAGACTAGGATAAAAAGATCTTTTATTGGTACCTGCATCGATAGAGAGTTGGAGGAAAAGAGTTAAGAAAGGGTTGACAACCTAATTACATTGCTGATCCTGCATTTGTTTGTCACGCTACTGTTTGCTAACTCAGGTTCAACCTTGGGGTGGAGTTTTCTCAAGTGTATAACCGATGTTGAAACCATGAACAAGTACAATTGGGCTGCTGCTGTGAAAGACTACTTGGTTCATTGTTTGAATGCTAGCACAAAGGGGAAATCAAGATAGATTAGTGGTTGTGTAACGCTAATTCCGGTAAGTCATTACTGATACTGCTACTGCTACTATTTTTTCACTACTGCTACTGCTATTGACAGTTTGTTAATGGCTACTGCTACTGCTAGTTTCTATATTGTTTGCAAAAACTAAAATATGTAATACTTATTGTTACATTGTTTATGTTAACAGTACTGGATATGCGAGAGGACCACTATCATCTGCGAAATTGAAGGGAGGTGTGAAATGACTCCAGGGTTTGTCAAGTGGAGTCTCCCAAATTTATGCAAAGTTTTGAGTAAAATGAAAATGAAAAATATAGAGGTAATAGCAACAAATTGACACGAAATATTTGAATATGTGATTTGGATAATATCGTTATCTAATATATATATATATATATATATATATATATATGTATTTCAATATTTTTGCAGATTGATAATGCAGTAGAAATGAATGAGGCAGTTGGAAACAACGATGGGCAAAACGATGATGACTTTCAGACACCTCATCTGAAGCATGCTGCTACTGATGTTGTTACTGGGCAGGGAAAGAGAAAGACAAGAAGCCAAAAAGATAAGAATGAGGGGATGTCAAAAATGACTGGAAAGAAACCTAAAAAGACTCATAAGGTTCAGAATGCTACTGGAAACAATGAGCATGCTACAGAAGTTTCAGAAACTGAAGAAGAACAACTGACATTAAGAGATTGGGTAGGTAGAAAGCACAATTACTTTTATACTAGATACGGTTACTATTAAGTATACATTCTAACTAAACATTGTATGGATTATTTTACAACAGGTGGATAAAAACTTGGTTAGAGCATCTAAGGACAACCAACCCAACACAGCTGAAGGAGCTACTATAGGGAAGGGTGTTGGGGAGGCTGTTGGGGATGGCTTTAGCTTTAACGCAAACTTAGAGCAACAAGAAAACCTGCTCGACGAAGCTGCTACTGAGAGTGGTGATGCAGCTGAGAATGACGAAGCTGCTACTGAGAGTGGTGCTGCAGCTGAGAATGAAGGAGGTGCTACTGAGTTTGGTGCTGCAGCTGAGAATGAAGGAGGTGCTACTGAGAGTGGTGCTGCAGCTGAGAATGAAGGAGTTACTAGTGAGTTTGGTGCTACAGCTGAGAATGAAGGAGCTGCTACTGATATTGAAGAAGCTGCTACTAAGAGTAATGATGCAGCTCAAGAAGTTGCTACTGAGATATCCAAAGAAGCTAGGAAGAACAATAAAATGTGTAGTCCAGATGATTTCGCCAATTGGGAGAAGCTGATTGAACAAGAAACATTCGAAGATGGATATCAGCCGAGTAGCAGTGAAGATGAAGACAAGGAAACCATGTAATATTGGCGAAAAAGATGCTCGTTGCAGAAAGATATGATGGTCGAAACGTGCATAAAAAAAAATAAGTACATTGATAGGCTTTTTCTTAAACATGAGAGCGTGAAAAAGAAGTACAAAAAGTTGAAGCACACATTAAGGAAGAACGCAGGAAAAATCTGCTTGTTGAAGGCTGCACTGAAAGAAAAAGATCAAGAAATCAGGTTGTGGAAAATGAATTGCGAACAAATCCTGAAACTACAACAAAGCAAAAGCTGGGCAATTATGGGGTGTGGTGCAGCTGTAGGTGCTGCTCCTAGGAATGAAGAAGCTGCCACTACTCCTACGAATGAAGAAGCTGCTACTGACATTGAAAACAACAAAAATGAGGTAGAGTTTTAAATTTAATAATTATGTTATTTCTTTATGCATATGTCAATTCTTACTATATCTTTCCTTTTCAATTGGAATGCGATAAGAAAGTTTATCATTTGGAAAATGTGTATCAGCAAGGTGTGACTGCTACTGAGGACTGCTACTGATGAAAATGTGTATCAGCAGGGTGTGACTGCTACTGATGTTGGCAACGATAAGTGTGATGAAGCTGCCACTACTCCTAGGACGCGCTCAGTGATAAGGAGGATCAAAGAAAGGAATGATCGAAAAGAGAAGGAAATAGAGGACTTTGAGGTGAACAAAGCTGTGAAGAAAGCAAAGAAAAAAAGGTGAATGAAAGTGGTACTGCAGTTAGGTCTTCAGTTCTAGAGAGATTTGAGTAAAGAGTGCTACTACATTTTGGATCATAAGCTTGTAATTCGATATGAGGGGTTAAATTGCACCACCTGTTTTAAGCTGTTATTTTGTGTTTCGATACTTCCGTTTGGGACTTGGATAAAAATGCACTTGTTAATTTGAATTTGAAATGACTAGTGGTGTTTAAAGCAGGTTGTCCTTGCATAATGTTGTAATCCTTGCATAATGCTACTGACTCATTCACTTTTTTTTTTCCTTTATTAATACTTACAATTCCTAATGAACATGATGACAATTATTAATGTTAGGTACGTGGAGATGTAATGAAATCAAAGAGACTTTTCTTTGGTGGAAGAAATCAAAGATACTTCAAGTAAAATCATGCGAATATATATGGATATCACACATTTCTCGGATCTTTTATGCACATTCAGTTCGCACACAATCTCGCACACAATCTTTTACTTTCATATCAGAAATGCAAGTGATAAACCTCGCATACAATCTCTGCTACAAAAATCATGAAAAACAGCAGTTTTAGGTGGGTGCTACTACATATCAATATCTAGAATAAAAATGAAGTTGTTTTAGTAAACTTTGAAAATCTGTAATATTTGCGACAACAAATCAATGCCATCTGTAAAATGAAGTTGGTTTATCTTCTTCTTCTTTTTCTTTTTCCTATGTATTTATCTTCTTCATGAATCTTCTACTGATAAATCTGCTACTGCTACTCGCTCAATCTGTTACTGCTACTGCCACTCGCTCAGTCTGTTACTGCTACTGCTACTCGTTCAGTCTGTTACTGCTACTGCTACTCGCTCAGTCTGCTACCGTTCATGACTGAATCTGCTACTGCTGAGATAGCAGATTTGCAAGACCTGCTGTTGTGATGGAATGTTTTCTTGCAGCATTGGCATTGCATGGGTCTAGCCTCTTCACCAAAAGACTTGAACCTCCTTGTCTGTGGTCTTCCAGGTAGTTTTCGAGTGATGGGGGGCTGCATAGCTGAATCACCAAAACTGTTAGGATTGGGCTTATCAAGATCCGGGACAGGAAAAATAGCATGCTGATGTATGCTCTTATAAAAAGTCGTCTTCCAGTAATCTTCGATAAACATATATGGCATATAATTAGCCTTTAGCATTACCTGACAACATGGACGCATGGAAAGTAACGATGCTGCCACCAACCACAAGAAAAAACCCTCTTAGCAAGGTCAACCATAACAGTGCTGTCCTCCATGGATACCTAAAAAATGGCATCATTTGACTGGGTAACAGTCCAGTTCCTCCCTGTTTCAGTCCTCTTCGACAACAGCTTCTAATACTCATGGCACAAATTACTTCCCCAAGTAGAGGATTCAACCCTCCTTGTTTGCAACAACTCCATAACTTTCACACGCATGGTCTCAAGCATTTGAGGCAACGACATACATCTATTATCTTTAATCATATTGTTGAAGCATTCCGATAAGGCGTTGCTCATCTCACCATATCGTTTCCCGGGGAAGAAGGCTATTGCATAATTTTCAGGGTACAAATTATCAAGAAATGACTGACCTTGCGAACGACTTTCCTTTATAAACTCCTCCATCCTTTCGTTAAAAGTATCCACCGTACGGGCATAAGCACACTTTGCGAACAACCTAACAATGTGTTTCTTGAAAGAAGAGCCAAAGGAACTTGGATACCTGCCATTCAGGTTGTCTTTCAAATCCTTGATACAGTATGAATGAGGGGAATTTAGGAAAACTTCTTTCACAGCATCAAGAAAACCAACCCCACAGTCTGACATGAACACAAGTTGCCGGTAGTCATCTGCCAAAATCATAGCCAACTGTTCCACAAACGATTTGCAATTTTCTTTATTTTCAGCATCGACAACATCAAAAGCAAATGGGAAAACATCTGCGATAACAAAAAAGAAAGATATTTTATAAGACAGTGATTGGATAAAACATAGCTACAAAAAACATAACTGCTACTACGTGCTAAAAAGTGATACTGTTACTGCTACTGACACTTGGAAAAAGTCTGACAAAACGACAACATGCAAAGCACAAAATCATAAAAAAGAAAAAACCTTGCTGAGTCACAAGAACAAAACACAAAAAGACCTGCTACTGTCAAGTTCACACAAATTACAAAAATAGAAATTCAAAAAGTAAATAAAAAACAGCATACCTTTGTTTCCTGTCTTTGCACAAGCACCTAGCAGAACACTCTTATACTTGTTTTTAATGAATGTTCCATCAAGAAACAGCATGGGTCGATAATATTTGAATCCCTCTATGCAAGCCGCATAAGAGATGAACAATTGATGAAAACGACCTTCTTTAGACTCGAGGATGCAGTATGAACAAGGGTTAGTTCTTTTGAGTGTGTCAATATACCAAGGAAGTAGAGCATACCCAAGTGCTTCACCACCATGCAACAACTTATTAGCAGACTCCTTGCCCCTATATGCCATGTAATAAGGAATGTCTAACCCATAATCATGCTTGAAGTGGTTGATTATTTCCTTAGGTTTAACCAATGGATCAGACCGCACCTATCAACAATTATACTAGAAATTACTTTAGCTCCTAGCCTCCTATGCTTCCGTTGCCGCACAACACCATAACAAGAATGAGTACTCACGAACCTCTTGATATGAAAATAACCACTGGACTTGTGTAGAGATGCATAAACGTACCACTCACACCCGTATGAAATCTTCTTGGAACAAGTAGGAGAAACTCTAAAGTTGGCATTTTTAACATAATCAAAATGAAAACCCTTCTCCACAGCAAATTGGGACAACTTATCTCTAAATTCAGAGGCACCACCAATGAAGACTTGACCAATCTTATTGATATACCCACCCCATTCACTGGACATGTACTTCCTCTTGGATGTAATATTCACAAAATTTCCAATTATCATGTTGTCATCATCCTCACAATCAGAAGCCTCACTACTAACACAACTATGTAGGCTGCTACTGACAGGAGCATTATTATCAGTAGAATGCTTCACACAAGTAGATATTTCAACCATATTACCACACGCCTTAGAAGAACCTCCCACATCACGAACATGTATATCAATATATGGACAACTTAACTGCTAAAAGATACTCAACATTATCAAAATGTCATCATCACTATCCAAGCGGCAGTTGGTACAATCACTAAGCACATATCTCATAACAAACTACCCATACTTGAGAGAGCGGAACCTTGAAGAAATTTGGGCACACAACTCTTCATATGTGGTGCTTTGGGACAATGAAACATTAATAGTCTCTTTCCCATATGTAATTCTTCCAAACATCGGCTTTGATGACATACTACAAAAATCAAAAAGCAAAAAAATGAAGATAAAAAAACACGATACAAAAACAAAAACATGCTACTGTGTGAATAAAATGAGTTATTCAGAAACCAACATATAACCATATATAAAATAATTCAAAAACACAACCTGGACTGTATATATAAAACAACTGCTACTGCTACTACGTTACGTCACAAATTCAAAAAAATAAATAAATAAATAAATAAAAAACTGCTACTGTGTCAAAAAAAACAAGAAAAACCTGCTACTGCGTTAATGAATCTAGATAGGAAGCATGAAGTAGACTCGAAACAAAATCATACTGCAACTAGGTTGATTCAAAACGATACAAAAACAAAACCCTGCTACTGTGTCAATTAAATGTGTTATTCAAAAAGCAGCGTGTCGCTGCACCGCGAACCTCAAACTTATAACCATAGTACACTACACAAACCTGGACTACAAATTAATAACTGATACTTCTACTGCTACTACAGTAAGGCAACGATACAAATCACAAAAAAAAAAAAACCTGCTACTGTGTCAATTAAATGTGTTATTCAAAAAACAGCGTGCCGCTGCACCGCGAACTCAAACCTATAACCATAGTACACTACACAAACATGGACTACATATTAACAACTGATACTGCTACTAGGCAACAATACAAAACACAAGAGAAAAAAAAACCTGCTATTATGTCAATAAAATGTGTTATACAAAAAGCAGCGTGCCGTTGCACCGCGAACTCAAACCTATAACCATAGCACACTACACAAACCTGATACTGCTACTGCTACTACGTTAAGTCACAAATTCAAAAAAAAAAAAAAAAGAATAAAAAACTTCTACTGTGTCAATAATACCAAGAATAACCTGCTACTGCGTTAATGAAACTAGATAGGAAGCATGATATCGACTCGAAACAAAATCATACTGCAATTAGATTGATTCAAACCAAATTCAAAAACTTGCTACTGTGTCCATGAAATGTGTAATTCAAAAAGCAGTGTGCCGTTGCACCGCGAAAAGCCTACCTATAACCATATAGTTCAAAAACACAACCTGGACTACACAAACTTGTCCTATATATATAAAGAACCTGATATTGCTACTGCTACTGCTACTACGTCAAGTCACTAATTCAAAAAAAAAAAAAAATGCTACTGTTTTTATAAAACCAAGAATAACCTGCTACTGCTTTAAGAATCCAGATAGGAAGCATGAATTCGGCTTAAAAACCAAAATGATACTGCCACTAGGTTGATTCAAAACGATACAAATTCAAAAACCTGCTACTGCGTTAATGAATTTACACAAGAAACATGAATTCGGCTAAAAAACCAAAACGATACTGCCACTAGGTTGATTCAAACGATACAAAAACAAAAAACGATATACTGCGTTAAGAATCCAGATAGGAAACATGAAATCGAATCATATTTAGAACAAATTCGCAACGAAAATAGAGTTAGAGGATTCAAACTAACATGTAATTCAATTGAGAAGACAAACTAGGGTGACTACTGCTCAGATTTCAATGAACTATTTGAAGAAGAAGAAGAACTTGTGATTCTCCGATGAAATCAACGTCTAAATCACCAACTAAGGCCGACAAAATCTGTGAAATCCGATGAGATTACGATTAGAAGTAAGCTCCGGCGAGCTTAGGATGAGGACGAAGACGAAGTCGATCACATAGAGAGCGTGATCCCTAACTGTTAGGGATTTCAATTTCTGCTGTTATAAAAAGAGGCTGTTATAAAAGAGGGGTAAAACTGTCAAATTGCTAGTGACATGTGGCAGCTTAATAGCATCTTGTACTAATTTGTAAATTTTAGTCCTAAATTGCTCAATTGAATATGTAAGTGAGTTATTTGTAAAATAAATTACTGTCATATACTTACCTGTAGTTTGTTATTATAATTACAGTAGAAAATCTGTTAGAATATTACATAGTATCAATTAGGGCTGGGCGCGGGCCGGGTCGAGCCCAAAATTCCCAAAGCCCGACCCCCCGGTCCCGAGCCGAGCCGGGCTTTTCCAAGATGAGGACCGGCCCGAGCCCGACGGGCCGAGCCGGGCTTTCTAGCTTTTTCGGGCCCAGAGATCCGAGAGCAGAGGTGAGTCACCGGCGAGGGAGGGATCGGCAAGGAGGAGACTGAGGAGAGGAGAAACGGCACGGCGGTGGGGGGCTCGCAAACTGTGGACGGGACTGTGCGAGCGGGCTATGCGGATCTGAGACCGGAGGAGATCGGAGTCCCGAGTGGGCGATGCTGACTCGGAGGCGGTTGGAGCAACAGACCGGGGGGGGGGGGGGGGGGGGGCGTGGTGGGCTGGGGATCTGCTGATGTGTGGGTGGGGGGGTTGGTTTGACTGAGGAAGATGAAAGTGATTTGGCTGAGGAAGATGACGCGGGGGGGGGGGGGGGGGGTTGACTGAGGAACATGAAGAGTGAAGAATGGATCGGATCGGACGACAGAGGAAGAAAAAAGTATATATACATGAGTTTCAGGCCGGGCCGAGCTTTCGGTCCCAAGGAAAGCAGGGCTCGGGCTCGGACCGAGCTCTATAATTTCGGGCCGGTCCTTCATCGGGCCGGTTTTTAAAAAAAATAGGCTCGGCTCGGACAGAGATTTTTTCGGGTTTTTAGGCCGGGCTTTCGGGCATTCGGGCCCAAACGCCCAGCCCTAGTATCAATCTGTATATACTGTACTAATTGTTGTAGGTTTTCTTCCTTTCTTATTCTCCTATTCTTGGTGGAGAAGCATGTGTAAATCCTGTATATATTGACTGTTTGGAATACAGAGTAATCATTCTGCCTCATTCTCTTATTCAAACTGTTTCTAAACGATGAGAAAGCCATGGCATGTGTCCTGGATCAAGGGTCGTTGGTCGAGGTCTGGCTCGATCTAGGTATGTGTATTAGAATGGGTCAATGGTTTTTCTAGCTTTATCTTAGGCTTGCAATTCCACTGTTTTTTCTGGAAATGGGAACGTCCTTTGTTCATGCAAATACTTTTGTTTCAACCAAGTACAAATAGTTAGACTTAAATCAGTAAAATAATTATTGGCTCCGTCGAACTATCCGATTCGTTGCGGTTTCTAACTCCATCAGGTAATCTACTACGTTAACATCTGAACGTATCAGTATTTCCTTTCAATTTCTACTAGTGTCCTCTGATGCACAAACACACCTAAGACTGGAGGGTCAGAGAGTCCGACACGTCCCGACACGTCGATACAGCACGATACTCTCAAATACGGCGTGTCGGGAAAAGTTGACTGTTCGGACACTTTGACCGACACGTCATGTCAATATTCGATACGTCACGTAAGCAATTATTAAGAAAAAAGGAAAAAAAAAAAGAAGAAGGAAGAAGCTAAAAGCTCAAATCTAAAACAGAGACGCGTCTCGCATCTGTTGCTCTCTTCCGATCTTCCTCTCTTCCTCCGCCGACGGCCTCTGGAAAGAGGGAAATTCTCCATAAGGTAATTTAATCTCGTCTCTCCCTCTTCCCAAATTCACCATAAGGACTGATTTTGAATGATTCAGTTTGACTTTAGGACTGATTTTGATTGGTTAAAGCTACCTCAATTCAGTAGGAACCAGTAGCTTCCTCTCGATTTTGAATACTTGCTCTTACTTATGTAAAATCTGTTGGTTCTCTTCTTTGCATTTGTTCATTGTTCAATAGGATGAGTTCAACTGCTGCATCGACCGAGCCTGGTGTCAAATTCATGTTATCTCTTATAAATTGTTATGCAATGGATTGAATTTTACAACTTCAATGTATTTTAAAAAATTATTATTATTTGTTTAGACTGGTACTAAACTCTCTGATGTTTTATTTCACTTCAAAGGATCAAAATGGATCTGTCTGTGGGTGATAAAGGACCTGCTATACTTCAGCTGCTTAAATGGGGCCCTTCTCATCCCCAGTTAAACTTGTCGGAATTTCGTCAAGCTTACATTTCACCTACAAGACAGTTATTATTGTTGCTTTCGTATCAGTGTGAGGCTCTATTGCTTCCTCTGATTACAGGTTAGTTTTTAATACCTTTCAGTGTCTTGTGTTTATCCTATACTTAATTCATATGGTGGTGTTCATTTCTTTTTCCGTATGTGTCTGTATGGGTCTCTACAGGTAGTAATAATTTGGAGAGTAATTTTGATGAAAGTCTTCAAAGTCCAGTGGCAGAGCCTGGTAGGTCAGATTTAACAAGGGACGATTTGCCATGCACATCTGGATCAGTAGGAGATGTTGATAATGATTTGAGTTTTCGAGGGGATAGTTTAGGATCTAAAAGTTACCCTTGTGTTGGTGACGTTAACTCTCTGGCTTGGGGCATTTGTGAGGACACTTATAATCAGCACAAGGATGCGTTATTTAGAGAACTTTTGTTTGTGTGTGGCAAGGAAGGTGTTATGGTCCATGCTTTTGTTGAATCCACTGGAAATGCTTCCATTACCAGTAATGCACGGGACAGTGGGTGTGGGCAAGGGAGGTGGGTTGAGTGGGGGCCTTCTGCTTTAGTTGGAAATATTGAGGTGGAGGAACCTAGCAGCCTGAGTTCTGAAGCTACTGTAAATATTGAATTTAACCAAGCCAATGGAAAAAGTGAAAGTCCCCAGATTTGTAACGTGGATGGGAATGATCAGTTGTCGAAAAGTTCTGCTTGTAAGAGATGGTTGCAATCTTATTTGACTAAAGTTGAAAATGTTGAATATAATGGTAAGATATTGACCAGGTTCCCGGAAAAGTCATTGTTGCCTAGCTCTGCAAGAGTTGTTTCTTTTAGTTTATTTAATAGTAATTCACAAATTGTGGAGTGCCTTTCAACCAATGATTCTGCATCAGATAAGGCGTGTGGTCAGGAAACAGTTCATGAGTCGGAGAGTGATAAATCTCTGAATTTAGGCATAACTTCATCTGATCCGCACTTCAAGTCTGAAACTTTGTCCAATTTTTTTGGTTTTGGAATGAGTAGTGCATACAAATGCTGCAGAGTGTTCTCAAGCAATTCACATTACTTCATTGGATTTCTTTTCACACAGGTTGACCCATTAATTGTCAATACAAGTGATGATAGTGGAAAAAGCAAGAAGAATAATGTACTGCTTATTGCTAGATTAGATGACGTGGGAATTCATTGGATATCCTCAGTGAAGCTTGATGAAAGTCCAAATATTGGTTCAGTAGGACAATGGACAGACTTCCACTTTTCCGATAAACTTCTTGTTTGTCTTAATGCTTGTGGGCTTATTGTATTTTATGCAGCAATGTCAGGTGAGTATGTTGCACATATTGATATTTTACAGACGTTAGGACTCAACCCTGAGTTGCATTTGCAGACACAGGAAGCAGTTTCCACAGGTTATGATAAGCATATTGGTCAAGTTGATGACATTCAGAACAAAACAGTTTTGCAACATGTTGATTGTTCTGGCAGTAGAGTGTTTAAAAGGTTGATTTCTGCTTCACATACCTCTCTGGTAGCTGCTATTGATGATTATGGTGTAATATATGTAATTTCTGCTGCTGAATATGTACCGGACAAAAATAATACAGATGCGAAACTACTTCCACATATTCAGCATATGGAACTTGGTATGTTGGCTGGTTGGGAGGTTGGTGGTTCTGATATAGGCCACCAAAGGGATTATTCTGACATATCTGGTTCATGGAATTCCATCATTCCATCCATCCTGAAAGGAAGATCCTTCCTGGATGACTCTGGGAAAAAAGTGCTTCAGAGAAACCAAGAGTTATACCTCAAACAAGAAGGGATTGGACGCAGGTCAGAAGTAACTGATCAGAAGTTTGATGAGTATCACAGAAAGGCACACCTTATGCGAAAGATCTTTGTTCCCAGTTATAGACTTAGTGAGGAGGATATCATCTGTTTTTCTCCATTGGGAATTACTCAGCTCATGAAAAACCAAAATTTGCATGATCAGATGGGTTCTCAAATTGTTCATTTCAATCTGTATGCAGAATCAGCAGTTCGTGATGACAGCTTTCTGAATACTGGTTGTAAAAAGTTTCATCTCCACGAGAAAGAAGAATCCTTTATCGGTGAGGCAGTGGGTTGTACATTCCAGGGATGTATTTATTTGGTCACGGTAAGCGGACTTGCGGTGGTGCTTCCCTCTGTTGCAGTCTCATCAAATTTTCTTCCCGTAGAAGTTATTGGATGTCGGCAGTTGTGTCTCAGTTCAGGCATTGGGTATCAAGTGAAAGATATAAGGGAAGCTAAAGAATCTAAACGGCCTTGGTCACCATGGAATGTTGAAATTCTGGACAGAGTTCTCCTATACGAAAGTGCTGAAGAAGCAGATCGCTTATGCTTGGAGAATGGTGAGAATTTTGCATGCTATGATTTCTGCAGATAACAAACTTCCTACTATCAACTATCGAATAACATTGACATTTTAATTAGTTTAAGGTTTTAATGCAGATACTACATAACTACCCCTTGTTTTTTGGTTCTTTTTTATAAGTTTCTAGTGAAGTTGGTTCTCTAGGTTTTGCATGCGGGTAATCCAGTTTTGGCCTATTGATTGAAGTATGTAAAGGTTCATATTCATTATAAGATTTGAAGGAAAGATTTGGATTTAACAGTAAGACTAGATCTTTTTATTTTATTTTTGATTTTTTTCTTTTGTGAGATCTCTTATTGATTATCTGTAAGACTAGAATTGTTAAAAAAAAACCATGAAATTAAAGATTAGTATATATGAATACAATTATCGTGGCTACAATAATCTTAAAATGGATGTGTTTGTTTTAATTTGTATCCCCAATATAGAATTTTAATTATACAATTAAGTCCACAGTACTATCCTAGATGTGAAACCACTCTTTTCAAGACGACATTTGGTGCGAAGGACTGGACAGCATATTGCCTCTGAGATTATTTTGTTCTGATAATAGACACATGTGAAACCTCTGGATCATTCACTGCTCACAGGATACAAATGTACTGGATTTAGTACTAGTGGATCAATGAAAAGAATTCCACTAGCTGTCTTACAATGTTCTATCCAGACATGTGAAGTCTTTTTTTTTCCTCATAGCTACACTTTAAATAGTTTTTATCATGTGATTGATACTAGTCCAGCCTATTTATTATTTGATTAAGAGTTTGTGTATTTATTTGTTCATGTCAGGTAGGGTTGTTTGCATAGTCTTTGACCAATTTTCACACGTGGCCTAATTGGGGTGCAGCTATTATGTATATAGCTTTTATAGGATGTGGTGAAACAATTCTGAGTAAATCGCTGCAATGTCAGGTTGGGACCTGAAAATATCTCGGATGCGTCGGCTGCAGTTGTCACTGGATTACTTGAAATTTGATGAGATAGAGCGGTATGTGTTTTTTTTTCTCTCAACCCCAACCCCAGCCCCCCCCCCCCCCCCCCCCGGGTAGAGCACAAGAGTTTTTTTTTTCTCTAGTCCTGGTGCATGAAAGGTGTTCTAAAACATATATATCTACGTTATCTAGTAGTGTAATAATCTTCAGGAAGTGTCTGGTAACTCTTTCGGGTCAGTGGCATATCTAGAGTAGTAGTGTGATTGGCATTTCACTTTGGGATTAATTTTCTCATCTGTTTGGTTGTTAAACAGATCGTTAGAAAAGCTTGTGGGTGTCAATATGGCAGAAGAGGGTGTACTAAGATTGCTCTTTGCGGCTGTTTATCTGATGCTTCGAAAAGTTGGCAATGATAACGAGGTTTCTGCTGCATCAAGGTAAAATCCTACACCGATCTGAATTCAGTTTGGTGTACATTATATTTTTTACCACTTCCGCATCCAAGTGAGTCATATAGCTGTTCAAATACTAAGGGGGATGTTAAGAATTATTCCCCTGTAACATGTTGACCCAGTGAAATTTTTTTATTAGAATATTGGCAGACAGGTATCATAATGCTGTATGGGTTAGTGTATTTTCCTTTGAGACCTTGCATATCTGGAGTTCACATGAAAACCTCGAGGGTTTGAACTTGTTGCAATGAGTCATGAGACTTCTAAGAGTGTACTGTTAACCTTGTTTCTTTACGGAAGTTTAAGTTGATACCAGCAAATTTCTGCTGGAGTAATGGGATACTAGTGATATCTTACAATCACATTACAATACTTTGGGTGTACATGTAAGTCCCAAAAAGTGCAGGTTCTAGAGTGAAAACTGTTAAAGTTTGATGGGTAGTCCGTAGTTGTTACCCTCATTCTCTCACTCCTGGAAATAAATTGAACTCCCATGGGCATATGATATAATGGGAACAATGTCTTAATGATTTGGATTCTGTGGACTCATGCATTTATTTCTTTTTTTCTATAAGTCTTGAAAGTAGTTTAAGCTTTTCAAATAGGGTGTAGTACTTGTCGTGTATATGATGTTCTATTTGAACTGACAAGTGTGGAATTTACAGTCTTTCTGATTCTTATTCTTCAGGCTTCTTGCATTGGGCACGAGCTTTGCGACAAAAATGATTCGCAAGTATTGGTTGCTAGAACATAGGAAAGATGCATATGAATCTGGTAGGAACCAAATTCTCTCTCTTCCACCAGTTTCACCAGTTAAGGTAGAAGATGAAATGGCAAATTCAAGGAGGCTTCGTGAGATGGCTCACTTTTTGGAGATAATTCGAAATCTGCAATCTCGACTTGGTTCGAAGTACAAGAGGCCAGGCCAAGAATTGGTACGCTTTGCAGTTTTTTAGTATATAAAACTTTAATAGTGTAAGGAAAGAAGGAAATAGACCTTAATAAAGAAAAGAACCAAACAATAATTGCAGAAAAGAACAACCAAAAGATTTATCTCCTTTCGCCTTCTTTAATGTTTCTTTTTTCTTTAACCACAATTAATGTAAATAAATTATGCTATTTCTGTATCACAGGTGGATAGTGGGGAAGCATCAAGATTGGTTGAGACTGATTTATTGCAGAATGAATCTCAGTTATCAATTGTATCTGTGGACACTATATCTTTGGAGACATCGAAACAGCATGAAGTTTCTTTCCCTGTATCAACATCAGGCTTTAACTATAATGATAATCTTGCTTTAACATCGGTAAATTCTAAAGTCCCTTTGGACGCAGAGGATATAAGTGAAGTATCTGCTCTTGTGCCACGAGGAGGGCTCTTAGAGAAGAAAATTCTTCCCTTAGAGAATCCCATGGAGATGATTGCTCGTTGGAAGATAGATAATTTAGACCTTAGGGCTGTAGTCAGTGATGCTTTACTCTCTGGTCGTCTGCCCTTAGCCGTTCTTCAACTACATCTTCATCGTTCAAGAGATTCATTTTCTGGAAAGGAGCCTCATGATACTTTCACTGAAGTCCGTGATATTGGTAGAGCTATTGCGTATGATCTATTTTTGAAGGTAATTTGTTAATGGTTAAGGAAATGCTAATGAGCTATTGCTGTGGCCACATTGAGATTTATGTCTAACCAGTAAAATTACTGACAACAGGGTGAATCTGGCCTTGCTGTGGCCACATTGCAAAGGCTCGGAGAGGATGTAGAAACCAGCCTTAAGCAGTTATTATTCGGCACTGTGAGACGATCTCTTCGTGTGCAAATCACTGAGGAGATGAATAAATATGGTTACCTGGGATCGTATGAGTGGAAGATATTGGATAGGATATCACTTATTGAGGTATGTATACAGTATACCTTAGCTCTTCTTATCTTACAATCATATGTCATGATCTTAAGTATTACGTAGAAAATTTCCTTATTGGTTTGATAAATTTCTTGGAATAGAGGCTGTACCCCAGCAGTAGTTTCTGGAAAACGCTTCATGGACGGCAGAAAGAACTCACTCGAATTCCAGCAAATTCCAGTTTGCCCAAGAGATATTATTTGCGCCTATTGGATTCACCTTTAGTCAACAATTTTACCATCGAGTGTGATGAAATTGATGGAGTTGTTTTTGGTTCATGGACAAATGTAAATGAAAATCCTTCTGGTCCTACGGTTGATGAAGATAATGCATACGCTGGTTACTGGGCTGCTGCTGCTGTATGGTTTAGTTTCTATGATCAAAGAAGCGTTGATCGAGTAAGTCGCTTTTTTTATTTTCCTTGTTTAATATTGCAAGCTAGATATACTGGCACTTTGGTCGCTATGTATACGCTGCTGAAACTTAAGTGGTAGGGATATAATAATGCTCTAATGAGCTGGAGTCTTATTCCTTGTGAGTTGACACTCTTTCCCAGTTCCCACTGCTGTGGGGTCCTCTTTGAACTGTATCGACCTTTGTTAGTTTTATGAATGGTGGGTGAAGCTACGCTTAGCAAGAGTAATATTCTTTGCATTTACAGCAATGTCATTTAAAATGGATGCCCAAATTTGTTACAAGCAGAACATGCGCATTTTATTAAGCTCAATCCTTCAAATTACTGGTCATTAAATACCTCTACTGTTGAGCAACAGTGAAATGTTCTGAAAAATTATGAAATTTCAAGAGAAAATTTGGTAGTAGTGTTTTTATTGTTCTCTCCATTTTTATTCTCCATCCTAACATTTTCAACATAGGAAACCCTTGTGTTTCCGTGAGGCCACTGTTGATCTTGTCTTACTGCTATTATTCAGCAAGACGTGCAATGACTTTTTTGGTCCACATAATTTCTAGTTGGTCATTGAAGAGGTTTTGCAATAGTCTAGAAAATCTAGCTCAAGTGTTTGGCTATTGCATATGAAATTTGTACTCATAATCTGCTATGAACAGTTTACCATGCTTAACATTCATGTAACTTCTAAGAACCTTCTTTCATCTTTAAGTTTTTTAGTTTGTACACTAGCCTATTTTTGGATATGTATTGCGTTTTGTGATTGGCACAGGCTGAGGAAATGACATATTTATAATTTTCTTTCAATACAGATTGTCTTGGATCAGTCATCTTTCATGGGTGTGCATGTATTGTGGGAATCACAGCTTGAGTACTACGCATGCCACAATGACTGGGAGGAAATCTCTAGACTCCTGGACCTTATTCCTGAACATGTTCTAGTAGTTGGAAGCCTCCAAATCAATTTGGATGGGCTACAGCCACCTTCAACTTTTGAATGCAATAGAGGTTCTGACTATAGTGATTACCTCTGCTCTGTTGAAGAATTGGATGCTGTTTGCATAGATGTACCAGATATCAAAGTGTTCAGGTTTTCATGCAATGTAATGTGCTCCATATGGTTAAAGATGCTGATGGAAGAGAAACTTGCAAGGAAACTAATTTTCTCTAAGGAATATTGGGAAGGCACAGCAGATATACTACCTCTTCTTGCCCGTTCTGGCTTCATTACCAGCAAGTATAAGATCCCTTCAGAGGATGATAATATTGAGGATATTTCAGTCCTGAAATTTCCGGATGGTGGTACCATACAGGCTTTACATAAATTACTTATTCATCATTGTGCACAGTACAACTTGCCATACCTTCTGGACCTTTACCTTGACCAGCACGAGTTGGTAACAGATAGTGATTCAGTTCATTCACTTCAGGAAGCCGCAGTAAGTTTCTTGATATCTGGTGCTGTTTAACTCTGATTGCTTGTACTCATTCACAGATCCCATTTACCTACCTTATTGACTGTTTCTATTTGTTATGCTTTTAAGTTCCCTTGGCTTTGTTGTATTTGCCCATTTTATGGGCTTTTTATTTTTATTTCTATATTTTTCATTTTGATTGTTCTTAGAACATTTCTAATGAATATTTAGTAGCCTTAATAATAATAATGAAAAGAAAGCTAGAAGTTCAGTAATGAAGTGCAACACTAAACCTTTTCTATGATTTGATGAAAGACATGGAGAATTTGAGCTACATTCAGCTCCAAGTATAGACTAATGTTATCTTCAGATGAGACTAACAATACTCTAAACACGATCCAAGCCTAGATTCCCCTGTGATTTGGGAAGAGCCTTAAATATTGAAAAAAGATCTGAAAGAGTGTGAACTAGAAAAGATTACACTCTTTCCTCCATTGGTTTAGATTGGAAAACAGTTGTATGTAGGCTTCTTTTCTAGGCTGGCTTGGAGGCAGTTTGAGACTCTTTCTCTGATGCCCTAACCGTCTTCAACAGCTTCTCTTTGAGAGGAGTTCTATTACGCATTTTATAATGAAATATTAATCTTATTTTACAACTGTGGTGCTTAGGCTAGGTTCTCCACCTCTAAATATTGTCAAAGATGTGTTGCCATCTCTGCTACTATTCAAAATTGCTTCTTGACCCCTGTTTATTTATGTTGATATATGTGCCTTCTGTCTTCCTCTTCCCCATCTGTTCCATAGAAAAAAAAAAGTTTGTCTTATCTCATCCGTTTTCTGATTTCATTCTTATAGGGAGATTGTGAATGGGCACGATGGTTGCTCCTCTCTAGGGTTAAAGGGTGTGAGTATGAAGCATCATTTTCTAATTCTCGCGCGATACTGTCACACAATCTAGTTCCAGATAGTAACCTCCGTGTTCCAGATGTGGATGAAATAATTCGTACTGTTGATGACATCGCAGAAGGAGGGGGAGAATTGGCAGCTTTGGCAACCTTAATGTATGCCTCTGCCCCCTTTCAAAGTTGTCTAAGTAGTGGTAGTGTAAAGAGGCATAGTAGCACATCAGCCCAGTGCACGCTGGAGAATCTCAGGCCCACGCTTCAGCGGTTTCCTACACTGTGGCACACACTTGTATCAGCATGTTTTGGGCACGATAAAAGTTCCAATCTTGTGGGGCCTAAAGCAAAGAATGGTGAGGTTTAAGCCATTCTATTTCAATTCTTCATTGCAACTGTAAAGTACGTTGCTTCTATAATGATATGCTACTAAGCCTTGAGAATATACGACTTTGTCAATTCAGGTTTATCAGACTATTTAACTTGGCGTGATGACATATTCTTCTCCTCTGGACGTGATACTTCACTTCTCCAAATGCTTCCATGCTGGTTTCCGAAGGCTGTGCGGAGGTTGATCCAGCTTTATGCTCAGGTATCTTTCTTTTACTCCCTATGTGTCACTGAGCTTCTTTTGCGAGATACCCATGTGCCCAGACATATACACACATATGATTTCTATTGTGCCCCTATACAATAGAAGGTTGCTCTTGAATTATATCTTGACATGGCATGTTGCTTCAAACAGATTTCCTGCTTTCCTGTCTCCTTTTCTCATCAATTTTTAGTTGTTTTTAGTGAGATATTTGGATTACATTATTGTATCAGCATTTCGCATGACATTGCAGGGTCCTCTTGGATGGCAATCGATACCAGGTCTGCCTGTGGGAGAAGGTCTGCTGCACAGAGATATAGATTTTGTCCTAAACACTGATGAGGATGTAGAAATCAGCGCCCTCTCCTGGGAAGCAGCTATCCAAAAACACATTGAGGAGGAACTCTATAAATCTGCACTTGAGGTATCTGTTTAAATTCAATTGAGACAGTTATTTTTATAAAACTATGAGTTGTTCTCATAGCTGTTTGTCTAAAAAATAAAGGGTGAAAAAATAAACAGAAAGAAGAAGCTCAAATAGCTGCCTGCGTATTGCTAAAACCTACAGTTTGATTACAGGGAAATGCACTTGGGCTTGAACACCATTTACACCGTGGACGTGCATTAGCTGCTTTCAATCAATTTCTTGGTATTAGAATTCAAAAATTGAAATCAGAAGGAAAAGGACAAATACAAGCAAATGTTCAAGCAGATGTTCAGACACTTCTTGGACCTATAACAAAAAGTGAAGAGTCTCTTCTTTCATCAGTAAGTTTTATTTTCTACTCATTTAGTGAAGTGGATCTCTTATCAACTCTTGCGTACATTCTCTGTTTATTTTTTTTTTACTTAATTTCATTTTTCCTTCAGTAGAATTTATTTTTTATTTCCATTCTCAAAAAAAAAAAAACTAAAAAAAAAAATTGAGAATTTATATCTGAGTACAAGCAGTTGTGGACTGGCAGTGTACAAAAGAAGTTAATGTTATACTTTCAGTTGTGATGACTTATTAGTAGTATGTACCAGGAAAATAGAACCTAAGGTAACACAGAGGACAGAAGTCATAACACTATGGTTCAGTTGTTTCTCATTCAGTCATCAATTTGTGGTGACAGTGGGGATTTGAATTGTTTCTTGACATTTAATTGTGGCACTTTCTTTTTAGGTCATGCCACTTGCAATTATGCATTTTGAGGATTCTGTGCTGGTGGCTTCATGCACTTTTCTCCTGGAGCTTCT
Organism: Potentilla sterilis; assembly: GCA_963682095.1. Taxonomy (NCBI): domain Eukaryota; kingdom Viridiplantae; phylum Streptophyta; class Magnoliopsida; order Rosales; family Rosaceae; genus Potentilla; species Potentilla sterilis. The sequence goes on from OY821764.1 coordinate 28,604,220, forward strand.
TGGATTTTCTGCCAGCATGCTCCGCATAGACATTGCTGCCCTAAAACGGATGTCTTGTTTTTACAAATCTAGTGAAAATATTGACAACTTAAGGAAACTTTCCACAAAAGGGTCTACATTTCATGCAGTTGGCCATGAAAGTGATATAATGGAGTCTCTTGCTCGAGCTCTAGCTGATGAGTATCTGCAGCAGGATAGTGCAAGCATGAGTAAGCAAAAGGGTACTCCAAGTTTAGCTGCGCTTAAGCAACCTTCACGAGCTCTCATGCTTTTCTTAGAATTCTTGGAAAAGGCTAGCCTTCCTTCAATGGTGGATGGTAGAACATGTGGGTCTTGGCTGTTGAGTGGCGATGGTGATGGAATCGAGTTGAGATCTCAACAGAAAGCTGCTAGCCATCGTTGGAACTTGGTTACAATTTTCTGCCAAATGCATCACCTTCCCTTGAGCACAAGATATCTTTCTGTACTGGCAAGAGACAATGATTGGGTTTGTACACATTATACTGTTAAATTTATCGTGTATATTAAATGAATCTTGCCACTACACTATTTTTCGTGCATTAATCTTTGGTTCCTTTTTCTCTTTAAGGTTGGGTTTTTGTCAGAAGCTCAGATTGGAGGATATCCTTTTGACACAGTGGTCCAAGTGGTATGTCTTGTTCCTATAAACACAAGTTTCACAAGTATTACACATTTTTGTTGAGAACTAGATAGACATATAATAAACCTTGCACCATTTTTATCTCCTCATCACTTCCTGTTTCAGGCGTCAAAGGACTTTAGTGATCCACGTCTCAAAATTCATATTTCAACAGTTCTGAAGAGCATGCAGTCAAGAAGAAAAGCTAACTCTTCAACAACAGATACAATAGAAAAAAGGAGTGAAGCATCCTTTACTGATGAAAGCATTTGTGTCCCAGTTGAACTTTTTAGAATATTAGCAGAATGTGAAAAGCAGAAAAATCCTGGAGAGGCCATTTTGATGAAAGCAAAGGAGTTATCCTGGTCGATTTTAGCAATGATTGCATCATGCTTTTCAGACGTGTCTCCAATATCTTGCCTAACAGTCTGGCTGGAAATCACTGCTGCAAGGTTACTTTTGATATCTCATCTACAAAATGATGCTTCTTTGCTTGTATTCAAATGATTCGGTGTATATTGGAGAATTTTTGTTCAGTTAACTTAATACTTGTTTAAAGTGCTCTAAGACATGTTCTCCATTTTTTCTGTTTATTATACGTTACCATGCAGTCTTAAAAACTATAGGTTGTTCTCCATTTGTTCTGTCTATGATACATTACTATGCAATCTTCAAAACTTGATCTCGCTGCTACTTTATTTCACAGGGAAACCTCATCTATCAAGGTGAATGATATTGCTTCCAGAATTGCGAATAATGTTGGAGCAGCTGTGGAAGCTACTAATGCTCTGCAAGCAGGAGGGAGTAAATCCCTTACATTTCATTACAATAGGCAGAATTCAAAACGGAGGCGGCTTCTGGAGACCAACTTAGCAGAACCCTCAGCAGCTACAATGTTTGGAATTCTGGGTTCACCTGTGGGTGCGAAAATACTTGACCAGGGAACTATTTCTGAAGGCGTAAGAAATATAGAACTTGGGGGAAATATAAATGTTTCAAATGATTCTGATGAAGCGTCTGTTTCGCTGTCAAAGATGGTTTCAGTGCTTTGTGAGCAACACCTGTTCCTGCCTTTGTTAAGGGCATTTGAAATGTTCCTGCCTTCATGTTCTATCGTACCTTTCATACGTGCACTTCAGGTTTGTGAAAAGTACAACACAGCTTCCTTTAATTGGTCCATTTACTCATATATTGCTAAACTATTTATGTGGTTGGTGTTTGACTTTTGACATCGCTAAGTTTGATTTCCTATGGGATTTGGAATGAGTAAATGGGATCAACTTCAATACAAAGTCTAATTCTTTATTCTTATTTATTTCTATACCTCAGGCATTTTCACAAATGCGCCTTTCTGAAGCATCAGCACACTTAGGTTCCTTTACTGCCCGAATTAAAGAAGAGTCAACTCGCTTACAGGCAAATGTAGGGAGAGATATGCACATTGGTGCATCATGGATAAGCTCTACAGCTATTAAAGCTGCAGATGCTATGCTTTTGACATGTCCATCTCCTTATGAAAAGAGATGCTTACTTAAACTCCTTGCTACCACTGATTTTGGTGATGGAGGCTCTGCAGCTACTTATTACCGGCGGCTTCATTGGAAAATCAATCTAGCGGAGCCACTATTACGCAAGGATGATACTTTGCAACTGGGGAATGAAACTTTAGATGATGGTGCACTTGCAACAGCATTGGAAGGTAACAGGCACTGGGAGCAAGCACGCAACTGGGCCAGACAGTTGGAGGCCAGTGCTGGAGTTTGGAAATCTGCTGTTCATCATGTAACTGAAACTCAGGTAATCTAGAATATATATCTGCTTTGCTAGAATCCTTTACTAATATCTAAGGAGTCTAAAAGACAATGGAATAGAAGGCTTGACACCTTATATATATCTATTTATGAGGTATCAAGTTTAGAAAATCCATGGATAAAATAATATACTGCTGATTTGCACAGCTTTGATTTCATTAATTTTATTCCAAATAAAAAAAATGACGATACCTAGTGTAGATGTATCGTTCATTCATTTTTAGGCGTTGAGATCGGTGCAGGGTTTGTTATGTTCTGCAATTGAACTTAGTATCCTATTTTTGCTCTTATTAGGACACACTACATTATAAAAGGCAAATTTGAGTGGATATATTTTTGTAAAAGATACTAGATAAGTCGTAATCTATGTTGCATGGACACGGCAAAACCCGCCGAGTCGGAGTGTCCGACACGGCCGGACACGGCAAAACCCGCCGAGTCGGAGTGTCCGACACGGCCGGACACGGCGACACGACACGACACGGACAAACACGGTGTCGGACACGCCATCTGGCGTATCGGCCGATACTGACTTTTTAGACGGCAAGGGCTGGGCGACGGCGATGGCGACGGCAAGGGCGAGGTGAGGCTGGGCGAGGTGAGGAAGAGGGCGAGGGCGAGGGCGAGGAGACCGGAGGTGAGGGCGAGGGCGAGGCGCTGGCGAGGGCGAGGCGAGGCTACAGCGAGGCAGAGGAGAGGCGACGGCGAGGGCGAGGGCTGGGCCAGGCGACGGCGAGGGCTGGGCGAGGCGACGGCGACGGCGACGGCGACGGCGAGAGCTGAGGCGGCTGGGTGAGGCGACGGCTGGGCGAGGCTCAGTTTAGGTTTTTGTCGATAGAGAGAGAGAGAGAGAGAGAGAGGGGTTTTTGGGATTTGCGAGTACATTGTTTGCTAGAATGTGTCAAATTCTTTTTGTTGACAGGGTTTATTCATATTGGATCATTTATTCTATATTACTTTATTTAGACTACATGATATGCAGTGGAGACCATGAAGTTGTTTTGTGTGTGATTTTTCATAGTTGATTTTCTGTCATATTGCATCTAGGGCACTTGGAATAGTAACCCGCGATAAGCAAATGCAAATACAAATGGGGAAATTAAGCCTTTGTACGTAGTTCAAACATTGGAACTTCGGAATGAGCAATTAACAACTGACACATGGCAATATAAAGCCTATTAATAATATTATTAATTTATTTTATGTATTAAAAATATATAAATTATTATTTATTTGCCGTGTCCAAGCCGTGTCGAATAATCGATTTTTGGAATTTGCCGTGTCGCCGTGTCGAGTCGCCGAGTCCGTGTCTGTGTCCATGCAACATAGGTCGTAATATATCCTATCATATGATGGATGCTGAATTATTGATATTACTCAGTTGACCAGAAACACAGCGTTGGGAGTGTAGTTTTTTTTTTTTCATCATAAGGAGTTAGTTGAGCTATGATGTTAGTTACTACAGTGAATTAGAAAGTTAATACTGTTGACTCCCTGGTTAACCTGTTAACCATACTGAGAGAACCAATATATGTAGATTACCGTTATGTAAATTCCGTTATCATCTCACTCTCTAGTATTTGTCTTTTCTGATTTTTTCTTCTGTAGGCTGAATCTATGGTAGCTGAGTGGAAGGAATTTCTTTGGGATGTTCCCGAGGAGAGAATCGCTTTATGGGGACATTGCCAAACCCTGTTCATCAGATATTCCTTCCCTGCTTTACAGGTACTTTCTCTTTGTCTTTGCAACTGTTTTCAGCAGATTTTTATCCTGGGTTCCTGCTTAATTTGCCGAGATGATTTCCAGGCTGGGCTATTTTTCCTCAAGCATGCAGAAGCTCTGGAAAAAGAGCTTCCAGCTAGGGAACTTCATGAGCTGTTGCTGCTTTCACTACAATGGTTAAGCGGAATGATTACTCTGTCCAATCCGTAAGTTAATAATAACATCTTGTTTGCTACGTTTTTTTTGCTTGTTTCTTCACTGATTGGTGTTGTCATCATCAGAGTTTATCCACTTCATCTGATTCGGGAGATTGAGACTAGAGTATGGCTGTTGGCGGTAGAATCAGAGGCACAGGTTAAGAGTGAAGGAGACTTCAATCTAAGCAGTTCCATTCGTGATCCTATTCACAAAAATAGCTCCAGTATTATTGACAGAACAGCAAGTATCATAACAAAAATGGACAATCACATTGGTACATTTAAGAATAGAACTCTAGAGAAACATGATGCAAGGGAAAATAACCAGGCATATCACAAGAACCAAGTATCAGATGTTAGCTTTCCAACCACAACAGCAGGGAGTACAAAGACTAAGCGAAGGGCAAAAGGCTATGTGCCATTAAGACGGCCAGTACTGGACTCACCTGAAAGAAGTGCTGATCCTGATGAGGGTTCTAATTCTCTTCATGTTAAATATGAATTGCAGTCTCAGGATGAAAACTTAAAAACAGACTTGTCCTTTTCACGGTGGGAAGAAAGGGTTGGACCTGCAGAATTGGAAAGGGCTGTTCTTTCTTTATTAGAATTTGGACAAATAGCTGCTGCAAAGCAACTTCAGCATAAGCTGTCTCCAGTAAAAGTACCATCTGAAATTTTACTAGTGGATGCCGCACTGAAGCTTGCTGCTATGTCTACTCCAAGTAAAAAAGTATCTGTAGCAATGCTTGATGAAGAAGTACGTTCAGTTATTCAGTCCCACCATATTCCGATCGACCAACATGAAGTTGATACAGTGCAGGTTTGTGTCCAAATCTCTCTTGCCCACTACACGAGTGTTTTTTGTTTTGTTTGCCTTCTCTGCTCATGTTGTACTTGTGTGTCTAAACTCTAAAGGATATACCAGGTTTTTTAATTATAGTTTTGGTAGATTTTATTAAGTTGATGCAGTTGCTTCTCATAACAAAGATTGACCTTCAGTGGCTAGTGGGATAGTATACTCTCTTTCTTCTAGTACTTGACTGATATTTTTTATTTTTTATTTTTTATTTTTTTATATTTGAATATGAAAGGTTTTGGAGAGTCTAGCAACCATTTTTACTGAAGGTAGCGGACGTGGCCTATGCAAGAGGATAATAGCAGTCAACAAAGCAGCAAGCATGTTAGGTCTTCCATTTTCAGAGGCATTTGTTAAGCAACCTATTGAATTACTACAGCTGCTTTCCCTTAAAGCACAAGAATCATTTGAGGAGGCACATCTCCTTGTCAGAACTCATTCAATGCCTGCAGCTAGTATTGCTCAGATTCTTTCAGAGTCCTTTCTAAAGGTTGGGCTTTAACCATCACTTCTTCACCTACCTATGTTCAAAAAGTATTGGGCTGGCTTAATATGTTCAACTTTGGGTGTTTTAATATACTTTAAAAAGTGGTATAAAGTTAAATTGGTATAATGTAAGTTAATTGGAGGGTACTGCACAAATTAGGGAGGTTTAATATTTAATCTATGATGCAAACTTAATTAGTTTAATATAAGATAAATTGGGTAGAACATACTATTATGAATTAGGGGTCTGATATATGTTTGAACTGTGTCTGCAGGGGTTATTGGCAGCTCATCGTGGGGGATATATGGATTCTCAAAAAGAAGAAGGACCTGCTCCCTTACTCTGGAGATTTTCAGACTTCTTAAAGTGGGCAGAGCTTTGTCCTTCTGAACAGGAAATTGGGCATGCACTAATGCGTTTGGTTATTACTGGACAAGAAGTACCACATGCCTGCGAGGTAACAATGCTAGAATTAGATCTCGTTAATTGTCCTATTTGTGCGGGTTGATCAATTTTTTTAAGAGAAACAACGGAAGTAACATTTTTTATTTCCTATAGACAAAGTGATGTTCATTGATTCTGATAGTATTTTTCATTTCTTGGCTCATGCTTCTTTGTTAACAATGATTTCAGGTTGAGCTTCTAATTTTGTCCCACCACTTCTACAAACTATCATCTTGCCTTGATGGGGTCGATGTTCTTGTAGCCCTTGCAGCTACTAGAGTAGAAGCTTATGTGTCTGAGGGTGATTTTTCATGTTTGGCCCGTCTGATAACTGGAGTAGGGAACTTCCATGCTCTCAATTTCATTCTCGGAATTCTTATTGAAAATGGCCAACTGGATCTCCTCCTTCAGAAGTATTCAGCTGCTGCAGATACAAATGCTGGCACTGCTGAGGCCGTCCGGGGATTTCGGATGGCTGTTCTGACATCATTGAAGCATTTTAATCCCAATGACCTTGATGCTTTTGCTATGGTTAGTATCTGCAGACATAATTTCTTGAACTAAAATCAACTATTTCTTTTTTTTTTATAAATTTTTTTATTTTTATTTTAACAACTATTTAGCATAGCTTATGAGATTTCAAAGTAAAGAGGGTTATTAGCACAATGTACTAGTAGACCAGTTACTCAGTTAGCTACTTTAGAGTATTACTGTACTGCACTTTAAATGATGCTACACAATGAATTTATTACTTGCCTATGTGTTGAGAAACAACTAATTATGAAATATACCATTTATTCTTATTTCCTCACTTTCTTTCAACAGGTCTACAATCACTTTGACATGAAACATGAAACAGCTGCTCTTTTGGAGTCACGAGCAGAGCAGTCATCAGAGCAGTGGTTCATTCGTTATGACAAGGATCAGAATGAGGACCTTCTAGACTCTATGCGTTATTACATTGAAGCTGCTGAAGTTCACAAGTCCATTGATGCTGGCAACAAAACGCGCAGAGCATGTGCTCAGGCCTCCCTCATGTCTCTTCAGATTCGAATGCCAGATTTCCACTGGCTGTACCGATCTGAAACCAATGCTAGGCGGGCCCTAGTTGAGCAGTCCCGTTTCCAAGAGGCACTCATTGTTGCTGAAGCCTATGGTCTTAACCAGCCAAGTGAGTGGGCCCTGGTGCTTTGGAACCAGATGCTCAAACCAGAAGTTCTGGAAGACTTTGTGGCTGAATTTGTAGCAGTTCTTCCTCTCCAGCCCTCGATGCTCGTTGATCTAGCAAGGTTCTATAGGGCTGAGGTGGCAGCGAGAGGGGACCAGTCCCAGTTCTCAGTTTGGTTAACTGGGGGAGGGTTGCCAGCGGAATGGGCAAAATATCTGGGGAGGTCGTTTAGATGCTTGTTGAAAAGGACTAGAGATTTTAAGCTGCGGTTGCAGCTGGCTACTGTGGCAACTGGTTTTGGAGATGTCATTGATGCATGTACTAAGGCGTTAGACAGGGTCCCTGAGAATGTTGGACCTCTTGTCCTGAGGAAAGGCCACGGTGGTGCTTATCTACCACTTATGTGAGTTTGATATGACGATGAGATCCTACAAGCGGGTATTTCGAAATATGAAAAAAAAAGGAATTGAGAGAGGAGGGGGGAAGGAGAAAAGTAGGAAAAGAAGAAACGTAGGAATGGAGATAGAAACAAAACAGGACATGTAAATTTGGTACAGTTTGTAAATTTAGTTGACAGGTTTGATAGATCCTTATTCTTTTTCAGCTTCGTTCGACACAGAAGCAGCGACCAGTTTTGACAAAGAAGCAAAGCATGTAGATGAGATCATTAGTTGCGTAGTAAACGATTTTGTTCTCTCTTTTCTTCATTACCACCTATTCTTTTATTGTTAACATCTGCAGTTGTATGTTACCTGTGTTGTTATCAAATGTATCCGGGGTTTTGTTCTAGTGGGGTAATCTTGTACCCTACATGACTTGGCTTTCTACTACAAAGGGACTAAAATAGTAAAAGGTTTGACTCATACGGCTAGCTATAATTTCAAAAAAATGGTGTGAATTTTAGAGATGAGACCAGCTCACTCGAGACAAAGTTTATGTGTAAGGAACACTGACGGTTCAAAATGAATGCACATTGTTATCTATTATTCTTCCTCCTCTTTTTGTTTCTTTTGTGTGTGTGTGGTGTAGAGTCTGTTAGGGTGGGGAGGAATGACAGGGTATAATTGTTAAAAGAGCTTTTCCAACATAAACCCTAGCTAACCCCTTCCCACTTTCTCTCTACACTCTTTCTTCCCCAACCCAAAACTCGTCGTCTTCTTCACTCCTTCATCGTCCTCAACCCCTATACCCTCGCAACCTGTAAGTACCCATTTCAATCTTTCTTCTTCTTTAGCTAATTCTGTCTTACAATTTAGGGTTTAACAGGGTTTTAGCAGCTGCCATACTTCATCTGAATCATGGGCTTTTTGATGTTTGAAATTGCTTTATTACAATACTTGATTGATAATTTAGTATCCCAATTGCTATTGGTATCAGTTGTGATTGACTAAGTGTATGTTTCTCTTTAATTGTTAACTCCAGGTACACTACACTAGCCATGTCCACCGCCCTCAAAGCAAACCCAGAGCTTGCTCTTGGCTTTGCCTCATCTTCCAGACCCTCATATTCGAAACCCAACTCCACAATTACTCAGCTATCCACATTGCCATCCCGGAGCTTCTCTATGGCTTCTTTGAGTGGAGCATCCAAGAGCAGACGTGTATGCGCAGTTACGAGGAATGAAAGCTCTGATCAGGATGGTGGGTTTTCGTATAAGGATGCCGGTGTGGATATAGACGCCGGGGCGCAGCTTGTTCGAAGAATTGCCAAGATGGCTCCCGGAATTGGAGGCTTTGGAGGGCTTTTCCCTCTCGGTATGGAATTTTGAGTAATGTTGGATTTTATTGTGGAGTTTGGATTTTTTTGCTTGGGGTGATTTGAGTTGTGTGGTGAACAGGTGATTCGTTTCTTGTTGCTGGTACGGATGGTGTGGGAACTAAGCTTAAGCTTGCGTTTGATACTGGGATTCATGATACCATTGGTATTGATTTGGTAATGTACTGATACAGAAGCCGAGTTATGTGGTAGTGTGCGTGTCTTGAATTCTGTACTGATCAAGTTTGATTCTCAGGTTGCGATGAGTGTGAATGATATTGTCACTTCTGGCGCCAAGCCGTTATTTTTCCTTGATTACTATGCTACAAGCCGCCTTGATGTTGATCTTGCTGAAAAGGTAGATGTCACTGTGTTCCCCTCAGCTTCAATAATTATGTAAACACAGTCAGATGCTACCAACAAACTGCAGCTTATTTATATTCCGTTTCTTTGTTTAGGTTATCAAGGGAATTGTTGAAGGTTGCCGACAATCTGACTGTGCTCTTTTAGGTGGAGAGGTATTCCAAATGACTTAGCTTTGCAATTTTCATTGTCTTGTTAGCTGAGGAATCCATTTGTTAAGCATGTGTTCTTCGGTTAGTTTGTTTGTATATTGTTTGTTCTCCTTGTGTTTAGTAGACGTATAATCATATTTAAGATAAGGTAGCACTCAGTAAATTGCATATATTTCAGACTGCCGAGATGCCAGGTTTCTATGCCGAGGGTGAGTATGACCTCAGTGGTTGTGCTGTTGGGATTGTGAAAAAGGAAGCAGTGATTAACGGGAAAAACATTGTGGCTGGAGATGTCCTCATTGGCCTACCATCTAGTGGGGTTCATTCCAATGGTTTCTCTCTTGTAAGAAGGTTGGTATTGTTGACAGGAAAATCAAATGTTTTTCCTGCTTTAATTAATGCAATTAACTTGAACTGTGTTTTTTCTTGTCTGACCCTGCGCTTCTCATACAACAAAATTTGCATTGCTCTATCTTTATAGGGTACTAGATCATAGTGGGCTGTCTCTAAAGGACCAACTACCAGGTAATCCCGTCACATTAGGTGAAGCTTTAATGGCCCCCACAGTGATATATGTTAAGCAGGTAAACATGAAATCCTGCTTTACAATATTATGTATTTGTGCTCATTTACTTGGTTTGTTGTCAACTAGCTGCTGAAAATGTTTTGTGCTTTTTGGTTTTGCTGCACTGAGCAGGTGCTTGATATAATTAGCAAGGGCGGTGTGAAGGGGATAGCCCACATCACAGGAGGTGGTTTCACCGACAATATACCTAGAGTATTTCCAGAAGGCCTAGGAGCTACAATCTATAATGATTCATGGGAAATCCCAGCTGTTTTTAAATGGATCCAAGAGGTAATAAGACTTTCATGTACTCTTTTTTTTCGATTCCTTAGTGCATGTATCTCTGGCATTTTAAGTATCTCATGTCTTTCCTCATTTTAATTATCTAATGCCAACACTAGGCTGGAAGAATAGAAGATGCTGAAATGAGACGAACTTTTAATATGGGTATTGGGATGGTTCTTGTTGTGAGTAAGGAGGCATCCCAGAGAATACTTGAGGAAGAAAATGGAGTTTACTGCATTGGTGAGGTTGTCACTGGTGAAGGTGTGAGTTATAGATGATATGTATAATGTGTGGCTCGATCTCTCTTTATGTTTTGAGGCCATTTGATAAGCTGAGATGCAAGCTACAGCAGCTTGTTTTTGCTGTTATTTTTGTATCTTGACATTCACAGTTTCACAGGAATTTGTAGTGTATTGTAGGGCTCTCTGAAGTTATGAGTTCCCTTATTCCAATCCTGCTCAACTTTTGTATCAAGTCGATTCTCTTTTTTCTTCCTTATGCCTTGCCTTGTTTTGTTTTTTGTTCATATCCCTTAGGGTGATTGGTCATTAAGGTAATTGCAGATTCAGTTGCTTGCAATGCTTACTAGTTAGACCTAACCCTGTAGGGATTTTGATTCCAGACTATGTAATGGTGTGTTACCAGTTAACTGATTGTCTGGTGTGTTACCAACTGTCATCTTCGCAACTCCAACCGACTCCTTGACTGCGAGCCATCTCTCTGTCGGCCCAAAATAAAGTAGCCTTACATCAAATAACAATGTGTTGGTCCTTGCTTGACATTTTCTGACGAGTGAATTTCTTTCACACACCGGTAGTTCTATCTTTTAGTTTTAGTTTTAGTTTTAGTTTTACTTTCTGTAGATGACCAACAAATCCACCAATTTTCTGGGGTTTGGAACTAAGTCAAGCTAGGAGACTCAACATCACGTCTATATTATTGAAATTGATTACTAACTTGTAGACCGGGGAAAGCGCTATGCCTAAGCCCAGAAGTACTGATGCAGTTATTTCCGAGCAAATCATCTAGAATGTGGAAGGATTTGTTGCATTCAAGTATAGACTAATCGATTAATTAATCTATGATCTCATACCACCACGTGGCATTGTCTAGTGGTGATCCGAACCGATAATATTATTCGAATTTGGTAGAATCCATTGTTGGAGTGAAAATAAATAGAAAATTTAAATTAAGAGAGTCAATTAGCAACAAGCATACGTTACTAGTCAATTAATCCGTATCCTAAACTATTGAATAATGTTTGCACTCATCTCAGTGACATGCAACTTCATAATGAAGGAAATGGGATAAGATTTTTCTTATCTGGATGTACGCTACAACTATATAAAGCTGATACTGTAATAACAATTACTTCAGTTAGCTGATTGTCCATAAACGATACGCACAAGTTACAAGTTAAAATTCTGGCTAAGCAAGAAACAAATTTGTTGAGCTGAAGTGCACAAGTGCATTATGGTTTCGTATACGCCATCACTAAAAAAATTTCAAAACATTTTGGAGGATAACGATTCCTAGCTAAGTATCCTCTTCTAAGCTCTAAATCCACATGTACTTGAGCACATCTGACCAGCTCTATATACCTGATATTGTGTGGTTTATATACAGATTATAACAATAACCATGCAAACCTCAAGCATTGGTACCTGATAATGTTAAAAGAGTTTTCGCAGATAACATGTCCTTGATATCTTACAAGTTAATCATCGAAATTCTAAGAAAGTAAAGAAACTTATATCGATAAATTGTTAATAGCTCTAGAACAAGTTAACCACTAATCATTTTAAGTTTTTTCTTTTTGTTTGTTTCTTTTTAGAATGAATTAGGATATGAACTTTTGTTATATGCTTGTGAGATTTTGGTGTTAATGAATGTTATATCGATTCTCCATCTTCAGTATGTTTCCTTTTTTATTTTGGTGTTAGGATTGATACCCCCCAATTGCTTAAAAAACTATGAATAGTGATCGAGTGGCCTGGGAATTGTATGAGTGGAATAAGAGTGGAAGATAAATTGGAGTCAAAATCCATATCCGATCAGATGTATCACCAATTGCTTGTACGTAGTTGCAAGGTCCTTTTTATTAGCAAGGGCAGAACAAGTTCTCGAAACTTTCACTATCTACATAAGAGAATTGTAAAGTTTAACTCACACGAAACAAAATATATATATATATATATATATATATATATATATATTATTGAAGCGTGAACTATCTTTTTTTATACCACTTAGAGTAAGTCCAATTGATATGTCATTCAGTAAGTATGGAATTTGAATTTGACATGTGACTTGGCAAATTTGAATTGTTATTGTTTGACATTTTTTTGCTCTAATAGATGTGTCAAAATTTAAACATTATTATAATATAAATTAGGAAGAAGAGATAAAAGAGAGAATAAGGAAAATAATAATAAAATAATAAGTGACATAAAGAAGAGAGAAAATAATGATAAAATAATAAGTGACATTAGCCTTGGTTCATGTCAAATTTGACATGAAGGGACTCTATGTCAAATCCACATCAGGTTTGACTAATCGGTTGGAAATGATTTTTTGATGATCTTTTGTTACCATTTTTGCTGAGATGGCAAAAATGACATATCCATTGGATTTGCTCTTACATCTCAGTTTATGTAAAATACATAAAAGTGAAATATAGGTGGTATCGAAAAAGATCATTCTATCCAACTCTATTAATCATAATGACATAGTTCAGGTGTTACATCTAACAATAATCTTTGCTTAAATAGCTGAAATAACAACATATTTAAGCAATGCTAGCTAGTCTATCTACTTGTGTTATAGATAAACTCTCCAACGAAGGTGCCATCCACCTCAAGGATTCCTTCAAATTGACAGAAGCTAGAAGCTTGATCTCCACTTTGAGAAGCCGGACACGAGGCAATGGTGAAGAGCAGATATTCCTCTTATTGTCTGGATATATATGCGCCTGAAACATTTTCACAACCAAAGGGAAAATCAGTACAGAACTTAACTGGCAAAACGTGTACATAAAATATATACTCAAGGGAAAATAACACAAACCGAAAAGCAATTAAAGAAAGGAGAAGATATGGATATATACCTGGTCATTGATAAGATGCAATTCCATCTTCTCGCAGGCACCAAAGTTTCCAATCAGGAAACGCATTCCAGATAGGTAGGTGTCCCCCTGCGGCCTGCGGGAGGTTTGGAGCCTTCATGGAAAAGCTGGTCAGACTCATATATAGTCTTGGTCATTGCTTGCTGATAATGCTGCTCCGGCTGATGCAAATGACATAAACATTTTCCATTCAATAACTATAAACGTTTCAATGAAACTAATATATATATATATAGATTCAGATTTCAGACCCCAAGCAACAAAAAAAAGATATATTATAGAGATTTTGAGCTCTTTGCAAGTATTTGGATTTGCTTTAGATATGGATTAATTACGAAACAGATTTAGACCAGAGGCTAATATATGTATACCTGTGGTGTCTGGTAAATCACAGATTCGATATAAACTCTATACGAACTGGATTGTTTCATCTTCTTCTTCTCCTTCAGAGGCATCAGAGTTCTGCACCACCGTTATCATATTATGGAAGCCAAACCCTAATAACTAATTGCAGATGAAAAGAAAAGGTGCTAGATCGATGAGGGGGATCGGAGATGCTGGCTTCTGAGGTGTGATGGTATGAGTGCCCCTCGGGTTCTTTTTATAGGAGAAGAGGATGCTTCTAGAGAAGGTGGATTTGTAGGAAACAACGGCACCGTACCCTTTGTATCTGGTTTCATTGATTTCATCCTTGACCACATGTTACACCTTTTGCTTTGAAATTCTTGGTTGCAAATCTTGTGAAATTACAGCCACCTAGTCACTCCAAAACCTTAGACGTTACAAATCCGGTGTTTGTGTGAAAATTCAGTTCACTTATTTCACATTTCAAAATATCAGTCAAAAGATCTTCTAAAAAAAAAAATATCAGCCGAAAGATAAATATAACATATAAAAATAATGTATTTACGAGAATTGTTCACTAATCATTTCAGCTACAGTAGGAGATTGTGTATACGATGCTCACCAAGAGTTTTGAATCCTACTACATCCATGCACGTTTTAGATATCTCTTGGTACGTAGACACTAGGTTGCATGGAATCGGGTGCGGGTATGTCACATCAACACAAAATGCCATTTCCGACAACCAAAATGGTCGTAAATACCTATATTTTGGTCGGTAATACACTTTCCGACCAAATAAAATTCTTCGGAAGCGGTCGGTAGTACCCCGGTGGCAAATACTATTTTTCCGACCATTCGTCGGAAATACATGTCATTCCCGACTAAATAAGCCGTCGGAAAAATGAATTTCATTTAGTCGGTAATAATATCATTTCCGACATATTAGTTCTGACTATACCTTTGTCGGAATATCAATTACCGACGACTTTGTTTCGACCCCTGTTTTGTCGGAAACATTTTTTCAACTACCATTTTTTCAATTATAATTATTATAAATTTTCTCACAATTGAAATATTTATTTTGTAAATCATGAAGAACAAAATAAATGACAGTGAAGATTCAACGATATCAACTACGTAATTTTAATACATGTGGAAAGGCATCATCCATAACATCCAAATCTAAATTAGTAGAAATATATAGTTCAAAGACTAAATACTAAAACAAAAACATAGTTTTGTAATGTATGTTGGCTCATCTAGATTAATAAACAGACAAAAATATCTTTCAAGTCCTTATAACTAGCAGCTACAAACAACAGATCAAAGACAACGACGGCCTTCAGAATCTCCATCAATAGATGAGTTTGGGGAAGCAAGTTGTCACATCGTCACATAAAAAAAGAAATTAAAAAAAAAAACATCAACACATTCACGATAGGAGGAGAAACAAACTGAAAGTATGTATGTTTATAAAACTACAAGAAACTTATATACAAAAGTTTCTATAGGCAAATATATAGAAGACTAGTAAGTGTTCGAATTGTGTATCCACCTGAGCAGATGAAACCCTACAAAGTCAAAATTATTACCCTGTCAAAATATAAGCAAAGCATCAGTATATGAAGGAGACTACGTCAGAGATATGATAGAAACCATGTCATTACACTACCAGAAAAAAAGTTTTTCCCGACGAAATAAAAAAAAACGGCCGACGATTAAAAATTTTCGTCGGTAATTCTATAGAATAGCCGACGATTTTATTTTTCGTCGGTGGAAAAACAAAATCGTCGGCCATAGTTTAACCATAGCCGACGATACTGTTTTTTCGTTGGTATAAACAAAAATCGTCGGCTATATTCATATTTCAGTCGACGCTTTTGGATTTTCGTCGGCCTTTCTCTGAAACATTAGCCGAAGAAAACTTTTGAAATTTTGGCCGACGAAATTGACATTTTCGTCGGCTATAAGTCTATATATTTTCAGATCTAGACAGCAGCTGCTCATTTAAAAAAAAACTAAAAAAAACGGGAGAAAGAGTGAAAAATCTGTGGGTATTGTTGAAATCCGTCCTCTCTTACATTGTGGAGCTATATATAGGTACGTATATGTGTATATATGTTGATTTTGAGTTTTAGTTGAGTTGATTTTGAGTTTTAGTGATTTTGAGTTAGTAAGTGATTTTTTGTTTTGTTGTTATTTTAGTGTTAGAATGTATGTATATATGTTGATTTTGAGTTGTAGTTGAGTTGATTTTAAGTTAGAGTTTAATTATGTGTTTTAATTTGATGTTATTTTAATTAGTGTTAAAATATATATATATATATATATATATATATATGTGTGTGTGTGTGTGTGTGTGTGGAGTTTAATTATATATATATATATATATATAATTTTTTTCAGGTGCGGACGTCCGCACGGTGCGGATGCGGCGTTTCCGGCGAGTGGGCTTTGCTCGGCCCGGCCCGGCGACCCTTTCTGTGCCGGCCCGAGGTCCGTCCCCGGCCGCCTCGCCGGTGGCCGGAAACGCCGCATCCGCACCATGAACAGTAGGTGCGGACGTCCGCACCTGAAACGGACTGTATATATATATATATATATATATATATGTTAATTAATGGTTGATATATAGTGTAACTTAAATAATGGTTGTTAATGGTATATATATATATATATATATATATATATATATGAGTTGATGTTGATAATAGGGAAAAAGACCATTTGAACAAAATGGGTTTAAAAATTGACCATTCCAATGTTTATATCCCAAACCAATGAATCTTGGGAAAATACACAACTACCCTAGTGAATATAATTCAATCATTTACCCTACCCTAACCAATACTAAAACTCTCTCTCTCTCTCTCTCTCTCTGCTCTGCCGCTCTCTCTCTCTCTGCTCTGCCGCCCTCAATCCTTCTCCACCGCCTCCTACCCCCATGCGCCCACCGCCGACTCCAACCACAGCCCAAGCACGGCCACATCTGCCACGTCAGCCCTACTCCAACCTCCGCCGCGCTCTCTCCATCGACCTTGGGCAACTGTGTGGAGGAGCAGACGTCGTGGGCACCGAGATGCTGGGTCGAGGCGTTGGCCTGGGCAGGAATCAGAGCAATCGAGGTCGAGATCGGGAGGGAGGCCGAGATCGATGGGTGCCCAGATCAATTTGGGACTCAGTTGATAGAGGGATGCAGGGATTGATGGTCTCGGGTCCGGCTGGAGCGTCGTCGGCCAAGGCTAGGGTGAGAATCCGGTTAGTGCAGGCCTAGCGATGCTAGGCTGGATGGTTGCGGGGCTGCTGCTAGCGAGGCTAGCGGCAACGGCGACGGAAAGGAAAAAAACTAGGGTTTTCTTTTCTGTTTTTTTTTTTTTTTTTTTCTCTTGGTTAGGGTCAGTAATCGAGTACTGACCCTCAGTAATCGATTACTGGGAGTTAGTAATCGATTACTGGGGGTCAGTAATCGATTACCGGGGGTCAGTAATCGATTACTAGGGGTCAGTAACCTGATTACTTCATGAAATCTGTAGAGTTTCATTGTATTGTATGTGCAAGTTCTTTATGTTATTGTCAAGTTATCAATGAAATCTTAGTACCAGTATAGTGTGGATGTTTTGTGATTAAAGTTTTGCAACTTCATGAACTCTGGTTATGGATTACTGGGGGTCAGTAATCGATTATTGGGGGTCAGTAACATGGTTACTGGAAAATATGAAATCTGTAACCTGATTACTGGGGGTGTAATTGATTACTGGGGGTCAGTAATTGATTACTGGGGGTCAGTAATTGATTACTGGGGGTCAGTAACCTGATTACTGACCGATTACTGGGGGTCAGTAATCTGATTACTGGGGGTCAATAATCGATTATTGGGGGTCAGTAACATAGTTACTGGAAAATATGGAATCTGTAACCTGATTACTGGGGGTCAGTAATCGATTATTGGGGGTCAGTAATTTGATTACTATGGATCAGTAACTTAATTACTGGAAATTTGTAATAATCTGTAAATTGTTTACTGGGAGTCAGTAATCATCGTCCAATAACCTGATTATAAAAAAAAATATATATATTAAAATCCGGCTAAAAAAAAAATTCCGGCAAAAAAAAATTTTGGTGACCGGAATCCGCCGACTCCGGCGACCGGCCATGGGAGGTCGGAGGAGTTGAGTGATATTTCGGCAAAGTTTGTTTTTTTATTTTCCATTTTCTCAGCAAATTATAATTCAAAAATATGTTAGATAAGACAAAAGGACAAAAAAGGAAGAAAAAAAAATTAAATTTGTTCAAATGGGCAATAGAGTTGTTACCTTATGTTCAAATGGGCAATAGAGTTGTTACCTTATGTTGAATAAGGGGAAAAAATAAGATTGTCATTGAAATGGGTAATGAGGGGGTCTTTTTTATACTAAATGGACATTTTCCCTTGATAATAATATATATTGTAATGTAATTAATTATTAAGGATTTATATATATATATATATATGTATGTGTTAATTAATTTCTTATTAATTAAAGTTATATATATATATATATATATATATATTATTTTCAGGCTATATATGGATCCGGATAAGAGTTGGATTTCGCTTCCAAGGCATGACCGACGATACACTACAGGAGTTGTGAATTTTTTGCAGTTCGTCGAGGAAAATGAAAAAACGGGAATGAATACCATTATTGCCCGTGCAATAAATTTAAGTTTCCGCCGCTGGGTACGTAACTTTAACACTATTCAATACGTATTTATATATTATTGTGTATAATTATTCATATTTATAGTTGATTCTGATGGTTGCAGATGGACCTTATTAAAAATGATAATCACCCAAATTGGTCGCACGAACTCAGACTTCTGGCGATGAAGCCGGTCTATTCAAAAGTTTATGCGACGTGCAAGGTGAATCGTGTGTTATTTCGATGTGAAGAGAGAGACCTCAGACTGAAAACACAAAATTCAGGGGTTATGACACATGGTGGGGATGATGGAGTTGACTATTACGGTGTTCTCCATTCAGTTGTGGAACTGCATTATGGGGAAGGCATGAAAGTGCACCTTTTCAAGTGTAGATGGTTTGACACACGGCCGCAGACCATGAAAACCGATCAATACGGCATAACTTCTGTGAACACTAGTACATCATGGTATGAGGACGACCCGTTCGTTTTAGCCACATGAGTGAAACAAGTGTTTTATCTTGATGATCTCGCCAAGGGTGACCCGTGGAAAGTAGTCAACACTATCCATCATCGCAACATTTACCGGGCGTCTACACTTGGAGTGGCTGAAGAGAACGAGGAAGGGGGCACCGCGTATCAAGAGCCCAACTCAAACGGTATTCCTGACTCCTCTTTTATTCGCCTAGACACGCCGGTGCGAATTCGACGTGAAGAGCCACTGCTTGTTGATGTTGATCCAAACGAAGAAACTAACGAGAACTCTAGTGGTGAGGAAAGACATAGATTACCCCTATCGAGCAATTCAGAAACCGAAGAAGACTCATCCGATGATTCCGATTACAATCCGACGGATTAAGTAATTTAGATGGTGCAATCCTTTCATTTGTAATCCACTCATTTCTAATGAACGGGCGTGGGGATGAGCCTCCCAGCTAGGCTGGGTTCCAAACCCCTTAAAAAAAAATTTGAAATATGTTGACTGCTGGGTTTCTGTTTTTTTTATGTTCAATTTTGGTTATATATGAACAGGACATATGGGTACGAGAGGTGTAACACAACTGATTTTTTTATTTTTTTCACAGAATAGACACAAAACGACAAAAGAATAGCCGACGAGTACTAGGTTTGATTTCGTCGGCTATGATAAAAAAAAAACAAAAAAAAAACCACCTTCCATTTTCTATCACTATCGACAACCCATTGCTTCATCCTTCAAATGTAAATATGTCGTCAAATAAGATATGACCGAAATAAAGAAATACGTGTACGGTTGAAAAATGACAAGATTCCCACAAAATCTGTGTGTCGAATGTTGCGGTTAACTGTTTTTTACTTTCGTTTTCCTATGGGTAGCCTGACGTTCGGTAAATATTTTGAGGAAAATTTTTATACGATTAGTTGCGTCTCATCGATTTGAAACTATTATCTGTTGAAGGTCAGGCAAAAAAACGTCATTTAGACAGGCCAATTACCATTTCTAAGCGTTTAAAGGGTTGACTCACCCGGTTGACCGTCCCGATCGAGCCTTTAACGTTGTCAGATGTAGTTGGATTTTTTTTCATACATGTATTTAATCTTAAATGTGGTATCTGACGGTTGGAATAGATTTTCCAAACTTTTAGATTCAAAATCGGAACATATGCACTAATGTTCCTTAACTTGTTTACTAAGTGTTTAAGTGAATGTATAGTTTCAAATAGTTACTATACGTACACTCTTCAAATGCAAATATATCGTCAAATAAGATATGACCGAAATAATGAAATACGTTTACGATTGAAAAATGACAAGATTCCGACAAAATCTGTGTGCCGAATGTTGCTGTTAACTGTGTTTTACTTCCGTTTTCCTATGGGTATCCTGACGTTCGGTAAATATTTTGAGGAAAATTTTTATACGATTAGTTGCGTCTCATCCATTTGAAACTATTATCTGTTGAAGGTCAGGCAAAAAAACGTCATTTACACAGGCCAATTTCCGTTTTAATTTAAAGCGTTTAGAGGTTTGACTTCGTTGTTTGACCAAAGGTTTAGCCGACGAAATATTTAATTTCGTCTGCTAAACTCTTGCGATCCGCTTATTGTCCGCCGTTGGATGGATCAGATCCAACGGCTGCTGATTTTCCAAAGTATAGCGGACGAAATATTTAAATTCGTCGGCTAAACTCTTGCGATCCGCGCCTTTTCATTGTCCGTCGTTGGATGGGGGAGATCGGACGGCGCCTGAGCGCCTAAAGTATAGGCGACGACATTCAAAGAATAGCCGATGAGTTCAAAGATTTCGTCGGCTATGTCGAAGAATAGCCGACGAAAGCTTTTTAAATCGTCGGCTATTCTATCGGGTATAAGTCTGAAACTGCCGAACCCTAGCCTCCGTTTTCCCTTTTTTCCTGCTTTCTCCTCCGCTGTAAACCTCCGCAGCAATTCAGAAACCTCCGCACCGCCGCTCTCCTCCTCCTCCTCCTCCTCCTCAAATCGACGAGGAATTCTCCTCCTCCTCCTCCATCCGGCCGAATTCTCCTCCTCCTCCTCCATTCGGCTCCTCCTCCTCCGATCCGGTTATTTTTTTTTCAATTTAATTTAATTATATAAATTGTTATATATTTGTTAATAAATTTAATTTTAACAAATTGTTATATATTTGTTATATATTTTATTTTAATTATATAAATTGTTATATATTTGTTATATATTTAATTTTAATTATATAAATTGTTATATATTTGTTATATATTTGTTAATAAATTTAATTGTTATATATTTGTTATAATTTAGGTATATAAATTGTTATATATTTAATTTTAATTATATAAATTGTTAAATTAATTATATATATAAATTGGTAGTCTAATTATATATATATATATGTTAATATTGAAATATAGCTATATTTGTATAAAAATAGTTATATTTAGGATAATGGTTAGTATTATTTAAAATTAGTTAAATTGTTATATATAAATTTGTTAGTATGTTTTGAAATATATTAGTATTATTGGTTATTATATTAATTAGAATTTGTTATAAAATGTAATATAATTTAATATTAATTAATGTATTAATGTCACGAGTGCTGCAGATGGCCGATGCATTCAGACAGTTCTTCGGAGGCCGTCGTTCCAGATCGAAGGGTTCTGGAAGTTCCGCCGGTTCCGCAGACTCCGACAGGACCCTTAGCCAGCTTGAGAGGACCACCAGCCAGCCGCGGAGGAGTGTGGATTCCTCCCAGCCGCGGAGGACTGTGGATTCATCCCAGCCGCGGAGGAGTGTAAGTTCTCGGCACCAGACCCTTCTCCAGGCGGGGCGGCCGACGAGCAGTTCACTTCCGCCTGTCGGGCCAGATGCTCCGAGGTTCAGTCGGCAGCTATTTCAGGACGAGATAGCTGCAGACGTTCCTCAGGTTCGTATGCCTGAGGTTCATCGGGAGCCGATGACGAGTCCGATAACGTCTGCTGCTGACTCGACTGAGGGTCCTACTCTCCCAAATTAGCTCTACCTCCCGTACAACATTCCTGCGATACCGGAGGTCGACTATCGTGGTGTGCCCATATGGCCTGATATGCCTCAGTACGTGAGTGCTGCGGAGACATACCAGCAGCAGCCATTTGAGAACCCTGACCTCCTGATTTCGGCGAGGACAAAAGGAAAGTCGACAGACGGGTCATCGAGTTCAGGTAACATTCGATTTTATTAATTAAATGTTTTATTAAAATTAACGCACTAATATTTAATTTTATTAACCAATCGTCGTTTATGTGATAGGGACAGCCGCTAGCAGTTCAAGGCCGAATACGAGAGGTGTTATATGTTTTGACACGCTCAGGAGAACTGTTGACAGCAGGGGGAGGATCCAGATCAACGAACCCCCTAATCAGGAGGTTCAGGGAAAACGCCGCAATTACGCAGGTTGCGTGGGGGCACTGATTAGGGACAGAGTCCCTATGTTGTGAACCCGGTGGGCTGATGTGCCCGAAGAGATAAAGGGGGAGGTGAACAACGCCGCGTCGGTGAGTAATTTAAAAAAATTAATTTATTTATCGTAATATTTAATAATTTTTGGTATTGTTACAATTGTAAAACTAATAAAATATTATCTTAATTTCAGACATTCTTCGAGATTGCCGAACACAAGCGGGATTGAGCGGACTCCGTGCAGAACTTGAGGTACGTTGGGAATTCCTCATCTTATAATTTGAAATATTTTATGATATTAATAATATTTCTAATGCACTTTTGTTTTTTTCGTAGGTTCAAAGAGTGGAAGAACGAGCTCCGTTCCCACTATAACGAATACGACAACCTTGGTCGTATGGGTACTCCCAGAGAGTTCATGTTCAGGGAGTACGAGTGGCATTGGTTGAAGACAGTAGACTTCAACAACCCAGTTATGCAGGTAAATACTAAACTTCACTACAAATGTTTATTTTGTTAAAATTTTAATTATTAGTTTAATTATTTTATAATTATTACACTAATATTTTTTGATGCATTTTTCTAATATTTTATTATTTTTTTTGAAGGAACGTTCTCGGATAAACTCTGCGAACCGCCGCCGTAACACAACCCCCCATCATGGTGGTTCTAGGCCGTTTGCACAATATCAGGAGGAGGCGCTTAGAGATCATCCTGATAGCAACCCGTACGTGGAGACGTTCAAGATCGCTTATCCACAAGCGACAGAACAGCTCGTAAGTCGTTCATTACGATTTTAAAATTTTAATTATTAATTTTACTTAATTATATATTTGTTAGAATATTAATTTTTTTTTTCCCGTCCAATTAGGAGAGGGTGAACCGGGCCGAAGAAGAGGTGTTCCAGCAAGTAGTTCGGGAGACACAACCGAACATTTCAGAGGCAGATCTGGAAGAAGCCCTGCGCCAGGTCGACCGGTCCAATGTCCAAACAGCAGCGAGGATGTTCGACGCAGCCTTCCCAAACCGCTCAAACAACTAGTACTGCCGGGGTTTGGGAAGTTCTGGACTAGGGCTCCTGAAGACCATTAAGGGAGGTCAAAAGAAGGGAGGCGGGGAGAGCCAACAGGTGAGGGGGGAAGTGCGGAGATTGGCAGAAGAAAATGCAAGGTTGGCGGCCGAGTTCCAGAGATCACAGGAGGAACAACGCAGATCACAGGAGCAACACCACAGAACACAACAGTATTATTTAGATCTGTCCAGTTGGCATGCTGAATGCGAGAGAATTCGGCGACACAACTACGCCGGCCAACAAAACTGGTGGTATGATATGTTCGCCGCACAACAACAAAACCTTGAACCCCCGCCCCCGTTTCAGCCGTTACTTGAACCTCCAATGCCTCAACCTCCCGAGTTCGGTCAGCAGGATGACGAGCATGATGGAGAGCAGGATGCTGGGGATGACGTGGTGGACTTTAGTGGTTTAGGCGATGATTAGGGTTATATTTTATGTATATTGGAACGAATTAAATAATAAGTCATTTAGACGTGTTTCTTGTTGGTGCAAATGCATGAACTGTCTTTGTGATTTGCAGGTTGCTTGGAATGGTAATTTAGAAAATAATTAAATTTTTTTTTTTCACCAAATGTAAGAATAGCCGACGATTTTGGTATTATTTCGTCGGCTATAACCACTATAGCCGACGATTTTTACCAATATTCGTCGGCTATAAGTCTTATAGCCGACGAAAATTACATTATTTCGTCGGCTATAACTAATTAATGCCTATTAAAATATTAATATATTTCGACGAAATAACCGACGAAATTGATGAAATCGTCGGCTATAGTTCAGAACAAATAGCCGACGAATTTCGTCGGCTATAGTTTACGATATCGTCGGCCATACTCGAAAATACCCGACGAATTTCGTCGGATTTTTTGCCAAGGTTTGGTCGACGAAATGATGTTTCGTCGGTAAAGTCGTCGGCCATACTCGCATATAGCCGACGATTTCGTTATTTTCGTCGGCCATTGGTATAGCCGACGGCGTTTTTCCGACGAATTATTTTCGTCGGCAGAAGGTATAGCCAACGAAATTTTGGCATAGTCGACGAAATTTTTTTCGTCGGCTATTCTATCCGATTTGGTAGTGTGTGTTGAAACTAAAATCTATCTTTTCCGAGGACTTTCCGACTAAACAAAATTATGTCGGAAATAAAAATTATTTCCGACTACATTCTAAGTATTTCCGACACATCGATCGCCCATCGGAAATAATGATTATATTTCCAACTGATTTCCGACGGCCAAACGTTTTCAATCGAAAAGGAAAAATGGTTTGAATGGTACCTCACCTTTCTAGCTTTATAAACTTTGGTACCTCACGTTTTGAAAATATCAGATTGGTACCTCACGTTTCAAAATCTACCTACCTTTGGTACCTCTTAGTTAACACCGTTAAAAATTCCGTTAGTTGTCTTTATTTTTAGATTTTGCTTATTTTTGACGGAGCATGGTGGGCATAAAAAATTGTTTATTCAATTATATTACATATATATAAGCTATCCTCTATACTCTAAGGTAGACAGTTAATTTTTATCATTACAGTATTTCTTCTCAGCGTTTAATTTATTTAGAAAATATTAGAATCACCGAAAAAGAATTAAAAGATAAAAAGACAAAATTAAAAATCTTAAAAAACTTTAGAGAAAGACTTCCTAGAAGTAGACCAGGCTATTGGGATATAGTTTTCAGGTTTACTCAAGGCATTCGTATAGCAGAAAGACAAATTGCAGAACTAAAAGAAGTTTTGCAACTAGAACAAGAACCTCTTGAAATTTTGAGCCGCGGTTAGAAACCGTTGGTTAGATCCGCCTCAGTTGGTATCAGAGCCTGTTTTGCTCAAAAAACAGGTAAAGCAAAGGTTTATGCCACAGAGTTGGCTCCTCTTAACCAATAAAAGAGAGCCAAAGCAACTAAAGAATTATCAAACCTTTTGCATAGAAAACGAAAAAGAAAAGTGGAACTTGTGTTTTCACACAAGACATATCCAAGGAAACCAATACTCCATTGAATACGCTTGTAGAGTGCTAAACACTCTATACGACGAGCATATTCATCTTCAGAAAGAAATAG
Source organism: Potentilla sterilis (assembly GCA_963682095.1). Classification (NCBI taxonomy): domain Eukaryota; kingdom Viridiplantae; phylum Streptophyta; class Magnoliopsida; order Rosales; family Rosaceae; genus Potentilla; species Potentilla sterilis. The sequence goes on from OY821764.1 coordinate 28,629,869, forward strand.
GAGTAGAAGAACTTGACCCTACCAGGCCAAGTATAGTTGAATTTCTAGATCACTTATCTAGAGATAAGACTACTGAGAAAGTAAAAGAACAACTCGAGAGATTTAATCTCAGAGTAAATCAGTTAGAAGAAATTCAAGCAAAGATATCAAAACTTGAAATCAAGCTTGATTACCTTAAAGAAAAGCAATATCTTGTAGATATTGAAAAGAAATTAGTAAGAACTGAGAACCTTGCAAATAATATTCATCAACAAGCAGTTGATTTAAAAGGTACTCAAGAAAATCTAAAGAAACTCATAGAAACTCTTATATCCCGCATAGGATGAAGCAAAGAGTTGAGTCAAAAGCACGACAAGAAGACTTAAAAGCAGTAAGTGTTTATCTTCCAACAGAAAAACTTGCTGAAAACGTTGAAGCAATAATACATCAACAGAACTACAGCAATATCTACCTTCAAGAAATAGGGAAAGATATGGAAGAACAGTTCCAAGAACTAAGCTCAAAAATTTCTAGCCTACAAAAGGGTATAGAAAAAATGAAAGAAAACCCAATAGTTGAAAGAATCAACGAAGAAGCACTAGCGCAAACTGTAGCTAGTAAAATTATTATACCACAGCCAAAACCAGAAAGTGGGTTCCATTTCAGTGAACCTAAGCTCCTAAAATGGAAAGAATCCAAAAGGGATATAAAGATGTTAAGTAGAGTCTTCAGCAAAAGACATACTGTACCAGCAGTACAGCTTGTAAATGCTCAAGAATTTGAGTATAATGAAATTGAATCTAGCGTGAGAGAAGCCTCAGCACCAAAATTTAGATTCAATGAGATTTACAAGAACGGATCCTTTATTATGGATTCTCACAGATTCAAGATGTTAGAACTAACAATACCAGCAACTGGTGGAGAAACAGACATCAGGCTAATCACTTCTAGAGAAGTGAGTGAAGCATTTCAAAGAAAATATGCCTACATGCACATTGGTGCAGTCCAGATTTCCATAAAACTCTTAGCAAGAGATGGTATAGACTGTTCAGTCTTGTGTATTCTACAAGACGACAGAATAACAGATTTCAAAAAAAGTCTGTTAGGAACAGTAGAAGCCTCACTATGCAACCAAGTTGCATATTTCAATGTCTTTCCAAACTTCACCACTCATTTGAAAGACGCAGCACACTGCTTAAGACTGAGAATCAAAACAGATGGGATTGCCATGAAACAAGGCATGATGGAACTCGCCGTTGACTATAGGATCTATTACAAGCTAATGAGCTCCAATGTCACACCAAATACTAGATTTGTCAACAGCCCTGGTCTTACCACATCTGTCCTTACCAATCCTAGAAATAATACTCAGCAAAAGCACATCACCAAATGGGATGAAGTGTCATTCCCTAGAGAATGGAACTTAGCACCTCCTGAGAGGCAGATACAAAGCTCTAATGCTTCTATTTATGAAGATACTGGAGGAAAGATAAGTCTCCAGTTCCATAGGCATTCTTTTGCTAACTATGAGCAAGCAAGTACTTCCGGATCAATTCCTGAAGAATCTTTTGAGGAAGAAGAAGACTCAAAAAGACCTATAAGAATGCTTAGAGTAGATGGGTTAAAAGAACTCTATAAGCAAGCAGAGACTTGTGAAACCTTAGAAATGTTAGAAGAGATAGTTAAGAAAATTTCTTTAGTCCAAACTAAAAGAAAAATTCTTCCTTATCAAGCAGCTGAAGCAGAAGCTAGCAATATGGATGCTGAAGCCAGCACCATGGATGCAGAAGCAAGTACTAGCCAACCACCTTTGGCAGGAAATACTATCATCAATAACATCACGAATAATCCTACCAAAATCATTCGAGAAGAAAAAATCAAACTTCCTAAAGGACAGCCTCCTACAGGAAAGATTGGAGAAAGAAGCTCCCAGAAATATATTCCTACAGAACCCCAATGGGGACAAGCAATCTCTGAAAGAGGAGTTTATCTAGACCTCGATAAAGTAGGAGATAAAAGAAAAACCATAGACAACTGGGTAGCCAGTTTAAAGCTAACCCAAGCACTAGTTTTATCCAAATTTCACTATAAAGAAGCACATGCTTACTACGAAGCGACCTTAACAGGAATAGTCCAGAAATGGTACAATTCCTTTAAGAGAAGTAGTAGCTGGGCAGATTGGGAAGTAAAACTAGCCAAGACAAATGATCCAATGGATTTCGCTATCCCTATATACGCACAATTTTGTGGAGATATAACGGGACATAGTGAACAGACCAAAGAAAGAGCTAAAGCAAACATCCAGAAATTAAGCATCTGCAATATGAGATATTTCGAAGAATATACAAATGAGTTCCAAAACTACTATTGTACAATAGGAGATTTGGAAAACATAGATCTCATTAGAACATATTACAGAAAGTTACCAGAACCCTGGAATAATGCTGTAGCACAGTCCCTTGAAGAAAATCCTTTAGAATATTTCTCCATAGGAGGAATAGCAGAAAGGGTAAGAGACCTGTTAAGAAAACAGTGTACAGAAAATCAAAAGTCGAAAACTGCTAAGAAACAACTCAGAGGAGTTGAAAATATGTGTCCTAAAATCCTAGACACTCCAACCCAATGGGGTTGTCATCAGTACAATGAAAGAAAAACTAGGAGCAGATTTAGGAACAAGAAATATAATAAATTCACTTCTAAAAAGAAGTATAAGTTCAAAAAAAGCTCTGAACAAGATAAAGAAAAAAGATCTCCTAGAAAGAGATTTTTTAAGAAAAGAAACCCAAACTCAAAGAAAAAAACTTCTAGAGATACAAAGCCCTGTAGATGTTGGCTTTGCAAGGCTGAAGGTCATTATGCAAACGAGTGCCCTAAAAGGGATAAAAGATCTTCTAAAGCCCTTCTGGCAGAATACGATGAAGCCGTAGAATACGCAAACATAAAAGGGTTTGAAGTAGCCTATTCTGATGAAGAGAATGAATCTATATATTCTCTTGAAGATACATCAGAAAGCGATGCAGAAAGCACCTCAAACAGCTCTGAAGAAGAAAGTGAATATAACTATCGGCCTATATTCATGTTAATCCAAAATTGGACTCAGAAAACTACTGATAGCATCAGTCAGTTTACTCCAAGGCCTGGAGCTTTCACTTGCGACTATTGCAAGTGTGAAGATAATAATACAGTACCCATGTACTGTAAAGAAACAGGAGAAACCTATCATAAAGAATGCTTCATAGCAGAAGTACGAAGAAAAACAAAAGACCCTGAAGTACATACGCTAGTAAATCAAGAATATGATATATTTCTTGATCAGGTCCAAAAACAAGATCTTGAGAAAAACCTCGAGAAGATGAAGTTAGAAGCTTCAAAAATTATAAAAGAAGAACTTAGCCCTTCCATAGCTATACCCGATAGTAACTCAAAAAAGGTAGAACCTGAAGAAAAAGAAAGGACTATAAATCCTTTCACAGAATTCACTAGAAAGGAAGAAACAATCCAACCAGTAAAACAAGTTCAGACAAGCATATATAGTAATTATATTACTATAGGTCTGAAATTTCCCAACTATAGGAAATACCATCTACATGCTTTTGTAGACACTGGTTCAGGATATAGCTTAGCAAAGAAACATGCTATTCCTGACGAATATTGGGAAAAGTCTGATAGAGAAGCCACTGGAATTGGAATGGGAGAAAAGGCGTTTACAATGAGCTATATAGCTAGAAACGTCAAGATTTCGATAGGAGGAGGAACCTTTACTTTCCAAAGAATTTGGCAGAGTGAAGCCCAAGGGTCCGATTTGCTGATAGGAAATGATTTCCTACTCCAGCAAAGAATCATACAAACCATCGAAATGATCGGAATTGAGAAAAATAATAAGTTCTACTGGGAATCCAGATTACTACATGCAGTCAGCATTGCAAGTAAAGGATTCACAGAGCAATATCAGAAGTCACGAGCCAAGCGTGGTGATCCTAAACCACCTTTTGAACCGGTTATACAACCGGTATTAGCTTTGCAAGAACACCAAGAAATTATGCAAAACGAAGCAACAACTTCGGAAGAATCAGAATCAGAGGAAGAACCTCAAGATTCAGATAGCTTGGATGGTGAAGAAGAATTCATCCGAGAACACAATCTAAAAGTATACATTAATAAAATAGAGCAAAAGAAAATCCCAAATCTCGTTGAGATAGAAAATCTGCTGAAACCCATAATCAGTGAAGACCCTCAACTATATTGGGAAAGAGACCCAGTATACTGTCAGCTAAAAATGCATGATGCCAATGCAATATGCCATGTCAAAGCAATACCTCATTATAGAGATGAAGATCGAAAAGAAATGGAAAGCCAAATTCAAGAATTACTTGAAAAGAAATTAATTAGACCCTCTAATTGCCCTCATCATGCTCCAGCATTTTTGGTTAGAAACCATGCAGAGCAATTAAGAGGAAAAGCAAGAATGGTCATAGACTATAGGGATGTTAACAAGAAAACTGTCAAAGACGGTTATCAGATTGCTCAAGTAAGAGTCTTGATAAATAGACTAAAAGGAGCAAAGATATTTTCAAAATTTGATGCAAAATCGGGCTTTTGGCAAGTAAGAATGCACCAGGATTCCATAGCCTTAACAGCCTTTGGAACTCCTCAAGGACATTACGAATGGCTTGTAATGCCATTTGGACTTAAGCAAGCTCCATCTATCTTTCAAAGAAAGATGGATAACATATTTAAGCCATACTCAGATTTCTGTATAGTTTACATTGATGACATTCTTGTCTTCTCTAAAACTATGAATGAACATCTGAAGCACCTTGAGCAGATTAGCAAGCTCATAGTTCAGAAAGGAATCATCCTTGGACAAAAGAAAATTCATCTTATAAAAGGAGAAATTGACTTCCTTGGCATACACGTCAAGGATGGAGAAATTCGTCTTCAAGAGCATATAGTAAAGAAGATAAGCCAATTCCCTGACAGTATCCCAGATGCAAAGTCTCTACAGAGATTTTTGGGAGTTGTTAACTTTGCGAGAGATTTTATTCCTCAAGTGAGTGGTCTCACTGCTCTTCTCTCTCCAAAGACAAGCACGAAGAAAAAATGGTCATTTACAACGGATGATAGCAACACCGTTAAGAAAATTAAAGAACTCACAAAAAACCTCCCCCCTTTACAGTTACCTGAAGAAGGTGACCTGATCATTTTGCAAACAGATGCAAATGACTATTATTGGGCAGGAGTAGTTTTAGCAATAGCACCTAATACAAATCAAGAAAAGATATGTAAATTCCTGTCAGGAAAATTTTATTCCAGCAGAATTAAATTATTCCACAGGAGACAAAGAAGTTTTAGCCCTAATAAAGTCCATAAAAGGAGCTGAAGCCTTTTTAGGGAATAAATTTCTGGTCAGAACAGATAACAAGAGAGTGAAAAACTTTAAGAACTATAAGCTAACAGATGCAGCTGATAGAGGAAGAGTTCTTAGATGGCAGATGTTTTTATCACAATATGAATATGATGTTGAAATGATTGCAGGAAACAAGAATTATCTGCCTGACGCTCTCACAAGAGAAATGGCAATGTTCGAGAGAAATGAAGGTCGTAACCCAAGAAGTAGAAGGCCCGAACCAGAACCAGAAATCGAAGAAAGAAGAAGGCCCAATTTCGAAACAAAGGTTAGGCCTGAAAACAAAGGATCAAAAGACAAAGCTCTACTACAGAGATACAGAGATGGAGACAAGACTGTTGGCCCATTACATGATGGACCAGGTTACCAATATCTGGTATCCTACTCTCCTGCTGGATCCAGTAGTGCCCCTGAAAAAATTCAGCCTGACCCAATAAAAGAAAATGATCTGGAAGATAAGCAATCTTCCAATGCAGAAGAAGAAACTGTAAATGAGTATTTACAGCATCCTAGAGCTACAGTCACAACAGACTGGTTTCAAAAAAGACAGCCTTACAAGTCAAGAACCTCTGATAGGATAGCATCCTTCAGATTACCAGCAGTAAAATGCCTGAGAAAAATATTTGATCATCCTATGAGAATTTACGAAAGACCGGTGTTCAGAACCAGCAGAATTTTACAGTTCAATCAGAGAGTCATCATGGACAATATTTTAGCAGCATCTCGAGAAAATAATGAAGCGTTGGTTCTACAAGCCCTGGAAACGCTTGCTGAAGAATTCTGCAGTTACGAGCTAAAAAAGGATCAGCAGCTCAAGGAAAAGCTGAACATTCAATACCTTGAGAATCCTGAAAGTGCTAAAGTCCCACTTCTAGCCCTATCAGAATCAGAATGGTTCAGTTTCCATAATCTCTTAAGAGATTCCAAGAACCGCAAAGATCTTCCAGCAACCTTGCTAGTAGTAGCAGGTCCTTACTATGGAAGATACCTGGTTGATGTTCAAGCAGAGCATCCGCAGAAGAACAAGTTATGGTTAATCGAGAATGGTTTTGTTCATAATCTTTGGACAAAAACCAACGAAGACTTAGAAGGTCTCCCTGAAGCAATTTACCATGCAGTTAAGAACATTAGACCAGCTGGTTGTATTCTGAGATTAAAGTTCATTTCTTCTTCTCCTGAATGGACTAGAGAAGAAGGGAGAAAGAGTTATATTTCTCCTTATCACTATGTCAGAATTATCCAGAGTTGTGCCTCTCCAGCACATAAATGGTCATCAAGCAATGGAAGACCTAATCAGAGCATTCCTTGGATGAAAGCAATGGCTGTAATTCGTATTCAGAACCTGATCCAGAAAGATTATGATGCTACCCTCCTAGCCAAAGGAGAAAAGATCATTGTAGCCAGCTATAACCATCCTCATCCAGAGCACTGTGACTTGTACAAGGCCTTAGAAAGGCGAGAGGTCGATGGTACGTTAGCAACTACCACGTGGATAGAAAAATTAGAGAAAGAGCAAGAATTCAAAGACCCATATGATTCAGACCTAGAATCCAAAGCTGAAGAAAATGACGACTCAGGAGCCTCTTTTGATGACGAAGCGCTACACAACATCGATAATATGATGGAGTACTAGCTGCCGACGCATCAGGACAAGAAGCTTTAAGTGAGTGGAATCCAGCTAGTGGAAGCCAGCTCATTTGTAAGATAAGTATGAAGAATAAAGTTGCTGCCGACGCGTGAGGACAAACTACTTTGGAAAAGATAAGTGCCAGCTGTTAAGATAAGGATTCCTCTTGTCTGCCTTTCTTAATGGAATTCAATTCCGTTTTGAAATCCGAAGGCTTTATAAGGAGTCCCAGAGCTCAAGAGAAGGCATTCGAAAAACCAAGGAAGAAAGGAGTAGTCTGAAGCTCGAGAGCAGTTTCTGAGTGTTTCTAAGTATTTGTGAGTGTTTTAGTATAGTTAAATAAGAGTGAATAGTGAGAGTGATTTCTTGCTAGTCACCTGGTGTGGATTGCTTTATTTTACAAGTAAGTTTGTATTTTAATTTCAGTATGAGTAGCTAAATAGCTTTTAACTGTTTACCCAAGAGTGAGGCTCTGGGTTATGTATATGTGAATATGTTTAGATAAATAAACTTAAATATGTTCCCCATATCCGTCGTCATTTTAATTTATTTAAGAATCTCAAACCCCAGGTGGAGGATTACCTCCTAAGAGTGGTATTTGAGAAAAAATTGTTCAAGTATTTTTCTGCTTTCTACTTAACTAGAATTTAAGAATTCCTATTTATTGGTTTTACTAGAACTTAAGAAACTTGTCAAAACTAAAAACAACAGTGAATCCGCCAGCTTAGTAGCCGTTAAGACAGGAAGTCGTTAGGTGAATTTGGCATGATGAAGGTTAGTTCTTAGAATTGATAGGCTATTAAGATCCTGTAAACAAATAGGTAGTGAATAATTAAGTTGTAGCAAAAAGTAGAAAATAGTAAAAAAAAAAATAAAAAAAAATAAAAAAAAAAATTTACAGTTAAATATTTAACGGAACTAACGGTCAAAGTACCAAAGTGAGTCAAAATCCAAACATGAGGTACTGATTTGAAGTTTGGCAAACGTCAGGTACCAATCCTTATAAAGAGCAAAACATGGAGTACCTTTAGAATGATTTTTCCAATCGAAAATAGTGTTATTTCCGACCAAAAATAGATTTTGTCGGAAAAACTTGGTCGTAAAAGGGCATATGTGTTGTAGTGTGTGTAAGCAAAGCATTTTTTTAGGAAAATATTTGAAAGCGGGTACGTTTCGGAAGCGTCAAATAAAATAATATATATATAAAATTCTTTTCAGGTGTGGAGGTCCGTTTCTTGTTAAAGTTACGGATGTGTAACCCTAGCCATTGGATATGATTAAAGGATCCTTAACGGCTAAGATTAAAACAAGCGAAAACAGGTGGGTTTGAAATGTGTCCAACCCGGGTCGACCCGAGGTCTTCAACCCATGCTCTTCTTCTTCGGACTCTCAGATATGATTTCTAAACATCTACCTTCTTCTTAGATCTCCTCCTCCTCCAACTCAAAGAAACTCTCCCCCAAAACCAGCAACCCCTAATCTTCCTCCCACCTCCTTCTCCTCCTCCCCTTCTTTCCCAATCAAGCTAAAACCTCCCATTCTCATCACCGTTGCAGATCTCGAAGAAGAAGAGACACCGAAGACGAACGAGAACAGAGTCACCGTCGCCGATGTATCAGCTTCGTTGTCCTCCGTCTCGTCGCCGCCGTTGTCTCCTTCCTCCTCCGACGAGGTTCTTGAGTCGCATATCAAATCGCAGGAGCTCGTGCTCTATGAACCCGCTGTGCCAAGATTAGGGGTTGTTGGTTTCTTCTCATTTCTCGATCAGCCAACCCATCAATCTCTCCGTCTTGGACAATATGAAGCCGAAGAATAATTATGGTAAGTTCCGAATTGGTTCTCTCTCTTCCGCTTGTTGCTTTACGTTTCCGGATTGAAGTCAAACGCGCTCCCGAATTGCAGTTAAATGCGTTTCTGCCGCGCTCCCAACTCTAGTTTTTACAGAAGCGCACTTCCAGCCGCTTCCACGGCGGTTCCGCTTCAGAAGCGCGAAACGCAAGCGGGTTGACGCTTCCGTGCTACCTAGCGTAGACACAACATGCATGCAAATTAGATCGTGTTACTAATAAATTCTATAATTCTAACATTTACTGTGAGACCCCATGTTTAATTATTACTATTTACGATTGGGTGTAGCTATTGCCACCCTACCAATTCCTCGAGCAACAAACTGTTCCAATTCGTTGGCTTTGCCGCAAGGGTCACACCGCCTGACTGAGTTAAGAGAATTGAAGAGTAATGAGGTTTAATATGGGTATTGGGATGGTTCTTGTAGTGAGTAAGGGGGCATCCCAGAGATTACTTTGCGGAAGAAAATGGAGTTTACTACATTCGGGAGGTTGTCTATGACTCACACCTTCACCAGTAAAAATGTATACGACGATGGTCACTAAGAGTTTTGAAATCCTACTACATCTTACGTTTTAATTAACTCTTGGTACGTAGACGCAACATGCAAGAAATCGTGCTACTAATAAATGTTATAATTTTAGTGTTTTTAGTGAGACCCAAATTTAATTATTAAATTTATGATTTTGTGAGTTTATATATTTCTTCCGCATATCTAGCTAATTCAAAATTTATGATTTTTATACCAAAGATAACAACTAATTAATAAGAATGATTAGATTTAATTTACCTCGTGTCGTTTTTGGGGATCTTCATGTTAATTAGTCTCCAACTACGTACACTCTCAATTTCATGAAATAATCGCCTGAGCTCTTCATTTTCAGTCCAATCTTAAATCTGACTGTTGCATTTGAATTAAGCCACCTTCAATGATGTATTGATGTTTTAAGATTTTATATGGGAAAATTATCAAACATAATCTTGAAGGACCTTTTCCGGATCTTTCCTTAAACTAAATGTCCTAATTTTGACGGAGCATTATTGTAGATAAAAATTTGAGAGCTCAGGGAGTAATTTGATGAAATTGAGAATTTAGAGACTAACATGAGGATCCTCGAATCCCGCGTAAATTGATTTCAGTTCTTATAAGAATGAATCATTTTAATACCACTTTTTTTTTTTTGAAATGTTTTATACCACTTTTTTTTTTTCTATAGGAAAATTTTCTTCATTTTTCTACAGCTTCTTGAGAGAGAGATCAAACTTTGTTTCTGTTGAAAGGAAATTTCTCTTTAGTTTAAAAGACGGTAGGTGAAGAAAATGCGATTCAAAATGGGAAGTAGAAAAATGAAAAATGGGCAAAATAATGAAAGGAGAGAGAGAGAGAGAGAGAGAGCTAGCTTTCTTTCAAAAGGAAATTTTCTTTCAAATAAACAGTAAAGGAAGGAAGGTGACGAAATTGGGAAATGTAGATCAAACCATATAAGGAAACATTTTAGAAATTTTTCCCAGCAAAATGCTAATAGAAAAAGAGTGTTGCTATTGGAACCTCCACATTTGCTCAATTGACCTCCCTCTATTTTCAATTATTGAATTACATTTATATCATCTTACATAAAGACTATTGAGGACAATACGTGTATAAAAAAAATATTATATTTATTGTCTATAGACTTTCCAATTCAATAATAATGTTATTTATTATTTTTCTTATCAAATTTATTTTCTAATTTTAGTAAGTGTTGACTCTAACACTACCAGATCGGACAGAATAGCCGACGAAAAAAATTTCGTCGACTATGCCGAATTTTCGTCGGCTATTCCTTCTGCCGACGAAACTTTCGTCGGCTATAATTCGTCGGTAAAACGGCGTCGGTAAAATTAATGGCCGACGAAAATAACAAAATCGTCGGCTATTTTCGAGTATGGCCGACGATATTACCGACGAAATAAATTTCGTCGGCCAAACCTTGGCAAAATATCCGACGAAATTCGTCGGATATTTCCGAGTATGGCCGACGATATCGTAAACTATAGCCGAGGAAATTCGTCGGCTATTTGTTCTGAAATATAGCCGACGATTTCATCTATTTCGTCGGAATATATTAATATTTTAATAGGCATTAATTAGTTATAGCCGACGAAATAATGTAATTTTCGTCGGCTATAACTGTTATAGTCGACGAAATTTGGTAAATATCGTCGGCTATAGGTCTTATAGCCGACGAAATAATGCCAATATCGTCGGCTATTCTTACATTTTGGGAAAAGAAAATTAAATTAATTTCTAAATTACCATTCCAAGCAACCTGCAATTCACAATGACAATCCATGCATTTACACCAACAAGAAACACGTCTAAATGACTTATTATTTAATTTGTTCTAATATACATAAAATATAACCCTAATCATCACCTAAAGCACTAAAGTCCACCACGTCATCCCCAGCATCCTGCTCTCCATCATGCTCGTCATCCTGCTGAACGAACTCGGGAGGTTGAGGAATTGGAGGTTCAACTAACGGCTGAAACGGGGGCGGGGGTTCAAGGCTTTGTTGTTGTGCCGCGAACATTTCATACCACCAGTTTTGTTGGCCGACGTAGTTGTGTCGCCGAATTCTCTCGCATTCAGCATGCCAACTGGCCATATCCAAATGATACTGCTGTGTTCTGCGGCGTTGCTCCTGTGATCTCTGGGCCTCGGCCGCCAATCTTGCGGCCAATCTCTGCACTTCCCCCCTCATCTGTTGGCTGTCCCCGCCTCCCTTCTTTTGACCTCCCTTAGTAGTCTTCAGGAGCCCTATTCCAGAACTTCCCAAACCCCGGCAGTAGTATTGGTTTGATCGGTCTGGGAAGGCTGCGTCGAACATCCTCGCTGCCGTTTGGACATTCGATCGGTCGACCTGGCGCAGGGCTTCTTGCAGATCTGCCTCTGAAATGTTCGATTGTGTCTCCCGAACTACTTGCTCATACACTTCTTCTTCGGCCCGGTTCACCCTCTCCTAATTGAACAGGAAAAAAAAATTAATATTCTAACAAATATATAATTAAGTAAAATTAATAATTAAAATTTTAAAATCGTAATGAACGACTTACGAGCTGTTCTGTCGCTTGTGGATAAGCGATCTTGAACGTCTCCACATACGGGTTGCTATCAGGATGATCTCTAAGCGCCTCCTCCTGATATTGTGAAAACGGCCTAGAACCAGCATGATGGGGGGTTGTGTTACGGCGGCGGTTCGCAGAGTTTATGCGAGACCGTTCCTTCAAACAAATAATAAAATATTAGCAAAATGCATAAAAAAATATTAGTGTAATAATTATAAAATAATTAAACTAATAATTAAAATATTAACAAAATAAACATTTATAGTTAAGTTTAGTATTTACCTGCATAAGTGGGTTGTTGAAGTGTACTGTCTTCAACCAACGCCACTCGTACTCCCTGAACAGAAACTCTCTTGGAGTACCCATACGACCACGGTTGTCGTACTCGGTAAAGTGGGTACGGAGCTCGGTCTTCCACTCTTTGAACCTACGGAAAAAACAAAAGTGCATTAGAAATATTATTAATATCATAAAATATTTCAAATTATAAGATGAGGAATTCCGAACGTACCTCGAGTTCTGTATCGCGTCCGCCCAATCCTGCTTGTGTTCGGCAATCTCGAAGTATGCCTGAAAGATAATATTTTATTAGTTTTACAATTATAACAATACCGAAAATTATTAAATTTTACGATAAAGAAATTAAGTTTTTTAAATTACTCACCGAAGCCGCGTTGTTAACCACCCTTTTAATTTCTTCCGGCACATCAGCCCACCGGGTTCACAACATAGGGACTCTATCCCTAATTATTGCCCCCACGCAACCTGCGTAATAGCGGCGTTTTTTCCCCTGAACCTCCTGATTAGGGGGTTCGTTGATCTGGATCCTCCCCCTGCTGTCAACAGTTATCCTGAGCGTGTCAAAACATATGACACCTCTCGTATTCGGCCTTGAACTGCTAGCGGCTGTCCCTATCACATAAACGACGATTGGTTAATAAAATTAAATATTAGTGCGTTAATTTTAATAAAAAATTTAATTAATAAAATCAAATGTTACCTGAACTGGATGACCCGTCTGTCGACTTTCCTTTTCTCCTAGCCGAAATCAGGAGGTCAGGTCTCTCAAATGGCTCCTGATGGTATGCCTCTGCAACACTCACGTACTGAGGCATATCAGGCCATATGGGCACACCATGAAAGTCGACCTCGGGTATCGCAGGAATGTTGTACGGGAGGTAGAGCTGATTTGGGAGAGTACGCCCCTCAGTCGAGTCAGCAGCAGACGTTGCCGGACTCGTCATCGGCTCCCGATTAACCTCAGGCATACGGACCTGAGGAACGTCTGGAGCTATCTCGTCCTGAAATAGCTGCCTACTGAACCTCGGAGCATCTGGCCCGAGAGGAGGACGTGAACTGCTCGACGGCCGCCCCGCCTGGAGAAGGGTCTGGTGTCGAGAACTCACACTCCTCCGCGGCTGGGATGAATCCACAGTCCTCCGCGGCTAGGATGAATCCACACTCCTCCGCAGCTGGCTGGTGGTCCTCTCAGGCTGGCTAAGTGTCATGTCGGAGTCTGCGGAACCGGCAGAACTTCCAGAACCCCTAGATCTGGAAGAACGACGGCCTCCGAATAACTGTCTGAGTGCATCGGCCATCTGTAGCTTGAGGCATTAATACATTAATTAATATTAAATTATATTACATTAAATAACAAATTCTAATTAATATAATAACCAATAATACTAACATATTTCAAAACATACTAACAAATTAATATTTAAATTTTAACTAATTTTAAATAATACTAACCATTAACCTAAATATAACTATTTATATACAAATATAACTATATTTCATTATTAACATATATATAAATACAAATAACCATTTATATATTAACAAAAATATATAAATGGTTATAATTAGACTACCAATTTATATATATAATTAATTTAACAATTTATATAACAATTTATATAATTAAAATTAAATATATAACAATTTATATAGTTTAACCGACGAAAATTATATTTCGTCGGCTATGCTTTGGAAAATCAGCAGCCGTTGGATCTGAGCCATCCAATGGCGGACAATAAGCGGATCGAAGCAGTTTAACCGACGACATATAATTTTCGTTGGCTAAACTGTTGGTCAAACCACTAAGTCAAACCTCTAAACGCTTTAGAACGGAAATTAGTCTAGTTAAACGACGGTTTCTGGCCTCACTTTCAACAGATAATAGTTTCAAATCAATGAGACGCAACTAATCGTATAAAAATTGTACAAAATTGATTTAACGAACGTCAGGCTACCCATAGGAAAACGGAAGTAAAAAACAGTTAACCGCAACATTCGGCACACAGATTTTGTCGAAATCTTGTCATTTTTCAACCGTAGACGTATTTCATTATTTCGGTCATATCTTATTTGACGACATATTTGCATTTGAAGAGTGTACATATAGTAACTATTTGAAACTATACATTTACTTAAACACTTAATAAACAAGTTAAGGAACATTAGTGCATATGTTCTGATTTTGAATCTAAAAGTTTAGAAAATCTATTCTTACCGTCAGATATCACTGTTAAGATTAAATACATGTATGAAAAAAAATCCAACTACATCTGACAAAGGTAAAGGCTCGATCGGGACGGTCAACCGGGTGAGTCAACCCTTTAAACGCTTAGAAATGGTAATTGGCCTGTCTAAATGACGTTTTTTTGTCTGACCTTCAATAGATAATAGTTTCAAATCGATGAGACGCAACTAATCGTTTAAAAAATTTTCTCAAAATATTTACCGAACGTCAGGCTACCCATAGGAAAACGGAAGTAAAAAACAGTTAACCGCAACATTCGGCACACAGATTTTGTCGGAATCTTGTCATTTTTCAACCGTACACGTAGTTCTTTATTTCGGTCATATCTTATTTGACGACATATTTGCATTTGAAGGATGAAGCAATGGGTTGTCGATAGTGAAAGAAAATGGAAGGTGGTCTTTTTTTGTTTTTTTTTTATCATAGCCGACGAAATCAAACCTAGTACTCGTCGGCTATTCTTTTGTCGTTTTGTGTCTAAAATAAAATATGTATTTTTCAATATAGTTTTGGCCGACGAAATCACGCATTTTTCGTCGGGTATAATTAGTATAGCTGACGAAATAATGCATTTTTCGTCGGCTATTCTGTGAAAAAAATAAAAAAATCAGTTGTGTTACACCTCTCGTACCCATATGTCCTGTTCATATATAACCAAAATTGAACATAAAAAAAACAGAAACCCAGCAGTCAACATATTTCAAATTTTTTTTTAAGGGGTTTGGAACCCAGCCTAGCTGGGAGGCTCATCCCCACGCCCGTTCATTAGAAATGAGTGGATTACAAATGAAAGGATTACATCATCTAAATTACTTAATCCGTCGGATTGTAATCGGAATCATCGGATGAGTCTTCTTCGGTTTCTGAATTGCTCGATAGGGGTAATCTATGTCTTTCCTCACCACTAGAGTCCTCGTTAGTTTCTTCATTTGGATCAACATCAACAAGCAGTGGCTCTTCACGTTGAATTCGCACCGGCGTGTCTAGGCGAATAAAAGAGGAGTCAGGAATACCGTTTGAGTTGGGCTCTTGATACGCGGTGCCCCCTTCCTCGTTCTCTTCAGCCACTCCAAGTGTAGACGCCCGGTAAATGTTGCGATGATGGATAGTGTTGACTACTTTCCACGGGTCACCCTTGGCGAGATCATCAAGATAAAACACTTGTTTCACCCATGTGGCTAAAACGAATGGGTCGTCCGCATACCATGATGTACTAGTGTTCACAGAAGTTATGCCGTATTGATCGGTTTTCATGCTCTGCGGCCATGTGTCAAACCATCTACACTTGAAAAGGTGCACTTTCATGCCTTCCCCATAATGCAGTTCCACAACTGAATGGAGAACACCGTAATAGTCAACTCCATCATCCCCACCATGTGCCATAACCCCTGAATTTTGTGTTTTCAGTCTGGGGTCTCTCTCTTCACATCGAAATAACACACCATTCACCTTGCACGTCGCATAAACTTTTGAATAGACCGGCTTCATCGCCAGAAGTCTGAGTTCGTGCGACCAATTTGGGTGATTATCATTTTTAATAAGGTCCATCTGCAACCATCAGAATCAACTATAAATATGAATAATTATACACAATAATATATAAATACGTATAGAATAATGTTAAAGTTACGTACCCAGCGGCCGAAATACTCTGCAAATATCCGATTGTGGTAATCGAGATCACCTCCTACTTGTTCACAGTTTAGATGCATGTTCTTCCAAAACTGAACTTCTAAACAGTTAATTAGTACCCACCAAAGTGCAATGGCTACCTCATAATCTTTCAACATGTAGGAAACTGACATTTTTCCACCGAGTACAACATCGTCGGAGAGTATGGAAAGATTGAACTGTGAAGGTACATCTTCCGGTATGCTTTCCTGTAACTCTCCTAAATATAGTTTCATGTAGGTGACGCACTCGTGCGCAATATATGCTTCAGCTATACATCCTTCAGGTGCGGATCTGTTTTGGACAAAATCACCATATTGTCCAAGTTGCCTATTGTTGACAGTAGCCACAGAGAGGCTACAGCAAGCTGATGGAGGTGTTATCCAAGCACAAAATACCTGCAAAACAACTACATACAAATAATACCCTTCTTGTGTCGAGTGTAGTATTGACAAGTAGGGATCGTTCTATCCGGGGAAATCAAGGGCTTTCAATTACACAAAGCATTGTATTAAAGGGGGTTGTCGAAATTTTTAATTATTATTTACTTACTAGTTTACGAAAATTAAATCCTAGATTACTATATAAAATTGATCATCACCTTTCACACAATCACCAAACACAAATCTCATTATACATGCAACAAAATTAAAACAAGTAATAGGGGCAGCAAACATAAAACGATTTCAAGATTAATTAAGTTCCAATTTAATTAGGGCCAACGCAGCTTATCCTAATTATTCAAGACATCATAAGTATTTAGAATCCGAAACGCGCGCAATCCTAAACATGGTACTAATCGGTTTAATAACACAACGCATGTAAATTAAACACAAAAAGCACATAAGCACATATTGTCGAATTGGAACATGTTAGCAAGTATGGCGTCACCCATCTCACATCGACATGTAAATTTCCATAATTACTCTAACCCTTAGATTAATACATATCAAAACCAACAACGCGTGTGAATCAACATGTATTAAATCGGCATATGAATTCAACATCTAGATAACACTCATGGCCTGCGAATGCATCTAGACATCTCCTTCGGTTCCACACGAATTAAGAAAATAAACCTAATTAAATCAAGAACACATTCAAAACCTACTGCCCATACAACATATTTAATCATATCACATGCATAAATCGGCAATCATATATAAAATTCCCAAACATTTATAACAAAGATCCAAAGATCCCATATATGATTATCAATACCGAAAATAAATTCAGAAACCAAAACATACTTCATAGACAAAGTTATGTTTAAATACAAAGAAACAAAAACCAATAGAGTACAATCCATGTTACAACCTTGATAAAGATTCGGCAAGAATTGGTGAATGATGATCGGATTGTTGGTAGAATATGGTGGATTCGGCCTTGGTTCTTGGTATGAAATTTGTGGATTTATTTTGGCAGGGATTCGGTAAGGATTTTGTGGAGAGAGAGATGATGATTTTCTGTGCAAAAGCCTTGGTATATATAGAGGAAGTAACCTAGAGAAGCCAGCCACAAACCAAAACCGAATTGGTTTAGGTTTCCTTGATTTTCTGAATTCGGCAGAATGACCTCCGTGCATTGATTACGTCATAACTCTCTCTAGAAAATAGCTATTGAGGTGATTCCAGTTGGGTTGGAAACTAGACTCCCGTAGCTTTCTATCCATATAAGGCTAGAATTCTGATTCATTGTAAGCTGTCCGGGAGAGTTCGTGGAAGTTGGATGACGTGCACAGGAATTTTCCCGAAATTAATCAAGATTTGTTGCGATTTTCTTCCTCTATTTTCTGCCGAAAATTCCCAAGATAATGACTGAATAATTGAGCAATATCTCTTTAGGTTTTCCATGAATTAATTCAGCCAAAAATCTTGCACAAAGGATGGAACTCGGTCCACATTCGTAAGCCAAATCCATGTAGAACTCGGCTTGCTTCTTCTTTTCCATTCCGAAATTAATCTTTTCTTTTCTTTTTTAATTCAGCCAAATTTTTCATGGATCAATGCTTGATGGACTGAATAATGGACTAGGCTCATAACTCATTTGGACAATTTATCCAAGAGCTAGCCGTAGCTTTCCCTAGTTGAGCCAGGAAAGCATCCTTTGTATCTTCTTTTCCTGCTTGCATCAGGGAAACTTCTTTTCTTTTGTTCTTCGACTTCTTCCTTGAAAGGATGACTCTCTAATGCTCCAATATGTTCAGTAGCTCATCACTTACAACCTTGGACACGAAATTGTTGTAGAAAAATAGAAATCCTTCAAAACGGGCAGCAGGTTCTTCATCTCGGCAGATCTGACCTTCTTGCATTCAAACCGGCATAACTCTCTACTTAGGAGAGCTTTTTCTGCGATTCCAGTTGCATATGAAACTAGACACACAGGGCTTTCCAACGGCGTATGGCACGTTCTCTGGTTCCAAGCGATGTGTCCCACAGAAATTCCGGAAGTCAGGACACAGTCCCAGGAAAATCCTGGTAGTCCCTGGATAGGTTTGCTCAAACTGCCAAGTTGCAGCCTTCATTTGGGCGACTTCCCGAACTCCGATTGATCTGAAATTTTGACACAATATACTTTAGCTTGCCAATTATATGCATACCAAATTTCATCAAATTTGGAAAAGGATAGATCAGTGTAGCACGAGCCTCAATATCACGAAAACAACATAAATTTCATTTTTTTTTGCTCAGATTTCTATACTTAGTCATTTTTCTGATTATTAAGCACACTTTCTCCAAAACTCTACCAACATGACACTAAACTAAATTATGACTCAATCTTACTCTAAATAGACATAACAAAGCATAAATAAGGGATAATACACATTAATAACGTCGCACATTGTGCTCTTATCACAAGCCCACAGACCCGCAGCAAGTGCACCAGGGCCCGGCCCAAGGCTCGGGACCGGATCACCAGCACCCGGCCTCGGGGCCCAGCACTCTATCGTGCCTCCAGGGACCCTGGGGCCGGGGGCGCCAGCCTGCCAAAGAGGGCACCAGAATGTACAAACAGAAGGGAACCAGTCCCACATCGAAGGGTGAGGCCAGCCCTCACCCCCAACCACCTATATAAGGGCCCCAACTACCCTCTTTATTAGGTAACTTATCTCTCTCCCTGCTTACATACGTGTCTTGGTTATATATATTCCAACTATACTAACTTAGGCATCAGAGAGGAGAAGACCGGCCCGCCCGGTATTCCCCTTAGTGAGCAAGATTGCAGGAGATCAAGTTGGATTCATCGAGTATCTGCTAGGCCCCCGGGTTTAGGCAGAAACAATTGGCGCCGTCTGTGGGAAGCTTGAACGAAAAGCCGTGTAAGCAACACCGTTGGGAGAGAATTCGGAAATGAGTCGAGAGAAAGGTACCGCCGAGGAGGGACGTCTTGCAGTAGTGCAGACGCTCACCTCCACCCCAGCCATCACGCTGGAGCCGCGCGGCGACCGGGGCAACGGTCAGGATGGAGGGAGCTATGGGGGACCATCCGGCATGCCGGATCCCCACCGCGACAGCTCGCGCGGGAAAGGCTCGGCACAGGAGGAAGACAGTCCAGAGCGACGGGGCTTCTCCTTGACGTTCTCAGATGATCCAAGCGATCGATCTGAGAGCCCGGACCGGGACCCTACGTACAGCCCTGGTCATAGCAGTATGGCGGGAGAGCTACGGGCAATGGCCGCAGAGGTCAGTCATCTAAGAGAGGAGAGCGAAAGGGATAGAGCCAAGTCCAACGCCCGATACGAAGAGATGGAGGCGGTGAATACTGCCCTAGTGGCCGCCCTGGAGAGGGGACAGCAGCGTAGTAACGCCATGGCCGAGGCGCAGGCGACACTCCCACCGATCCAACCTCAACACATCGAAGCAGGGCAATCTTCGGGCGGTCGGCCCGGGGACCCCGTGCGCAAAAAGTAGCCAGCCGGCGCAGGCCCGCCGAAGAGCACGACAACCTACCACCAGCCCGGCGCTTCGTCAGTGGATGAAGTTGGAACTCCGACCGCACGGGCGCTGCAAATGCTAGCCAACACCGTGTCGGATTTAAAGGCCCAAATGGAGGCCAACGAGAGAAGAGCCGCGCGGCCGATGGAGGGCGCCCGGTTTAATGAGCGCGTGGGCCCTTTCTCGCACCGGGTCATAGAGTCGGGAAGATATGGCAACCAGAAGTCCCTCAAACTCACCTATTCAGGGTCCGGTTGCCTGTATCAGCACCTGGACAGTTTCCGGTCCCAAACCTGCGCCAAGGGATACTCCGATGCAGTCTGCTGCAACATCTTCCAGGAGACTTTGTCTGGAGAAGCGCTCAGCTGGTTCTACGAGCTTCCAGTGAACTCGATCGAGGCGTTCGAGCAGTTAGCCGACCGGTTCGTAGGCCGCTTCATTCTCCGAGTCGAGGGAGCCCGGACGTCGACCATCCTCTTCAACTGCATACAAGCCCCCGGAGAGGAACTGAGAACCTTTGTCAACCGCTGGCAGACGGCCACGGCCGGAGTTCGGAACCTGGACAAGGGCATCGCCGAGATGGCGTTTAAGCAAGGGCTCCGAGCGGGTAAGTTTTCCTACGCCGTCCGGGTAGAGCTCCCGCAGGGGTACGACGAGTTGATGGCTATGGCCATCCGGCATGCCCAGGCCGATCATGAGACCTACGGGCACCACCTACTGAAGAGGAAGCGGGATGAGCAGCAGGAAGACCATCCCCGGGAGGAGAACCCTCCGCCCGGCCAGGAAGCCAAGCCCAGTCAGCGGACCGAGAACCGCACCGCTCGACCCAGCCGGAACGCCAATAGCAGAAACTGGCCACAGCGGCAGCAGAGGCCCTATTCTGATAGACCCCAGGCCGAGCACAAGCCGGCGCCGTACCGCCAAGAGCGCCCCCTGGCGATCATGCCAGCACCACCGGCCGGTCAAGAAGTCTTCACCGCTCTCACCACTTCCTACGAGGATATCCTACTTGAGAACGGGAGCGTCATTCCCCCACCGCCCAAGAGAAAGTACCCGAAGGGGAAACTTACAACGGCGCAAACGGGCAAGTACTGCTCTTATCATGATGAGGCCACTCACCGAACAAATCAGTGCTGCGCTCTCAAGACAGCGGTGCAGGGTTTGATCGATAAAGGCCAGCTCCAGCGGTACGTAGGGGAAAGAAGAACAGACCCCGACCGGGAACGGACCAGGCCTGGTAAACCCGCTAGCCTTGAGCGGTTAGTTTGGCATAGTTCACGGCTCAACCGTTGTAAGAACATATATATATGCAAACTACTTTTGAGAAAATTTCACCAGCTCTGCCAGTTCCAGTATATTCATATTCAAGCAAGTATACAAGCAGTAACCGATCCGGAAAGATTACAAGGAAAAGAGCAAGGAAAATCCTAAGGAGCCACGACTCCGCCTTCAGCAGGCAATCCGCTGGCTTCTCCTGCGGCACCCTCGTCGTCAACCTCAGTTCCGGTGTTGACTCTGGCCCGGGGAGACTCGGCACCGTTGGTAAAAGAATCCAAGTCTGAGCGAAGCGCTTCTTCCGACTGCCCCTCCACCGGCTCTTGATGGATGTCCGACTGCTCATGGATATCTCCTTCAGCAGCAGTCGGCATCAGGGAAGTGTCTAACCATCCCCTCCCCGCCCATTCCGTGTACGCATCCGAGATGCCCTCCTCCCTGGCCTTCACCAGAAACTCCAGGAACTGATCGCTCTCACGGTATTTGAGAACGACCCGCTCGTAGAGTTCCGGGTCATCTTCCCCGGTCGGAGCAGCAGAGGCGGCGCGCAGAGCAGCAGCTCCCACTTGGAGATCGTCCACCTTGGCTTCCAGCTCGGCCCTCTCCTTCTCCAGGCTCCGGTTCTGCTCCTCCAGCTTCTTGGCCCTCTCCTCCGATCTGGCCTTCTCCCGGTCCGAGCGGGATTTCTCCACCTCCAGGCGCTGTCGGGCCTCCGATAGAGCAGCTATCTGTCTCTTCAGCTCCGACAGCTCCTCGCTCGCATCCGGTTGGTACAGACTGTACAACAACTGCACAACATCAAGGACAGTTAGTCAAGCCGCAAACGAAAACAAGCTACAAGCAGTGTAGTGATTCCGTGCGGTACTTACCCGAAGGACGGATTCCTTGCATTTTGGGCGATTCCCGCCCGCCAGGGCTCCAGCAACCCCGGGTCTGTCCAGCCCAAGACCGGCCAAGTCCGCCGCCACTTGCCGGGCAAGTGCACTATCCGGGCTTCCCCCCGGTGCCTCCGCAGTCATGGGACTACTCTGCCGGGCAGCAGCAGCGGCCTTCTCCCCGGCAGAGTTAGCTTGCGCGCCGCTGGTTATCCTGAACCGTTTGGCCAGGTTCTCCCGTGCCGACCCACCAGTGAGCGTCACCAGCGCGGAGGAAGGAATGTCCCCGCCCTTCCGTTTCTCTCCCCGGCCTTCCGGAGAAGAAGATCGTGCGCTTACCGGGGCGACGCGAGCCACGTGCGGCACAGACACCGGCCGGTTGGGATCCTATTCACTCCACCGGGAACCCTAACTGACCCTCCGGTAGCCTTGCCCCTTCCAGGTACCGCATGGGGCGCGGTATGATGGGTCTTCACCCGCTTCAGGACATAGGCGCCGTCATCAACGTCCATGACCCTCGGCTCCGCATGAGTCGTGAGCCGGCCGGACTCCTCGTCCACCGACGTCCGCGAGACGGTCTCGCCTTTCTCCTTCAGCTTGTTGAGGAGGTCTTCCCCGTCCATTGAAAGAGTGGTTTCGGGCTTGATAACCGCCCGGGAAGATGCACCTGCAAGGAAGGCAAACAGTTAGCATTTTGCAAAACTAGCACAAGATATCACCGCTAAAGGGCCTGCTACGCACTAGGACCCTGCCCGAGTTGGCAATATTCCAGCACTTCTCGCCGGATGAAGTTGAAAGAACTCCGTTCCAGGTCGTCCCAGCATCCGAGTATGGTCGAGATCCTCTCATGCTCCAGATCAGATAGCTCGAACGACTGGTCGCCAATGGGTTGGAAGGCGCCAGGAACTCAGTACATTTTACTCCTCGCCTGCCACCTCCCGCCCACCATCACCACCTTCTTTCTCCAGCTATTGTCTACCCATGAAGGCATATGGGTGACGATCGGTGGAGGTTTCCGGGCATTGAAGGACAGGCAACCTCGGGACCCCTGCTTCCTGGAGTACGACAGCCTATACAAGGACCGGAACTCGTTTACCGTTGGTATATTCATTCCGAAAAACTCGTACAAGCAGCCGAGGCTCAGTAGTCGCCTCCACTAGAGCCCAGGAAGCTGCGCGGGCGATACTTGCAGCGCACTAAGCATATACTGCACGAAGTTTGGCAGCGGGAGCGAGAGTCCATGCCGGAACTGGTCCTGATGCGCGGCAACCCAACCTGCTTCAGGGTTGCAGGCCGACTCTCCAGGATTCAGGGGCCGCAGCAGAACTTCATCCGGGATACCCCACGTTTCCCGGAATGCTGCAATCTCTCCAGGGGTCATGCTCCCCTCCTGTTCATCACACACCACAGCATACTTCCCTCTGCCAATGGTTTAGCTCGCGGCCGGAGCATCTGCAAGGCGCACCCCGTGCGGTATTTCAGTCTCCGAGGATTCAGCCCCGGAAGACGAAGACGAGGACGGAGACGAAACCCTGCTCCCGGAGCAGTCGGCGACTTCGGTCTCCGGGGATTCCGAACTGAGCCAGTCATCTAACCTCTCTGCATCATCCACGAGGGGACCCCTGGCAGCCGATTCGGAAGCCCGGTCAGAACCCGAAGATGACATCTTAACCTAGGGGAAGAAAACAAAACCCTAGCGCTCGTCAGCAACAGGCTACAACAGCGCCTTCTACGGCCTCTCCCCAAGTTCGCCGCAGAGCAGTTCCGTCAGCGACAGAGATCCCTCCCCCCCCGCCGCAAAACAACAAAGCCAAAACAAGAACAACACCGGGGCAAAGAAATCAAGAAACTTACCGATTAGTATGCTCAACCGAAGACAATCCGCCCTGCGAAAACAGCGAGTAATGGTAGGAAGAGAGTAGGGAGCGCTCAAGAAAATGGATCTCGTGGGGCAAAACGGCTCAAAGTGATCGCCGGATTCCTCTCTTTCTCTTAGTTTCTCCAAAGCAAGAAGCAACAGCAGAAAGGAGAGCAGAAGAGGCCTTTTTATAGAGGGGACCAGTGCCCTAGGCAATTGAAATCCCTCCAAAACAAGTAATCACAGCAACTCAAACGCCTGCGAATCCAGGCCCTCCATCTCAAGACCGCCCTCTGCTGACACGTGTCCCAGCATTGGTAAACTGCCCATGCCATCATAACTGACGGGACTGATGGACTTCCTCCTTAAATGCATGTCAGCCACTTGTCCCACACGCTGGCGACAGGAAGGTAGGAGCGGGAACCGAGGAGTCAGGCCCTCCCACACTTCCCCAGATCCCACGGTTGCACACCATCTTCTTCGTATATCTTGAAGACCTCTCACCAGTGGTAATCATCCAACCGCTTCGAGAGCACCCATCCGGGTACGAGCCATCCGCCCGGCACCATGGCAGTTCACGGTTATGATCATTCAACCGGCTGCATGGCTTCTTCGTATATCTTGAAGACCTCTCACCTGTGGTAATCATCCAACCGCTTCGAGAGTATCTATCCGGGTATGAGCAATGGGGGACCCGTCTCGATATGACAGGACGCCCGGTCGAGGTTCGCCCGGCACCATGACAGTTCACGGTTATGATCATTCAACCGGCTGCATGGCTTCTTCGTTGCATATCACCGGAGGACTCGTATCGATATGGCATGTCGCCCGGTCGAGATCCGCCCGGTCCGTAGCAGTTTGCGGTTAGGTATCATTCAACCGGCTGCACGCCATCCTACTGGAGACCTCGTCTCGATATGGCATGTCGCCCGGTCGAGGTCCACCCAGTTACATCTCTCTTGGGCGACTCGTCTCGATATGGCAGAACGCCCGGTCGAGATCTGCCCACCGGTTACGACGCATCCAACCGGCTCGAGAGCATATTCCGGGAATAGGATCCACTTGGCCCCATGGCATTTCACTGGGGGACTCGTCTCGATATGGCAGGACGCCCGGTCGAGTTCCGCCGGGTAACATGGCTGACCCCGGTCATGATAACATTCGACCGGCATGGGCTTTATACACCCGGGTGAGTTTACATCTAACCCATGTACGCTTGTCCAGCAGGATAAAAACCCTGCATCGCACCAGCTGCGGAAAACGGGGGCTGCACGGCGAGCCTTGTCACCTTAACGCCACCCTCCTACCGGGAATCCACCCGGCCCCATGGCATTTCACTGGGGGACTCGTCTCGATATGGCAGGACGCCCGGTCGAGTTCCGCCCGGTACCATGGCTGACCCCGGTCATGAGAACATTCGACCGGCATGGGCTTTATACACCCGGGTGAGTTTACATCTAACCCATGTACGCTTGTCCAGCAGGATAAAAACCCTGCATCGCATTGAACCGCGATCAACATGGGGCTGCACGGTGAGCCTTGTCACCTCAACGCCACCCCCCTTACCTCAACGCTTATTCAACACAAGCTGAGAAGAACTAGCAAGTGTTCATCGGTGCTTCAAACAGCCCGCAACACCGGGGTAATCTCCCTGCAGCCTAGCAATATGGGACTCGTCTCGATATGGCAGAACGCCCGATCGAGCTCCCATACTCCTGGACTCGTCTCGATATGGCAGAACGCCCGGTCGAGATCCAATACTGAAGTTCACCTGAGACCCGTCTCGATATGGCAGAACGCCCGGTCGAGGTCCCATGAACTTCACCCCGTCCGCTTTGGCAGATTGCCCGGTAGAGGCTCAGTGAACCCCGCTTTGGCAGATCGTCTGGTAGAGGCTCAGTAAACTCCGCTTTGGCAGATCGCCCGGTATAGGCTCAGTGAACTCCGCTCCGTTTCGATTTGGCAGATCGCCCAGTTGTGACCCAGTGAAGCTCTGCCTCGTACCGATAGGGCAGAGTGCCCGGCCGAAATTCCATGCACATCTCTTGCATGGAGGATTTCAACGCCTCATTATCATCCCATGCACAAATCTCTTGCATGGCGGATTTCAACGCCTCATTATCATTCCATGCACGCATCTATTGCATGGCATCATGGCATCATCTCATACACTCTCCGGGTTCCACCCGGCTCCATGCTCATAACACCACAATACCTGAGCACAGTACTGATATTACAAACGTGCTTATAAACTATTGTTTCCCATCGGTAACATGTATTCACCTCGGTCACGCCCAATCTTTAACGCGGACTTGGGGGACTGGGCACCGGTAGGTTGGTAACCCTGCGGGTCTGCGGGACAAGAGCAAGACAGATTTAAGTCCCCATTCAAGATTGCACTTGACCGGGAACTTGGGGGACTTGTTAACAGTAGCCGCAGAGAGGCTACAGCAGGCCCACAGACCCGCAGCAAGTGCACCAGGGCCCGGCCCAAGGCTCGGGACCGGATCACCAGCACCCGGCCTCGGGGCCCAGCACTCTATCGTGCCTCCAGGGACCCTGGGGCCGGGGGCGCCAGCCTGCCAAAGAGGGCACCAGAATGTACAAACAGAAGGGAACCAGTCCCACATCGAAGGGTGAGGCCAGCCCTCACCCCCAACCACCTATATAAGGGCCCCAACTACCCTCTTTATTAGGTAACTTATCTCTCTCCCTGCTTACATACGTGCCTTGGTTATATATATTCCAACTATACTAACTTAGGCATCGGAGAAGAGAAGACCGGTCCGCCCGGTATTCCCCTTAGTGAGCAGGATTGCAGGAGATCAAGTTGGATTCATCGAGTATCTGCGAGGCCCCCGGGTTTAGGCAGAAACACCTATAAATCAAGTTTTTAAAGTGTTATGATAATACATTAATACTAAATCACATATATTGATGAGGAAATTAACATAAGGTGTAAAATACGTACCTTTCTATCGGATACATCCAAGTGAAGTGCACAGGACCGGTAAGCAACAACTGCCGAGGAAGATGGATCATGAGGTGAGGCATGATGTCGAAAAAATTTGGAGGAAATATCATCTCAAATTTACACATGATATGAACGATGTCTTGTTGCATTTCCCGAAGGTCAGATTTTCTCACTTCCCGTGTGCAAACCTTCTGGAAAAATCTTGCCAACGCTACTAACGGCTCCACAACGTGACGGGAAAGGAACGGTCGAATGAAAACAGGGAAGAGACGTTGTAGCAGGATATGATTGTCATGACTTTTCAACCCGTAAAGATTGTTGAATTGTCTGTTCACACACTTGGCTATATTTCCAGCAAAGCCTGAAGGATACTTGGCCCGACTTATCCAATGGAAAATTTCTGATTTATGCTCAGGCTTGACGGTATAAGGAGCTTGAGGCATTTTTCTCTTCCCTTTTTTCAACCATAGTTGTTTTTTTATATTCATGTTTTGCAGATCAGTGCGAGCCTTAGGACCGTCTTTCGTCTTCCCCTCCAAGTTCAGCGTTGTGCCCACCACACTTTCAGAAACATTTTTTTCTATGTGCATAACGTCTAGGAAGTGACGGATCAGCAACTCACATCAGTACGGGAGTTCCCACAATATGCTCTTATGTGTCCAGAATTTGTACTCCTCAGGTCTTTCAGGTATTTCCGCTACAATATCCGGATGATTGCTGAGGGGCCCAAAATCGTACTCATTAAGCACTGCTAAAATTTCTCTTCCCGCCCATTTCTGGGGGGACCACCGTGTTCTTCGGTTCCATCAAATGCGGCGAACTCGTAACGCCAGTGGTGATCCGCCGGAAGGAACACACGATGACCCATTCTGCATATCTTGTTGCAATGAGGGGTGCTCCCATAATCGCTGAGGCACTCTGGACAAGCCTTGTATCCCCTAACAACGCTGTCCGACAACATCCCATAAGCAGGAAAATCACTGATGGTACCAATAACCATGGCATACATCTGGAACGTCTCCTCCTTGTACTTGTGAAAAGTGGGATGACCAACGTCCCACAATACCTTAACATCTTCAATCAATGGTCTCATATACACATCGAGACATTTCCCTGGGTAACCAGACCCCGGAATCAACAACGTCAACATATTATATTCCTTCTTCACGCACATCCACGGAGGAAGGTTGTAAGGTACCAAAACCACCGGCCATATACTGTATGAAAGACTCATGATGCTGAAAGGGTTGAACCCGTCGGTTGAGAGCCCGAGCCTGATGTTTCTGACATCTGACGCAAAATGAGGAAACTCATTGTTTATATGCTTCCAAGCCGCTCCGTCAGAGATGTGTGTCATGATATCTACGTCTCCCGCGTCCCGCTCACCGTGCCATCTCATAGCTTTTGCGGTGGTTTTTGACATGTACAACCGCTCAAGCCTATCTCTCAATGGAAAATACCGAAGCACTTTCACAGGTTTCCTATTGCCTGCTCCCGTCAACTTATATCGGTCAGACTGACATATCGGACATGCGTCAAGGCTAGCAAGGTCATTCCCTTCTGCATCTTTACCCCAGAAGAGAATGCAGTCAAATGCGCATGCATGGATCTTAATGTAAGAAAGCCCTAGATCTTTGAGGATACTTCGGACCTTACGGTGATTGGTAGGATTACGATGACCCTCCTCCAACAACGAAGAAGTGTACTGTAGATATTCATCCACTTGCCTGATAGTCGATTTTGTCTCGACTTTAATCCTCATTACCTCCATCACACTTTGAAGAACTGTCTTCTCAGAACTTGAAGACACAGGGGTCTGTTGCAATGCAATCAGTTTGTTGTACTTGTCAAAGGCAGCAGTGTTGACGACTTGTGGGAAGGGCTGCACCGGGTCATGCATATATTGTTCCCCACGTACACCGCTTTCAAAAGGAAACACGTCGTTGACGAATGCCATTGTTGGATCGTTGGATGTACTACTACTGCCCGCCTAAAAAAACTGCCCATGATCATGCGATCCATCTAATGATGGCTCACCGTGATATATCCAACGTTTGTACTTCGGCCAAAACCCATTACTCTTTAGGTGCTCCCATACTGTCCTAATCGGAAATCGACACATATCACTGCGACACTTACATTTCTTGCACGGGCAATAATGGTAGTTTGCATTTTCCTCGACGAACTGCAAAAAATTCACAACTCATGTAATGTATCGTCGGTCATGTCTTGGAAGCGAAATCCAACTCTTATCCAGATCCATATATAGCCTGATAATAATATATATGTATAACTTTAATTAATAAGAAATTAATTAACACATACATATATATATTTATATATATATATATAAATCCTTAATAATTAATTACATTACAATATATATTATTATCAACATCAACTCATATATATATATATATACCCTTAACAACCATTATTTAAGTTACACTATATATCAACCATTATTTAAGTTAATTACACTATCAACAACTATTAATTAACACTAATTAAAATAACATCAAATTAAAGCACATAATTAAACTAAAACTCAAAATCAACTCAACTAAAACTCAAAATCAACATATATACATACATTCTAACACTAAAACAACAACAAAACAAAAAATCAACTCAACTAAAACTCAAAATCAACATATATACACATATACTTACCTATATATAGCTCCACAATGTAAGAGAGGACGGATTTCAACAATACCCACAGATTTTTCACTCTTTCTCCCGTTTTTCCCCTTTTTTTTTTGTTATTTTTGAAATGAGCAGCTGCTGCCGAGATTTGAAAATATATAGACTTATAGCCGACGAAAATACCAATTTCGTCTGTCAAACTTTCAAAAGTTGTCGTCGGCTAAAGTTTCAGAGAAAGGCCGACGAAAATCCAAATCGTCGACTATTCTATGGGAATAGCCGACGATTTTTTTTGTTTACCAACGAAAAAAGAAATCGTCGGCCGTACTATGGGAATGGCCGACGATTTGTTTTTTTTATCGACGAAAAAAAAAATCGTCGGCCATTCTTGGGAATAGCCGATGAAAATTTTAGGTCGTCGGCCGTTTTTTTTTTTTCGTCAGGAAAACCCTTTTTTCTAGTAGTGTAAGCGAATTTACAAAATATAAGATTGTTAATGTGACATAAAGTTAGTATAATTATACATGTTTAAGCGCATTTATAAAATATAAGACTTAAGAGTAAGTGTTGAAAACTAAGCGCGTATATTTTAATAAGTTTTGTAACATGAAAAAAAAAAAAAGTCAAGTGTTTTGATATATATATATATATATATATATATATATACAGTCCTTTTCCTGTGCGGACGTCTGCACGCACTGTTCACGGTGCGGATGCGGCGTTTCCGGCCACGGGGGAGGCGGCGACAGCGTATCCGGCCGGTGGGCTTTGCTCCCCCCACGCCGGCGACCCCGTCTGTGCCGGCCCGAGCTCCATCGCCGGCCGGCAGCCGCCGGAATCTGCAAAAATGCAGAAAAATGAACAGTACTTGTCATTTTTCTGCATTTTTGCAGATTCCGGCGGCTGCCGGCCGGCGATGGAGCTCGGGCCGGCACAGACGGGGTCGCCGGCGTGGGGGGAGCAAAGCCCACCGGCCGAATACGCCGTCGCCGCCTCGCCGGTGGCCGGAAACGCCGCATCTGCACCGTGCGGACGTCCGCACCTGAAAAAAATTCTATATATATATATATTTTATACATCTTATTAGACCTTAAATATATTTGCAACACACTAGTAACTATTAAAATAGTACAATGGCATATGCTAGTGTGTTTTGAAATATTTGTATATCCTATGTTTTGATTTATCTCATTAGATCTTACACGAAAGAAAAAAAATAAAGAAATAGATGTCCAGTGAGTGAATATGAGGTTGAATGGGTAAGTTATTGAAATATATGTGAATAACATATTTATGGTTATTTCGGTAATTTAAATGGAGGTCTAGTGAGTAAATGCTTATATTCAAAAGTCTAATAGAGGTGTAGAAAGTATTGGAGGTCTAATGAGCAAATGTGGAGGTCCCAATAGCAACACTCTAGAAAAATGGAATAAAATTGGCAAAATAACAAAACAATAAATTTTAACGAGATAAGAAAATGGGAACAAAAAAAAACATACAATGAAGGTATGAAGAAATGAAGGAGAAATGTGTGGTTAAAGGAAGAAGAAAATGGGGAAAATGGAAAAGCTTAACTAAATATGTGACTTATTGGAAAATATATTTGAGATTAATTATGTAAGATGTAGATTTGATTTGTATAGGATCTGAATTCATTGTAATAGTTTCTGTAAGGCTGTATTGCCTTTCTTGGTCTCCTAAAGATATGGAGATTTTTTTTCTGTACAAGTCTGTATTTCTGTATATAATGGCTGCCTATCAATGCAATAGAATCATTCAATCTAATTCACTTTTCTCTATGGTATCAAGAGCGGGTTGTTATACCTAGCTACTTCTTTTCTTTCTGCCGCCCTCGTTTTTTTTTTTTCTGTCTTCACCAAACTCAATGGTTGTCGACAATGTCATTTCTCATGCCTCAGGCGGCTCAGCTTCATCTATTGATGATTCTGCCCATCCTTTTTTCCTCCATCATTCAGACCATCCTGGTCTACTTCTTGTTTCCAAACGTTTGAATGGAGATAACTACACTTCTTGGTATCGTTCTATGAAAATTTCTCTCAGTGACAAAAATAAAACCAGTTTTATCATTGGTAAAATCCAGGAACCTTCTAAGGACTCAATGTAACGACATGGTGTTGTCGTGGCTTCTCAATTCTCTTGAACCAAATATAGCAGACTCCGTCCTCTCATGTGCCATCCCTCATGCTGTTTGGGAAGACTTGCGGAAGAGATTCTCGTTGGGCAACGCTCCCTGCATATTTCATATCCAGAGAGACATATACAGAATTGATCAAGGCCAATCTCCTGTTGCTGCATACTACACCAAGTTGAAGGGACTTTGAGATGAACTGGCATCTTTTAATTCAATGACCTGCACATGTGAAAACAATGATCGTACCAAGATGATTCAATTTCTCATGGGACTCAATGAGTCTTATTCAGGTACGTGTGGTCAAATTTTATTGATAAATCCATTGCCATCAGTTCGTCAAGCATATGCTTCTGTTGTCCAAGAAGAGAAGCAGCGTGAATTAGCATCAAATATTATTATTCCGTCCAACACAGCAGCCATGGCTGTTCGTGTTGAGCATACTAACATATCCAGGGGCGACAATGCAATCAACGTAGCAATCCTCGAAACCAGGAACCATTTGAATGCACTCATTGTGGTGACAAATATCATAGGAAGGCAACATGTTGGAAATTGATTGGCTATCCACCAGGTCATCCCAAACACAAACCTAAACAGTGACAAGGCGGCAACATCGGTTCTTCAACAAACTTTGGCCCTTCTGCTAATTATGTCAATCATGCTCCTTCCTTTGAAGAGCTCCAATCCACCATGCCGAACCTGACTCAAGATCAATATGTTCAAATCCTTACTGCCTTCAATCAAAGCACAGAAATCCCTCAAGCCAATGCAACGTCGGGTTCTGTTTCTGAGTTCTCCAAAGGTTTGTCTCTGGTTGCCCCAAACCGCTGGATCATTAACAGCGGGGCAACTCACCATATCACTTCCTCTTCAAAGTCCTTAACAACTATTAATTCTAATTCTTCTACACCACCAGTTTGTTTGCCTAGTGGGGATAAAGCAAGTATTACAGTCACTGGTGCTATTCGATTTACGGATTCATTCGAACTAAACAATGTCTTATGTGTACAAAGTTTCAAAGTGGATATTTTATCTGTTGGTAAGACAATTGATAATATGCATTATTCCCATGGACGGACCCAGCCCAAAGGCTATGTGGGCTTTAGCCCAAGTAGTTTTTGGAGAGTAGAAATTTTTTTTTTAGAAGACACAATGACCCTTCTGTTCGCCCAAGAAAACGCAGTGAATCATCCATTGTATTTCCATCATCACCGTCGATCAAATCTCCCAAACGCAGGTCTTGGAGGGACAAAAGATAATCACACCCCCAATTTCCATGCCCCAATTTCTATATTCTATACTTGTTTCTGAAATACCTCTCTTGGAGATTGGAAGTATAATGTGAAATTGACCTATGGTCATCAATTTTCTCCTAAGGTTTTATTTGACCGGAATCGCCTGCTGGAATCGGTCTCCCCTGCTGTTCAATCTGTGAGTTTAAAGTTCTGATCTTTGAAGTTCTGTTCTGTTCTTTTTGGATTGTCTGATCTTCTAGGTGTTAGTTCTCATCTGGGTTTGTTTGATTTTTTGCTTCTGGAATTGATGTTGTTTCTGATTGGTTGAAAATAGGGTATAAATAAATAGACTTCAATTAGAAATAGAAAAGTAACACAATTATAGACATGATAATCATTCTTACCTTGCAAAGATGGTTTTTACAAGGTAACGGTTAATTTTAATCTTTGTCAGGTACCTTGTCAATGATTAGGGTAGATGTGATAAATTATGATCGCAACACTTAAATATGGTTTTGGTGGAAATGAGAATGATGTTGAGTTTTAGTCATTATGATGTCAACCCTGATACTATTCAGTTTCAACTCCTTTTAGATTCTTTAGAAGAACTGTGTTCATGAATATGTGCTTCTATTAGAAACAGTTTTCAGTCCCAAATATTATTGTGAGCTTGAAACTTCCCTCAGTGTAATAAGTCTTGACCAAAAGAGAACTGGTGCTAATTAGAAATGATACTTCAGGGCGCACAAATTCAGCATGCCAGAACTTCACAATTAATATTGCGGCATACAAATACCAACACGCTTCTTATAAAGTGGGTGTTTATGCAGATTATTGTGTCTGTAAGGCAGTATAACAGTGTGATTCACGCCCTTCAGGAAATAGGAAAGAAAGAAGGTCTGGAAGGCCTATGTAGGTATTGATTGATCCTGTCCCAATTTCCATGCCATCTCCCAAGTAGATTGTTTCTGTGTTTGTTAATTTGCCTTACACGGCTGTTCTTTTTGTTAATCTGTGTTTGTGTGATTGTGTCCCCAAATCTCCCAAACGCAGGTCTTGGAGGGACTATGCAACCTATATATGAGGTAGACAAGCCGGTTCTAAAGTGGACTTGCGGTGTGTAAGGCAGCAGCCATCTCAAAGACTTCAGCCCCTATGTAAGGCACTGCAATTTGGTAGATTGTTGGCCGTCAAGTATTTTATTTTCATCAAGAAACATTAAAAAGTAGCTAATTTGAAATATTATGCATATTGTGATGTTATTTTATCCTTCAATTTTTATTGTTCTTAAATCTAGTCCTAGGTATATTCAATTCCTAGTTCCGCCCCTGATTGTTCCGTGACATTTTTTCCATCGTAGTGTATTTTGCAGGACTTGGTTACGAGGACGATGATTGGTGTGGGTAAGCGACGTGGTGACCTATACTACCTAGTGGCGTTGGCTTCCATTCCTCCATCTCATCGTTTTGCTTGCAATTTGACCATCTCCTCACATCTTTGGCACCGACGTCTAGGGCACCCCTCTTCAGCTCATTTACAATATTTAGCAAACAATAATCTCCATTTTATTTTTGATTCTCGTAATAAGTGTGATGTTTGTCTGTTGGCAAAACAAACTCGTCAACCTTTCTTTCCTAGTTCAATTTCAACTACCAGGTGTTTTTCCCTTATTCATTGTGACATTTGGGGTCGTTATAAGACTCATTCTCATTCAGATGCTCATTATTTTTTAACTATTGTTGATGACTTCTCTCGATTTACTTGATTGTTTTTTTTTTTTGCGTCACAAAATTTTAATTCGTCAGTTTTTCACCTTTGTTGAGACTCAATTTCATTCTAAAATTCAACAATTTCGCTCTGATAATGGAGCCGAATTTCTTTCACTACGGGTTTGTTTTTTGAATAAGGAGTTATTTTTTCAACATTCTTGTGTCTATACTCCTCAACAGAATAATGTCGTCGTACGAAAAACATCGACACATTCTTGAAACGGCTCATGCCCTCCTTTTTTCAATCTCATCTTCCTATTTCTTTTTGGGGGGAATGTGTTTTAACTGCTGTTTACAATATCAACCATCTCCCCACATTATTACTCAGCAAAAAGACACCATTTGAGTTACTCTACAACACACTTCTAGATTATTCTTGTTCGTACCTAAAACCCGTAGGCCTGGTAGAGACAGATGAATCCAAGTGTGATCTCCTGTAAACCTGCTCACTAAGGGGAATACCGGGCGGGCCGGTCTTCTCCTCTCCGATGCCTAAGTTAGTACAGGTGGGATGAATAGATAACTTAAGCACGTATGAGAAGCAGTTAGAGAGATCAGTTACCTATTAATGAGGGTAGTTGAGGCCCTTATATAGGTGGTCGGGCGTGAGGTCTGGCCTCACTCTTCGATGTGGGACTGGTTTCCTTCTGTTCGCACACCAAAGGGCAGCTCTGGTGACCTCTTTGGCAGGCTGGCGCCCACGGTCCTCGGGCCCCTGGTTGCAAGGTAGACTGCTAGACCCCGGGTCCGGGTGCTGGCGATCCGGTCCCGGGCCCTAGGCCGGCCCCGGGTACACTGGCTGAGGGCCTGTTGTAGCCCCTCTGTGGCTACTGTCAATAAGTCCCCCAAGTTCCCGGTCAAGTGCAATCTTGAATGGGGACTTAATATGTCTTGCTCCTGTCCCGCAGACCCGCAGGGTTACCAACCCAACGGTGCCCAGTCCCCCAAGTTCGTATTGAAGATTGGGCGTGACCGGGCGTTCGGTCAGAGGAGGCGTGGTGAGTACCTGTTAATGATGATGTGCGACAGTTATGAGTATGTTTGCAATACAAATGGTATTGTGCTCAAGTGTTGTCGTGCCATGAGCATGGAGCGGGGTGAAACCCGGAGAGTGCATGGGATGATAATGGGGCGTTGAAATCCGCCATGCAATAGATATGGAGCGGGGTGAAACCCGGAGAGTGCATGGGATCTCGACCGGGCGTTCTGCCATGTCGGGACGAGTCGAAGAGTGCATGGGATCTCGACCGGGCGTTCTGCCATGTCGGGATGAGTCGGAGAGTGCATGGGATCTCGACCAGGCGTTCTGCCATGTCGGGACGAGTCCCCCAAGTTCCCAAAATGAAATTGCTACCAACGGCGGGCCGGGAGTAGCCCGGTGGCTCGGCCCAGCTTGTGTTGGGATAAGCGTGGGATAAGACTGCTAGCCTGCGGGGAGGCCTGTTGGAGCGTGGAATAAGCCAACAGGTGCCCCGGTGGGTGTTGCGGTCATGTTGAAGCACCGTTTAACACTGGCTAGTTCTTCTCAGCTTGTGTTGGAATAAGCGTTGAGGTAATGTGCAGGTTTGTTAGCCTGCGGGGAGACTTGTTCTGTGTTAGAGAAACAATCTGCCCGGTGGGGTGGCGTGGAGGTGACAAGTCTCGCTGTGGAGCCCCACATTGATCGCAGTTCAGTGCGATGCAGGGTTTTTATCCTGCTGGACAAGAGTACATGTGTTAGATGTAAACTCACCCGGGTGTATAAAGCCCATGCCGGTTGAATGTTCTCATAACCGGTGTCATGCCATAGAGCCGGTTGAATGATACCTAACCGGTGAGATGCCATGGAGCCGGTTGAATGATACCTAACCGGTGAAATGGTCTCGAGCCGATTGAATGTTACCTAACCGGTGAGATGGTCTCGAGCCGGTTGAATGTGACCTAACCGGTGAGATGCCATGCAGCCGGTTGAATTATACCTAACCGGTGAACTGCCATGGAGCCGGTTGAATGATCATAACCGGTGAGAAGCCTTCGAGCCGGTTGAAAGATCATAACTGGTGAACTGCTATGGAGATGTCATGCAGCCGGTTGAATGATACCTAACCGGTGAACTGCCATGGAGCCGGTTGAATGATCATAACCGGTGAGAAGCCTTCGAGCCGGTTGAAAGATCATAACCGGTGAACTGCTATGGAGATGCCATACAGCCGGTTGAATGATACCTAACCGGTGAACTGCCATGGAGCCGGTTGAATGATCATAACCGGTGAGAAGCCTTCGAGCCGGTTGAATGATACCTAACCGGTGAACTGCCATGTAGCCGGTTGAATGATCATAACCGGTGAGAAGCCTTCGAGCGGGTTGAAAGATCATAACCGGTGAACTGCCATGGCTCTTGGGGAAGTGGGGGGGCTTGACGCCTCGATTCCCGCTCCTATCTCTCTTACCTGTCGCTCGTAAGCAGGACAAGTGGCTGACATGCATTTAAGGAGGAAGCCTATCAGTCCCGTCAATTATGATGGCGTGGGAAGTTTACCAATGTTGGGACACGTGCGAGTAGG
Source organism: Potentilla sterilis (assembly GCA_963682095.1). NCBI lineage: Eukaryota > Viridiplantae > Streptophyta > Magnoliopsida > Rosales > Rosaceae > Potentilla > Potentilla sterilis. Next base: position 28,667,320 of record OY821764.1, read on the forward strand.
GAGCGATCTGAGATAGAGGGTCTAGATTCGCAGGCATTTGAGTTGCCCTGATTGCGTATTTTGGGGGGATTACAAGCGCCTAGGGCATCGGACCCGTCTATAAAAAGGCCTCCTCTGCCTTCATAAGTTTCGTTTTGCTCTTGGCCCAGAGAGAAGAAGAGAAGGTTAGAGAGGAATCCGGCGAAAGCTATGTGGAGGTCCCCGCGACATCCGTTGCCTCAAGCGTTCTTGTTCTTTGCCTACCATTGCTCGGTGTTTTCGTAGGACGGACTTTCCTCGGTTGTGCATAGTAATCGGTAAGTCTTGCTTTCTTTGCCTGGTGTTTTTCTTTTTCTTTTTGGCTTTTTGCGGCGGGGGGGGGGGGGGGGGGGGGGGGGCGCTCTGTCGCCGACTGAGTTGTTTTAAGTGGGGCGTCTGCGGTAATCTTGGGGAGGAGCCGCAGATAGCGCTGTTGTAGCCTGTTGCTGACCAGCGGTGGGGTTTTGTTTTCTTCCCCTTAGGTTTAAATGACTTCTGCAAGCTCTGATGGGCTTCCGAATCGGCTGACAGACGTCCCGTGGTGGACGATGAGGATAGATTGGAGGAGTGGCTTGGTTCAGAATCCCCGGAGGCCGAAGCCGCTGACCGCTCCCGGGGCGGGGTTTCGTCTTCCGGGTCCTCGGGATCTGAGGAAATCCCGCACGGGGTGCGCTTTTCTGGCACTCCGCCCGTGAGCTACACCATCGGGAGTGGGGAAGAGGCCGTGGTGTGCGATGAGCCGGAGGGTAGTATGAACCCCGAAGAGATTGCCGCCTTCCGAGAGACGTGGAGTATCCCCGATGAGGTGGCGTTACGGCCGCTGAATCCCGGAGAATCGGCCTGTAACCCGGAGGCGGGTTGGGTTGCCGTGCACTTAGATCAATTTCGCCACGGGTTTTCCCTCCCGCTGCCAGATTTCGTGCAGTACACGCTCAGTGCTCTGCAAGTGTCTCCCGCGCAGCTTCCCGGGAACCAGTGGAGGCGGCTGCTGAGCCTCGGTTGCCTGTACGAGTTGTCCGGGATGAGCATGCTAACGGTGAACGAGTTCCGGGCACTGTACAGGATATCCTTCTCGAAGAAGCGAGGGTCCCGAGGTTGTTTGACCTTTAGCGCCCGACATTTCCAGCCTATCATCACCCATCTGCCTTCTTGGGTGGATAATAGCTGGAGGAAAAAGGTGGTGATGGCGGATGGGAAGTGGCAGAAGAGGAGAAAGATGTACCGGGTTCCTGGTGCCTTCCAGCCTCTTGGCGATCAGTCGTTCGAACTATCCGAGTTTGAGCGGGAAAGGATTACGACTATACTCGGATGCTGGGACGATCTTGAACGAAGCTCCTACAACTTCATTCGGCGGGAGGTGTTGGAGTATTGCTGTCTCGGGCGAGATCCCGGTGCGTAGCAAGGTTTAGTGGTGGCATTTCTGTTGACCGAGTTTTAAACACTAACCTTTTGCTTGTCCTGCAGGTGCATCTTGCCGGGCCGTCATCAAACCCGACAATACCTTATCCATGGACGGTGAAGACCTTCTCTCAAGGTTAAAGGAGAAAGGGGAGGCCGTTTCGCGGACCTCGGTGGATGAGGAGTCCGGTCGGCTTACCGTTCATGCCGAACTGAGGGCCATGGACGTTGAGGAGGACGCCTATATTCTGAGGCGTGTGAAGAGTCACCCTGCTGCACCCAAGGCGGGACCTGGAAAGGGCAAGACCACCGGGGGGCCACCAAAGGTTCCTGGTAGGGTAAACCGGATTCCGCACCGGCCGGGATCAGTCCCGCTAGTCACCAGGGTCACCCGGTCAGGCGCACAATCTTCTTCACAGGACAGCCAGGGTGAGAAGAGGCGGAGGGTCATGGACGTTCCTCGCTCTGCGCTGGTGACGCTGACCGGCCGGTCGTCAGGTGAGAACTTGGCGAAGCGGCTCAAGGTGGTCAGCGGTGCGTCGAGTTTCGTTGGGGACAAGGCTGCTGCTGCTCCAAACTCTGCCGGTCAGCAGAGTAGCCCCGCTCCTGCGGAGGAACAGAGGGAGAGTCTGGAGAGTCCCTTCGTCCGGAAGCTGGCGGCAGATGTGGCTGGCCTTGGTCTGGACAGACCTGGGGTCGCCGGAGCCTTGGCGGGGGAGAATCGCCAAAAGTGCAAGGAGTCGGTTCTCCGGGTAAGAATTGCTTGGTGCCATGGCACCGCTCGTAACTCGTTACCTTTGCGGCTTGCCTAATTGGCTCCATGTTGTTGTGTAGTTGTTGTACAATCTGTACCAGCCGGACCCGAGCGAGGAGCTGCCGGAGCTGAAGAGGCACATGGCCGCTCTGACAGAAGCCCGAGAGCGTCTGGAAGTAGAGAAGTCCAGGCTGGAGAGGGAGAAGGTCAGACTGGAGGAGAGGGCCAAGAAGCAGGTGGCCAAGCTGGAAGAGCAGGTCCGGAGCCTCGAGGAGGAGAAGGAGCTGGCTGAAGAGGAGAGGGCCGAGCTGGAGGCCACAGTGGATGAGCTCTAGGTGGGAGCTGCCGCTGTGCGCGCCGCCGCTGTCGCTGCGGCTGGAGAAGAGGACCCGGAACTTTACCAGCGGGTTGTCCTCAAGTATCACGAGAGCCATCAGTTCCTTAAGCTCCTGGAGAAGGCCAGGGAATCGGGTATCGCGGACGCCTACGTGGAGTGGGAAGAGAAGGGGTACATGGATACCTCTCGAATGCCGAAGGCCGGAGCTGATGAGAATATCCATGAGCAGTCAGATATCCATGAGCAGCCAAGGGCCCCAGCTACCCTCATTAATAGGTAACTGATCTCACTCACCGCTTACATACGTGCTCAAGTTATATATTCCAACTATACTGACTTAGGCATCGGAGAGGAGAAGACCGGCCCGCCCGGTATTCCCCTTAGTAAGCAGGTTGGCAGGAGATCACACGAGGATTCATCTGTATCTACCAGGCCCCAGGGTTTGTGCAGAAACAATTGGTGCCGTCTGTGGGAACGGTTTTGATCCACAAGAAAAGTTAACATTGCTCTACCAGGGAGTAGAGCCCGATCGGTCCTTTGAAAGATAGTTAAATACGCAGTCCAGAAGCCATGGAAGGAAGGAAGATAAAAACTGGCACCGAACGGTTGAAGGAGCGAATTCATATCCCCGACCGGGCCCAAAACACAGGGGCTGAGGTCGGTGCGAGGTTCGTCCTTTCTCCCGACCGAGACGGAAGATCAGGGCGAATTCAGATCCCCGACCAGGCCCGTAACATAAAGGCTGAGGTCGGTGCGAGGTTCGCCCCTTCTCCAGACCAAGACAGAAGTCACGATCGCCGAGATTCAGAGAACCCCGACCGGTATGGTGCGGGAGAGGAAATAAAGAAGATGAAGGCAGAAGTCGAGCGGTTGCGAGCAGAGGGTGGCCGAGACCAGCTAAGGGCAGATGCCCGGTGCCAGGAATTGGAAGCAGTAAACACCGCCTTATTAGTGGCCCTGGGAAAAGGAGGCCAGCCGGGCACTCCTCGGGCGGCGTCACGGCCCGCAAGCAAGGTTAGCGAGTTCCCGCACCTCGAAGTGGGACAGCCCACGGGAAGAAGAAGGACCGTGTATGTGCCCACGCCTCTCTTTTCGGAAGCTTTGAAAAACTCCGGTCCGATCGAGCTACCGTACCGCACGAGCCAGGCGTCAAGCGAGCAGGACAGTTCTACCGCAAGGACGCTCAAAACGCTCTCCGCCTCAGTGTCGGACATGAAGGACCGTTTAGACGCCAGTGAGAGGAAAGCAGGGCGACCGCGGGACAGTGCACGATTCAATGAGCGTATTGGGCCTTTTCCGCGCCGGGTTAGGGAATCAGGAAGGTCTGGTAGCCTAAGGCCCCTAAAACTAGCGTACTCGGGAACGAGCTGCCCGTATCAGCACCTGGACAGTTTCAAGTCGCAGACGGGCACAAGGGGCTATTCTGATGCCACGTGCTGCAACGTGTTCCAAGAGACGCTCTCGGGGGAGGCGTTGAGCTGGTTCTACGAGCTGCTAGTGGACTCAGTTGAAACTTTCGAACAGTTGGCGGACAAGTTTGTCGGCAGGTTTATCCTCAGAGCCAAGACAGCTCAAACATCAACGATCCTTTTCGATTGCATGCAGGCTGACCACGAACAGCTGCGCGCTTTCGTTAACCGGTGGCAAATCGCCACGGCCGGGGTCAGAAACCTGGACAAGAAGATCGCGGGGCCTTCAGTAGGGGTTAAGACCCGGAGAACTTTCGTACAACTTGCGAGTGCAGGAGCCGCTGGGGTACGATGAGCTGATGACCATGGCCGTCAGGCACGTTCAGGCGGACCACGAGACATATGGGGATAAGGTTCCCAAGCGGAAATCAGATATCCCACTACCACCAACTCCCCGTGAAAGCAAGACCGGGCGGAAAGATCACGACCATGCGCCCGCGACTAGCCGGATAGCCGAGGTGCGGGAGGATTGGCGACCCCGCCGGACCGGTGACAACAGTTCCCGGCCAGGGAGAAGACCACCGCTTGCGCGACCGGCACAGCCCTCGGCAGCTGCGCCAGTAGAACGACCACCGCGGGCCCTAGCCGTTATGCCAGCAGAAAAGCCCGAAGATCCAGCCCTTCGGACCGGCGGTCCGAGACCCCAGAGAGCGGTTGTAAGCGGCCACGTCCGCCCGGATGACCCGAGGGAGAACCGGCCGGGAGCTCGGCAAGTAGGAACCATAAGCACCCGACCTCCCGGGGGGATCGAGGTGCACAGGAGCATAAACATGATACATGGCGGGGGCCATATAGATCAGCTCACCCGGAGCTCAAAGAAGCGGTGCTTGAGATCGATCCGGGGGAAAGAGGTGTATGCCTTTGGAGGAGGAAGCGGCCAAGCCGCCAAAACCGGATGGAAGTCGGTTACTTTCTACGAGGAGGAAGAGCCGGAGGATCTGATCCAACCGCACAACGACCCCTTCCTCATCACGGTTCAAATAGACCACTGGATAACTAGCCGTATGCTTATCGATACCGGAGCCTCTGTCAATGTAATGTTCCGAGACGCATACAAAGGGCTGCATAGAGGAAGGAATAAGTTATCCCAGGATAACGAACCACTTACAAGCTTCTCCGGTGAGGTAGTCCAGCCTTTGGGATCGGATTACCTACCACTGATCTTCGGCGAGGGAGACAAGACAAAGAAGGAGCACCTTGAATTCATCGTTGTGGACTGTCTGTCGTCGTACAATGGCATAATCGGTAGGCCAGGGTTATGGAAACTGAAGACATTTATAGCCGGCCATATGCTGATGTTGAAGATGCCTTCACCGGCCGGTGTCATTACCCTGCGCGGGGACCAGAGGATCGCCCGTAAATATTATGCAGAAGCCCTGACCCACGGGAGGAAGCGGACCGAGGTCTTCACGGCCACTCAGCAAGCGCCAGTGCCGGATCTAAGTATTGACCCCCGCGATGACTCCGATGCAGTCAAGAAAAAGCTAGAGCCACCTTCGGCCGTGGAAGAAACCGAAGCGATCTGCATTTCGGCAGACCACCCGGAGCGAAATGTGGTGATAGGGACACAGCTCGATCCGGTTGTCAGGCAAGAGCTCATCGCCTTCCTCCGGGACAACAGTTCGGTCTTCGCATGGTCCTACGAGGACATGCCAGGCATATCCCCGGAGATAGCCGTCCATAAGCTAAATTTATTGCCCAACGTTCCCCCGGTGAGGCAAAAAAGGAGGTCCTTCAGCCCGGCAAAATATGAAGCGATCAGAGAAGAGGTACAGAAGCTAAGGGGCATAGGTTTCATCCGGGAAGTCCAGTACCCCCGCTGGCTCGCTAATGTGGTTATGGTGCCAAAGAAGGGAACCGACCGGTGGCGTATGTGCGTGGATTTCACTAATCTAAACCGAGCATGCCCGAAAGACAGCTTCCCGCTCCCCCGGATTGATCAGCTTATAGATTCCACGCCCGGCTTCAAGCTGCTCAGCTTCATGGACGCTTATGCCGGGTACAACCAGATTAGGATAAACCCGGACGACGAGGAGCACACATCATTTACAACCGACCGAGGTACCTATTGTTATAAGAGAATGCCGTACGGTCTAAAGAATGTCGGAGCCACCTACCAGCGGCTGGTGAATCGAATGCTGGAGCAAGAAATGGGTAAAACCATAGAGGTTTACGTAGATGACATGTTGGTCAAGAGCTTGACTGCAGGGGCCCACGTCCGGGATTTGGCCGTAGTCATCGGTAAGATGCTCAAATTCGGAATGCGCTTGAACCCGAAGAAGTGTATTTTTGGGATTTCAGAGGGCTTGTTCCTAGGCCACATCATCAGCCAGCGAGGGATAGAAGCCAACCCGTTGAAGGTCCAAGCAATCCTAGATATGGAAACGCCAGGGAAGAGAAACCAGGTCCAAATGCTGACCGGCCGGTTGGCCGCCCTTGCCAGATTCATCTCCCGCCTGACCGATAACTGCGCCTCATTCTTCAAACTGCTCAAGGCACAACAGACCAAGAAAATCCACTGGGTGGCAGAGCATGAAGCGGCATTCCAGTCCATCAAGACATATCTGTCTGCAGTGTCTCTCCTATCCAAACCAGTGCCGGGTGAGATGCTATATCTCTACATAGCTGTATCCGAAACGGCCGTCTCCGCGGCTCTCGTCAGGAAGGAGGGCACGCTCGATCTCCCGGTATATTATGCGGGAAAGGGACTTACTGGAGCCGAGGGCTGGTACCCCGACATAGAGAGATTGGCTCTGGCCCTGATTGTTAGTGCCAGGAAGCTCCGACACTATTTCCAGGCTCATTCCATCACCTTATATACCAATCACCCTCTGCGGCAAATCCTGCAAAAACCGGACACCAGCGGTAGGCTCGTGCGGTGGGCAGTTGAACTGGGAGAGTTCGACATCACTTATGCCCCGCGAACGGCCATCAAGGGACAGGCAGCTGCGGACTTCATATGTGAGCTCACCCCGATGGTGACAGAAGCGCACCCCGGCCGGGCCAAGGACACCGAGGCCGTTCACGCCGTAAAAATCGAACCAGGCCTCCCCAACGGCTGGAAACTTTACGTAGACGGCTCCGTAACGACCAAGCGGAGCGGAGCCGGCGTCATGATAACCTCGCCCGATTGCCAGTCATACGAGTATGCCCTACGGTTCCTCTTCAACACCTCCAATAACGCTGCCGAATATGAGGCCCTCATAGCCGGTTTGCAACTAGCCAAGGAGATGGGAATCCCATCCATGGACATATACAACGACTCAAGCTTAGTGGTGAACCAGATGAACGGGTTATTTGAGGTCAAGGAACCCCAGTTAGCCTCCTACCAAGCTTTGGCCAAGGCCCTCATCGAGCCGTTCCAGGGCGCCACGATCCAGCACATACCCCGAGAGGTAAATAGGCATGCAGACGCCCTCGCAAGGTTGGCAACCGAGAACTACCCTCCAGAGTACCGGAGAGCTAAAATTGAAACTCTCCAGAAGCCGAGTATAAGCAAGACCATCTCCGAGATATTTGCGGTGGAAGAAGCACTACCGAGCTGGATGGATCCAATAGTCAGATATTTGACTGATAAAACCAGCCCCCAGGATGCGGTAGAGGCCAGGAGGCTACACCTCCGGTGCGCCCGGTACAGTCTCCTCAATGGCCAGTTGTACCGAAGAGGGCACAGCTTTCCCCAGCTGAGGTGTGTGACAAAGGAGGCAGGAGAGGCTATCATGCGAGAAATCCACGAGGGAGTGTGCGGTAATCACTCCGGCGCCCGGTCCTTATCTCACAAGTCGCTCCGAGCGAGGTACTTCTGGCCAGACATGGCAGTAGCATCAAGAAGAATTTCAGGCGGCTACCACAAGTGCCACATGTACGCCTCTACACCCCATGCCCCGGCAATCGCGTTATCAATTCTGTTAGTACCATGGCCGTTCGCACAGTGGGGATTAGACATCATTGGCCCTTTCCCAATAGCTGTGGGACAATACAAGTACGCCATCGTAGCAGTGGACTATCAGACCAAGTGGGTCGAGGCGGAACCTCTGGTAAAGATCACCGAGGAGCGAGTAAGAAAATTTCTATGGAAGAATATCTACTGCCGGTTCGGGGTACCGCAGACTATTGTCACGGATAATGGGACACAGTTCAATAACGCTGATCTTATCCAGTACATAGCTTCCATGGGGACCTGGATGTTGTTTGCCTCAGTGGCACACCCGCAGACTAACGGCCAAGTAGAAGCGGTGAACAAGATCATCAAAACCCTCCTCAAGAAGAAGCTGGATGCCAAGAAGGGATGCTGAGCCGAGGAACTTCCCGCAGTGCTATGGGCCATCCAGACAACAGCAGCAGAGGCAACAGGAGAGACCCCGTTCTGCATGGCATTCGGGAGCGAAGCGGTACTCCCTGTAGAGACCAGTATACCAAGCGGTAGGGTCGAGAATTACGACGCTGAAACAAACGCCGAGGGCGTACGGCTCAACCTGGATCTCATAGAGGAGCGGCGCGACCAAGCGCACATGCGAAACCAAACCTACAAGCAACGGGTCGCCCGGTACTACGACAGAAGGGTCCGGGAAAGGAAGCTACAAGTGGGGGACTGGGTCATGAAGAAAATCCAGAAAAAACCGTTGGTCTTGGAGCCAACGTGGGAAGGACCCTACCAAATCACCGCAGTTGTGGGTCCAGCAACATTCCACATCATAGATATCGATGGCATCTATTCCACCCGCCCCTGGAATATTCAGCACCTACGGTTCTATCCTAAGTGACATCGATCATAAAGGGACAATAGTATATTTCGCATCAATATTGCAATACACAATTTGTTCATCATCAATAAGCCCGCTGGTTACAAAGCGTATATATATGCAAGGCAAAAAGAAAGAACCGCTAGTCAGCACCACCGGAGCCCCCAACCCCTGGCCCGCCAGCTTTGAGAGCCTGCTCTTGTTCCGCCATCTCGGCCAAGGCTATTTCGGTCTCCATCCGCTCAGCATCAAGCCACCCCTTCTCCCTCCACTCCAGATAGGCATCACTTATGCCCTTCGCACGAGCGTTCTCTAGCATCTCCTCAAGCTCCACCGACTCCCGAAACTCGTCGATAGCTTTGTCAGCCACTTCAGCGAGCTGGGATTCCGTCAGCTTCTCCCTTCCTTGGACGACTGCTGAAATCTGGGTCTGCAGCTCCAAAACCCTCGGCTCCAGCTCCGCAATCTTCCCTTCCCGAGCGACTGCCTGTCAGTCGGCCTTCTCTCTCTCCTGCGCGAGTTCATGGAACAACCGAGCGGTTTCTTCTTTCTCCCGCACGAGCTCAGTCGTCAGCCGGCCGACCTTCTCTCTCTCCTCTGCAAGCTTGGCTTCCGCCACGGCCACCCGCACAGTAAGCTCCTCCACCCGCTCTTCCACCTGCTCCTCCAAAGCCGCAGCCTCCCCTCTAGGCTCCGCGGCATAAAGGCTATGAGCCAGCTGGCATAGATGCAGAAAAGGAACATCAGCTCGTATCACTCCAGAGAAAAGGAAGCACAGAAAACACTTACCCTAAGAGCTAGTTCCACGGGCTTCGTCCTGCTCTCGCCCGGTTGTCCAGCTCCAGGGCCCTCCCGGTCAAGTTCCAAGGTTTCGATGGTAGACGCCACGAACCTACCAAAACCACCACCGGAACTACGCTCGGCTTCCGGTCCCTGACTCCTTCGGCCGTCCGCCTCTATGGCCGGACCTAGTGCCCGCACGAGCGGCCCGCCCGAGCTTGATGCCCCGGCATCAAACGTCCTCGCCCTCTTCGCCGGAGCTTCACCGTGACGGCTTAAACGGTACCCGGTCATCTCTGTAGTTTCCCTCTCCAGCGAGGTTCGTATCGCCATCGTTCGAGCCACAGGTCCTGGACCTGGTAGGCCCACCGATCGCACTTCCTGGATAACGAGTGGGGCGTTATTCTCACCGCCCGCCCGCCTGCCATAGTGAGAGTCCGGAAACATGAGCGGCACAGGCCTGTCATGATCCGTGCGCCTCTCGGTAACCGGATCTATAACAGTTTTCGAGGCCTCCTCCCCCATCTCCATCAACCTCGGGGCCACAAGCTCTTCATCCGGTTCGACAGTCTCCTCGCTCCGAACGGCTAGCCGGGGGGCATTAGCTGCAAACCGATAAACCGAGCGGTCATAATACAAGCGGCCATGCAAAAATAACAGTGCAAGATACCTTACCAGGCTTTCTCCCCATCCCGCATATCTCCAGCACATTCCACCGGATGAAGTTGTAGGAACTCCGACCCAGATGGTCCCAGCAAGCAAAAAGCCGGTATAATCGTTGCTTCTCCAAGTCCGCCAGCCGGTACGTCTGATCCCTGATCGATTGATAAGTCTCGGGCACCTGATAGCCCCTCCAAGTACGCTGCCATCTGCCACCGGCCAGCACCACCGACCTCCTCTAGACATTTGAAACCGAGGACGGCAGGTGAGTGATGGCAGGATCGAAGTCCCGGGCGGCAAAATTAACACAACCGGTGGACTGGACCTTTCTGCAATAGGAAATCTTGTACAGCGCCCGGAATTCACTAACCGTGGGCCAGTCCATATTGCTCAGACTGAACAGGCACCCGAGACCAAGCAACTGCCTCCACTGATTGCTCGGAAGCTGCGCTGGGGAAAGCTTTATCGAGCTCAACATGTACTGGACAAACGGCGGCAGCGGCAGCGGCAGGGATAGTCCGTGTCGAAACTGATCATCGAAAACGGCAACCCAACCCGGTTCCGGATTGCAGGCCAGTTCCCCGGGATGCAGGCCTCGAAGCTTAATGGAGGAGTCGATGTCCCACTTCGCCCGAAACTCCCTGATCTCTCTCTCATTCATGCTTCTGGTTGGCTCATCACAGAAAATCACCTATCGCCATCCAGCAGCTCATGCCTCATGGGCCCGCGGCTCGCACCGGTAGAATACGCAGATCTCCCAGACGCCATAAGCCTAAACAAAAGAATTCATCTCTGTAGTAAAATGGAAGCACAGACAGACAACAGGCAAAGGGCAAAGAATGGCAAAAAAACGGCAGGAGGAGAGCAGAGGGGATGATAAATAGGGCAACAAAAAAGAGAGGCAACCCCAGCTGTGGATCCCCTCCTTCTCAGACCGCCCCCTGCCGACACGTGTCCCAGCATCGATAAAGAAACCCATGCCATCATAACTAATGGGACTGATGGGCTCTCCTCTTTATTGCATGTCAGCCACCTGTCCCACTTCCAAGCGGCAGTTAGGGGAGATAGGAGTGCACAACGAGGCGTCAGGCCCCCCCTCCACTTCCCTAGGCTTGAAGACCTCTTATCGGTTATGGTTTCCCAAAACCGCTTCGAGAGCATTGTCCCGGGTATGAGCCATCCATCCGGTTCCATGGCAGTTCGCGGTTATGATCATTCAACCGGCTGCATGGCATCTTCACTGCATCTCACTGGGGGACTCGTCTCGATATGGCAGGACGCCCGGTCGAGGTCCACCCAGCTGCATCTCACCGGTTATGATCTTTCAACCGGCTTGAAGACCTCTTATCGGTTATGGTTTCCCAAAACCGCATGGCATCTTCACTGCATCTCACTGGGGGACTCGTCTCAATATGGCAGGACGCCCGGTCGAGGTCCACCCAGCTGCATCTCACCAGTTATGATCTTTCAACCGGCTTGAATACCTCTTATCGGTTATGGTTTCCCAAAGCCGCTTCGAGAGCACTGTTCCGGGTATGAGCCATCCATCCGGTACCATGGCAGCTCACGGTTAGGTATCAACCGCTATGTGACACTCAGCCGGCCCCAAGGCATCCTACCGGTTGTCACTTTCCTTCACCTACGGGCAGGAACGAGCCAATAACAACTCAAGGCTTCCAAACGCATGGGCTTTATAAACCCGGGCAAGTTTACATCTAACACATGTACTCTTGTCCAGCAGGATAAAAACCCTGCATCACACTGAACTGTGATACATTTGGGGATACATGGCGAGACTCGTTATCTCAACGCCACTCCACCGGGCAGATTGTTTCTCTAACACAGAACAAGTCTCCCCGCAGGCTAACAAACATGCACATTACCTCAACGCTTATTTAACAAAAGCTGAGATGAACTAGCAAGTGTTAACCGGTGCTTCAGCATAACCGCAACACTCTCCGGGGTACCTGTTGGCTTAGTCCACGCACCAACAGGCCTCCCCGCAGGCTAGCACTCTCTGAGGGACTCGTACCGATTTGGCAGAACGCCCGGTCGAGGTCCAGCCTGCAAGTTCATCCGGGACTCGTCTCGACATGGCAGAACGCTCGGTCGAGATCCCGTGAACTCCGCCTCGTACCGATTTGGCAGAACGCCCGGTCGAGGTCCAGCCTGCAAGTTCATCCGGGACTCGTCTCGATATGGCAGAACGCCCGGTCGAGGTCCCGTGAACTCCGCCTCGTACCGATTTGGCAGAACGCCCGGTCGAGGTCCAGCCTGCAAGTTCATCCGGGACTCGTCTCAATATGGCAGAACGCCCGGTCGAGGTCCCGTGAACCCCGCCTCTTACCGATTCAGCCCAACGCCCGGTCACGCCCAATCTTCAATACGGACTTGGGGGACTGGGCAATGTGGGGTTGGTCACCCTGCGGGTCTGCGGGACAAGAGCAAGACAGATCAAGTCCCCATTCAAGATTGCACTTGACCGGGAACTTGGGGGACTTGTTGACAGTAGCCGCAGAGGGGCTACAGCAGGCCCACAGACCCGCAGCTAGTGTACCAGGGCCCGGCCCGAGGCCCGGGACCAGACCACCAGCACCCGGCCTCGGGGTCCAGCAGTCCTTCCAGCTACCAGGAACCCGGGGACCGGGGGCGCCTGCCTGCCAAAGAGGTCACCAGAGTTGCCCTTTGAGTGTGCAAACAGAAGGAAGCCAGTCCCACATCGAAGGGTGAGGCCAGACTTCACTCTCACCCACCTATATAAGGGCCCCAGCTACCCTCATTAATAGGTAACTGATCTCACTCACCGCTTACATACGTGCTCAAGTTATATATTCCAACTATACTGACTTAGGCATCGGAGAGGAGAAGACCGGCCCGCCCGGTATTCCCCTTAGTAAGCAGGTTGGCAGGAGATCACACGAGGATTCATCTGTATCTACCAGGCCCCAGGGTTTGTGCAGAAACAAGAGCGAAGCACTTGTTCGTCCGATGAGTAGCTTCATCGTGATAGGAGCAATACTTGCCCGTTTGCGCCGGGGTAAGCTTCCCCTTTGGGTACTTTCTCCTGGGCGGTGGGGGAATGATGTTCCCGTTCTCGTGCAAGATGTCCTCGTATGAAGAGGTGGTGAAGACCTCTTGACGTTCTGCTGGCATGATTGCCAGGGGGCGTTCTTGCCGGTATTGCGCCGGCTTGTGCTCGCCCTGGGGTTTGTCATGATAGGGCCTCTGCTGCCGTTGCCCCCAATTTCTGCTGGGCCGGCTCGGTCGGGCACCTCGGTTCTCGCTCCGCTGGCTGGCCTTGTCTTCTTGGCCGGGAGGGGGGTGCTCCTCCCGGGGGTGGTCCTCTTGCTGCTCGTCCCACTTTCTTTTCAGCAGGTGCTGCCCGTACGTTTCATGATCGGCCTGAGCATGCTTGATGGCCATCGTCATTAGCTCGTCATACCCCTGCGGGAGTTCCACCCGTACGGCGTAGGAAAATTTTCCTGGTCGAAGCCCTTGTTTGAACGCCATCTCGGTGATACCCTTGTCGAGGTTCCGAACCCCGGCCGTTGCCGTCTGCCAGCGGTCGACAAACGTCCTCAGCTCCTCGCCAGGTGCCTGCATACAGTTGAAGAGGATGGTCGATGTCCGGGCTCCCTCGACCCGGAGGATGAAGCGGCCTACGAACCGGTCGGTCAGCTGCTCGAACGCCTCGATGGAGTTTGCCGGAAGCTCATAGAACCAGCTAAGCGCCTCTCTAGACAAGGTTTCCTGGAAAATGTTGCAGCATACTGCATCGGAATAGCCCTTGGCACACGTCTGGGACCGGAAATTGTCCAGATGCTGGTACGGGCAGCCGGATCCTGAGTACGTGAGCTTTAGGGATTTCTGGTTACCAGACCTCCCCGATTCCAGAACCCGGTGCGAGAAAGGGCCCATGCGCTCGTTGAATCGCCCGCATTCCATCGGTCGCGCCGCCCTTCTCTCGTTGGCCTCTATTTGGGCCTTGAGATTCGACACAGTGTCGGTGAGTATCTGCAATGTCCGTGCAGTCGGGGTCATGACTTCATCCTCGAATGAAGCGTGTGGTTGCCGGGGCGTCGGCGTGCTCTTTGGTGGGGCCGTGCCGGTCGGGGACTCCGCTCGCTCGGGGTCGCTGGGCCTTCCGCCCGATGACTGTCCCGCTTCAAACCGCTGAGATCGGCCTGGTGTGGGTGCATGTGCCCTGGTCATAGCGTCGTTGCGCTGCTGTTCTCTCTCCAGGGCGGCTACCAGGGCAGCGTTCACCGTCTCCATTTCCTCATACCGGGCATTGGATTTTGCTCTATCCCGGTCGCCCTCCTTGCGCAGGCGACCGACTTCCGCCCTCATCCCCCGTATCTCCCCCGCCATATCGTGCCGGTCGGGGCTGTACGTGGTGTCCCAGTCACTGTCACTGAGCGGGCTCTCCTCCCTGTCGCTCAGATCGTCCGAGAACGTCAGCGAAAAGCCCTGGTGCGTTGGCTGGTCGCCCTCCACCGGGCCTTTCCCGCGCGAGCTATCATGGTATGGCACTGGCGTGCCGGTCGGCCTCCCACAGCTCCCGTCTTCCTGGTTGCCCTGGTCGCTGCACTGCTCTCGCGCGACGACAGGGGTGGAGATGAGCGCTTGCCCTGGTGCAACACGCTGCTCCTCAGTGGCATTTCTTTCCTGGCCTGCTTCCGAGCTTTCTGCCATTGGTAATACTTACGTGGTTTTTATCCTTCTCTTCCCACAGACGGGGCCAATTGTTCGTACCTAAAACCCGTAGGCCTGGTAGAGACAGATGAATTCAAGTGTGATCTCCTGTAAACCTGCTCACTAAGGGGAATACCGGGCGGGCCGGTCTTCTCCTCTCCGATGCCTAAGTTAGTACAGTTGGGATGAATAGATAACTTAAGCACGTATGATAAGCAGTTGGAGAGGTCAGTTACCTATTAATGAGGGTAGTTGAGGCCCTTATATAGGTGGTCGGGCGTGAGGTCTGGCCTCACTCTTCGATGTGGGACTGGTTTCCTTCTGTTCGCACACCAAAGGGCAGCTCTGGTGACCTCTTTGGCAGGCTGGTGCCCCCGGTCCCCGGGCCCTTGGTCGCAAGGTAGACTGCTGGACCCCGGGTCCGGGTGCTGGTGATCCGGTCCCGGGCCCTAGGCCGGCCCCGGGTGCACTGGCTGCGGGTCTGAGGGCCTGTTGTAGCCCCTCTGTGGCTACTGTCAACAGATGCCAACAATGCATTCCTTAATGGTGATTTGCTTCAAGAAATTTATATGTCTCCTCCTCCTGGTCTTCGGCGATAGTGGGAGAATCTCGTGTGTCTCCTCAATAAGTCCCTGTATGGATTAAAACAGGCCTCCCGTCAATGGTTCTCGAAATTTACAGAAGTTATAGTGCGTGCTGGTTTTATTCAATCCAAAGCAGACTATTCGCTCTTTGTTCGTAAAGATGGTAATTCTCTTACTGCTCTTTTGATATACGTGGATGACATTCTCATTACAAGCAATTGTAGTCAGTCCATACATGCTCTCAAACAATTTCTTCATACTCAATTTCGCTTTAAGGACCTTGGTGATTTAAAGTATTTTTTGGGAATTAAGATAGCTTGTTCGAACAAAGGGATTTATTTGTCTCAAAGAAAATATCCACTACAGATCATCAAGGACAGTGTTTATTTGGGAGCTAAACCTGTTGAATTTCCTATGGAAGAGAGCAAACTTTCGAATAAAGGAGAGCAGCTTAAAGATCCAGTAGCATATCGACGTTTGGTGAGCCAATTAATTTATCTGACTATCACGAGACCGGATATCACATACTCAGTACATGTCCTAAGCCGATTCATGCATGAACCACGTCAAGAACACATGGTAGCTGCACTTAGATTGGTGCGCTACTTGAAATCTGCTCCAGAGCAAGGTTTGCTTTTACATTCGAATAGTTCCTTGAATTTAAGAGCTTTTTGTGATTCCGATTGGGCGGGTTGCCCCATCACCCGCCGTTCGACTACTGGCTATTGTGTGTTCTTAGGCGATTCCTTAATTTCATGGAGAATAAAGAGACAAAAAACTATGTCATTGTCAAGTGCAGAAGCCAAATATAGAGCAATGGCAGGTACTTGCTGTGAACTTACCTGCTTACGTTATCTGTTGACAGACTTGCATTTACCTATTTTGGGTCCTGCTGTTTTACATTGTGATAATCAAGCAGCGCTGCATATCGCAGCGAATCCGGTGTTTCATGAGAGGACTAGACACATTGAAATGGATTGTCATTTTGTTAGAGATAAAATTATGCAAGGTCAAGTTGTTACTAGACATGTTGTTTCATCACAACACTGGGCAGATGTGTTTACTAAGACTCTGGGAAAGGAGAAATTTAAAACTCTATTGGTCAAGTTGGAAATTATTGACGTACATTCTCCAACTTGAGGGGGAGTATTGGAAAGTATATTTGAGATTAATTATGTAAGATGTAGATTTGATTTGTATAGGACTGAATTCATTGTAATAGGTTCTCTAAGGCTGTATTGCCTTTCTTGGTCTCCTAAAGATCTGGAGATTTCTTTCTGTACAAGTCTGTATTTCTGTATATAATGGCTGCCTATCAATGCAATAGAACCATTCAGTCTAATTCACTTTTCTATATGACTGATTCAGCTGGTTTGCCAATTGAACTGAAGCAACGATTCTTACCACTTTGTACGTACTCATTATTTATTCTTAACTAATTGTTTGTGTTATTAACCCGACGAGCCTCAACGTGGTCCAACCCTTGTTAGTAATATGAAAGAAATTAAAATGAATTAGCTCAGATTTTGAGGGAATATTTCCCACTAGCAAAATAAGGTTTGAGAAATTCTCACCCACACCGGTCACCTTTTATCGGAATCCGGTCTCGGTCAATGGTCAACCGTCGCCGATCGCCAGTCAACGGTCAACCCTCTATTACCATAATAGATGTCTATTTTGGATTTATTTAATTAATTAAGAGTATAATCATGTTTTTTCTCGTTTTTGGGTTGATGAGAATTTTTCCAATCTTATTTTGTTGGTGGAAACAAAAGTTCTAAAATTTGGGCTAGTGGTCATTAACCCTATTTCATTTTTCTCTTGAGAACTCTTATGTGCACCAAACTGTAAGTGACACAACATTTATTATGTGACAGTAATCGTTGATATTCTATAGTTACCTTTACTTGGTTTTCACCGTGAGGTTTGAAACATACATTGTTGCAAACATTTAATTAACTGTTGAGTGTAGAGAATGAAAACCAAGGTATTAAATATCGACGATTACGGAAATATCGATGGTTTAAAAAAAAAGAAATTTCGATGGAAATTTTGAGAAAATATCGAATATCGATGGAAATTTTACCAAAAAATTATATAAAAATTGTATATTTAGATAAAAATAGACTAAAAGTAAAATATCGGAAAGATATGAGTATTAATATCGATGTTTGAAAAAAACGGAAATTTCGAGAAAATATCGAGGTTATTGAAGATATTTTAGTCCTTGATGAAAACTAACTTTTGGTTGATGCAATAATTCTTGCATGACAGATATAACTAACAAATACAATATTTTTGTATTAAGAGAAAAACTCAAAAACCTGATCAAAGAACACATGTCGATTAAAATGAAGGATATTATTATACAATTTAATGAATGACAATAACAGTTCAATCTGTTGGCAATCAATTAGCTTCGATTTCAATATTTATGTTTCAAACCTCACGGTGAAAACTTGCGTGTTCACTGTATGAACGCGAAGACTTGCGTAATAATTGATGCCTGTTTTTGGTTGATAACACAAGTTACACAAATTAAATAATTGATGTAAATGATAATTGAGGGAAGACTTGGTTGACTTTGGATTTCTAACTACTTTTTTTTTTAAAAAAAAAAAAAAAAAAAAAGGGTACTGGGAAGGACCACATGGAGGCACATAGCCTGTTACCCGAAGTCCACCCAGTGTCGCGCCAATGACGCAACGACACCCCTCTCCGAGCTTTGAGTACACCAAATAAGTGGGCTTACCCTCCCCGCCCGCATTGCCTTTTACATACACAAGACTCGAACCTGAGACCTTGCTTAAGTAGCTCAAGCCAACTTACCAACTGAGCTGGACCATGTGGGTTTGATTTCTAGTTACTCGTCATAAACTTATAGTCGAGTTTTTAATTTTCTATTTTCTACTTAACTAACTTAAAAAATATGCATGGCATGTAAGTACAGTATACAGGTAAATTTTAACCGTACATGATAATTCACTTATAAAGATCGCTATGTGCGGTATTATGTTATTTTATTTTAGTTATTTATTTAATATGTGTACATCACAATAACTCTTCAACTTTTCAATTGAAAGAAAAATACATTTAAATCATTCTCTGTTCATAAAGTTCGGCACACCTCGCAAGTAGGGCTGGGCACGGGCCGGGCCGGGCCGAAATTTTCGTGAGCCCGACCCAAAGCCCGAAATTTCGGGCTCGGGCCGGTTCGGGCTTTCTGAGATCTGGGGACCGACCAAAACCCGTTCGGGCCGGTTCGGGCCGGGTTCGGGCTTTTTTCGGGCCCAAAAACATGTTGTCTGCAGATCGGAGGCGAGGCTGAGGCCTTAGGCTGAGAGAGAGAGGCTGAGGGCAGAGGTGAGCGAGAGGTTGAGAGAGAGATCCTGCAGATCGGAGGCGAGATTGAAGACTGAGGCCGGAGGCGACGCGAGGCCTTAGGCTGAGAGAGAGAGGTCGAGAGAGAGATCGTGCATATCAGAGGCGAGGTTGAGGGCTGAGGACGGAGGCGGGGCGAGGCTGGGCTGGACGAGGCAAGGCGGATGGGCGCGGCGAGGCTGGGCTGGGCGAGGCGACGCGACGCGAGGTGAGGCCGAGGCTAGGCGGCTGGGCGCGGCGAGGCTGGGCTGGACGAGGCGAGGCGGCTGGGCGCTGCAAGGCTAGGCAAGGCTGGGTTGGACGAGGCAAGGCAGCGAGGCAGGGCGCGGCGAGGCTGAGGCTGGACTGGACGAGGCGTGGCAAGGCTGGGCTGATGGTGATTGATGGTGATTGAGATGGTGAACAGAGGAAGAAGAGGAAGAAGAGGGATGCGGCTGAGGTGAGGTCTAGGGTTGGAAACTTGGAATATATATATATATCGGGCCGGGTCGGGCTTTCGGGCCACAGAAAAACAGGGCCCGAGCCCGTTCGGGCCTGCACACTTTCGGTTCGGGCTTTTACGGGTTCGGGCTTTCGAAAATCAAGACCCGGCCCGTTTCGGGCTTTTTCGGGTTTTTCGGGCCGGGCTTTCGGGCCCTCGGGCTAAAACGCCCACCCCTACTCGCAAGCATTGCAGACGACGTAGAAAGAGAAATTTATCAAAATGTTGTACTAATTTAATCAAAATAGGATTTATTAATGAAAAGAATTTCAAAAAGCAAAAGGTTATAGTATCCTCCCATATGTAATCCAAAAAAAACAAAAACAAAAAACAAAAGCAAAAGCAATAGCAATAAATGACGCCTGCTTTATGGCTGTCATCCATTCAATTCTAATTGAGGGAAGACTTGATTGACCAGAGACATCATCATGCCCTCGTTATAAGCAACTTTGGGTTGAACTCACTAACCTCAGATCTGAATACCTCTCTATTTTTCTCTCCATCTTCATGGAGTTCGCCAGTGGCATTGCAGTGAACGTCTTGGGTAGGCTAACTTCCTATGCTTCCCAAGAGATCTCCTTGGCATGGGGTGCCCAACTTGAGCTCACCAAGCTCAACAAGATAAGAGTGAATTTGCTCTTGTCGAAATTGGTGAGCTAGTTGGAGATCATCGCGCACCTCAACAAGTGCACGATGACAGGAGGATGACTACCTCTACAGTTGTGGCTTCCAGTGTTATTGGGAGAGATGAGGATCAAAAACAGATTATGAAGCATCTGTTGAATGACAATAAGGTCTCCACTGAGGGGAATGTGTCGGTTATTTCCATCATTGGGTTAGGAGGGTTGGGGAAAACAACACTTGCTAAATTGGTGTACAATGATAGCATAGTAGAAAAAAGTTTTGAGGCGAAGATGTGGATTTGTGTCTCAGACAACTTCGATATTCGAACATTAGTCTGTGGAATTACTGATGCTGCAGATGGACCAAAATGTGAGGATGGGAGTTTGGATCTTTTGGAAAGAAAGTTGCAAGATACTCTCAGGGGGAAGAAGTTTTTGTTGGTGTTGGATGATGTCTGGGATACAGAGTTAATTGGAGTAACCCGTGAGAAATGGATTACTTTAAAGACTTTGTTAACTGTGGGAGCTAAAGGAAGTAAAATCATCTTAACAACAAGAAGTAAATCAGTTGCTTTACTTGTGAATTCCACATACTTGCATTCTTTACAAGGTCTTTCCCACAAAGATTGCATGTCCTTGTTCATCCAAAGCGCATTCAATAGAGGAGAGGAGCATCGCTATCAACATTTGATAGAAATCGGAGAGGATATTGTTAAGAAGTGTGGAGGGGTTCCTTTAGCTGTAGCTGCTCTAGGGGGCATGCTCTATTTGAATAGAGAGCGACACCAATGGTTGAGTGTTAGAGATGATGACATGTGGAGTATAGGAAATGATTACATTCTACCTGCACTCAAATTGAGTTATGATGCATTGCCACAACACTTGAAACCATGTTTTGCATTTTGTGCACTTTTTCCTAAGGATTTTGAATTCAACAGTGAGCCATTAGTTATGTTATGGATCGCACAAGGGTTCCTCAAAACATGTAAGAAAAATGAAGATTTTGAACAGATAGGTTTAGACTATATAAGGCAACTTCTCTCTAGATCTTTGTTTCAAATCGATATTGATATCAAAACCCAAATAGTTTTTAAAATGCATGATCTAGTTCATGATTTAGCAATATCGGTGGCACAAGTAGAGTACTCAACAGTCAATTCTCGTCCTAAGAGTGGATTTGAAATGGTTCGCCATGTGTCAATATCCAAAAAGGACATGCTTGGAGAAGAGGCACAAGTTCCTGATTTCATGTTGAAGTCAACTAAATTGCGAACCTTTCTGATTCCTGAAGATGGCGAGGTGAATCAATATTTTGTGAAGACATGCATTGCGAGATTCAAATATATGCGGGTGCTAGATCTTAGTGGGTCGCCTCTTGAGGAGCTACCAAATTCCATTGGTAGTTTGTTTCATTTGAGATGTCTCAACTTGTCTTACAACCCAAAGATTAAAAGGCTTCCCAATTCTATTTGTAAGTTGCTGAATTTAGAGTCCTTAGACCTTAGCGAGTGTTCCGTACTTGAGCAGATACCCGAAGACATTGGGAACCTGATCAACTTACGGCAGTTGATAATAACAACACAGCAGACGTATATGCCAAAAGGAATTGGACACCTCACCGCACTTCAGGTTTTATGTTTTGATGGATGTGTCAATCTCAAATCTTTGGGCGAAGAGTTCCAATTCCTGGCTAACCTTCAAAAATTGTGGATTTTCAGCTGTGAAAACTTGGAATCCTTGCCACCAAACATGAAACTCTTGAACGCTCTGAATACTCTATTTATTAAAGAGTGTAAAAAGCTTGATTTGGTGAAAACTAGAGAAGGCCCTCAACATCTTAGATCATTTGGGATCAGCTGTTCAGATTCGGAAACTTTGCCTCTGTGGCTTGAAGATTCTGCAAAAGTTTTACAGAGCGTAGCAGTCGTGGAGTGTGATAATCTAATTGAACTTTCGGATTTGCAAAAATTCACATTCCTCGAGAAACTACTGATTGATAGGTGTTCCAATTTGTTATCTCTTCCGCGAGGGCTGCATTGCCTCACTGAATTCAGAGAATTGAAGATTACTCATTGTCCCAAACTGAGCAAGAGCTGCAAAAGGCAACTAAAAGCTGAGGATTGGTCGAGGTTCGCTCGTGAGGCAGAGATTATACTCGACTCTGATGTGGATACGGACGAAGAGGAAGACGAAGATGAAGCTACATCCATGATCAACCAAGGAGCTGATGATGATGATGATGATGAAGGTTCTTTCGACGATCACACTGCTGCTATATCAAGTGATAATTAGGTAAGACACTATCTAGTGTCTACTACTATTGATTTGTTTTATATATATATATATATATATATATATATATATATATATATATATATATATATATCGATTGTTATGTAGAAGAATATAATATGTGGCTTTCATACTAAACGTTGTGGGTTTTCATGGTATGCATCAATTTTCATATGGTTGTCAGTTTGATTAAAATTAAGACTTGCAAGATATATGTTTGTCACTCCTTTATCAGAGTTGGGGGTTTGACAATATCAATTCTAAACTTTGAACACTCACAAATATAAAATGGTGTACTATCATTTTTTCAGTCACGTACCCAACACATTATACTATATCATACATATAGGTCACTATCTCAGATTAGTGTAGTTCTTCAAATCCAATAATAATCTATAAAAATCATAGATAAATCATTTTATATACAAATGTAAGTATGTAACTTTCTGCTTATGGAAGCTATTTTTTCTAATCTATCTGGATTTTCTAGTCTACCAAAGAACTCATTTTGAGTATAAAGCCTCAACTATCTACAGCTTCTCTAACCAAAAGAATGCATAAGCAAATTTTAACCAAGTAGTACCAAAGCTTGACTGTTAATCTGTTATAACTAGCTGCCTATGACTAGATTTTCATAAACTTATGTGTAAAACTTTTTATGTAGGAAAAATTTCACACACAGTACCTGAACTTAGGTGGTCAGGTCAGTTTGATACCTCAACTTTTTTTCGTACGATAAACATACTCCAACTTATTTATCCGTACCGAATGTGTACCCACGTCACTGTTTTGATGACGTGGCCTTAGGTGGTCAGGTCAGTTTGATACCTGAACTTAGGTGGTCAGGCCAGTTTGATACCTGAACTTAGGTGGTCAGGTCAGTTTGATACAAAAACAGAGGTGCCACGTCATCAAAACAGTGACGTGGGTACACATTTGGTACGGATAAATAAGTTGGAGTATGTTTATCGTACGAAAAAAAGTTGAGGTATCAAACTGACCTGACCACCTAAGTTCAGGTACTGTGTGTGAATTTTTTCCTTTTATGTATTGTAGATGTCCGAATAAATTGCTGGATGCTTCAGAATGAAGAAGCCCCGCATGTACTTCTGTACTTGCATTACATTACTGTGCTTCGGTCATGGTGGAGCAATCGGTGGCTGCGGCTCTATCTCCCTGGCTCTTTGTCTGTTGTTGCTTG
Organism: Potentilla sterilis; assembly: GCA_963682095.1. Taxonomy (NCBI): domain Eukaryota; kingdom Viridiplantae; phylum Streptophyta; class Magnoliopsida; order Rosales; family Rosaceae; genus Potentilla; species Potentilla sterilis. The sequence goes on from OY821764.1 coordinate 28,690,735, forward strand.
AGTCCCCTGATTCTAGGCCTGCCTGGTTTAGGCCTGTTGTGTCATTCACTTATTCTGTTTCTGGCCAACTGTGTTGGGTATGTTTCTTACTTTTTTGTGGTTTTGTTGTTCTACCCAGTTTCTGGCCGGTGAGTTCTGTAGTTGTTTTTCTCTGAGAGGTTGATGAACTCAAAGTCATGTGTGATAAAATAATATAACATACTTTTTGACTTGCTTCATTTATGCTTGTTTTGTGATTTTCTTGTAATAAAATTTAGACTAGTGTTTCAAACTTTCAATAAAGTGACAAATTTGTACTTACATCTTTAATTTGAAGTAAATTGCAATTGGACTGCAGGTTGTATGATATTTGATCATTATGAAGAAGGAAAAAATTCACCATTGGTACCCAAACTTACCTCGCTATACAAGAAAGGTACCCGAACTTGAAAAACGATCACTATAGTACCCAAAGTTTTAAATCCTATTATAGAGGTACCTAACGTGTTTTGACCGGCTGGCTTCCCGGTTTTTGATGACGTGGCAGTTCGCATTTTAATTCTGATGGGCAAATGTCCATTATAACCCCGAGAGTACGCCAGTCAACACAACCCTTCGATAGAGGTATGAACATGTTTGAACCCCAAACCCCAAACAGAGCATCCTCACTTTCACTCCCCCCCCCCCTTTCAAACCCCAAACAGAGCATCCTCACTTTCACTCTCCCCCTTCTCAAACCCCAAACCCTTCGAACCCAAATGGCCGCCATTCACTCCTTGGTCTCCGTCCAGTCTGTCGATGGAGACATGGCTACCGACCAGGCCTCCACCGTGGCCCTCCCTGACGTCATGAAGGCCTCGATCCGACCCGACATCGTCACCTTCGTCCACTCCAACATTTCCAAGAACAGAGGCCAGGCTTACGCCGTGTCCAAGAAGGCCGGTCACCAGACCTCCGCCGAGTCCTGGGGTGCCGACCGCGCCGTCTCACGTATCCCACGTGTCCCCGGCGGCGGGACCCACCGCGTTGGCCAGGCCGCCTTCGGAAACATGTGCCGCGGCGGCCGGATGTTCGCCCCCACCAAGATCTGGCGCCGCTGGCACCGCAAGATCAACGTCAACCAGAAGCGATACGCCGTCGTTTCGGCCATCGCCGCCTCCTCTGTCCCGTAGCTCATAACCGCCAGGGGACACAAGATCGAGAATGTTCCAGAATTGCCACTTGTCATCTCCGACACGGCGGAGGGAGTGGAGAAGACCTCAGCCGCTATAAAGAAGCCATCTTCTTTCTTTACTCTCTGATTTGGTTTGTTACCGTTATTTAAACAGAAGCCATCTTCTATCTAGCTAAAGTTTCCTTCTTTATGCCCACCATTTGTTCGATAAAATTTACAGGTTAGATATTGTTTCTTGTTTTGTGAGGTGGGTTTTGGGAAAAGTTTGGAGCTTTGGTTGCTTTTGTGGCTTTGTGAAGTTGGGTTGTTCATTTCTGCAAATTCCATCTCTGCTTTTGTTTTGGAAAGGAACTGCTTTGTGCATTTGGGTTCGTGTTCTGGATAGGTTTGGTTCTGATGTATGGTTGTTTGTTTAGATTCTGTGTGGGAAAGAAGGGTACAATTAGCAAGGTGGCTTAGTTTGTAAGCTGACTTCTGGGTTTGTTGTGGTTTCTGTTATTGTTTGTTTAGATCTGATTTGAAGCTATGGGAAGCCATATGAGCAAGAAGGCTGCAACTGAGACATCGTCGTCTGCTATAAATCTGACCACTTTTCAGTACACAACTGATCAATTGAGCACATATGAGGCTGCTTGCAAAGTTGATGCAATATCATCAATGTGGAGAGGCTTAACCTACTGAAGCTCGCTCCTGGTGGTCATTTGGGGCGGTTTGTTATCTGGACTAAGTGCGCTTTCGAGAAGCTGGACTCGATTTACGGGTCGTTTGACAAGCCTTCAGAGAAGAAGAAGGGATATGTGCTGCCCAGGGCTAAGATGGTCAATGCTGACCTTGCTAGGATTATCAACTCCGATGAGGTGCAGTCTGTTGTTAGGCCTATTAAGAAGGAGGTTAAGAGGGCTCCACTGAAGAAGAACCCGCTCAAGAATCTTAACACCATGCTCAGGCTTAACCCGTATGCTAAGACTGCCAAGAGAATGGCGCTGTTGGCTGAGGAGCAGAGGCTTAAGTCCAAGAAGGAGAAGCTCGAGAGGAAGAGGAAGCCTATTTCTAAGGAGGAAGCTACTACCATCAAGGCAGCTGGTAAAGCATGGTACAAAACTATGATCTCCGACAGTGATTACACCGAGTTTGACGTCTTCCAGAAGTGGCTTGGTGTATCTCAGTAATTTACATCTTTAGTTTGTTATGATTTGGTCTTTACGTGTATGTGGGAGGACAATGTGTTTTTCCTCTAAGCTTTTGTCTTGCTGGAATCATATCACTAGTTAAATTTTTCAATTTTGTTCGATGACAATGTTAGCTACTTTGGCTTGGTTATTAAAAAAAAAAAAAAAAAAAAGGTATGAACATGTTTGAAACTGAAATCTGTATTTTGTTAGGCGGAGATTACAGATTTGCCCCTCGGAATTAAAATGCGAACTGCCACGTCATCAAAAACCGGGAAGCCAGCCGGTCAAAACACGCTAGGTACCTCTATAATAGGATTTAAAACTTTGGGTACTATAGTGATCGTTTTTCAAGTTCGGGTACCTTTCTTGTATAGCGAGGTAAGTTTGGGTACCAATGGTGAATTTTTTCCTATGAAGAATTATGTAATTATCTCAGGGTGTAAATAGTGTAGGACTCTTGTGGTGGCTAAAAAAGAATAACACTCCATAATGCACAAACGTGGGAGGTGAAGCATCCCAGATTATATCAGTGAGAGTCATAAGCAAAAGCAGCTGGAAGTCTATGGCTGTATGTGCAAATGAGTTATAAGTTCAGCCCCTAAGCAATTGTTTCTGCATGCTAGATGCCCCTTTGCTCAATAGTAAATGCAATCCTTTCCATAGCGCTGCCGAGCTTCCCGATGATGGAGAAGGCATCTTGTTCGACCAAGGTGCACGTACTGCTTTGGCCTTTGTGACCCTATGCGCCGACGGTGAGCGCGAGTTCATGATCTACCGGAATCCTAGTGCCGATATGCTGCTCAAGCCCAAAGAGCTCAACTTGGATCTGATTAGATCAGCCAAGATCAGCCAAGGTGTTTCACTATGGATCAATAAGCTTGATCGTGGAGCCATGCAGGTCGGCACATATGAAGGCAATGGAGGTTGCCAAAGAAGCAGGTGCATTGTTGTCCTACGACCCTAACCTCCGGCTACCACTGTGGCCCTCACCTGAGGAGGCACGAGAACAAATCATGAGTATATGGGAAAAGGCAGAAGTGATCAAACTCAGCGATGTGGAGCTTGAGTTCCTCACAGGAAACCCTAACATTGATGATGAATCTGCTTCGTCTCTCTGGCACTCTAACTTGAAGCTGCTCCTTGTCACTCTTGGTGAAAAGGGTTGCAGATACTATACGAAGAGTTTTCGTGGATCTGTGGAGGCTTTTGGTGTAACTGCGGTGGATACTACTGGTGCTGGTGATTCCTTTGTGGGTGCTCTGCTTGCAAAGATTGTTGATGACCAGTCTGTTCTTGAAGATGAGCAGAGATTGAGGGAAGTACTAAAATTTGCAAATGCATGTGGAGCAATTACGACTACAAAGAAGGGAGCCATTCCTGCACTCCCCACTGAGTCTGAAGCCCTCGCCCTGATCAATGGGGCATAGATTTAGTTTTGTTGTTCATCCATCTTTCTAAAAATCTGTTTTTTTTTTTTAATTATATTTCTATGATGTCAGTTCATCCAACTTTGTAGGATTTCTGTTTTAAGATTCTTTGCTTTTAATTGGAGAATATTTTTTAAGCTTCTGATAATGTGTTATATATCCATGCTGCTACCTATCTTACATAACCTAATGTCCAGTTAGTGATAGATATATTTTTTAAGGCGAGAAATCTTAATTGTAATTAATCGGTGGAGATGCATCTTGACATACTTTTCTAACTTGTGGTGACATGACTAATAAGGTTTTGCAGCACAAGCATGCAGTGCTGCAAGCATTCTTCAGAATAAGGGAGCACTGCACTACTGTATTGTTTTTACGCTTGGGACTTTGGAATAATAGAGATGTTGATCGAGCACAGCTTCGTTTGTTATAATTAATTGTGTGATTTCACTCATTCACTGTATGATCAGGTATAAGGTAGAATGATTTAATACATGAATTACACTCAAAGATGAAGTTCAAACTTTCAGTGTCCATCTCACAAAGGCAGCCAGCCAAGGTTTGAAATGTAAGAAATCCACTACTGAGATGGTTTTGAGGTTTTTTCTGGATAGACCATGTTTGTGTCGATGCCTATGTTGGCAGAGCCGATTGAGGACTCTGATAGAGGCCTTTCTTGTCAATTTACCGGTTCATAGTGTTAAATGGTGATCAACAGTATTCAAGTGATGGATGTCGCTAACCATTCACAGTCAACAATTATTGCAAGTAACTATTTGAAGATGCAAGTAGGCATTATTAATAAGAAACTACATAATGCAATGAAAAAGAACAGGTGCAAAGGAAATTTATATAACAATGCAGGAACTGTGTCCGACCATACTGGTACAAGCTAATAACGTTGTTGGCCCCTTTGTACAGATAAATAACTCATACGTACTAAAAGGATAAAAGCTTAACAAAGCTGATGGCAAGATTTCAAACTGCCACTCGAGCGATTTTAATGCTGAATTGCCGAAAATGGATAAGTGGAGTACATAAAGGATATCCTTAGTTTATCGACATGTTAATCCTTCTTTGTGTCTTCACCAACAACTGGTCGTCTCTGAGCAAGTAAGAGCTTTGTTCTCTCGAGGACACCAAAAAAGATTGAACCACCAATCCCTATCCACAACACTCTTGGTCCAATACCCTGTACAAATATATGTAAACAAAACTTGCATCAATCAGATTTGCCTCCAACAACAATCACTTCTTGCCCTGATTCGTAGTGACTCGAAGGGACCAAAAATAAGGTTTTTGGGCAACTAGATTGGTGAGAATGGGTTAATGGATCTGCACCTGACTGATGTGAGAAAATGATAGAGAACGGAGGATTATTTTTTAAAACATATGAACTTGTTTATAAAGAGTGAACTTCATTCCCCAGAAGAAAAAAATACCTGAAAATAACTTTCTAAATTTTGACAGACCTCAATCTCTGAACCTAATCCAATATGATCCCACCTCCTCACCACCTAGCTCCCTCAAATATAAGTTTATTCCTTCCATCCACTCTACCACCAAAGATGCTATCATATCACATCGTTCCAATACAGTTCACTACTTTCTGACTAGTAAAGAGCTTATATTTCTCTGCCAACAAGGCATTACATGGAGCTGGGTTATCTGAGTACACATATAACTCCCCAGTGAGTCGCGTCAGCATATTGGTGAGGTCCAGTTAGAGTAACTACGAGATTCTTGATGAACAAGGCATAAGACTTAACAATCAATTTCACTTCCCTAAGAAACATAAGTTACAAGGATTGAAGAAAAAAGAACTCAATAATTAGAGGAGACACATTGCAAGGGATCTCCGTTACCTTTTCTTAATAATGAGAAACAATTTGAAAGAAGCGAGTCAACCACTAGAACTCCAGGTCTTAGAATCAGAAAAAAATAGGATGACTCTTGAACTGAATAAAAAAAAATCCAATCCAAACTCAAATGCGGAATAAAAGATGCACAATGCATACCTTCAAAAGAGCAGGAGGTCCTTCTTCCCTCACAATAGTCTGAACACAGTCAACAATTCCTTTGTACTGGTTGGCAGATCCCTTTTGAATAAGAAAGAAATAAGAAAAAGGAGAGCAAACAGGTAGTGTTGTAAGTTATCAATTTTGATTTGGCCACAATTTTACAGCCCCTCATATATATGATATACAAAAGATAATATGGGACTGTGGCAATTTCAGGCTTACCACGAAGGTGCAAAGCACATATTATTTGGAACTAACATTTCGAACAAATATCATGCAGAACAGCATATGGCCTTACCTGTACCATTAGTCTTGTTTTAATCACATCCAGAGGAGTGGTTATAGCTCCTGTTAATGCACCTACAAGAGTTTGATATTAAATGTATCAGAATTTCTTGAGGTCAAACAGATGGATAATGAAGTTAACTCTATTTATGAAGACAATAAGACAGTCAGGAACTTCAAATCAGACCAACCCAATTAGAACTCAGAACCAAAAACAGAAATGTTTTTTTTTCAACCGAAGCTATCATATTTATCTCAAATAAATAAGAACGAAAATTCGCTATTGTTATCTGATTATCGTATGTAACCAACATTAATTGCAGAGATACCTTCACAAAAAAAAATGCAGAGATAGTATGATACTACTTCAGAACTCTATTAGAATTTATGTAGAATTTATTTGATTGTACAGGAATTACTGTATATCTACCAAGTCATTCTGGAGCTAAAGTAGTCAGTATGAGGAGTAGTAGTCATCCTCACCGAATAATAAAAACTCATTTCTGAGTATCTCATGATTGACAAATAGCAGTATTCATCATTCCAATATCACCCCATGCAAACTGAGGCTTAAGTTGTCAGGCCTCAATGAGGAAGGAATAATTTTAACATGGGAGACCTTAGCACCATAATTTTGTCTATATGGGACTCTGAATTTGGTGACATCCACAATGAGAGTTGGATTAACTCGGTCTATGTATATAAGCATATATACAAGAAACTCCATTCGAGAGATGGCCTTTTGGGTGTAACATCGATGTGTCATGAACATCTTCATACATGTGAAGTTGTGGACACAGAATTTCTCATTTGCTAAGGATAATACCAGCTATTATTAACATCAGTATCTGATGCAGAGATGTTCTACTGACTGAACAGTGCACGGGTGCATTCAAGGTAGGCATGCACAGATTATAGTTGATGGATATAGCATAATATCCTAATATTGTTTATTAACATTAATCTGTTCCCTTTTGGTAAGGTAAGAAGGTAATGGACTAATGTGAAAACCTTTTCGTTGAGGCCAAAGTTCACACTACTTAACAGTTGCACTCAGACAAGAGAAAACAAAGACACACACTGGATTAGCATTATGCATGTTAAAGTTGATCCTACAATAATCCACAAAAGAGCTAGAATTGACAAGACTTGAATAGAATAATATGATCACTGATTTCCTATGAAACAGAAGAGTCAAAAGCTAAGTACCTGCAAAAGCTCCAATTATAGCATTCTCAGGATCGTTGAGATCTCTTTTTGCCTGATGAATGGAGAAGATCATGAAGCTAATTATAGATATCAAGACAAAGAGAATGAATATACAATAAACATAATACTAACATATATGTATGTATACAGACATTGCATTAATATGTTATTGCAGCATTCAAGAGACATGTTGTCTCACTCACATGCACACCTTTTGTTATATAAGTCACGATCTCAAGTTATAGAACCATAGATTATTGCTCATGGTAGGGCTTAACTTCTTTCATCTAAAATAAAAAAAATCACAAAAAAGTGAACTAAAAAAATAAAGAAATAAGAACTGCAAAACACATTGGCAACACAATCAAACAAACAGAGGCCAGAGACACAAACTCAAGTTTTGACTCATCCATTAATTCAAGGAAAACAAAAGAACGGGAATTCTAGACGTAACCAATAACACATGTAAAGAAACGTAATGAAAATAACTGCAGAGAATACTCTTTCTGATGTGGAATTTTGTTTACAAGGGTCTGAATGGAATCAGAAGAGAAACCGACCTCTGAACTACATATCCTAACATTTTGAATTAAGGATTTAACCAAAAGGAACTTGTCTTATCTACCACACGAGGAAACAGATCCCATTTCATCCATTAGAAACAGGTTTAATCATATTGGTGATACAGAAGCATCAACACCATAGTCATCAGTTCATGCATCAAGGCTATAAATCTAAACATTATTAAGCATCAAATCTGCAAGCACTAAAAGCAAAATGGAGGAGCTTACCGCCGCTTTATAACCTATCCGAAGCTGCTCATATAGACAAAATTGAATTGCATCAAATGGCAAATCTCGCAATAAAAATGATCCGTATCCCTGGCATCTCAAAAAAGAAACAGGAAGTTAATATATTAACAAAACCTATAAGAAACGCAACAGAGAAGTAATTTGATTCTTTATATAAAGGAAAGAGAGGAACAAAGTTTGAACTAGTATGAGTTGTATCCAGAATGGGAATACCTACCGCATAGAGTCCCTTGAAGCCCTCCTTAGCAGCAATAAGGCGAACAGCAGCAGAGGCGGATGTGAATTGCCCCGTTTGCATCCTTTGCTTTACAACCTAAAAGTAATAAAGAGAAAGAAGGTCATGGGTCAAGCAAATTTGAGCATGAAGTGAGTACTATAAACTACTCTACCTCTGTTGGAACACGAATGAGTGAAGCAGCAATGCCTCCACAAGCCCCCGCAGTCTACATAAAGTTCGAAAAACAAAGTTTGATTAGAAAAGAAGTTTACAATGCCAAATTTTCAGCTTAAGAGTCAAATAATGACACAAGGGATTTCCATTGAAGACAAGAAAACAGTGTTTTAATTTACGTGAATGATAAACCAGTATATCACATAATGTAAATATACAAGAAAATGATCCCAGGAAACATGCATCAAAATGTTTTAAGGTTTGAATGATGTGATGAGTTGACAACAACACTGTTTGTGCTGTCAAAGACCTTCAAACTTCAAACAACGAGCTCAGTAAACTTCTCAGACCACCCAATCATAATGTACATATAGAGAAACATGCAACATATAGAAAGGAAAAGACAAGATTCACTTACAAAATGAGCTAAAGCGCTTAAATTTTCAGGAAACATCCTTAACAATTTCTGCTTTGTAGGTTCATAAACTCCAACAAAAATTGCAGAAGCCCTGTACACAAATGATTAGTTATCAAACATAACTTAATATTCGAATTACTAACAAAAAGTATAACTAATAGGTAAAACTGAACTCATTTAACTATACTCAAATGAAAGCACAATTCCAGCAGTTGAAAACAGAAACATAAAATCACATCCTTTATTCAACAAAAGAAAAATCAACATCCTTTTACATAAGATTTGAAAGCACATTAAGAATGGATAGCAAGCTCACGAACAACCATGCCTGCAAGCAAGTATTTGTCAATTACATACATAAATACACCCAATACATATAAATATCGATACTATAAATATATATGTGTGCGTGTGTGTAGAGAGAGAGAGAGCACATGAAAATTATCGCCTATCAACAGATTTCTCGTTCATATTTAATAAAGAAAGAAAAAATTGCAAAAGGAAGATTGACAACAAGACCATGACGATCATTGCAACTAGAAACCTAAGAAAGTCACCCTAAACTGGACAACAGCATAGTTCAATATAGCAGTCTAAGCAGACCAATGTAGGCAAATTTTTATTTTATTTTCAAAAGAGACCAACCTAGGAAAATCAAACAAGTGAGAATCAAGTAAATAATTATATCCTTCATTAATACCCAGAAATCCTGCAAACATGCTTCACGAACCAGGCTCAAAACTGGGGCCTCTTGCCGAACCCTACAATCTTCAGGAGGCAGGGAACTTTAGATAATAGCTAGGTAGGTCATATGAGAGGGTTTCACAGCCCAGACCAAATGAGAGCAAACCATGGTCCTAAAAGAGAATACTAAACTGAATGAACTAAAAAATCATTAAAATGCTGAACCAAGAAAATAAAAACTAAAATTAAAATAATATAAAATAAAATTAAAAAGAGCTTTTTTTTAAATTAAAATCATGTAGCAGTAGCTGGTCTAAATTGTTAACACCCACTCAAGTCTACTGAAAATTTGGACTTCAAACAATCCACAATTTTATGATAAAAAATTTAATGAGACCATATATTGAGTGCTCAAGACCACGAAACCATTTGTTCCAGATAGTTTTGAATAATCAACAAACTACTATAACTTATCGGAAACACAAAATGAACCATTTCAGGACATATTCTCAACAAGCCATATCTGTGTCAATATGTTAAACATGGTCCTAGACTTCTACTTTGTACTGAATCAAGTACTATCAAGGTACGTACGGTAATACACCAGCAAGATTTCCGGCCAATCCCGAATAAAGTCCCTTCAAGACTATTTTCCCTCCACCACGGGCAGCCTGGATTCAACAAGTGGAAAGAAGATTTAAAATAAAAAAATAAAAACGTTATAAAATGAGTGCTCATGACTGGAAAAAAAAAAGTTAGACCTAGGGAGAAAACCAACATTAATCTAGATTACTGATTTCCTGACCCATTGTAACTTTTTATATCTGAAAAAAAACATAGAGAGAGAGAGATTGAAGAGACAGAGGACTAAGATATAACTGTTTCTAAGTAAACACGAAAGTTATTCAATTTATTTACATAGTTAACCTGCCTGCAATCTTGTCTTTATAGTATCAATGGGATATAAAGCTGTTTCAACAACAACACCAGCTGTACCTCCTGCTATTACACCCTCTGCAAAATTTACCAGAGAAGCTAAATCACGACTCAAGTAGGAACATAAATAGTTTGTTCACTTAATTTTAACTGAAGATATAAATTTAGCAGTCTTCTTACACTTATCAACTCAAGGAATCAAAACTGTTAACAATGATGCATAGTGAACTGCGACCATTCAATACATATGTAACTTCAATTGCAATAGTAGACGTACCAAACAAAGTACGTAAGAAATCAAACGGCTTATCGTCCTGCATGCTGACCGAAGCAAAAGCCTTCCGCTTTACCATAGGAACATTCAGAAACTTCTTGCTACAAGCATCTGCAAAACAGATCACCTCTTCAATCAAAAATGCAATAGCATATCAACTCTATCAACACATCACTCCTATATCCAAAAGCCAAACTTTAACTCTTCTCCAGTAAACCAAATTAAACTTCACTGCACCGAGGATAAAGCTTAAACAGACAACACCAACTATTGCATATGATTCCCTCAGTCAACATTTAACACGAAAACCCGGAAACTGAATGTCCCTAATTCTAAGACAAAAGGCTATGAATATCTCCAAATTACCAAATTAAAAATCCAATATTTTCCACAATGCATGATGGGTTTTAACCAAAGCTTAAAACTTTGAACTAATTCAGAAGCCGGGCATTTCGGTAATTTGATTCACCGGACCAACCAAACACAACTTGAGCAATTCAGATAGAATGGGATGGTTTACCTGAAGAAAAAGAAGCGACGGGAACGTTATCGGAATTGAGAGCCAGAGTGAGAGGACCCATTTGCGGCCCAATAAAACCTGTCCAAAACAAACCATGAAATTGTTCGAGTTTGATTACAACATTGCAATTGGGAAAAGTGAATAAAGGTTCAATCTTTACCTCCAAAATTAGGACTGTGCAAAACAGAAGAGATAGAGAGAGTAGGAAGCAGCAAGTGTTTAAAGAATGAGCGGAGCCGGCACTCCCGGCAGTGCTGAAGTTATAGCTTGTATACTACTTAAGTATGACAAAATACCAATTGTGGCCCTTTCAATACCTCCCTATCTTGTGTTACTGTATATTCTTTTACCACAAGAAAACAACATTACACAACCAAACCGATTCTTTTACCGCCGTTACTGGTTTTGTAGGGTCTCTGTAATCCGAAGGACTCGAATTTCATTTTCATTTAAAATTTTAGCATCCAGTTTAGTTTAGCTTATATTGTGCAAAAAACTGTCTTCGTTATAAGTTGAGTAACAAAATGTAGTAGATCAAAGTCACAACTCTGTATTAAGTAGTTTTTTTTTCAAGTCCCGTCAATCCAAAATTGGTTGTACCCGCAACTAGTCAAGATTTGAATCTAGAACGTAAGGGACTCAACATTTTAGTGTTCTCGTGGCACAACTTAGTGCATTGAACCAATTGTCGTGGTTATAATCGGTTTTATTTAATTTAACTCATGAGCCGAGACAAAAGTAAGTTTTGCAACCTCTTTTATAGATGTTTTCTTAAATATTAAATACTATTTATACATACAATTGTTGCTTACATCCATGGCATAGGAATTTTGTGAAATTTACCAAACCATTTCTATATCTGCAGCTAATACGATCACCTAAACTGTAGAACCCTGAATTTAAGGCTTTCAATCCTAGAGCTAGATTTCCTAGAAAAATGATTGAGCCATAATTAGAAAAAGAAACAAATAAGTGAATGTGAGAAAAAAATTAACACCATAGCTTCTTACAGAAAAGAAGATAATTTCAGTTTAATTTAGAAAATCGGTTGATTAGTTTTTCTAATTGCGGCCACGAGCCTAGCTCCATTGCCGCCATCCAACCTCTATTAAACTCTTCCTTCCACCTCAAGTATTAATGATCTCCCCAACCCTCAACACATTAGCCCTTAGCTTTAATTAGCCAATACAGAACTAGCCACCATTGTTTCCGACCAGTTTCTCCCCCATATCATGGCTCGAGCCGCGGTTCATGTGTGGCTCTTGTCGATGATGTTAGTCTCCATCGACATTGCACAAGGTTTTGGTATCAACTGGGGTTCAATGGCTACACACCCTTTGCCTCCTAAGAAAGTTGTTGCAATGCTTAAGGAAAATGGGTTCAAGAAAGTGAAGCTTTTCGACGCAGAGCCACCGATGATGGACGCGTTGGCCGGTTCAGGCCTTGAGGTTATGGTTGGAATCCCCAATGACAAGTTGTCAAAACTTGCTAGTGATTATGGAAGTGCCAAAGCGTGGGTGAAAGAAAATGTCACCAGCTATTTGTATGATGGGGGCGTTGCTATCAAGTATGAGTTTAATTAATTAGTTGAATATATGGCTTGCAATATTTTTAATCTTAATGTTCCTAAGTTTCCATTAGATGTCTGGAGAAATCTTTTCTAGTCTAAATTTTTCCATGTTGTTTTCAACTTGATTTTACAGATATGTGGCTGTTGGAAACGAGCCATTCTTAACAAGTTACAATGGAAGTTTTGTTAAGACTACTTACCCTGCTATGAAAAACATTCAGAAGGCCCTGTATGATCATAGCCAGGATGTTGGATCAAAAATCAAAGTCACCACTCCCTTCAATGCGGATGTGTATGAATCGAAATCAGACAAGCCATCAGATGCTCAATTCCGAGCGAACATTAGGGAGAGTATGGTGCAGATTCTAGGACTCCTCAAGCAAGCCAAGTCACCATTTCTTGTTAACATATACCCTTTCCTTAGTCTGGCCCTTAACACTGATTTTCCTAGGGAATATGCTTTCTTTGATGGTGATGGCAAGGGGGTTCAAGACAACAACATCCGCTACAAAAATGTGTTTGATGCGAATTTGGATACATGTCACTATGCATTGAAAAAAGAAGGCTTTCAGGACTTGGAAATTGTAATCGGAGAAGTCGGTTGGCCTACAGATGGTAACAAGGATGCCAACGTCAAATTGGCACAGAAGTTTTATGACGGCCTTTTCAAGAAACTAGCAAAAGGGGAAGGAAGCCCTCTTCGAAAAGGAAGTGTAGAAGTGTACCTCTTTGGTCTTTTTGATGAGAACGCCAAAAGTATTGCCCCGGGAGACTTTGAGCGTCATTGGGGTATCTTTCGTCACGATGGACAGCCTAAGTTCCCTATGGACCTCAGCGGAAAGGGGCAGAACCAAATGCTTAAGCCGGTAAAGGGGGTGGAAATGATGGAGAAGCAATGGTGCATATTAAACAGCGATGTGAAAAACTTGAGTAAGGCACAGGCTGAAAAGGACTATGCTTGCGCAAATGCGGATTGCACGAGCATCAAAAATGGAAGCTCATGCAGTTGGCTCGAACCGAATGAGCAAATCTCTTTCGCTTTCAATTCATTCTACCAATTGAGGAACCAAAGCGTGCAGGCGTGTAATTTTAATGGGATGGGAACAAGAGTTACAGAAGATCCTTCAAAAGGAGACTGTTTATTTCCGATACAGATAGAAAGTAGTGCTACAGATTTGGTTGCACTGAGTCTTGCTACAGCACTATTTTTGTTCATGAGCTTCTTCACATTAATGTAAGAGTATCATAGGCCCCTAGCTAGCCACATATACAAGTGAATGATCCAAATATACTCGTTGAATTTGGAGACTATTATCTAAGTAATTTATGTCTGTATATTAGTATAAATAGAACATCTTGTCAATCTTCTTTTGCACGATTTTGATATACATGCAGATTATCTGCCTTGCATGGTTGATAATAATGATCATAAAATTAAGGTCAAGTTGAGATGATATTGATCAATTACAAGACCCTAAGTTTGCAACATTTAACGAATAAGATGACTATCCTTTGATCGTGCAATTAAAGTGAGAGAAGAACTGAAAACAGACAATGTGTAAGGAACATATGAGGGAGAATTGAAGAAGACTGAAAAGAGAAATATTTGAAATTGAGTCTTTTTTCTCCAATTTGGCTCGTATAATTTCTCTATTATATTATTAAAAAAAAAGTGTAAAACTGAAAACAATGAAGGTACGTTAAAGCTTAACTTCCAAGAGAAACATACGAACAAACGATGATTCTTTCCTATATTTGCAGCTTAATTTTCTGCAAACCACCTAAATTTTAGACTCTAGTTTTGAGGTTAAGTTTCCAAGATCGTTGAAAAATCTAGATGCGTCTGTTCCCAAATTGAAAGAGAGAGATCAACATTGCGGGAAAATTTTCACACCTATATTTCCACTACAATTCCGTTGCTTATCACTAAAGCTACCGTTCGTCTGTTCTTGCTAAAATTAGATGATCGCTTTCTCAATAAGAGTGAAGTCCTCCATCTGTGGCACTAACCAAACTCCATTGCCACCATTTACATTCCACAACTTGATCAAATTGCTCATGCACACACATAATCCTAGCTAATAACTAGCAGTAGCCCTAGCTAATACAATACTTTCGGCCGCTGTTTTTCCGGTGCATTTCTTCTCGGCAGCGCTCCATATCTGAGTTGCTGAAGCCATGGTTCGAGTCTCAATTCTTCTAACATGTGTCTTCTCCCTAATGTTGGTGAACTTGACAGACCAGGCTCAAAGTTTAGGTGTCAACTGGGGAGGAATGGCGTCACACCCTCTGGATCCCGGTAATGTAGTAAAGATGCTCAAGGACAATGGGATCAAGAAAGTGAAGCTTTTTGACGCAGAGCCTGCCACCATGAAAGCCTTGTCCGGGTCAGGTATTTCGGTCATTGTTGGAATTCCTAACGATAAGTTGGCCTCAATATCTTCAGAATACAAACATGCAAAAGAATGGGTGAAAGAAAATATCACCAAGTATGATCATAATGGGGGCGTTGATATCAGGTTTGGATTTGTATTCACATACTTGTGGTTTTGTATTTCTATTCAATTCTGCTAAATTTTCCAATTTTTATTCTATTTATATTCATACATACCATCGGTGTATGTATACTTATGTTTAAAATTAAAGATGCAATTTCCTGAAAAAGGTTAAAGAAAAACTAGAGATGCAAAGAAACTATTTTCAACAAAATTTCCAGCTGAAAAGTTGAACCTCACTTAAACTTTTGCTGATTAATTTTTCTCTTTTTGGACATTGTTGATTAACTTTGGTTTGTTTTATTATTACAGCTATGTGGCTGTTGGAAACGAGCCATTCTTAACTAGTTTTAATGGGACTTATCTTAAGACTACTTTTCCAGCATTGCAAAACATTCAAAAGGCCCTGGATGCAGCTGGTACTAGACAAAAAATTAAGGCCATTGTGCCCTTCAATGCCGATGTTTACGAAGCTGGTTCGGACAAACCATCGGACGGTCATTTCCGGAAGGACATCAGGGTTGAGATGCTCAAGATTCTAGGTTTGCTCAAGAACAATAAGTCTCCATTCTTCGTCAACATATATCCCTTCATTAGTCTCCAGCAAAGCTCTAGTTTTCCCCGAGAATTCGCCTTCTTTGATGGTACTAGCAAACCTGTTCAAGACAACAACAATGAATACACCAATGTGTTTGATGCAAATTATGATACACTTGTTTGGTCACTCAAGAAGGTTGGTTACCAGGACTTGGACATAGTTATCGGAGAAGCCGGATGGCCTACCGATGGTGACAAGAATGCCAATCCAACTTTGGCCAAGAAATTCTACGATGGACTTCTCAAGAAACTTGCACAGGCAGAGGGAACCCCTCTTCGGAAAGGGTACTTGGAAGTGTACCTTTTTGGACTCACAGACGAGGACCTAAAAAGTGTTGCCCCAGGGGACTTTGAGCGCCACTGGGGCATCTTTAGCTATGATGGAAAGCCTAAGTTCCCGATGGACCTCACCGGAAAAGGGAACGATAAAATGCTCAAGGGGGTACAAGGAGTGGAGTACATGGACAAGAAATGGTGTGTTGTGAACAGCGATGTTCGAAATGAGACTCTTTTGAAAACAGACCTCAATTATGCTTGTTCTCAGGCAGATTGCACATCTTTGGGAAGTGCAAGGTCATGTGATTTGGATATGCAAGGCAAAGTCTCCTATGCTTTCAATTCTTACTTCCAAGGTAGAGACCAGGATGTTCGGACATGCAATTTTGGTGGCAAATTAAGGAACCATTACAAAAACCAATCCTTCTGAAGGAACTTGCGTATTCAATATACAAATTTACAGTGTTGGAGTGAGCAGGCATCAACTGACTTATGCATGGAGTATCTTAGCAGGACTAGTCTTGATGATTTTCTTACATTAATGTAAACTAAGCAAGATACTTAATCAATATACATAATCGATTGTAATTTACACGTTGAGATCAGAATACTTTATGCTTTGTTATCATTTATTCAAGTTTTTTGTATGACATCATTTATTCAAGTTTGGTATATATAAGTTTACAACATTCAATATTAATCCCTTGATATCATATATTCAAATGCATAATGGGGATTTAGTTATGGTCCTGTTTCTGCACAAACCCGTAGGTCTGGTGGAAACTGATGAATCTAGATGTGATCTCCTCCTGCGAACCTGCTAACTAAGGGGAATACCGGGCGGGCCGGTCTTCTCCTCTCCGATGCCTAAGTTAGTACCGTTGGACTGAATAGATAACTTAAGCAAGAATGATAAGCAGTTGGAGAGATCAGTTACCTATTAAAGAGGGTAGTTGAGGCCCTTATATAGGTGGTCAAACATGAGGTCTGATCTTACTCTTCGATGTGGGACTTGTTTCCTTTTGTTCGTACACAAAAGGGGAGCTCTGGTGGCCTGTTCGGCAGGCTGGCGTCCCCGGTCCCCGGGCCCCGGGCCCCTGGTCACAAGGTAGACTGCTGGGTCTCGGGTCCGGGTGCTGGTGATCCTGCTCCGGGCCTCAGTCCGGCCCCGGACGTGCTGGCTACGGGTCTGTGGGCCTATGTAGCCCCTCTGTGGCTACTGTCAACAAGTTCCCCAAGTTCCCGGTCAAGTGCAATCTTGAATGGGGACTTAATATGTCTCGCCTTCTGTCCCGCAGACCCGCAGGGTTACCGACCCAACGGTGCCCAGTCCCCCAAATTCGCATTGAAGATTGGGCGTGACCGGGCGTTCGGGCAGAGAAGGCGTGGTAATGTGAGTACCTTTTAAAGATGACGTGTGACAGTTATGAGTATGTTTGCAATACTAATGGTATTGTGCTCAAGTGTTGTCGTGCCATGAGTATGGAACGGGGTGAAACCCGGATGAGTGCATGGGATGATGATGTGGCGTTGAAGTCCGCCATGCAATGAATATGGTGCGGGTTGAAACCCGGACGAGTGCATGGGATGATGATGTGGCGTTGAAATCCGCCATGCAATGAATATGGTGCGGGTTGAAACCCGGACGAGTGCATGGGATGATGATGTGAGGACTCGACCGGTGGACTGCCATGTCGGAACGAGTCCCCCAAATTCCCAAGGTAAAATTGCTGCCAACGGTGAGGCAGGCCGGGGAGTAGCTCGGTGGTTCGGCCCAGCTTGTGCTAGAATAAGCGTGGGGTAATGTGCAGGGTTTCTAGCCTGAGGGGAGACTTGTTCTGTGTTAGAGAAACAATCTGCCCGGTGGGGTGGCGTGGAGATAACAAATCTCGCCATGGATCCCTATATTTATCACAGTTCAGTGTGATGCAGGTTTTTTGGCCTGCTGGAAGAGTTTGCATGTGTTAGATGTAAACTCTCCCGGGTTTATAAAGCCCATGTGTTTGAAGCCTTGAGTTGTTGCTGGCTTGTCCTTGCCCGCAGGGGCGAAGGAAAGTGGCTAAACCGGTGGAATGCCTTAGAGCCGGTTGAATACTACGTAACCGGTGGGATGTCATGGAGCCGGTTGAATGCTACCTAACCGGTGGGATGCCATGGAGCTGGTTGAATGCTACCTAACCGGTGGGATGCCTGACTCTTGGGGAAGTGGGGGGCTTGAAGCCTCGGTTCCCGGGCCCCTGTCTCCTTTAACTGCCGCTTGTAGGCGGGACAAGTGGCTAACATGCATTTAAGGAGGAAGCCCATCGGTCCAATCAGTTATGATGGCGTGGGAAGGTTATCGATGCTGGGACGCTTGTCAGTAGGGAGTGATCTGAGATGGAGGGCCTGGATTCGCAGGCGTTTGACTTGCCCCGATTGAGTATTTTGGGGGGATTACAGGGGTGCCTAGGGCATCGGACCCGTCTATAAAAATGCCTCCTTTGTCTTCATTATTTCTGTTTTTGCTCTTGGCTCAGAGAGAAGAAGAGAAGGTTGGAGAGGAATCCGGCGAAAGTTCTGTGGAGGTACCTCGCGCTATCTGTGCTTCAAGCGTTCTGGTTCTTGCCTACCATTGCTCGGTGGTTTCGCAGGATTGACTTTCCTCGGTTGTGCATAGTAATCGGTAAGTCTCGCCTTCTTTGCTTCGTGTTTTTTCTTTTTGGTTGGTGTTTTGCGGCGGGAGGGGGGGGGGGGGGGGGGGGGGGGGGGGCTCTGTCGCCGACTGTGAGTTGTTTTGAGCGGGGCGTCTGCGGCAAACTTGGGGAGCAGCCGCAGAGGGCGCTGTTCTAGCTTGTTGCTGACCAGCGGTGGGGTTTTGTTTTCCTCCCCTAGGTTAAATGGCTTCTGCGAGCTCTGATGGGGCTTCCGAACCGGCCGGCAGGCGTCCTGTGGTGGACGATGAGGAGAGGTTGGAGGATTGGCTTGGTTCGGATTCCCCGGAGTCCGAAGCCGCTGCCCGCTCCCGGGGCGGGGTCTCGTCTTCCGGGTCTCTAGGATGTGAGGGCATCCCGCACGGGGTGCGCTTTCCTGGTACTCCGCCCGTGAGTTACACTATCGGGAGTGGGAAAGAGGCTATAGCGTGCGATGAACCGGAGGGTACTATGAGCCCTGCAGAGATTGCCTCCTTCCGGGAGATGTGGAATATCCCTGATGAGGTGAAGTTACGGCCGCTGAATCCTGGAGAATCGGCTTGTAATCTTGAGGTGGGTTGGGTTGCTGTTCACGGAGACCAATTTCGTCATGGGTTCTCCCTCCCGCTGCCAGACTTCGTGCAGTACATGCTTAGCGCTCTGCATGTGTCTCCCGCGCAGCTTCCTGGGAACCAGTGGAGGCAGCTGCTGAGCCTTGGTTGTCTGTACGAGCTGTCCGGGATGAGCATGCCAACGGTGAACGAGTTCCGGGCATTGTACAGACTGTCCTTCTCGAAGAAGAAAGGGTGTCGGGGTTGTCTGACTTTTAGCGCCCGACACTTTCAGCCTATCATCACCCACCTGCCTTCCTGGGTGGACAATAACTGGAGGAAGAAGGTGGTGATGGCAGGTGGGAAGTGGCAGAAAAGGAGGTGGATGTACCTGGTTCATGGTGCCTTCCAGCCCCTTGGTGACCAATCGTTCGTACTGTCCGAGTTGGAGCGGGATAGGATTATGACGATACTCGGGTGCTGGGACGATCTTGAGCGAAGCTCCTACAACTTCATACGGCGCGAGGTGTTGGAGTACTGCTGTCTCGGGCGGGATCCCGGTGCGTAGCAGGATTTTAGTAGTGACATTCCTGCTGACCGAGTTGATACTAACCCTTTGTTTGTTCTGCAGGTGCATCTTCCTGAACGGTCATCAAGCCCGGTAACACACTATCCATGGACGGTGAAGACCTTGTCTCGAGGTTGAAGGAGAAAGGGGAGGCCGTTTCACGGACCTCGGTGGATGGGGAGTCTGGCCGGCTTACTGTTCATGCCGAACCGATGGCCTTGGACGTTGCGGACGACGCCTATATCCTAAGGCGTGTGAAGACTCACCCCGCTGCGTCTAAGGTGGGACCCGAAAAGGGCAAGACCACCGGGGGCCACCAAAGGTTCCTGGTGGGACGAATAGGATTCCGCACTGACTGGGATCGGTCCCGCTTGTCACCAGGGTCTCTCGGACAGGCGCACAATCTTCTTCACCAGTCGACCTGGGTGAGAAGAGGCGGAGGATCATGGACGTCCCTCCCTTCGCGCTGGTGACGCTGACTGGCCGGTCGTCTGGTGAGAACTTGGCGAAACGGCTCAAGTTGGCCAGCGGTGCGACGAGTTCCGCTGGGGACAAGGCCGATGCTGCCTCAAATTCTGCCGGTCAGCAGAGTAACCCCGCTCCTGCGGAGGAACAGAGGGGAGGTCCGGAGAGTCCCTTCATCCAGAATCTGGCGGCAGATGTGGCTGACCTTGGTCTGAATAGGCCTGGGGCCACTGGGGCGTTGTCGGGGGAGAATCTCCAGAAGAGCAAGGAGTCGGTCCTCCGGGTAAGAATTGCTTGGTGCCACAGCACCACTCATAAACTTCTGCCGGGTTTCGTTATTTTTGTTGTTTGTTTAATCGGCTCCCTGTTGTTCTGTAGCTATTGTACAATCTGTACCAGCCGGACCCGAGTGAGGAGCTGTCGGAGTTGAAGAGGCAGGTGGCCGCTCTGACAGGAGCCCATGAGCGCCTGGAAGCTGAGAAGTCCAGGTTTGAGCGGGAGAAGGTCAGGCTGGAGGAGAGGGCCAAGAAACAGGTGGCCAAGCTAGAAGGCCAGGTACGGAGCCTCGAGGAGGAGAAGGAGCGGGCTGAGGAGGAGAGGTCCGAGCTGGAGGCCAGAGTGGATGAGCTCCAGGTGGGAGCTGCCGCTGTGCGTGCCGCCACTGCCGCTGCGGCTGGAGAAGAGGACCCAGAGCTTTTCCAGCGGGTTATCCAGAAATATCACGATAGTGATCAGTTTCTTGAGCTCCTGAAAAAGGCTAGGGAGTCGGGTATCGCCGACGCCTACGTGGAGTGGGAAGAGAAGGGGTACCTGGATACCTCGCGAATGCCGAAGGCGGGGGCCGATGACGATGCTGGTGGGCAGCTGGCAGAAGAGGAGCAACCAGAAGGGGAAGACGGGCTTCGACCATCTGAACCCGTTAGAGATGATGCAGTGGCTCCATCTGAGGAAGCTGGTGGACAGGTTGGGCCCGCTGAGGAGGGAGACGCGGCTCCTTAAGATTTTTGTTTGCTCTCTTTTTTGTAAATCTGCTGGAACGGTTTTTTTTGTATTATACCCTTTGGATATACATTTTTGCACCGGTGGAATTCCTTGGATTTCTCTCAAAATAGTTGGCATACATATCTTATAATGTTACGTTGGTTGAACCGTTGATATGCCAAACTAACTGCTTGAAATTTCTAGCACCTAACCCTTCACTGGGTCCGGGCGTGCTTACCAGACCTGGTTCTGCTCCCGGTCGGGATCTGCTCTCCTTTCCCCTATATACCGCTGAAGCTGACTGCTGTTAACCAAACCCTCCACCGCTGTCTTGAGGGCGAAGCAATTGTTCGTCCGATGGGTACCTTCATCGTGGTAGGAGCAGTACTTGCCTGTTCGCGTCTGGGTGAGTTTCCCTTTTGGGTACTTGCTCCTCGGCGGTGGGGGAATGATGTTCCCGTTCTCATGCAAGATGTCCTCGTATGAAGAGGTTAGAGTGGTGAAGACCTCTTGACGTTCTGCTGGCATGATCGCCAGGGGGCGTTCTTGCCGGTACTGCGCCGGCTTGTGCTCGCCCTGGGGTTTGTCATGATAGGGCTTCTGCTGCGGTTGGTTCCCCCAATTTCTGCCGGGTCTACTTGGTTGGGCGCCTCGGTTCTCGCTCTACTGGCTGGCCTTGTTTTCTTGGCCGACCGGGGGGTGCTCCTCCCGCTTTCTCTTCAACAGGTGATGCTCATACGTTTCATGATCTGCCTGAGCATGCCTGATGACCATCGCCATTAGCTCGTCATACCCCTGCGGGAGTTCCACCCGTACGGCGTAGGAAAATTTTCCTGGCCGAAGCTCCTGTTTGAACGCCATCTCGGCGATGCCCTTGTCGAGGTTCTGAACCCCGGCCGTCGCCGTTTGCCAGCGATTGACAAACGTCCTTAGCTCCTCGCCATGTGCTTGTCTGCAGTTGAAGAGGATGGTCGATGTCCGGGCTCCTTCGACCCGGAGGATGAAGCGGCCTACGAACCGGTCGGCCAGTTGCTCAAACGCCTCGATGGAGTTTGTCGGGAGCTCATAGAACCAGCTGAGCGCCTCTCCAGACAGGGTTTCCTGGAATATGTTGCAGCACACTGCATCGGAATAGCCCTTGGCGCACGTTTGGGACCGGAAACTATCCAAATGTTGGTATGGGCAGCCGGATCCTGAGTACGTGAGCTTTAGGGATTTCTGGTTACCAGACCTCCCGGATTCCAGAACCCGGTGCGAGAAGGGGCCCATGCGTTCGTTGAATCGCGTGTCTTCCATCGGCCGCGCCGCCCTTCTCTCGTTGGCCTCCATTTGGGCCTTTAGATCCGACACAGAGTCGGTGAGTACCTGTAATGCCCGTGCGGTCGGGGTCACGACTTCATCCTCGAATGAAGCGTGCGACTGCGGGGGTGCCGGTGTGCTCATTGGCAAGACCGCGCCGCCCGGGGACTCCGCCCTCCTGGGGTCGCTAGACCTTCCTCCCGATGACTGTCCTGCCTCAAGGCGCTGAGGCTGGCCTGGCGCGGGTGTACGTGCCCTTGCCATAGCGGCGTTGCGCTGCTGTCCTCTTTCCAGGGCAGCGTTTACCGTCTCCATTTCCTTATACCGAGCATTGGATTTTGCTCTATCCCGGTCGCTCTCCGCGTGCAGGCGCCCGACTTCTCCCCTCATCGCCTGTATCTCCCCCGCCATATAGTGCCGGTCGGGGCTGTACTCGGTGTCTCGGTCGCTGTCACCGAGCATACTCTCCTCTTTGTCGCTCGGATCGTCCGAGAATGTCAGCGAAAAGCCCCGGTACGTTGTTGGTCGCCTACCACCGGGCCTTTCCCGCGCGCGCTATCGTTGCATGCCCCCGGAGTGCTGCTTGGCCCCCTATAGCTGCCGTCGTCCTGGTTGCCCTGGTCGCTGCGCTGCTCCCGTACAGCGACCGGGGTGGAGATGAGCACTTGCTCTGGTGCGACCCGCTGATCCTCCGTTGTATTTCTTTCCTGCCCCGCTTCTGAGCTTTCTGCCATTTGGTGATGCCTACGTGACTTTTATACAGGTTCCCACAGGCGGCGCCAATTGTTTCTACACAAACCCGTAGGTCTGGTGGAAACTGATGAATCTAGATGTGATCTCCTCCTGCGAACCTGCTAACTAAGGGGAATACCGGGCGAGCCGGTCTTCTCCTCTCCGATGCCTAAGTTAGTACCGTTAAACTGAATAGATAACTTAAGCAAGAATGATAAGCAGTTGGAGAGATCAGTTACATATTAAAGAGGGTAGTTGAGGCCCTTATATAGGTGGTCGAGCGTGAGGTCTGGTCTTACTCTTCGATGTGGGACTGGTTTCCTTCTGTTCGTACACAAAAGGGGAGCTCTAGTGGCCTGTTCGGCAGGCTGGCATCCCCGGTCCCCGGGCCGTTGGTCACAAGGTAGACTGCTGGGCCTCGGGTCCAGGTGCTGGTGATCCTGCTCCAGGCCTCAGTCCGGCCCCGGACGTGCTGGCTGCAGATTTGTGGGCCTATGTATCCCCTCTATGGCTACTGTCAACAAGTCCTATACGCGGTCGATTGTTGTATAAATCCTCACATAGTATATCTCGCTCCTATAATAGCACGAGTCTCTTTAACATAAAAAACTTCAACTTCCTCGTAATAACTACTACATATCAACTTTCACACTAAATGAAACGTAAGAACATACAAAAACAGTACTTGAGATCAAAATACAATGTATTGACAACGTATTACTCGACTCAAGTTCAAGTGTAGCTCTTTTTTTCTTGAAAAATATTTGCGTCTGAACTAGTATGTCCGGGTGCATCCGAACTCTCTCTAATTTGCATACCTTGGGCAATGTAATCAACGATTTTAACCGTTCAAAAGTTGAAGTAATCAATAAAGATCATCTTTGTAAAAAATGAATGTAAATAAAAATCATTTACCTAGCCGATTGTATCAATTAAATGGGCGGCTGATCACGAGACTGCCAACTTTCACTAGAACTGTTCATTTGTTTGATGCAATCAAATGAGCAAATAATTTTAGTTTATTCTGAATTTTTGCAGAAATGATATTTATTGATTACTTCAACTTTTGAACGGTTAAAATTGTTGATTACATTGCTCAAGGTATGCTAATAAGAGAGAGAGTTCGGACGCATACGTACATACTACTTCGGATGCAAGTATTTTCTTTTTTTCTTTGACCATCAAATAAAATAAAATAAAAAACAAGTCGGGTTCATACCGGGTCCTCGGGTCGAGCAAAACATGGTCTAAGATGCAGTTCTTGTTTTTCGGTATTTTCCCTCTTTTCCTGATTCAATCTCTGGGAACTTAACTCGAGCACCTCGAAAAATCAGTGGCACTGCAATTTGACGATCATTGAGAACTGGGAACTCACCAAGTTTGGTTTTTTTTCCTGTGAATTAATACAGGCTGTGGCTTTTGTTTGCTCTCAGAAAAACCCGACTCAAATTTTGGGAGAATTGTTAGGTAACTTTGCTGATTTCTTATGTTGGTAATTCACTTATTGCAAGTTGGGTTCTTGTTATGTTCTTCTATTTAAGATTGGGTTTCTGAAAAGTTGACTTCTTTTCTAGTATTTGTTGCTGAATTAGTGAATGTGATATTGTTGGTTTCTGGGTTTTGGGGTTATATTATCTGGGATTGAGAGCTTTTCGGGTTATCGAAGAGAAAGAATATGAGATAGTTGATTGTATGAATGTGAGTTTATGTAATAAGAACTCAAGACTGTGTGAGTTTTGCATTCCTGTGAAAATCTTGGATGAGTTGTTGAGTTTGCAATGCCACTTTGGTGAGGCCAGGAAGTTTGATTTAGCAGAGTTCAACTTGATGGATTTGATTGGATTGCATTTGCTCAATCTTGGGTGGAAAGTTTTGGTAGTGTTGTTGATGTCTTCAAATTGATGTTTTGTATTTGATTCATCATTCTGTAGAGGGCTCCCGTATGTCTTGAGAGGATTGTAAAGAAGAGATAGAGTGCGACCACTAACTGTTGAGGATTTTCCTGTGAGAAGAAGCAGAGGGTGTTGAAATGGCAAACAGCAAATACGAGTATGTAAAGTCGTATGAAGTTGAAGATGAGATCTTCTTGCCTAATTTGATTGTTGTTCGAGTTGATGGCAGTGATTTTAAAAGGTTCTTAACTTCTCCATGACACTTAGCCAATTATCCCCTTCCCATTGATATGCATGCTTCCCTTTGTCTGTATCTGTGTGAGCTTATGATAATCTGCTTTTTCATCAGGTTTGCAGAAGTGCATGAGTTTGAGAAACCAAATGACAAGGTAGGATTGAATTTGATGAATTCATGCGCAGTTTCTGTGTCGGAGGAGTTTCCAGACATCGTTTTTTCATATGGATTCAGTGACGAGTACAGGTACTTTGAATGTAATGTAGACCGTCTTTATGTGTTTTATTTTCAACTTGTTGTATGAGAGCTTCACCATGATGTTCCTTAATGGCTGTAGCTTTGTCTTCAAGAGGACATCCAAGTTTCACCAGAGGCGTGCAAGGTTTTCATACTTAACCTTCTAGAGTTCATCTCTCATGGTCTCTGATGCATTTCAGATTGTTGTTGCATCTATTTTGCATATTTACTTCTTAAGTTGTACTTGATGTCAATTTGATCAAACCATATTTTTCAAATTAACCGTGCAGCAAAGTGGAGTCAATTATAGTATCCTTCTTCAGCTCAGCGTATGTGATGAAATGGAGAGAATTCTTCCCTCATAAGGAGTTAAGGTACCCGCCCTCATTCCACGCAAAGGTTATAACCTGTGGGACAATAGAAGTCCTTCAGTCATATCTTTTGTGGAGACAAAATGATTGTAAGTAGTCTCATTATGGTGTTTACAGTATGTTTATAACTGTACAGTAGTCATCTTTAGGTGATAAGCCAAAAAGATCCTGCGTTTACGTGCTGTAATGTGCAGGTCATTCAAATAACCTGCGAAATACTTGCCTTTGGGAGCTAATTAAAGGTGGAAAAAATGAATGCGAAGCACTAGAGTTAATAGAGGTGGGAACAAAATCTTCATACTTGTTCAGTACTAGGATCTTCATATGCTAAGTAGCATAGTCTAGTTTAATAGCAGTCGTTAATATGTTAATTAATTTTCCTTCCAATTATATTCTTAGTTCACAATTTCCTTTTTCACATAGTGCGGGCTTTAAGTGTTTTCTTCTTTATCTTACATACTTACCCAAAATCTAGTTATTTGGGAAGACCTTCATGATAGCAAGCTGTTTTCTTTTGCTCAGCGATGGGGCTGTATATGTTTTAATAAATTATAATTGAACTTTATATTTATCATAAATTGTAGCTCATTGAGGATGTATGTATTTAATCTGCAGGGCACCAGTAAAGAAGAGAAAAATGACCTTCTTTTCAAAAAGTTTGAGATCAATTACCAAAAGTTGGATGAAATGTTTCGTCAAGGCTCCTGCATTTTGAAAACTGAGGTTATCTTCTATCCGGTAGTCAAAGGTTTTATGTTTCGTTTAAGAGCTGCTTCATTTCTATACACAGCTAAAAGAGTCTGCAGTTGGTATTAACACAGTATTAGTATTCTCATAGTTTGCAACGGGATCTCTCTTGATATTTTAGCTATCCCATGCAGAATTTTGGTTCTCTGTACTCAAAATGGCATAGAGATCTATGAAGAGATGGCTGAGAGTATTATTCGTTGACTGCTATTTATACTAAAGATTTTGAAAGCTACTGGCTGCAAATTTGGCTATGAGTCCTTAAGTTTTAACTTCACTTTTTGATAAGCGTTTGAGTGTCTTTATTGATACAAACCATGCTTTTAATTTTCAGGTGAAATAAAAAGGCGGTTTGTTTTTTAGTTGAATTTCATCCACTATGATAACGGATCTTTACCTTCTATTATACTATAGTAAATATCTCATTTTTAATTTTTAAGTGCATTTTATTTATCTCTGCATTTAGATGGCTTCTGACTTCTCATGCTGAGACCTCCATCCTACATTGTTCAGGTGATAGACGTAGTGAAACACAATGAGAATGGTTCTCCTATTCGGAGACTTAGGAAAAAGTTAAAAATAGTTCATACAAAGAATATAGCGAGTTTAAGCTTTTGGAACAAGCACAAAAGTCTTCTGAATGAGCTTGGTAGCTTCACAAAGGACATTGGAAAAGTTGAACCAGATTTTCTCAAGTCTTTCCAGTTTGATAAAAAATTGATGCCATCGACTTGGGTTGTCATTAGACTTGACGGTTGCCATTTCCACAGGTAAACTATCACTCAGGTGATACGTTACATAGAGTAGACTGTAGAGTTGCTGCAATTAGTGTATACATTTTCTCTTGGGCCGCTAAAGGTCGAATGACTCGTTGATAATAACCTATAACTGATATATTCTCTTTTAAGTGGACACAACTAAAGCACCATGTCGTTTATATTCACCTGTTAGGGAAATCAAACTGCCGTTGTCTTATTAACGCTCATTCATTAAGTTGAGGTGCACAACCCTTGTCCTACTAAATGAAGAATAACGTACTAGTTAATTGAGGATGATCAAATTTTCCACAAGGAGTTTATGCAATTTATAGTTTTATGTTAGCCTGCTAAGACTTATGAATGATGTGTACTGGTCACTTTGGGCTTCCGACAGGTTTTCTGACGTTCATGAATTTGTGAAGCCAAATGATGAGCAGGCTCTCAACCTTATGAATTCATGTGCAGTGGCTGTGGTAAAAGAGTTTCAAAATACAGTGTTTGCCTATGGCGTCAGTGATGAATACAGGTACAAAATAAATTTGTTCTAGCTGAGCTTTGTGATTCTGAATCTTTAATCTCATGTTTCTGTAATTTGCAGCTTCGTTTTGAAGAAAGACTCCCAGTTCTATCAAAGGCGAGCAAGGTTTGTGTTCTAGTATTCTTTTTGTTGTTCCTGGATTGTATATTCTGTTAATAAATACTTTATGCGAGGATATTTAAGTGCATTTAGAGACTGAATGCAAACAGCCAAGCACCAAAAAAAAAAAACCTGGTTAAGGGAATCCATTATGATGCAAGAACTTATGTTGGAAGTTGATGAAAAGTCCAGCACTCATAAGAGAAAGCTGATCAAGAAGGTCAACTGCTAATAGTATATGTTTTTGATCAGAAATTACTGTGGTTCAGACTTTAGATGATTATTGTCCGTTCTCATCTGTAGGCTAATTCTTCTAAAGCTAGTCTAGTTTAGCGAAATGAAGTTGTTTTAGGCCATACTTAAACCATCCCAGGAGGGTGCTTCTCCTAATATAGTGATTTTATAATGTGAATTCCCTTGTCATATGCCATAAAACTAAGACTGGTCTTGCAAAAAGGCTTCCTTTTGAGCATATTTTTTCAATACTTTATAGTTCTGAAATATATATCGGTAGAAGGAAAAGGCCTGGGCTTAAAAAACAATAATGTTCACTAGTCCTCCCCTGGGTATTACTTCTGTGTTGGGTCATTGACATGTATACTTGAAGCGATACTTTTACAATGAATTATTATCCAAATGTGTCTTTTTTTAATTTCTTTTTAGAGTTACTAACAATCTTCAGCTGTTGCAGTGATATCGTATCCGTCATGGTGTCTCTCTTTACTTCCATGTACACGATAAAATGGAAACATTTCTTCGGTGAGAGAGATTTGAAATACCCTCCTTATTTCGATGGCCGTGCTGTATGCTATCCATCAACTGAAATTCTTCAAGATTATCTGGCGTGGAGACAAGTTGATTGTGAGTATTTCATCTGCAATTTTTACAAAAGGAAGTGATTAATTAAGTGGATAACTCTCAGTTTTTTAAATAATAAGAGCTATAGAAGCAGAACATATTCAGCTTGCGTAAGATTGGTTTCAGATATACTAGAAAAATATCCACACACCCGAGGGATGTGGGATTTGAGGCGGATAATGTGGGTGGTTAAACTTTGTCCACCCCCTCTCTCCCTATTTCCTGTTATTTATCATTTGATACCTTTATCCTTTTTACTTGATTTGGTTCTCAAAATACTTAATAGTTAATATATGATGGTTGACAAAGACTCTTTTCTTAGATATAATATAGATGCATACTAAATATGTATATACACATGTACACACTTCAGCTCACATGACTTGACTTTGTGGGTTGCAGGCCATATCAACAATCAATACAATACTTGTTTTTGGCAGCTTGTTAAGTCTGGAAAGAGCAAAAGTGAAGCTCAAAATTTTCTGAAGGTATTTCACCTCTGCAATCTTTTCGTATAGAATTTCTTCTCCAGGGATCTATCCTCCCACTTCTATACCTCATGTTTTTGAACTTTCATCAAATTATTTTCTTATAAAAATGTTTGCAGTGACCTTAATTTGTTCTTTTTTCATCCTTCTATTAGTTTCTCTCTATGTATATATTTGACTCCTTTTTCCCGAGGAAATTATCTACTCATTTTACCTGTTTGATGTACACCAGCTGACCATGTCAAATACATGGTCATGCTATGCATTACATATTTTACACCTGTGATGTATTCACTGCAGAATCCATTACAGTAAGAAATTTTTTCATGATAGGCCTTCTTTGTTTAAACTTTATTCTCCAGGGTACTCTAGCAGGTGACAAAGATAAACTGCTTAAGCAATTTGGTACTGACTACAGCAAATTGCCTATCATGTTCCGCCAAGGCTCATCCATTTTCTGGGACAAGGTTTCTTTCTATCCTTATTGAACATGAATATTCCATATGCAATATCTCTTTAGTGTGTGCTTTTTCTATCCTTATTGAACATGAATATTCCATATGCAATATCTCTCTAGTGTGTGCTTTCAAGGAAACAGTTACCACATACTCATCTTACTTAGCTCACATGATAAAGCAAAGAGAACCAAATCAGTCAAGATTATATGCGTTATAGCCTGGACTATTTTGTTCAGATTCTCTGAGTGAAACCATGTCCATGGGGTAGTGAGTTGAGAATATCCGAGTGACATGGTCAGTTTGATTCATATGTGATCTAGATGATACCAGTTTGCAACATTTCCTAATATTTGGGATGGTATTGTCCAGACACCTCACGGAAGAAACTTCAACGGACTAGCTTTTCCCAATAGGTTATAACACGGTAGTTCTTTAAAGTTTTCCCATTGATACGCAGGTCTTTGATATCACACTTTTATTTCTCAGAAAAAATAGTTGTTCTAGACCATTGCAAAATTATCGAGCCAAGCTTTTGGTTTGCACACCCAACAATTCTTTACTCCATATCTTTGATATCGCTCTTTTATTTTCTCAGAAAGAAGTTGCTGTCAAACATTGCAATATTATCGAGCCAAGCTTTTGGTGTGAACATCCAACAATTCTTAACACATAACCATGGATACTTGAGGCACTGGATAAAGATTTTTCGTACCAACACAAATCTCTACCAATGACATGACTCAGATTTTACTGAAGTGATGCAATTTGACAGAGATTGAAGACTTCTAGTAAATTAGAAACTGATTAGGGAAGAAAAGGTTCCTAGTTGCACTTTCAAGTTTGAACATGTAGAATTTTTTGTTGAAGAATTTATTCTTTGTGTGGATATTTGTAACCATTTCCAGGGTGTGAAGGAATGTGTGGCTACTGTAAAATCAACTTAATTATCCCTTCTTGCTATGTTTGAAGCCAGAAAGAGGTTGACTAGTAACCCGAAGCTCCAGTCGTCCCCATGGTCTGTACATGTATCCCAAAACCAATTCACTAGCTGCTTGTGCCCTCTTACCAAATTCTGTTTTTTTTTTTTTCCCTTTTTCTTTCTTGTTAATGAATGTGCCCTCTTTTTATCATAAAAAGGACGGTTAATAGAACCCCTCATGCTTCAATTTGGTACTTTACTTCCAAATAGATCGTATTATTGTAGAATAGCGCATATTGTCGACTAAATCTCTTCTACTTGAGGACTTTCATTTTTCAGATAATACTGAATGCGGCTCTCTGCGTAATCCAATAATTATTTAGGATCCTAAACTGAAGAATAGAAGTAAATAGTTTTGGTCATATGATGCTGACCCTGTTTCATAAGGACCGACACTAGAAGAAGTGTCCTTTACCTACATAACAAAACAAAGGAAAATGACTGCCGTGTTAACCAAGAAAATATAACCAACTAAACCGCCAAGGACTTGAGGAAAACAAAGTCCAGGTAGATGGCACACAGCACCTACTCTGTTAGTATATGCCTTGAACTAGTCGTCTGGTGGCGCTGACAGAGGCGGGGATTTCGCTGCCCGGTCAACGAGTCGGGGTCCAGGGGCGACGCGTCCTGGTTTTGGGGGTTCGGGGGCAACGCCTCCGAGGCCCACGATATCTGTCATGTTGGGCTAGGTTTTCCTTTTGGGTTTAGTATATAAACATCTTAAACATAATTGTATTCCGTATTCTGTTTTCCTCAAGATAAATAAACTGCTCTCCTTTGCCCGTGGACGTAGCCAACACATCGTTGGTGAACCACGTAATTCTGTGTTTTTCTTACATTCGTTATAACATACTCTTTGTTTAGGTGATCCGAGAGGAGAAGAAGTAGGTTGGTTGAATAATGGCTACATCGCAGTCGCTAGCGCTATATGTGTTCTTGTTGTTTATCAGTACCAATACTCCAACAGTAGCTGTATCAGAAACAGTAGCACTGGTGACAAAGCCTGGTTGCTCAACGCATTGCGGAGATGTTGAAATCCCATATCCTTTTGGGATTGAACCAGGTTGTTACATTGACGAATGGTTTCAGATACTCTGCGAAAACTCCACCGGTCATCCGAAGCCTTTGTTGAACAGCAGGCATCTGGAAGTGTGGGAAATTTCTATTGCAGGTACAATAACGGTCACATACCCGATCTCCTCCTCTAATTGCAGTAACAACCCAAACGTTTTCCAGACATTCACTTTGGAAGGAAGCCCTTTTATGTTCTCCCAGGAAAACATGTTAGTTTCAATCAGCTGCGGTGGAATTGCCCTGATGACCAATAGTGGGAATCCAATTCGTAGTTGCGTGTCTATTTGTGAAGTTCCTGTTCTTTGGAATACCGGGGGAATAATAAACACTGATAGTTGCTATGGTATGAACTGTTGCCAGACCAAAATCCCCCCAGATCTAAATTACTTCAATACTAGTTTTCAGAAGTTTAATGGTGAAACAACTTTTAGTTTCTGCAGTCATACCTTCCTCTTGCCCACCCGTAACCCAGCGTCCATTACATAGTCCGTTTTAGGGATTAGGGACTTACCCATTCAGTGACTTTGGCACTGGACGTTCCCAAAATGGGTACTATCGGGTCGGGTGAATTCAATAATTCAATAATAGACGCCCGCTGGCATTCCAGCCTCCCTTCTCCTTTCAGGGCCTACCCGAAAGAGAATCCAGTACTTCTTGGTCGTGAATATCTGAATGGGACGAACCGCCCCGCGGATATCTTTGCTTCGTACACTGGTTGAGATCAAACTCGATAAATATTTCTAGAACTCGTGAAATACTTGATCCCATCCCTGTACTGCTGGAATGGTACTTACATAACTATTCACACCCTGCTAGTACTGATTCTTACTGCCAAACTTCATATAGAATAAATCCCCTAAACCTTACAAGATGTTTATGCTCAGACGGCTACCAAGGAAATCCATATATTCTTAACGGATGTCAAGGTAGGTTAAAGTATGTACCTCTATTTTAGAGCTATTTTCTTCTGCCATTGAGTACTTGATCTATGTTTATGTTGTCTATAAATTTCAGATATCAATGAGTGTGACAAACCGAGCAGCTGTGGTTCTGAAACTTGCATAAACTATCCTGGAACGTTTACATGCCAAATGCCTTCTCCAGTATTAAAGTATCATCACGATGAATATATAAGTATGTGTCCTTGTACCCTCTATAGCTTTAATTTTAAGGGAAAATGTCTATTTGGTGCTAATTTGACCCCCTGACTGCCCATTCAAATGAC
Source organism: Potentilla sterilis (assembly GCA_963682095.1). Classification (NCBI taxonomy): domain Eukaryota; kingdom Viridiplantae; phylum Streptophyta; class Magnoliopsida; order Rosales; family Rosaceae; genus Potentilla; species Potentilla sterilis. Next base: position 28,724,199 of record OY821764.1, read on the forward strand.
AAACTTATTTTTTTCCCCTATTCAACATAAGGTAACAACTCTATTGCCCATTTGAACAAATCTTTTTAAACCCTAGTACAACTTTAATTTTTGTCTTCCGTTTTTGCCCTCAAACCCTATCTAATAGATTTTGAATTATTACTTGCCGATAGGGGATATCAGAAAACATTAGGGCACGACTTATTCCAGGGAAGAAGAGAGCGAAAGAGGGAGAAACGGAAGAAGAGAAGAGAATAAAAGAGACGATTTTGCAGATTAGAGAGAGAGATTGCGATCGATTTGTACAGATCGATAAGATAATGATGGTTTAGGGTTTGCCTAGGGTTTCAATATGAATTCGGGTATTTTTGGGTGATTTTTTTTCGGCGGATTGGAGTTGATTCAAGCTGGGATCGAATCTGAAATCTGAAAATCTGATATCTGAAATAGTATTTGAACATGAGGTGATTATCTGGTTTCTCTTTTCTTGATGTTTTGTTGATGTTGTTGAATTTAGGGTTTATTACGTTCGATACATATTTTACGTGTGCATCATACATTCTGCATTCTTCAGATTTACAATCGAGTTTGATTTTTTTGTACAGATCGAGAAGATACAACAGGGTTGAATTCGGGTAAATATAGGTGATGTTTTTTCGGCGGATTGGAGTTGATTCAAGCTGGGATCGAATCTGAAATCTGGAAATCTGATATCTGATATCTGAAATAGTATTTTAACATCAGGTGATTATCTGGTTTCTCTTTTCTTGATGTTTTGTTGATGTTGTTGAATTTAGGGTTTATTACGTTCGATACATATTTTACGTGTGCATCATACATTCTGCATTCTTCATATTTACAATCGAGTTTGGTTTTTAACCCCCAGTAATTGATTACTGACCCCCAGTAATTGATTATCGACCCCCAGTAATTTGTTACTGACCCCCAGTAATCGATTACTGGGGGTCGATAATCGATTACTGGGGGTCGATAATCAATTACTGGGGGTCGGTAGTCCATTACTGGGGGTCAGTAATCAATTACTGGGGGTCCGTAATCAATTACTGGGGGTCGATAATCAATTACTGGGGGTCAGTAATGTTGTTTTGGTTTTGGTAAGTACTGCTTGTATTTGTTTCTGACGGACATTCTATTCAATGCAGGAACATGGCTCATTTATTGCTTGCTCAGTTTATATGTTCTGGAGAGGGTTTTCATCATTCACTGAATGAGTACATTACTTTTGCTGATTTGTGTGTTACTATTCGTCGACGATTTAGGTTCCGTGCTAGTGATAAATTTCGTCTTCATTATTCTTCTCCTTCATGTGCTGTGATTTATTTGGATAGCGAGGAAGATTTGAAGATGCTGTTTTGTTGTGCTAGGATATATAAGATGGAACATGTTGATGTTTCTGTTGTGAAAGAGGTTGGAAGTGGTTGTGGTTCAGGATTGTTGTCATTGGAGTATAGTGTGTCTGCCGTAATTGATGAAAATGATTTTCTGTGTGAGCCATTCAGAGATGGGCCGAAGAAGTCTTATTTGTCTGATGGGTGGAGCTCTCTAATTACTAATGAAGGCCAAAAATTTATAAATATTGATGATTTTCGTGACAATTTGAGAAAATATGCAGTGGGATGTGGTTTTTGCGTAATATTAGTTAGGAACGATTCTATCTATGTTCATGCAGTATGTGAAAATCATGGTATTGAGAAGTGCGAATGGTTTGTCCATGGTGCTGTTTCATCTATCAATGGTTGCTTTTACATCAGAGGGCTAAATAACGTGCACAGTTGTAAAGGGGTTCTTAGAACCCAAAAGCATAGGCAGCTTGGGTCTAAGATAGTTATGAATTTGATTGAAACTGATGTTAGCTATAATCTTGGTTTGAAGCCGTGTGATATCATCAACAAGCTTAAGTCTGCCTATGGTTTTCATATCAGTTACAAAGTTGCTTTGACTGCGAAAAGAAAGGCTGTGGAGAAGCTTTATGGATCTGATGCTGCTTCTTTTAACATGCTTAGTTGGTATAGAGATGTGGTTTTGGACAGTAATCCTGGATCTTCTTTTGTTCTTGAAGTCGATGAGGGCACTAATAAGTTTGAAAGAGTTTTTGTTGCTTACGGTGGGCAAGTTGAGGGGTTCAAGTACTGCCTCCCTGTTTTATATGTGGATGGTACATTTAGTAAGAGTATATACAAGGGGCAGATACTATCAGCCACCGGAAGAAATGGGAATAAAGGTACTGCTTAAGCGCTTACTGACCCCTAGTAAAATAAGTATTGACCCCCAATAATCGATTACTGATCCCCAATAATCGATTATTGACCCTAAATAAAAGATTACTGACCCCCTATAACTAACGATTTTATTTGTTGTTTTGACAGGTTTTTTTCCATTGGCCCTATGTATTTGTGACTCAGAGACCGAATTCAATTGGTTATTTTTTTTCAAACACTTGAAGAATTTGTTAGAACCTCAAGGAAGAGTTATTACCTTCATTAGTGATCGAGGTTATGGACTCTTGAAAGCTTTTGATATCGTGTTTACTGGAAATCCTCATCTCTATTGTTTCAAGCATTTGACCTATAATCTGACCCGTAGATATGCTGGTAAGGGTCATGGTGTGGTGATTGATAAAGTTATTGGTAAGTTTTGTGAGGTTGCTTATTCTTCAACGGAGAAGCAGTTTTACCATAAATTGGCGGAACTTAGAGAGGAGGGTGGTGCAGAGATTATTAACAGTTTCATTAATGATATCCCCTTGGAACATTGGTGTAGAGCATTTTTTAAGGGCTGCCGTTATGGTATAATGGCCAATGGCATAGCTGAATCGTTCAATAAGTGGATTTCTGTAGAGCGGTTGATGCCTCCTTATGCTATGCTAGATCAAACCCGCTTAAGAGAGATGAGTCAGATGGCTGAGAGGAGTGCAAATGCAGAAAGTTGGACAACACAACTAACACCAAAGATGGAGTCTCATCTCAAGACTGAGATGGAGAAGAGTCGAAATTACAGAGTGATTTCTTCTCAAAATGGTGTATATGAGGTACTATTCTAACACGAAATGTGCCCCAATAACAATTTTTTTTTCTTTTTTGCCATTTTTGTTGCTGTTTTGCCAATAACTTTTTGTTTACTGACCTCTAGTTGTTATGTGCAGGTTAGGAATGATAAATATTCTTACAGTGTCAACATTAATGAGCATTCGTGTTCTTGTGTGAAGTGGCAAATCAATTGCTTTCCTTGTCCTCATGGTCTTTCGGCAATACAATATGCTTCTTTGAATGTTTACGACTTTATTGATAGGTATATTTTTTGTTAGTGTGTGTCAATACTCATGATTATTAGTTATTTTTGAGACCTGATAAATGTTTTTGATAGGTATTTCCATGTCGAAACTTATAGGAAGAGCTACAGTTTTCCCATTCATCCTGTGAGCAATGTTGATGCTTGTTTTTCGGATTATAGTGATGAGCTTATATTACCTCCTTCTTGCAAGAGGCCAGCTGGGAGGCCTAAAGTGAAGCGAATAAAGTCTTCTGGAGAGAACTATAAGAAGGTGATACAGTGTGGTCGTTGTCACAAAATGGGTAATCATAACAAGCTCACCTGCACGGAACCTCTGCCGGGCTAGTTGTTTGGTTGTTTGTCACCTTTTTTTGCCAGGAGATTTTGTTTACTATCTTTGTTATAATCCTACCACGGGTCTGTAATCTTGATTACTGGTGGTCAGTAATCGTTTTCTGGTGGTCAGTAATCGTTTTCTGGGGGTCAATAGTCGATTATTGGGGGTCAATAATCGATTATTGGGGGTCAGTAATTGATTATTGGGGGTCAGTAATACGTTTTTGGAAAGAAATATTGTCGACATTCTATACAATTTTTTCATCAATTTTCATATTTTAAGATTTGCTTGGAATGAATGATTCTTTTACATATGTTGCTCTATTTTTCCTTTTTTAAATGTAATTAAGTAGCATCATACCATATAGATCATACAAGATTCCAAAAATATGTTTACTAACTAACTCCGACTAATGAGGTTACTGACCATCATCACTATGATTATTGTCCCTAAGTAATAGAGTAGATGTCCCCGATAATCATGATTATTGTACCTCCATTAATCGATTACTGAGCCCCAGTAATCGATTACTGCCCCCCAATAATCGATTCCTGGGGGTCGGCAATCGATTACTGACCCCCAATAATCGATTATCGACCCCCAGTAATCGATTATTGGGGGTCAATAATCATGATTATCGACCCCCAATAATCGATTATTGGGGGGCAGTAATCGATTACTGGGGGACAAGGGATCCATATACTAACTTCCTGCTGGCTTCCTGTAAGCATTTTCTCACATGCCAAACAATTCAAATGAAAGCATAAACACAGATAGTAACAGTTTCTTCAAAGATGACAATTGACAATTGCAAAAGGAGTTAAAAATAAAAATAAATAAGGTCTTAATATACTGCAAATTGTACTAAGGGAAACTAAACATCTCCATTGAAACTATTCTATATTATCTTGAATGTCTATGTTCATAAACATCTCCAGCATTTTTTTCCTCATGTTGTTTCCACCAGCCTTCGTTGGTCTTCTTCCCATTGCTAATTCCTCCATCATGTGAAGCACGAACGGTCCGCAGTCAGATCTGCACAAAAACATCTTCTTTCAATCCAAAAACCACATGAGTAATTACAGTACTGACCAAAAATATTCTATTATTGACCCCCAGTAATTGATTACTGACCCCCAGTAATTGATTACTGACCACCAATAATCAATTACTGGAGGTCAGTAATTGATTACTGGCCCCCAGTAATTGATTACTGACCCCCAGTAATTGATTATTGGGGGTCAGTAATCAATTACTGGCCCACAGTAATCATAACAAGTCATTATACTTGCATCCGGCTGACTTCCTGTAAGCATTTCTCACATCCCAAACATTTCAATTGAAACCACATAACAAAGACCATACAAGTTTCTTCACATATGACAATTTGACTATATATGAGTAATCATTAGATAATTGTAATTTAAGGCTACTTACGATGTTTTATCTTGTTGCGGGCTTTTGAAGTCGAAAATTAACTTGTACGATTGGTCGGTAAAATGATTGTCAAGAATCCATCTTCTTGTCTCCTTTTCCTCTTCCGTCATTTTTACCTTCTCCTCCACCAGGGCACCCCTATCAATGCGCACAATTTTTTCTCTATATTCTTCAGGGTCCTGACTATCAGGGAACTGATTTGAAAGGTGCACATCTCTAACGAACCGCCTTATCTCTTTCGCCTGTAGGTTGGTTTTAATTAAAACAAGGATTCCATACTAACCACTATTCCAAAAATTAATAAATGTGTCATTAAAATACTCACCAATGTTTCTGCATCCTGAGTAGTATAGTGATCCGCGTGTTCGGCCCTTTTTGGTGTCATTGGGTTCATGTGCCTTAAGCATTTCTTCTCGTTGTCTATGATCATCAATGACCAGTGATGGTGTATGTGGTGGTGGATAGGAATGAAGACTTTCTGCTTAGAGAACATTGACCACAATGGGTCTATAAATTGGGTTTCGACCTCCAATTTATAGCCTTCGAATTCACCTTGTTGTCCCCCTTCTCTGTATTCTCTTTCCTTAGCAGCATTAGCCAATACAAAATGCTGTATATTTCACCAACAAGATTAGTAAAGCGAAAAAATATGAGTGTTTTGCAGAATATTCATAATGATGAGCTCATATGAGTGTTTTGGAATGAATCACTATGATTACTGACCCCCAGTAATCGATTACTGACCCCCAATAATTTCACATACTAACTTCCTGCTGACTTCCTGTAACCATTTTCTCATATGCCAAACAATTCAAATGAAAGCATATAACACAGATAGTAACAGTTTCTTCAAAGATGACAATTGACAATTGCAAAAGGGGTTCAAAATATGAGTGTTTTGCAGAATATTTAACTTCAAATGCTTACCGCTGCGTCAAACCCTAGGAATCCCACTGCTCTAGAATTACGAGTCGCTTTCAGCTGTTGTTTCACCATATGGATGTACACCTTCATTGGCTGCAAATATATAAATATGAATGTTACTGGGGGTCAATAACCACGATTAGATATTGTGGCTGGGCATGGGGGTCAGTAAGATGTCTCACCTCTGTGACGACGTCTCCCTCTCTAATGATTCTCGCCAAATCCTCCCGAGTTATTGCAACCAAACAGTCCTTAGTATTCCAGTAGTTAGGGCTGTTTTTTTTTTTAAAAAAAAAACAATTAATTTTCAATCTCAGTAAGTAAAAACAAAAAAAAACACTAATAATTGATCCGATTACCTTTTCTCGTCCTTGTGTTCATTGAACCAAGACTGATAGTGTCGTGCCACATGCTCATCAAGATTTCTCCAGGTTGCCGTCTCGCAATACACACCATGAAGCACTATACTATTCTTGGTCTTCTGAATCCTTGGTGCTTTTTTGGCCGGGTATTCAAAGTCCTCTTCTGGCTTTTTTTCTGCCTTCCTCTTAAATACCTTCACGTTCCTCTCGATTGAATGTGGGTCAGCAGTTTTCTTTTTTTCTGCAGCTTGTAAAAATGCTGCAACCGAGTTATCTATTTCTTCCTGAGTTTGTTCAATGAAGATGGCCACCTTCTCACATGTAATGTTTGTCTGCATGTTAAGTTAAGGTAAGCAAAATATACCATCTACCACAAAAAAAAGTTTATTACTGGCCATCAGTAAAATTGTTATTATTGGGGGTCAGTAAAACATTATATTGCACTAAACATGAGTAATATTCCCTCACCTTTGTGCTTGTCTCCTCTCTCTGAATCTCTGACCTTTCCAAGTTACTCCTCACAGCTTCATCCACCACATTTGCCAGAGTGTCTAAATCTACTGAACCTAATGAACCGTACTCTTGTGTGTTGTCCATCACCTCATCCGGTTCTTCTACATGTTCTGCTTCATCCTCTACTCTTCTTCCTTCGTCCCGACCTTCTCCCATGTCACTGGTCTGATCCTCATCCGGATCCTCTTGCTCCTTTTTTTTGTAAACCACTATTTGCATATCCTCAGAACAGTACTTCATTCTTAACTCATGGATAGTCTTCTCTAAAATCTTCTTATCTTCTTCTAGTCGCTTGACCATCCCTATCAAATCAGCATTCTGCCTCAAGAGTTCCTCATTTGCATTTCTTAGCTGGTTAAGTGGCTCTTTCAAGTCTGTTTCTTCTGCCCTCACTTCCAACTCTTGTAGAAGTGCTCTCATTTTAGCATTCAGCACAGCGCTTCGCTCTTCTTCCACTTTGCTTGCTTGAGGAACCTGCAACCTCAGTAATTAGATACAAATTACAAGTCCCTGCCGGAAATTACAACCCCCAGTAATTTATTATCGACCCCCAGTAATTGATTATCGACCCCCAGTAATTGATTACTGGGGGTCGATAATCAATTACTGGGGGTCGATAATCAATTATACTCATCTCTCTGACTTAAACACTGTAACCATTTACGCCGATCCCAAACAATTTAGCAGGATATGATACTATCTACTAAATCATAGCAATCTTACCCCTTCATTGAAGCTTGGATCATCTTTTCTACTGTCCTCGTCTACAAAGCTGGTCCGCGCTGTATATGGTCCATGCTCCAACAGTTCCTGACATAGTCATAAATAACTGTTATTACACATATTTTTTTAAGGTAAACTATATATGCACTAAAGTTAATGGTTATTACCTCTGTCATTTTTGGGTTTGATAACCACTCTTGTTCATTCAGCACATGCATGGTTGACCATCTAATGAATGTGGGTTTCTCATTCATTTTCTCTCTAATGTGCGGACGCGCCCTTGTGTTTTCAAGGAACCAGTAAATGATTAGCAGTGTGCAGCCATTGTAGGTTTGAGGCTTTTCCTGATTGTACTTCGCAATTCCATCCAGGAGGAAGTCGATCACCATCTTTGACCAGTTGTATCTATCTATATTGTCCAAGTCTTCGCATAATGTAATCAGCTCCCAATCAAGATGTGTTCCTGTCTTGCTGAAGAAGAATACCGCAAACAAGTACATGATTATCATCGATGCAATCTTCTTCGGATCCATCTTCTTTTTCTGGAGCTCATCCCTCAGCGCCGACTCTATCTGGTTTCGTTTAATGGTGTCGTTGGGTTTCTCTCGCGTGAATATTGCAGATGCTTTATTCTTGGCATTGCCCACAGCTTCGAAATCCAACCCCTCCTTGGTTATATGAAATAGCTGATGCACTTCCTCAACTTTGATTGGCTTCTCTTGTTGTCCGAATTTGAAGACCTTCTTTTTCTTGTCGAAGTGCTTCAATATGATCTCCAAATCAGATTCTTTTTTCCGGACTTGATAGTCTTCAATCTTACCATCTTTGAAGGCTGCAATCATATCCCAGAAACATGTCTGTTGCAGCAGTAACCAAGATTCTTCTGGTACTTCTTCCTTTAAATCTCTGATCAACACAAAAAATTGGTGCATGGCACATTTTTGGGGCTTGCATTGCACCCTTGGCAACTGATGTGCTCTCTGCTCCTTCAATGCTTCTGGCTTCTGTAAAGGAACAAAAAAAGAAGGATTAGCATTCATTTTCATGTTTACTGACCCCAGTAATCGATTATTGGGGGTCAGTAATCGATTACTGACCCCCAATAACCAATTACTGACTCCCAATAACCAATTACTGAGCCCCAGTAATCGATTATTGGGGGTCAGTAATCGATTATTGACCCCCAATAATCGATTACTGGGGGTCAGTAATCGATTATTGACCCCCAATAATCGATTACTGGGGGTCAGTAATCGATTATTGACCCCCAGTAATCGATTACTTGGGGCTCATTAATTGGTTACTGACCCCCAATAATCGATTATTGGGGCTCAGTAACCAATTACCGGCACCCAATAATCAACCAACAAAAGGCATTTGAGATACAAAGTTACTGTTTTTTTACCTTTTTCTTCTTTGCTTCTGCTCCACGTTTACCTCCTTCTTCATTCTTCTTCTTCTTACTTGAGTTATTCTTCTTTGTCCCCTTGGTTGTTGCTCCACCTTTACCTCCTGCTTCATTATTGTCTCCCTTCTTTTTTTTTGCACTTCGCGTTCTATGTTTAATGGTGAACTGCCTTGTGGTTTCATGATCGTCCTCCTCATCATCATCACTAGCAGACCTCTCATCCTGATCACCATCAGATTTCTCACTATCACTTTCCTTATTTTCACCACTATCACTTCTGTCATCATCATCAGCTTCATCTCCGCCATCGTCATGACGATCAGCTCTATCATCTTCAAAATCATCTTCATCTGGCTGATCTACTGCCTTTCTGCAAATATGATACAGACACAATTATGTAAGCAAATAAGAATTACTGACCCCCAATAATCGAGGTTATTGATCCCCAACAATGGAGATTAGTGACCCCCAATAATCACTCAAACCGTAAACCCAATCTAATCAGTAAACCCTGGAATGATCAACCAACACTAAACCCAATCTAATCAAGGGATCCCTCTAATCAATAACACAATGAAGGCGCATTCAATAACACCCAACAATCGAGATTATTGACCCGCAATAATCGTTCAAACCGTAAACCCAATATATTCAGTAATTCCTGGAATCATCAAGCAACCACTATAACAAATACAGATTAACACCATGAAGGCGCATTTTACCTTTTTCGCGGCGCCATAATCAGTTACGGCGATTGGCCGAGCGAGATGAGTAGAGGGGTTTAGAGGGAGAAACGAGGGAGAAACGGGGGAAGAGTTTAGGGTTTTGAGGGGTTAGAGATACAGCGGGGAGAGAGAGAGCGAACGAGGGAGAAACGGGGGAGAGAGGGAGAGAACGAGGGAGAAACGGGAAGAGTGGGAGAACGAGGGAGAAACGGGAGAGAAAGCTGCTGCTGTGATTTGTGTGTTATCGGGGTGAATTGGTTAGGGTAAACGGGTTAGGGTAAATGTGTTAAATTGGGTAGTTTAGACATTTTCCTAAGATTCATTGGGTTGGGATATAAACATTGAAATGGGCATTTTTTAAACCCATTTTGTGCAAATGGTCTTTTTCCCTAATTTTAATTTTAATCTTCTTCTTTTTTTCTTCTTGGAACAGTTCGTTAATGATTACAAATTAGGCTACTGTTGCACATCACAAAACACCCAATATATACAAGGAAAAAACTTGGCTGACCAACCTTGGTTAGCTAGAGCTAACACCAGCCAATGAGAAGAGGCCACGTGGCCTTTAAAATAAATTAAATAGTAATGTAAATACTCATTCAGCCCCTGTAAATACCTACTCAGCCTCGGTTTTGTCCTTTATTTTACAAAAACGCCACGTGAGCTCTCCTCATTGGCTTGTGTTAGCTCTAGCTAAACAAGGCTGGTTAGCCAAGTTACTTCCTATATACAAATATAAGAAACAATATATCATACTGATCAAGTTATTCTTTCCAATTTTTATTGGCTGAATCAGTTGTATGCTCCATCCTTGTAATATCCTTTCTAATCTTCATGGCACGGTGGTTGAAAAGGATCATCAAGAAAAGGAAGAACAGTAAACGCAGGGAGAAGTTTTTTAAACAAAATTGTGGTTTACTGTTGCAGCAACAATTATCTACTGGCGAAGACCATGTTGCGAAAATTAAGTTGTTCACTTCCAAGGAGTTGCACAGAGCCACAGACGAGTTTAATGTAAACAGAGTTCTCGGCCACGGAAGTCAAGGTACCGTTTACAAAGGAATGTTTGAAGATGGAAGAATGGTTGCTGTCAAGAAGTCCAAAATAGTTGATGGAGGCGAAGTCGAACAGTTCATCAATGAAATTGTCATTCTTTCGCAAATAAACCACAGGAATGTGGTCAAGCTATTAGGTTGTTGCTTAGAGACAGAAGTTCCTCTTTTGGTTTATGAATTCATACTCAACGGAAGCCTTTCTCAATACATTCACCATCACAATGACTTTCGTCTCACATGGGAAATGCGCCTACGAGTTTCTATGCAAGTCGCGGGAGCTCTTTCCTACTTGCATTCATCTACTTGCTTGCCAATTTACCATCGAGACATCAAGTCTGGCAACATACTCCTGGATGATAAGTTCAATGCCAAAGTAGCAGATTTTGGGACTTCAAGATCCACTACCATTGACAAAACGCACCTTACAACAATAGTGAAAGGTTCATTTGGTTATCTAGATCCAGGATATTTTCAATCCAGCCAATTTACAGACAAGAGTGATGTTTATAGCTTTGGAGTGGTCCTTGTTGAGCTCTTGACCAGACAAACGCCGGTTTTCTTTACACAGTCTGAAGAATGGAGAAGCCTAGCAACTCATTTCATTGAGTCCATGGAAGAAAATAGTCTTTTCGATATCATTGATGTGCGAGTTATGAAAGATGGTGGGAAGGAAGAGATCATGGCAGTTGCTAACCTTGCCAGAAGATGCTTGGATTTGAATGGAAAGAAACGTCCAACTATGAAAGAAGTGGCAGTGAAGCTAGAGGAAATTCTACTGTTAGTTACTAGTTAGAGAACCAATAAGTGTGATAATACGATATTCATCAGAGTACAGATTAGTAAGATATTTCATATCTAGAAGGCACAGTAATGACATGCATAGACAATCAGGGTAACAAAAGAAGTATTGAGTACCACTAGAAAGCTATGGTACTATTCTCTACACTCAAATGTCATAGAAGATATAATTATGCTAATATCAGTGAGATGTGTTCAGAATAAGTTGAAATCCATAGTTTTACACTTGATTGTACTTTTAGGTTAGCCAAAATGTGTTATCATAAGATTAGTAAGCATCCCAATCAATTAGCACCAGTGGTCTAGTGGTAGAATAGTACCCTGCCACGGTACAGACCCGGGTTCGATTCCCGGCTGGTGCATTCATATTTTTTGCAAACCATTACATACCAGTAGGAAAGGACAACTTTTTTTAATGCAATTGTCAATTCCTATCATCCATGAATAATCTGCCAAATTTACATGTAATAATTAGCGATTTACAGTAGTTTACAATAACACAGACAGCTTTACATGATAATAATACATACATTTAGCTGAATTGAGCTCCTTTTTCTTTCTTTCTGTGGCAAGTAATGTCAAGTGAGCTTAAGATGGATAGTGATGCAAATGCAATGATCAAGCATGGACTTCAATAAGCTTCTTTGGTTGACTTCATTTCCTGGGGCTACAAGCACACCAAAACCGTACCAACATAGTTTTCCCAGTCCCTTGAGGCTGCTTCTTTTACGAGTCAATGACTCGTCCATGGACAATGGTATTTGAAGTTCATACCTCTGCCAAGCCCGACATAGATTTCTGATTTTCAACTTCTATCACAGAGTGCAAACGTGAACCCTCAGGAATCCCTAATGGAGGATTTGCACATGATGAATTGTTGACAGTGAACAGCTCCCACTCTTTAATTCCACAGTTTTCCAAAGCGGAAACTAATCTACTCCTATGCACATCATTCGGGTATGCTCCATCTGGACTGACAAGCACAGCGCCAGTATAAGATTGTCCAGCAACTCTTGCAGCACCACAGTAGTAAAACAAACCCCAACTAAGATCATCGGCTACATCCACAATTGTCCAGGACTCATTTGAAACAACCCCATTGTCCAAGACAGTGAATTGGAATGTCCCTGGGACTTTGTTCCTTTTCACACGATACTTCCGCCTCCTCCAAACCATCTTTCCCTCCAGTGTTTTCACCTGAAAAACGGGCTCATACCAAAATGAACCTTTTGCCTTGCCTCTGTAGAATAGTTGGTACTGGCAAGGGAATTGATCATATGCCGGGTTCTGCCCTGCCACGACACGCCAACTCCAATCCAAACTAACCAACCAACCAACAAAAAGATCCTCAGCAGTTTCATGGCACAAGTCCTTTCCTCGAAATTTAACCATGGGTGGCACATAAGGTTTGTCAGGGATCTTTGCATCCAACCCAAGACAATTGTGCTTCTGCAACACACACAGAGAAAACGCTTCTAGAACTGGACTCTCATATGAAGCAATGCACCGATAGTTACACACTTGATCCACCGGACTGCACTCATTCAAGCATTGAAGAGCTTTTCTACAATTGGGATCCAGAAGACAGTTTAGTATCTGAGGTCCACAGTTCTTCACCATGCAACTCAGAGTAGAAAGACCCTTCGATCTTAGGTTCTGCAGGATTGGCACTGGCCGTATATAACCATTGATTATAACCAACAAACAAAACCTTATATCATCAGAATTATGCCGCTCCCACGCCTGTGACACAGTCTGTACCACTTCCATTGATTCACTGCTTTTCTTTGATCCGGCAGTGAATATTTTGCCAAAGATATCACCTTTGGATTCAGTATGAATATAAGATCCCCCTAATTTGTTTTGCAAATTAGGAGACGAGTCAAAACAGATTATGTTTCCAACATTCCCACTATTAGTTCGAATCCAGTTTACAGATTCTTGATCCGTAACAGCAACAATCACCAAAATATCCGCACGTTCTAATTCCATCCGAAAACTCACCCCATTTTGATCATTAGATTGGCAGATATCATCCGTAAATACAAGCATCTCATACCCTTCATCTACCCATTTCAGTCGTTTCACCTGTTAAAACACAATGCATCAGGAATACTGATGCCAAAAACTCATGCCTTTCAGAGAACCATTAACCAAGCACTAACCTCTACAACTCTAAAAGCGCAAGGTCCTTCAGTTGATCAGTTCTATAAACAAGCAAAAATAGCAATACAAAATTACAAAGGCACAAACTAAACTCTAACCAAAACCTACAACCCAGAATGAGGCAGGCCCCTTTCTTATGTCATCTCACATGGGTTTGTCTCAGCTATAAAACATCAAACTATGCAACTCATCCCTTCAAACCCACCATCACTTTGTTAAGTAAAGATAGCAAAGACTCGATACCAAACCTAACATTACACATAAAAACTCCAATAACATATAATCACCCAGCACCATTTTCACTCTATGGACACAGTAACAACAAAGACTACTACTTCTATACAGAACTCAACTATCCCAACAATCAAGTACAAGTCTTTCACTTAAAGTTTGAAACTTTATTGGGTTTTACTCACAGTGTGGAGCATGACGTCTTCCCAAGGCGTACCCTTTAAAGGGCTGACGCTACCTTTGCCGACGAGGGCCACTATTCTCACCGGCTTTGAGTCTACTTGCGTCACCGGCTCCGTCACAGCACCCGCCTTAGCCGCCAATATAGTTGTTGGAATACGACGAGTAGTTTTCCTAACGGAAAATGGGGAATGAGGTGCTCTTTGAAGTCGGAGAAAAGCGGCGGAGGAGGCGGCGACACGGCGGTTCAGTGAAAATCGGGTTGTGGGTTTGTGGGCTAGTGTGGGTGCTTCAAGAGCCATGACGTGCTTGCTCTCAAACCGAGTGAACATTCTCTATGACTAAATGGACGACCAAAATATAATCTCAACTCTTTTTCAGAAAGATAAGATGTTTACTATTGAATTATTTGTACAGAGTGAGAACACAGTCAACCAAATTACTGTTTGCGGCTTGATTTTTCAACGAGAAACCTCTAAGAGCAACTCCACCGGGGATGTCAAATTTTTGTCAATTTTAAATTTTGACATGTTAATTTGACTAATCTCAGGAGATGTCAAATTTGAATATTTACCAAGAAGTTAAAAATATTTATTCAGACAGTAAAAAGTGAAAACAACAAATGAATTGATCAGAGTTGTTGTTATACATTGTTGCTCTGTTACCTAGCGTTATACATCATAAATATGGCAGCTACAACAAACACAAGAGCTTGAATAGTTTGCCTTACAAAACAACAACTAAAACCAATATAGCTAGCCTTACAACAATAACTTGAAATTGAAAGCAACACAACTAACGTTCCATCAACAACAAAATTAAACAGAGGCTAGGGAAAACAGTTGCAGCAAGCGAACCAGATACCTACACAATAGATAAACTTTATTAGTGAAACAAGGAGAATCAAGCTGCTTAGCTCACTTCAGATTAAGATGAATCAAGGTGAAACAAAGAGAATCAAGCTGAATCAAGGTGAAACAAGGAGAATCAAGGTGAATCAAGTTGAAACAAGGAGAATCAAGCTGAATCATGAATCAAGGTGAAACAAGGAGAATCGGGCTGGAAACAATATGGATTCTTCTACTTCCAGTGCATACAATCGATACTGCCGAGCATTCCTCTAAACCCCACGATTCTCAGCCATCAATAACAATCTGGAAATATCTTATGAATTTGGTTTTCTCAAATATTCAGCTCCTAACACATCAATAATAGCTTGGAAAAACCTTCGAATCTGCCGAATGCCCATATGCTAACATTCGCATTGCAGCCGTTGCCTTTTGTAGAGATGATAATCCAAGACGCCCTGCAGAGTCCCTTTTTTGGACAAAATAGGAGTCATGACCTTTTACCCCATGTAGAATTCGAAGAAAAAGAGGTCGATGCATTCAAAACCTTCTCCGAAACTTCACTTCTTTATGAACATGATTTTCAGAAAAATAGTCCCTGTAAATGATATGGTGAAATTGACATCGATATCGCTCTATAAACGTGCGACCAGGAACCGAGCCAAGACGTCTACTCCTTCCATTCTCTTGTTGTTCTTCTAGAGCAATAATCAGCTGGTTCAGTTCTTCATCTGAAGATGATTCGACAAGTTTCCAAATTCCTCATCAGCAGCATCTGAGGATGAATCAGAAAAATTAGGTTCCATATTCAACTTTAAATGATTGGAGAGATGTACAGAGAAAAAGAGGTCTTGGTTTTTCGATATCGGCGAGAGAGATTAAGGGGGTTGGGTTTGGGCGAGAGAGAGAGAGAGAGAGAGAGAGAGAGAGAGAGAGAGAGAGAGAGAGAGAGAGAGACCAACTTTGGGCGCTATCAAATTTTACAGCATCTCAGCCGAGGTCAAATCCATGTGGATATAACAGTTGGGTTGAAGTTGGGTTTGGCCTGTCTCTAATAGATGTCGGGCCTCCATCTGGCAAAAGACCAGACCACTGAAGTTGCTTTAAGAAATTTTCTATTATATCAAATGTGACTCTCCGGAAGTTAATATACTTCTTCAATAATGACATTCTCTACGAAGTTAACTTCACACATGTTTGTGTTCTCACTATTGGCGGTTTGTATAGTTGTACTTTGCGTCTTTTTTTAGTGGATTCAGACGGTGAAATCCTGTGAATTGAGTAGTGTTTGACTTAAATCGGATTGCTGTCAATTCTGAGAAAATTTAAATTTTTCTTCTTATTACTGAAGTTATCTTTGATAAAAAGAAGCAAAAAAAAATAAAAGGAAGTAAGGTTGAGCAATGAGGCCAATGACCTCGGTGACTATGATACCATACTATTGTACTAATTTTATCAAACCTCAACAGTCAAAAATGGAAAATCACCGCATTTATTAATTAGATACAATGAACAATAAAATAACGAACACACAATAGTTCAACAACAAAAAGATCGAATCGTTGAAAGAAAAAGATTAACACTCATTTTACAAGTGTAGCTCACCAACTCTCAGGGGTTTGATGGCTCCCATCTCATACAAAGTGTTTAGGCCTAAATTGACATTTGTCCGAAATTATGGATGGAGACCCATGAGGTTATTTATTAAAGAATAATCTGAGATATATTTAATCTTTTCCTTCTTAGAAAGGAGTTGGGGTTCCTCTGGGAATCCGAGAAGGAGGTGGTTTAAGGTAATTGAATCTTGATTGATCTCCGAATTTATTATGCTTGATACGCAAGTATTGAGGTTCTGCGTTCTCTATATAAAGAACTTTTATACAACGTAAAAAAGGTTCACAACCATCAAACAAACACACAAGCTTTTGCGCATCGCGAATCTTGCAAAGTCTCCCCGGAGCATCTTACGCGCACTGCCTCCACAAACCGCAAACAACCACCATCCAACCTCGCTGCAACTTTACGCCCGCCACCGGTCGTTGTATACTTGCACGGTTGTCGAAGTGTGCCTACAGGACTCAAGTTGACGTCCGCCACCCCCACGGTGCTAAATCTGACACGAACACAAAGTCCCAGACAAGAAAACCATGAAAGCTAAATATTGGCAATTACGTACAATTCAAATGGAGCAACAACTTATTTGAACCCAAAACAAAAGGTACCACTACCAGCTTTGACAGAATACCCGACGAAATTTTTTTCGTCGGCTATTCCAAATTTTCGTCGGCTATTCCTTCTACCGACGAAAATTTCGTCGGCTATAATTCGTCGGTAAAACCCCGTCGGTAATACCAATGGCCGACGAAAAAAACCAATTCGTCGGCCATTCCAACCTTGGCCGACGAATTATGGCCGACGAAAATGATTTCGTCGACCAAAGCTTGGTCAAATATATTAATATTTTAAAATTATAGCCGACGAAATTTGAATTCGTCGGCTATTTGTTCTGAAGTATAGCCGACGATTTGAGCTATTTCGTCGGCTATTTCATCGGAATATATTAATATTTTAAAGTTATAGCTGACGAAATAATGTCAATTTCATCGGCTATAACTGCATTTTGGGCAAAAAAAAATACCGGATCGGAGGAGGAGAAGGAGGAGGAGGAGGAGGAGGCCGGAGGAGGAGGGGAAGGAGGAGGAGAAGGAGGAGGAGGGGAAGGAGGAGGAGAAGGAGGAGGCCGGAGGAGGAGGAGGAGGGGAAGGAGGAGGAGAAGGAGGAGGCCGGAGGAGGAGGAGGAGGAGGAGGAGGAGAAGGAGGAGGAGGGGAAGGAGGAGGAGGGGAAGGAGGAGGAGAAGGAGGAGGCCGGAGGAGGAGGAGGAGGAGGAGGAGGCCGGAGGAGGAGGGGAAGGAGGAGGAGGAGGAGGAGGCCGGAGGGGGAAGGAGGAGGAGGCCGGAGGAGGAGGCCGGAGGAGGAGGAGAAGGAGGAGGAGGAGGGGGGGGGGGGGGGGAAGGAGGAGAGAAAAAAGGCGGGAGGAAGCGATTTAAAAGATTTAGAAGGAGAATAGCCGACGAAATTAATATATTTCGTCGGCTATACTTTGGAAAATCAACAGCCGTTGGATCTGAGCCATCCAACGGGGACAATAAAAAGGCGCGGATCGCAAGAGTTTAGCCGACGAATTCAAATATTTCGTCGGCTATGCTTTGGAAAATCAGCAGCCGTTGGATCTGAGCCATCTAACGGTGGACAATAGGCGGATCGAAGGAGTTTAGCCGACGACATATACTTTTCGTCGGCTAAACTTAGAGAATAGCCGACGAATTACAATGTTTCGTCGGCTATTCTATGAAAACATACTAAACTGCCGTTTTGAGGCCCTAAACGAACTCGAAAGCCCGAAAAAGCCCACACGTCGTGGCAAAGCTACGTGTTTGATTCCTGGCGTCGTTCCCTTTCCGGAATGGTATCACAATCGTCATTCGGACGCCGGACGCCAAATCTGCAGTAAACCGGGTTTTGACTTATTTCATTATTTCAGCACACGGATTTTATCAGAATCTTGTCATTTTTCAACCGTAGACGTATTTCATTATTTCGGTCATATCTTATTTGACGACATATTTGCATTTGAAGAGTGTACGTATAGTAACTATTTGAAACTATACATTCATTTAAACACTTAGTAAACAAGTTAAGAAACATTAGTGCATATGTTCCGATTTTGAATCTAAAAGTTTGGAAAATCTATTCCAACCGTCAGATATCCCCGTTAAGATTAAATATATGTATGAAAAAAAAATCCAACAACATCTGACAACGTTAAAGGCTCGATCGGGACGGTCAACCGGGTGAGTCAACCCTTTAAACTCTTAGAAATGGTAATTGGCCTGTCTAAATGACGTTTTTTGGCCTGACCTTCAACAGATAATAGTTTCAAATCGATGAGACGCAACTAATCGTATAAAAATTTTCCTCAAAATATTTACCGACCGTCAGGCTACCCATAGGAAAACGGAAGTAAAAAACAGTTAACCGCAACATTCGGCACGCAGATTTTGTCGGAATCTTGTCATTTTTCAACCGTAGACGTATTTCATTATTTCGGTCATATCTTATTTCACGACACATTTGCATTTGAAGGACGAAGCAATGGTTTGTCGATAGTGATAGAAAATGGAAGCTGTTCTTTTTTTTTTTTTTTTTTTAATCATAGCTGACGAAATCAAACCTAGTACTCGTCGGCCATACTTCCAAAAATTTTTGTCGGCTAAAGTTTCAGAGAAAGGCCGACGAAAATTCAAATCGTCGACTAAAATATGAATATAGCCGACGAATTTTTTTTTTACCAACGAAAAAAAAAATTCGTCGGCCATTCTAGGGGAATAGCCGACGAATTTTTCTTTTAGCGACGAAAAAAAAATTCGTCGGCCATTCTTGGGAATAGCCGACGAAAATTTTATTTCGTCGGCCGTTTTTTTTTATTTCGTCGGGAAAAGCCTTTTTTCTGGTAGTGTACGCCTAAGAAGGCGTGGGGTGGATGTAATAAGAAGCACAAATGAAGAGAAGTGTTGTAACTTGAGAACCGAAAGCACGTCTAAGAAGGAAGGCTGTAAGATTCAGCAGTAGCGAACACAAGCGGGGCAGATAGAGAACCAAACTTGCCAAAGTGATGCCTGATGATGAAATGAGTAGCACTAAAAGAAACAGGAGGGGGGTCTTGATTGCGCAGAAAACAAACACAGCTGCCCATGAGGTAACAACCAAAAGAGGCTTGAGTGGCCAACGTCTACCCGAGCATGTTTCTAGTACTTGTGCTTGGCTACAAAAAGTTAGTTCTGCTCTGTGCTGCTCCAATAAGGCATGCTTGGCCTCAAGCACATCCTCACACCATTTCACAAGGGCACCATGTTTGCGAGGTATGCTCCTAATCTCATGCCGCTTAATGTGCACATGCACCACATATGACTATCGACGCCTCAGCCTCTTGTCACATAAAAGTTGTGCTAGTGTTTGTGATGGATCTGAACAAGCTTCAGGGAAAGCAATAGTAACATCATACACGGCTGGAATAAAAGACCTCATGTGTTTCACTACAGATACTAAAGTCTCACTATTATTCATCCCACTTTTCCCTCCTTCTTCTGAACACGGCAGACTCATCCATATCAGCCTAGGGAAGTTCTTGAGTCCTCGTGGACCTGATATATATGCCGAGGCTTTATCTTGGTTCGGACCCCAATAGTTACTCTCCATAAAGACACTTTCAGAGAACCACTTTGCACAACCGATGAACTTGATGAATTTAGGATTGACAGCAAATAATGAGCTGCAGTGGCAACCTGCGCGCTGAGCCAGCACCGGGATGAAATCTTTATCATTTCCGTAATTAGATATGACAATGGCATTTTCTTTACCCATCAGGGCGGCCATTGATTCGGGGTCATTGTTTGTGTGTACTTGAATCTCAAGGCCTACCCCCCACTCCATGAGTCACACCTCCTGCAGCCATAACAATTCTGCCACTATTCCGTTTACCCTTCTGTGTATATTCTTTAATAGAGGCCGAATCGTAAAGAAGCAGATGGTTTGTATTAGATTCACCACAAGGCCTGAGATGACAAAAAAAAAGCAGAAATGAAAGCTGAACTGCGTCTTCTATGATATCATCAGCCATGATCAACCTGCTCCAAGCTTAGAAAACTGAGGAAGGGTTCGTTTTCTATGGGTCTGTCTAGTGTGCATATAAATTGAAGGCTATGGCCAAGAAAAGGTCCTTATATTATATAAATAATTACCCAAAACTACAATTTTGAGTACATAATTACCAATAATAAGGTCAGATTTTTGTTTACCATTAGCAGAAATTAACACTAACAGACTATTAATCCGTCTAATATAAAATGACAAAATTACCCCTGAAAATTGTAAAATTACAACATATGCCACTATATATATTTAAAAAAAAAAAAACCACCCACCCACACCCCAAACTCTCCTTCCCGATCTGGAGCCGCCGACCCGACCTTTCCTTCCCGATCTGGAGCCACCGACCCGACGGAGAGATGCAGGTGGGAATCGGAGAGAGGGAGGAGGCCGGAGAGAGGGGCGAGGCCGGCGAGGCAGCGAGCGCCGAGGCCGGTGAAGGCGATGAATCGAGGCGCGAGGGCGAGGCAGGAGCGGAGGCGCGAGGCGGAGGAGCGAAGCCGGAGGCCCAAGGCAGCGAGGGTGCAAGGCACGAGGCCGGAGCAGATCCAGGCGCGAGGCAGGCCGGAGACGCGAGGCAAGCCGGAGGGGCGAGGCGCGAGGGCGGAGGCGCGGCGAGACTGGGAGGTCGGCGGAGCAGATCCAGGCGCGAGGAGGTGTGAGGCTCGAGGTGGAGACGCGAGGCAAGTCGGAGGCCCGAGTCAGCTAGCGCGCGAGGCGCGAGGGCGGAGGCGCGGCGAGGCTGGGAGGCCGGCGGAGCATGGCCTTGGCGGTGTGACGACTTCGTGATCGGGGCTGGGCCGGCCGATCTCCTCCTCCGCCGCCTTCTCTCTCTGTCTCTCTCTCTCTGTTTTTTGTTTTTTTTTTTTTTGATTTGGTGTTTGTTGTTTTGATTTGGTGTGGTGTTTGTTGTTTTGATTTGGTGTGGTGTTTGTTGTTTGATTTGGTGTGGTGTGGTGAGATTGGGATTTGGTGGTTGGAATTGGATCGGTGGAGGCCGGTTTGTGGAGGAGTGAGGGATGTGGAATTTTTTTTGGGAGAATTAGGGTTTTGAGTAGGAGATACTGAGGTTCAGTATTATTGAAGTGCGGCGGAGTACGGCGGAGGACGGCGGCGCTACTGAGGCTCAGTATTATTGAAGTGCGGCGGAGGACGGCGGAGCTACTGAGGGTCAGTATATTAGGTTGAGTTCTGAGGATCAGTAGCATTAGGCTCACTGAGGGTCAGTAGTATTAGGTTGAGTTCTGAGGATCAGTAGCATTAGGCTTAATGAGGGTAATTGTGTAATTTAAGACTTAACTGATTCTGTTAGTTTTGGATGGAACTTTGCTAATGGTAATTTAAAAAGGAAACTTTGCTATTGGTAATTATGTACTCAAAATTGTAGTTTTGGGTAAAAAACCCTATATTATATTGCAACAACCCTACTCCTATTTCAAATTGGATTCCCAGTCATAAGAGGATGACTTCGATGGCACTGCGCATTTAAGAGGATTTGGAATTTTGGATTACTCATTCAGGTCATCCTGGTGGGGTTGAATGGATATGCTTCTCAACTTGAGCTATCCCATGCCCGAGCTTAGCTGCAGACCAACATGGGATATCTGTAACCTGATGCTACGTACGCCATTTGGGATTGTACCCATCTTTTTCGTTATGTTATCGAATGATGGTCTTTCAGTAAGAAGAGATTGATTGAAGTCATTGGTTTGCATTTCTGAGCACAGATACATCTCTTTCAAAAATAAAAAAGGTTTCATCTATCAATATACTTGGCTGTTTCTATTCGATCATTTAAAGCATAGCATATGCAAACAATTTCTGAGTCCATTATTCAAAGCTTAGCATACGCAGAATCCTTTGATCTCAGTCATCTCACTAATGCACTTCCCGACACCCAAAGTTGAGAGATATCTGAGTCTTCCCTTTCCAACATGCAAAGTCCGCAATTCTCTCACTACTTGATGAGAATTGGGAAGTATCCATTCAGTCATTTGGGGTATATAAAAATGTATTCTCAAATCTTTATGATGTGCTCATGAAATTAAGATGTCGACCTGCAAAGTTCTACTTCAAGCCCAACTGAAATCATCAGTTAGAAGCTGCTAATCTGCAATTACTTTTGTAACATCCAATGCTTTGAAAGACCTCCTAGCCAAATTGGTATAATCATTGTATACTCTACAGAACTTCGTAGGACTCCCATGCTGATCTTACTACTTGACGAAACAGAAAATCCAGATCAGGTATTTAATTTAATTTAAGAGGAGAAATTCTGACCTGGATTACCACTTAATCTGCACTGTGAGATGATTTGGAAGACCTAATTTACATGTATAACAATTTCAAACAACGGGAGATAATGAGAAAAGAAAGCTGCTAAACCCGCTTCTATTTTCACAAGAGGAACAAACTCTGAGATAAAGTTTCTGAGATTACAAAAATCCAGGTCTGGATCCAACTCCAAGCTGAATATGAAGTATGACGTACACAGGAACTCCTATCTTGAATCCAAACAAATGCAACTGAACCCATTGCTGTTTCGGAGACCCATAGAGTTTGTATCTCCGTGAAAGATGCTAACTACTCGACTTTGCCCTTGAAATTGCATATTTACAGGTGGCATTCCCTCGAATTTGTTTGTTTTTGAAGCACCTCAACCCCTCAGCTAACTAGTAATCTGTAATGTTACCCAGAGAGAAAAGTCGAGCCCTACTTCTGGTTTGAAAACTCAGCATCAAACTCCTTCTGAAGCTGTTCTCCAGGTTTCTTTTTGGCTGCCAACACAACATCGTCAAGAAATCCCCTTTGAGAAACCTCATCGGGCACAAGAGCCCTGTATATTTCAAACTGTTCTGCAGCTTCCTTCTTTTGATCCAGTAGACTGTAGATAATCCCCTGCACAATATTTGCAATATTCATTATGCTTCCTAAAGCTTTCTGTTTTTACTTTCCGACTATAATTTGTGGTACTATATATTTACACCTTTTGGTTTACGAACTTGAATAAAGACAATTGCATCATTCCAGTTTCACTTTCTGCTTATTGTTACCCAGCACCTCCAGTAATACAAAAAGAAAGGCATAAATATGAGTATGTTAAAATTCAAGTAGCAACACATGGCGTATTTGGAAAGAACGATTTACCAGTAAGCAAAAAGTTTAGCTTTGATTATGCCTAACAGATTAATTCGTCAAAAGTTAAACAAAGCCTGACTTGCCTCTGCAAATAACCTCTGCCTTCTACACTTTTACCGTTAGCTTTTATTTTTGATATCTAGAAACCCCAAACCTACTTTAATAATCTGGCACAGAACTGGGGCCTCCTGCCAACCACTACAATCTTTATAAGCAAGAAACTAAAGTTGATTTCTTGTCTATCAAAGAATACTAGGATGAAGGGTAAACTTTTGCCTTTTATTTTAACTACTCACATTTGGACTCTCGAGCACTATATAGTATATACACAGACAACATGTCTGGGAAGTTGGGAACACTCTGTTCCAAACCCGTGTCTGTATCGTTTACCACTGTTCTTAGGACGTTAAGTTGTTAAAAAGTTACCGGTTAATAATTTAAGGAAAGCCAAACACAAACTACCAGCAGAAAGTGATGATTGTGAGAAAAGTCAGAAAACTAACCTGGCAAAGATAAGGTCGAAAATCTCGGGGATCCTCCTTGACAAGGTCTTGAAATAAATTCAAGCCTTCTTCCAATTGTCCCTATAAGGCAAAAATTCACAAAATCAGCAAAACTGAAAGCAAATGACTTAAACTCTATTTCAATAACCATAATGGAAGAAGATTAACAGTTTTTTTTATAACCACAGGGAACTATATTCTGACAAAAGCAGCTCTGGTGACAGATAAAAATCAAATGCGAGGCTGCGACAGATGAATTACCTTTACAACGTGCATCTGTGCGATCAGAATCCTTATATTCCTCTCCTCAATCACTCTTTTTTCCCGTTGTGCAATTTTCAAAGCCTTTTCAAGCATCACAAAAACAGCTGGACCTTCACGCTTTTTGTGCATAACCAATGCTAGACCCTGATAAGAGGACATATGTAGCCTCAAGTATATTTCTACCAAAGACACCTTAACTTCACAAGAGGTGTCAATATATGTAAAACCTTGCATAACATTTTATCAATATACTGCCAACAAATGTCTGAACTGGGATTCACTGAACCGGTTAAATTTACTGCCTACAAATGGCCATTGTGTCATGAACAAATCGCACCCTATGTAATGCAGTCAAGGTAGACTCCATCCAGCTTGGTACTTTGACTAGGGTTCTTTAGCCACTGAAATAACATTTTGAGCATTCGGTTGATTTTTGTGTAGATGATTGATCAGTGACCTGCATATAGCTATTCAAATAGCACTTCTGCCATTGAAAGCGAGGACTTTAAGAGCTTTAAAAAAATGGCACCTAAAGAAATACTGCGCACATGCATGACATAATTAACTCTGAAAACATACAAAGTTTTTAACTTGTATCAAAACTATGAGACAGACTGAGGGCTAAGCACTCAACAAGGCAGAAATGCCCGTACAAGACGGGCATACACATCATTTCTACATAGAACTTAGACTACCGCCAAGGTCTAATCTTATCAGCTTACCTGCAATTTCTATCATCAACAGCACAGACTTTGTAACAAGTATAATGCAGAAAAACCACATTTTAGAATCCAACACTCATCCATTGCAAGCAGTGTCAATGTTTCAAGTTGTAAAGGCTATATCATAAGTATCAGGACAACCAAACACAAGCATTTAAACAACATCTAGGAATCAAATATCACAACAAAAAGATATCTTTAAAATCGAAAAAGCCCAGAAAACACACATGCAAAGCTCTGAGCAAAAGAGGTCTCTCCTCTAAAATCTCCTGAAACAACTTCTTAGCAGTACCCAACTCTCCCATAATCTCATGACATAGAGCCAGTAACAACCTCCACTCGACTTCATCCGGTTCGACACCAATCAACTTCTCAACATACTTCACAGCCTCCTTTGTCTCCCCTCTCCTCATTTTCCCATACACAACCACTTTCAAAGCCCCAACATTTTTTGGGTCCTCCTCCAAAAATCTCTCATACATTTCTTCCTCCTCACTCTTCCCTTTCTGGGTCTCTCTCTTCTCCTCCAAATTCTCACTAGAACTGCTTGTTTGAGCTGGCAGTGCCACAGCTGCTCTGATATTGAAACACCCAACAAACAGAACTGTCCCAACAACCAAACCCACTACTTTTTCCACCACAATTGTTGGTAAAATTTTGTGGGGTTTGAGAGCAGAGCACACATTAGAGAGTTTGGGGGTGTTTGAGTGAGAAGAGATGAGTTTGAATAGGGGGAAAGGTGGGGTTTTTATATGGGGAGGATTGAGAAACAGTGAATTGTAGTTGAGATTATGAGTAACAATTTGGGTATTGGGTTGAAGAGAGAAACCACTCAAGGAACCCATTTCTCTTCTCTGCTTCTCTTCTGCTCCAAAGCTCAAAACAATCTCCCTTTTACCTCTATCCGTCTTAAAGTAAAATTTTTTGTTCTTGGTTAAATTTGACTTTAGGTTTAGGATTTTACTTTGTGACGACTGACCAAAAAGACCTTAACATTGTAATTTTGTTTTGGGTAAAAGAAAGTTACAGGTTGTAATTATGGTAACCCTTTTAACCCTGAAACCCTCTTTGAGAGATCTTGGTCCAACTCAGACTTTGCCCCTCTTTTCACCCAAAAAGACAGTAACTTTGTAACTTTCCTTCTGTTAAATAAAAAAAGTAAATACTATCTAAACCCTGCGGTAAAAACCTAAAAGCTAAAAATCGCCCATTTTCATATCACCCTCCCAATCCCATAAACCCTAAACCCAACTCAGACCAGAGCAGCGAACCCAAGAGACCTCAATAACCAAAGACCCTACCTTTAATCTCTCTAATCCCAAAAGATGAGGAAGAAGGTCGACGAGCGCATCAGAACCCTGATAAGCAATGGCGTCAGAAACAAGCACCGCTCCATGTTCGTCATCGTCGGCGACAAGTCACGTGACCAGGTAACCCCCCCCCAACTCTCTCTCCTCCGCCGTTCCGGGTTCGCCTCCGTTTAAAGCTCCAAACTTTGTTTAAAGGTCACAACTTTACTTGAGAATTTTGTATTGGGTTTTGCAGATTGTGAATCTTCACTATATGTTAAGCAATGAGTTGAAGAAATCAAGGCCTACTGTGTTGTGGTGCTACAAGGACAAGCTTGAGCTCAGCAGGTTGATTTTTTATTTTTTTTTACCTTTTAAAGTTTCATTCTTGGGTAAATGTTGATTGGTGTTGGGTAATTTTGAATGCAGTCACAAAAAGAAACGTGCTAAGCAGGTGAAGAAGCTAATGCAGAGGGGTCTGCTTGACCCCGAGAAGGTCGACCCCTTCTCGCTTTTCATTGAGAGCAGCGGAGTGACTTATTGCTTGTACAAGGACTCTGATAGAGTTCTTGGTAATACTTTCGGGATGTGCATACTTCAGGTAACTAAGTTTTGCATATTATATGGTGTCGAGTGCTTGAAGATTGGCGGTTAGTGTTATAAGATTGCTTTTGTAATGCTTTAAGGATTTTGAGGCCTTGACGCCGAATCTACTAGCAAGAACAATAGAGACCGTGGAGGGTGGAGGACTAATCATACTGTTGCTTCGTTCGCTGACCTCACTTACCAACTTGTACACCATGGTTATGGTATGGATCTATCCCTTCGTTGTTCGTTTTTATCTGAAAGATTTGCTCGTGTATAACTGTCATATAACTTAGTGGACATATCAAGATTTGGTACATTAGGGAGGAACATATCAAGATATACCTCCATTATGTTTAACTGTTGTATAACTTATGTCATAGCTGCTCTTCAAAGTTCTCAAGTAAAATACCTGTATAGTACTCATATGCAAGGCTTCTTGATTTCAGGATGTCCATGACAGGTTTCGGACTGAATCCCATTCCCAGGCTACTGGCCGTTTTAATGAGCGTTTCTTATTATCACTTGCATCATGCAAAGCGTGTGTGGTTATGGATGATGAACTGAATATTCTACCAATTTCATCTCACATAAGGTCAATTACCCCAGTTCCAGTTAAAGAGGTAACCCCTTGATAGACCATGTTTTGTGATATGAAAAATTGTAAGCTAAAAAGAGTTAATTTGTCTGTAATGTTTAAGCTCAATGGTGGTTTTTTTTTAATTCACCATTTATAGGTAGTTTGTAGGGGGTAGTGATACTTTTGTTAAGACAAGCTTTACTGACTGATCTGTTATTCTGGATCAAAAGGATTCTGAAGGGATATCAGAGTCAGAAAGGGAATTGAAGGATCTAAAAGAACAACTGAGTGATGCCTACCCCGTCGGCCCTTTAATAAAGAAATGTTGCACGCTTGACCAGGTATACATCTTTTGTTTAATAGTTATTAGTTATTAATCAGCTATTTGGTAGTTTGAGTTTGAAAATGCTTATATTTATTTGAACAGGGAAATGCCGTTGCTACATTTCTCGATGCAATATTGGATAAGACACTTCGAAGTACTGTTGCCTTGCTTGCTGCTCGTGGCCGTGGGAAGTCGGCTGCACTTGGTTTGGCTATTGCTGGAGCTATTGCTGCAGGGTAATTTCTTTTTGCAGTTTATATATATATATATATATATATATATATAAATCTTTTATGCCTTATAGAGACACGTGTAACAAATTTCATGATTGAAACCTGATTATTGTTGGAAATGTGTGCATTCACAGGTATTCAAATATCTTTGTAACTGCACCGAGCCCTGAGAACTTGAAGACCTTGTTCGAATTTGTTTGCAAGGGTTTGGATGCATTGGATTATAAGGTAAAGTATCTCTCTACTCCCGTGGGTGGTTCTCATCCAAAGATAGGCCAATGATTGTCAGAGGTCAGAGATAGGGGCGAGGTTGGAATCGCGGGGGGGGGGGGGGGGGGGCAGCAAACACACACTTACTTTTCTTTAAGGAGCCAATATTTATAAAACATAAATAATTACAATGGCATGCGTTCAGGCCATTTAATGTATTACCACCATGCCCTTTCAAGCATCAGCATACAAGAAGCTGCTGTTTTATTGGTACACCAGCCTTTAAAGTTATCTTTTATGGCTGAAATCCATATAGAATGACATGAAATTTATATTATTGATACGATAAGTAGAATGATATTTGATTTTAAAATATTACATAAACATTTTAATCTGCTTCAGGTTTGTATGATTGTACATAATGAGGTTGTAACTATTATTTTATAGCGGAGGAAAAGAGAAGAAAGATGTTAACATGTGTCCATTTCATATAAGATCATACCTGTTTCTTACTCTTGGATTTTCAGGCACACTAGTTAGTATTGAACTCACTACTGTAACTGTTTCAGGAACATTTAGATTATGATGTGGAGAAAAGTTCTAACCCTGCAATGAAGAAAGCAACTCTAAAGATCAACATATTCAAGCAGCATAGACAAACAATTCAGGTAAAAGAGTATCTCTTTTTGTAATGTACCACATGAGCATATCATAAGTGTCTAAGAGTAGTTTGCAAATTGGGTAGCTAACTTCGAAGTAAGCAACCAAACCATTAATTTTTTATTTTTTTTAGCAATAACTTCTTAATGACGGTTTTTTTTTTTATTGAGAAACTTCCACAAGAAGGACTTCATATTCAGTGGACACGATATATGGCTGAACTTCTAAAATATGCCCATATCAAATGAACAATGATATTTCATGATTAGGAACTGTGGACACGTCGGTTAGGTTAGTGAGAAGATGTATGTGTAACGTAGTACCAATAAAAATAAAGTGGACTCAGAAACCTTGAGATTTAGAATGGAATTTGTTCAGGCAGTTGATACTTGAGATGCATTGTTCATGACCCTTTGAAATACAGAATTCGGGGTTGGAAGAGAATAGTTCTTATTACGGGGATAAGCCAGATCACTAAACATATGAATGTGTACCCCGTCTTGCCTCAGGTGTACACCCGTGTATATGATTAGGGCACATGCTTTATTTGGGTGGTATCTGAAATTTTAAATTTTTAATAGTTTTTCATGGGACTGAATACAAATATAAACAATTGATATGTGGTTATAGTATTGTGGGTGCAATGCGTACGAGTATACCAACAGTTTTACGCTTGCTATTTAATGCATGTTCCCTGATGGACAAACTGTTGGGGAACTTAGACTAATTTCTTATACATCTAGCATTTTTGGGATGGAGGCACTCCACTTGCCTGGGCTCAATTTTTATACGTTTAGTGCGTAGGTTTGTTTCTGCAATTGCTTATGACAGTATTTGTTTCCCCACATCTCCTTGCAGTATATACAGCCCCATGAGCATGAAAAACTTTCCCAAGTTGAATTATTGGTTGTTGATGAGGCTGCTGCTATTCCACTGCCAGCGGTGAAGTCTTTACTTGGCCCTTATCTGGTTTTCCTTTCATCGACTGTCAATGGGTAAGAGTTGTTCATTAAATTCTTATGTTTGAGAAAGAACTTTGACTTTCTCTTTCATGTTCCCAGTATTCCGCTATTTAGGCAGTCATGCTTAATTGTCTTTTCCAATATATGAGATCATTGTGAATGTAATGAACATTTCTTTAACTTGCAAGCTATGAAGGTACTGGTCGGTCTTTGTCTCTGAAGCTTCTACAGCAATTGGAAGAGCAAAGCCAGATGTCTGCTAATGGCCCTGTATCTGGTATGCTAATCTTATCCATCGCTGAACATGCAGTTACTGTTTTTGATTGGTGTATCTATAAAACGAAATTGAACCAAGATCCCGGATTGCATTATCTTATTTGTTATCCCCCAATTTCTAAGTTGAACAAAATTACCCCCTCGATCTATAAGGGTTTGAGAAATTGTAATTTGATTCAATAGGCATTAGACTTTGCAAGATGCTACAGGCCAATGTTTTCCCCTTTCTTGCTCTTGGACTTGCTGGAATGCAAGCTGTTGTAAACCCTCCAACAGTAACAGAAGGAAATTGCCAAATTCATTGGCTGTCTAGAGCTCTTCCTCCTTTTTTTTTTTTTTTCCTTTCGGAGAAGCCATAGAACTTCATTGTCAGAGATTTTAATTCCAGAAACAAGGATAATAAGTTGGAATATAGGATGAATTAGTACAAAGGGTAATAACAAGACTTGATCAAAAAGAAAAATGGGTAATAACAAGTCCTTCCAAGTTTATAAGAGATCTTCCAACTGTATTTGAGAAAATAGGGAAATGTAGCAGGGGAGTAGAAAATAAAGTTGCAAAAGAGCACTGGAAGCCAGTGTTTATTTCTCAAATTTTACTGGATTGGAAGGCAGCTGCATCTAAGGCTCTAAGCATATGGTCTTTAAGGTGTTTGTTTGCAGCTATTTAATCTTATTTGGTGTAAAATTCTGGTTAATTTTTACTTGTTTCTGTTTATTGGGGACAGGTTCACTTTTATTGGATCATACATTGTGATCAATGAGATTGTCTTTTCAAGAATAAAGAATCAAAAATCTAAACAAATAAAAAAAAAGCCGAAGACATCATGAGGGTAGATATAAGAGTACTTTTCGGTTTTAAGCTGAGAAGGATTATTGATTTGTTTCAGGGCAAGAGAAACTATCCATCATCATTCTTTCACTTGGTAACCATTTCTTAGTGATCTTAAGCTACCCCTTAATATAATAATAATGAAATTTTTAAGTCTACCTACTCTGATTACTCAACATTTTGGTTAGCTTTAGGCTCCAGTTTCTAAAAGAGTGGAATTATTAACTATCTCTTGCAACCAATGTGACTTGTTCTTGTATCTGATATGTGTGCATAATTTGCTGAATTCACAAATCCTTTGCTGTAGGTCGACTTTTCAAAAAGATAGAATTAAAAGAATCAATCAGATATGCTTCTGGTGACCCAGTTGAATCCTGGCTTGGCGGTTTACTTTGCTTGGATATTACCAATTCCATTCCTAAGCTTAACGGGTAACAATTTATATTGTGAACTTCACAACTAAGGAAGATGAAACCATATTTATTATCTTCATTAACTCTCTTTCTCTTTCAACCAGGCTACCTGCACCTAATGAGTGTGATCTCTACTATGTGAACCGTGATACACTTTTTTCATATCATAAAGATAGTGAGATGTTCTTACAGGTAACTACACATTCAACCTGTATTTTATAGCTGATTTGAAGTTTCATCTTGTTTGGTAATAATGTATTTCGTATTTGCAGAGAATGATGGCACTATATGTTGCCTCTCACTACAAGAATTCTCCAAATGATTTGCAACTAATGGCTGATGCTCCAGCGCATCACTTGTTTGTATTGCTTGGTATGTTTTGTAGTGAATTATATATGCTTGCTTTGTTGCAATGGGCCGGACTTGATTCTACATGCTGTATTTGCAGGTCCTGTCGACGAGTCGAAAAATCAACTTCCTGATATTTTGTGTGTCATTCAGGTTCGCACTTCTTTATTGATGATGGAGTTTTTTTTTTTCCTTGGTCACAGATGAACTAGAAATAATCTCCCCTATCTTCTGTCAGAAGTATTTCGTTTATTTGATGCCTCTTTTTTTAGAATGCTCTCTACAAGTTCTTAAACTCCTCAGATTATGATACTGACTTGAATCCTAAGACTTCTACTTCTCTTAATCTATCTATCTATTCCAACATTTTTCCTCTTCTGAGTGTCATCTGTCCTCTGATAGGATTTTTAAGTTTCATCGAATCTATGTCTTCTGGATGCTCAACACTCGTGTTCCATCCTTTGTTCTCAGGTGAGCCTGGAGGGACAGATTTCGCGTAAATCTGCCATCAAAAGTTTAAGTGATGGTCATCAGCCTTCTGGTGATCAGCTGCCATGGAAGTTCTGTGAGCAATTTCAGGACACGGTTTTTCCCACTCTTTCAGGGGCTCGCATTGTTCGAATTGCTACCCATCCAAGTGCCATGAAGGTAATTATCTTAATCTTTTCTCTGTAGATGCCAACTTGATATTGTCTCCCCATCTTTATTTTGAAATTGTAGTCCTTGTTCTTATTTATATACTTATTATTTATGCTTTATTTATTGCAGATTGGTTATGGATCACAAGCTGTAGAACTATTGACAAGGTACGTTCCTGACCAAGTTTACCATTTTTTGTAGATCACACAGGATCTGGATCTGTATGTTTCTGCCTAAGGCTCTTTAGAGAATTTAAGTGACTGATTGTTCTCTCCCCTTATTCCTCACATCAAAACCGAGAGGATGTAACTTCTAGGATGTAGAATGGTTCTAGTACTCTATTGCATGCTAAATACGTTCGATCAAATTACTTGATGTTGATAGAATTAAAGGAAAGTAGTCAAGTGTAAAACCTATTGCTTGGTAATACATGTGCGCATGGAAGTGGCAAAGAAAGATGCAGTTGACATAGCTCAAAACCAATTAATCTATGACAATCGGATGAAGTTGGAATATGTGTCATGTTTCTAGTTTTATTATATGAATATGGATTATTTGAGGCTTTGAGAGGCAGTTGATACTTACAAACAAGAGAACAAAACTGAAGTAGGACAGATTTAACTACAATCTGAAGTAGGCTTTGAGAGTGGGCATAATTTTTATTAGCTTTTAGGGAATTGTGGTTGTTGAATATAGTTATTTGGGATATGCAATCTCATAGGGTTTTGTGCATCAGTGAAGTTAATGTTCTTTGGTTCTGTAATGAGATGCTGCAAATATATGTTCTTATAGATTTCATATAGTGTTTATCATTATTTTGCCTCAGGTACTATGAAGGACAGTTTGCTCCTATCTCCGAAATGGAAGTCGAAGAAGCTGAGGGGCCAGCTGTCAGTGTGATGGAAGCTGCCAAGAAAGTAAATAATTCTGATCACTAAGCTTACTTTTCTTTGATTGTATTAATCTCTTTTAAATCAGTAGGGTTTAATAAAATTATTTTGTGGAGACTGGTATGTGCCATTTTTGGTATTATGTACCTTTATTTCAATAGATTGCTCAAATTGCACAGTTTTGTAAGTTAATATTACAGAATGCGATGATTGTTTAATTAGATTACTAAATTGAGTTAGAACTTTGTTCTGAGAGGTCTGAAAGAATAGTGAATCGTCCATGTAAAACATTCTAATAAAGCATATGAGCACATAATGTGTACTGGGTTGTCTCTTTCATATTAATGCGACCAGTTGTTACAGTTGATGTTTAATGATGAATTTGGGACTTTCATTTTACTTGTAGGTTTCATTGCTAGAGGAAACTATAAAACCCAGAACAGATCTTCCCCATTTGTTGGTGCATCTTCGTGAAAGACGACCAGAGAAGCTCCATTACATTGGTGTCTCCTTTGGGCTGACCTTGGACCTTTACCGTTTTTGGAGTAAACATAAATTTGCTCCATTCTATATTGGGCATATTCCAGTTAAGATGGATTCCTCCTCCCAAATGGATATTGTTTTTTATTATAGTTTCTAATATTGGGGTAGTCTGACATTTTTTTTTCTTCAATTGACAGAGTGCTGTGACCGGTGAGCATACATGTATGGTCCTGAAATCGTTGAACAGTGATGACCTTGAAGTCAGTGATTTTCATGCATTTTACCTAGGTGGGTATATATTTTAACAACATATTGCTTAACTTGTGTTCATATTCTTTAATTTTAGTTAATAACTGAATAAATGGTTAATTCCTCAGATTTCAGGCGAAGGTTTCTCAGACTACTAGGTGTTAGTTTCCACGCAATGGATTATAGGCTTGCCATGAGGTAGTACATACATTATCCTTCTCCGATACATCTTCATTGTTCAAGTGCTCATACCCCATAATGTTTCAGCATCTTAGATCCGAAGATCAATTTCAAGGAGCTAGAACCCACATCTAAAACCTCAAATGGATTCTTAAAGTCGACTAAAGATTTTTTCTCGCCTTATGATATGAAGCGACTGGAAGCTTATACAAACCATCTTGCTGACTTTCATATGGTAAGATATTTGAGCAATGGTTCATCACCATTATCATAAGAGACAATTAAGTTTCTTGTTTTTTGGGGGGGGGGGGGGGGGGGGGGGGGGGGGTTGTGGAGGACTATATATGTCATCCTGTTCATATTAGAGAATACTATGATTTGCAGTAAAAAGAAAATGTTGTGCTGTAACACATGAGAATCATCCTGTCCATGTCACTTGTTGATGTTATATGTTTCACATTGCTTATCTGAATGTGGTAGAGATGGTGAGTTAAGATTTGTTCACTTGTTTGATTTAACTGGGTGATTTGTAATAGGGATAGCTTTTATGTATTTGTTTTCCTTTAGGCCAATCTTTTGAATTTTCATAGTGGTAGATCCGACTCCCATAATCTTACTCGACTGTCTTTTGTAGAAGTATATTCCTTGTTCCAGTTTCATGAACTACATTCCTTGTTCAATGTAACCATCCAACATTGGCTTCTTTTGTTTAAAATAGAATTAGACTTTTATTACAGTTACTTATTACATGCAGCGGACAAGGAGTCCAGTCATAGTAGAACTAAATTTTACAACGAAAAACAACCACTCTTAAAATACAAATACCTAGTTAAAAGATGCCTTTGATTCCCATAATGAAACTATTTTGGTCCTAGTTTTCTCCTGAAAGTTACAGTAACTTTTGACCATTGTCTCTTTGCAAAATATAAATAGACAGTACACGATCATTTTGTATTTTTCAGAGGTTTTCTTTTAATGTAAATTACTTTTGTGCATTCATATCTCTAACTAATGTTTTCTGTACAGATTTTGGATCTTGTTCGAACCATTTCAGATCTCTATTTTCAGGAAAAACTTCCCGTTACATTGTCATATGCTCAAGCTTCTATCTTGCTGTGCATTGGCCTGCAAAGTCGAGATATCTCCTACATTGAGGTTTGTTCTCCTACTATTCCTTGCGGGGTTCTAGCTTACATGTGGGGGCAAACTCAGCTACTCATTAAATCGTGGTTATTTAAATGTTTGTGCTTTTCTCTAACCTGAATAACCTCCCACCTCCCAACCATCCAAGCTAAAATTGAATTAAAAAGTGGTCAATAATTAAATCTTCATATTCCATAAATCATCTTCACATTATTGTAATAAATGTGCATTGCTTTGTTGATTGTGTTTCTAATTACAACATTCCTCTTTTGCAGGGGGTTATGAAATTAGAAAGGCAGCAGATATTGTCACTGTTTATAAAAGTTATCAAGAAGGTCTACAAATATTTGTACTCTGTTGCATCTGAGGAGATTCAGTCAACCTTGCCCCAACCAAAACAAGTGAGTTGAGCAAATTATTAACTTTTTGTATGTATGACAGTATGTTTTGTGTACTAGTTATCCTGCTTGCATATGTCATGTTTTGCTGCTTGCACTTGGAATTTAAGGTTTTGTTTATTTCAAGGGGCTAATTAGCTTGTAGGGTATGTGAAAAGTTTATGGTTTTTCTTTTCCTTTTTGTTTTTGTTTTTATGAAAGGGTACTGGGTATAGAATTTTTGGCAAATCTGGAAATTTCCTGCTCACCTCACTGGCTAGGATTTTAATTTCCTATGCTTCAGTAGGCACACTGTTATACACGTTTCTCTTCAAACTTAACATTAGTAGTCTATCAACTGTTCAGTTTATATCTAATATAGGTATCAATTCTACGGTTGGTGTTTCATTGGTGTCTAATAATGATTTTCGCTAAGGATTATGAAACCCTAGTTCTGAAAAATGAGACGCAGGAAGGAACAAATAATATAAAATTATTAAAAAAAAAATATCTGCTTTAAGTTTTTGTAAGCATAAACAGCTGAAGAGTTCAGATGCTTAACTGATTGACTATTGTGTCATGCTTAGATTAGGTTATTTGCTATCTACTTGTAATTAGATTATTGATAACCAACTTTGATTGGCATCCATTATCTTGCCCAACTCGCCACACTTGCTGAAGAAATGCAAGCCAAAATACCATCAGTTGATCAAATTCTTCCATACTCAATGAGATT
Source organism: Potentilla sterilis (assembly GCA_963682095.1). Classification (NCBI taxonomy): domain Eukaryota; kingdom Viridiplantae; phylum Streptophyta; class Magnoliopsida; order Rosales; family Rosaceae; genus Potentilla; species Potentilla sterilis. The sequence goes on from OY821764.1 coordinate 28,760,919, forward strand.
ATAACTGGAACAAAATCCAGTATCATGCCAATAGTCTAATACCCATCAATATGTTATGACATTAGGGGGAGAGAGTGCTATAAAAATGGTCTTGGGCAATAATCCAAATTGAAATGGTGAAAATATGTTGTCTATATCCTTAAGGATGTGTATGTATCATTTTTTTATGTATTTGTATGTATGTAAATGTATAGATATTCACATGTTTAGTTCTCTCTCTTTTAGGCACCTAAATAACGGAGATAACTGAATCTAAATATGTATATGTAGGTATCATTTTTAGTTTTCTATTTCTAATGTTCTAACTCTGTGATATGGCACTTCTGAGTTCAGATTTTGATGGAACCTCACAAAATTTCTGTCGATGAGGATCTTGAAAATGCTGCAAGAGAAGTTGAGGTAGGCATTAGTACTTCAACCTCCTGTTCACCCTGACTATTCTATCTATCTCCATTATTTAGACTACTAAAAAAGTGAGAACTGAACTTATGTGATTATCCATATGCAGAATCAAATGAGAACCAAGAAAGAGGAATCGTTAAATCCCGACAAAGATGCATTTGATCCTGAGCTATTTCGACAATATGCAATTGAGGATGAAAATGCAGAGTTTGAGAAAGCTCTGCAGAATGGTAAACAGATACCAAGGGATGGTGTTATTAGTGTGAAATCAAGTAAAAAAGAAAAAGAGCATGGAAAACATAGAGAGAGTGACAAGAGTGGAAACAGACGAGGTAGAGAAGAGCATGGCTCCGCCTCTAAGTCCAAAAAGAAGAGGAAATCCTCACACTAGTGAAATGTTTTGAGCATTGATTCACATTGCAACTCTTTTAACATTTAGGTACTATATCCATTTGATCTGATGGCCTATAAATTGCCTATTGTCACAACAGTGGTCAGGCTATAATATTTACAGGAATTGGCATGTATCAGTAATGCCTTGTGTCATAGTTACCTCCAAACTTCTTGGTCATTGGTTAATTTGATATCTATCTTTGTTTTGATAAAATCCTTAGGAACGAAGTTTGGTGGTCGGCATCTTATGAGATTCTTGAAGATTTTTGTGACTATGGTATAGGTACTTGTTTTGTGGGAAGGGTGTCGAGATGAAGCAAAATTACATGCTGTACGGTCTATACCTCATACTTGTAGCAGCTAACATACCTAGAGGGAATACAACAGGAATTGCGAGTGCTGCAGATGTAGTCAATAGAGCACTTGATTATGCTTGTTTTAAAAAATGATTCTCCATAAATAGAATTTTCTTTTTCTGGTGAGTGAGTACGTACGGTGGGAAACTGATTTAAAGGCACGCAAGAAGAGGGAAATGAAAGGCCTATTGGATTTTCCGCAACAACAAACCAACACAACCAGTAAGCTATATATACATTAGACCGGGGCAAGCATTTCTTGTCTTCCGGGGACCTATTATTAACAAACTGTGAGCAAAAGAGAAATAAAGATGGCCAAGATTTCAACTCTAACTGGGATTTTCTGGTGCTATGGCTGGCAACGTCGGTCGGAAATGCGCAACAAGGAGGAGCTGAGCGGGTAGACTTGGTTATGTCTTTGAAACGAATCGGGAGAGCTATCGAAGAAGGGCAATATGCCCAAGCTCAGGAGATTCTCGACTCTGTAAAGCAGCTTGTGAACGATAATAAGCAATTGTATCAGATTGGGCAAGAACCAAAATTTCTTGAGGCCATCAACGATACTGAGCAGGCTGTTAAAGCACAAATGTATACACAATCTAAAGATAATCTCGAAGATGCCGCAGGTGCTATTGGAATGCCCATGATAAGAGGATAGCTAGCTAAAAACTGAAGAAACTTATGATGGAAAATACCGGCGGTGCTATTTGATCATATGCATGTCTTCAGAGCATGATAGAAAACAAAGTTGAGAGGATTGCTTCACTCCTAGCTCTACCTACCTTCATTGTCGAAACAGGCCATGTAACTCGTGAGATGTTTACGATAAGGCATTTTACAAATACTTGAAGAAGAATTACAAAGTAAATGAATCATATTACAACAGTGGAAACAAAGTTGCCATATTTATTCACACTATTTACATAAAATGAAAACCCAAATTACAACATCGACAACAAAATAGTTCAAAAACTTGTAAGAATGTTGTATGTTGTGTAATTACCATTAATAGAATTGAACGTCTATATCATACAATTTTCCATTTGTCATATATAAAGTTGTGGAAGTCCTGGAATTTCTACAGCGTAAACAATTATTGAACGTGCATTATCGGTTTCAAACAATTCTTCGACAGGTTTTGGATTCAAACAAGTATAAAAAAGAGGGATAGAAGCACAATGGGTCTAATGAGTAATCTTTTCTAGAACTTTTCTCCGTTCTTCATCAGAAAAAATACTTCCCCACTTAAAATTAATCATCATTTCCCATGAAATCACTTATGGAGATGGTCCTTCTATTATGTGTGATGAAACGCAAACAGGCTACTCTTGTTGCGTGAAGGATTACACATTCTTCTCTGCATATTCTACATTCTCCTTCTATGATCAAATGACTCAAATCTTCGAGTACAGGCAATGGCGGACACACCATGGGGCCAGTGGGGCCAGTGCCCACTCTTGACAATTTTTTTTTTTTTTTAAACTTTTAATCCTTGATAGCTCAATGTATAATATAATTGAATAGAGAATGAGAGAAACAACGAGAAATAGTTCTAGACGTAGCCACTACTAGAGTTATAGTCCAAGGAAATTTACATAAAAACATATTGACGTATGTGTGTATATTAGAGTAACTGATAATATATGCAAAATTATACAAGTCTTTGTTCAGTAGTCTCCTTGAGTTGTTGTTTTTTATATTAATTTTATACTCTAATCGGCTAATCATACTACCACTCTTTCTGTTGTGAGTCCTCCAATCAACCTCCTGCTTTTCGACTCCCTAAGAACCTTAAGAACTTGGCCTCGCATTCATTTGCACAATTTTTTATGACAAATCTCAACACGTACACATATCTTAAAGAAAATAGAGATTTATATTGAAATAAAAAATAAAATAAAATATTTGCGCTTCGCGCAAATAAAACTCTATGTTTTTTTTTTCCCCACTCACATAATATTCTGCGTCCGCCACTGAGTATAGGGTAGTTAATGATTAACATTTCCGATGAGGCAGTGGTATGAGGAACACCATTGATGGAGGGACTAGAGACTTGGGAGGAAACTTGTCGTCGAAGTAAGGTCTTGATTCCATCCAAGGGTATCTCTCAACTTCAAGAATCAGCAACCTTTCGCTAGTGAAAACGCGTTTAGGCGGTTGTGGAATTGTTTTCCCCACTTAGCAGAGAGAAGTGAGGCAAAACATTTTTACGCTTAATAAGTCGTGTTTCAAAAGCACACCATAATTTTGCAACTTTTGATCTTCAGATTCTTCATTAGTTGCTCTATAATCGTTTCCGTCAAAGTGTACTTTGGGAACGAACATCCACAGGTGAGGAATTGTTTCCTTTTCCATTGCTACACTAGCTAGCTAGGTCATCAACACACATGATGACCTTCGGTCTTGTATAGTAAGCTTGGTCGATCTGATCGATTGCAAAGAGCTTGATGGAGTCTGGATGGTAGAGAGTGAATAGATACTGAGTTCGAATGATGAGTAAAGTGTAACTTTGTATCATTTTTAGGTTACACTACCAGATCCGAGGGCATAGCCGACGAAAAAAATTTCGTCGACTATGCCGAAATTTTGTCGGCTATACCTACTGCCGACGAAATTTTCGTCGGCTATAATTCGTCGGAAAAACGCCGTCGGCTATACCAATGGCCGACGAAAAAAAGGAAATCGTCGACTATATGTGAGTATGCCCGACGACTTTACCGACGAAACATCATTTCGTCGACTAAACCTTGGCAAAATATCCGACGAAATTCGTCGGGTATTTTCAAGTATGGCCGACGATATCGTAAACTATAGCCGACGAAATTCGTCGGCTATTTGTTCTGAACTATAGCCGACGATTTCATCTATTTCGTCGGTTATTCCGTCGAAATATATTAATATTTTAATAGGCATTAATTAGTTATAGCCGACGAAATAAGGTTATTTTCGTCGGCTATAAGACTTATAGCCGACGAATATTGGTAAAAATCGTCGGCTATAGTGCTTATAGCCGACGAAATAATGCCAAAATCGTCGGCTATTCTTACATTTGGTGAAAAAAAAAATTAAATTATTTTCTAAATTACCATTCCAAGCAACCTGCAAATCACAAAGACAGTCCATGCATTTGCACCAACAAGAAACACGTCTAAATGACTTATTATTTAATTCGTTCCAATATACATAAAATATAACCCTAATCATCACCTAAACCACTAAAGTCCACCACGTCATCCCCAGCATCCTGCTCTCCATCATGCTCGTCATCCTGCTGACCGAACTCGGGAGGTTGAGGCATTGGAGGTTCAACTAACGGCTGAAACGGGGGCGGGGGTTCAAGGCTTTGTTGTTGTGCGGCGAACATCTCATACCACCAGTTTTGTTGGCCGGCGTAGTTGTGTTGCCGAATTCTCTCGCATTCAGCATGCCAACTGGACAGATCTAAATAATACTGCTGTGTTCTGCGGTGTTGCTCCTGTGATCTCTAGAACTCGGCCGCCAACCTGGCATTTTCTTCTGCCAATCTCCGCACTTCCCCCCTCACCTGTTGGCTCTCCCCGCCTCCCTTCTTTTGACCTCCCTTAGTGGTCTTCAGGAGCCCTAGTCCAGAACTTCCTAAACCCCGGCAGTAGTAGTTGTTTGAGCGGTTTGGGAAGGCTGCGTCGAACATCCTCGCTGCCGTTTGGACATTGGACCGGTCGACCTGGCGCAGGGCTTCTTCCAGATCTGCCTCTGAAATGTTCGGTTGTGTCTCCCGAACTACTTGCTTGAACACCTCTTCTTCGGCCCGGTTCACCCTCTCCTAATTGGACGGGAAAAAAAAAATTAATATTCTAACAAATATATAATTAAGTAAAATTAATAATTAAAAATTTTAAATCGTAATGAACGACTTACGAGCTGTTCTGTCGCTTGTGGATAAGCGATCTTGAAAGTCTCCACGTACGGGTTGCTATCAGGATGATCTCTAAGCGCCTCCTCCTGATATTGTGCAAACGGCCTAGAACCAGCATGATGGGGGGTTGTGTTCCGGCGGCGGTTCTCAGAGTTTATCCGAGAACGTTGCTTCAAACAAATAATAAAATGTTAGAAAAATGCATCAAAAAATATTAGTCTAATAATTATAAAATAATTAAACTAATAATTAAAATTTTAACAAAATAAACATTTGTAGTGAAGTTTAGTATTTACCTGCATAACTGGGTTGTTGAAGTCTACTGTCTTCAACCAACGCCACTCGTACTCCCTGAACATGAACTCCCTGGGAGTACCCATACGACTAAGGTTGTCGTATTCGTTATAGTGGGAACGGAGCTCGTTCTTCCACTCTTTGAACCTACGAAAAAAACAAAAGTGCATTAGAAATATTATTAATATCATAAAATATTTCAAATTATAAGATGAGGAATTCCCAACGTACCTTGAGTTCTGCACGGAGTCCGCCCAATCCCGCTTGTGTTCGGCAATCTCGAAGAATGTCTGAAAATAATATTTTATTAGTTTTACAATTGTAATAATACCGAAAATTATTAAATATTACGATAAATAAATTAAATTTTTTAAATTACTCACCGACGCGGCGTTGTTCACCTCCCTCTTTATCTCTTCGGGCACATCAGCCCACCGGGTCCACAACATAGGGACTCTGTCCCTAATCAGTGCCCCCACGCAACCCGAGTAGTCGCGTTTTTTCTTCCCCTGAACCTCCTGATTAGGAGGTTCGTTGATCTGGATCCTCCCCCTCAGATCAACAGTTCTCCTGAGCGTGTCAAAACATATGACACCTCTCGTGTTCCTTGTTGAACTGCTAGCGGCTGTCCCTATCACATAAACGACAATTGGTTAATAAAATTAAATATTAGTGCGTTAATTTTAATAAAACATTTAATTAATAAAATCGAATGTTACCTGAACTCGATGACTCGTCTGTCGACTTTCCTTTTCTCCTCGCCGAAATCAAGAGGTCAGGGTTCTCAAATGGCTGATGCTGGTATGCCTCCGCAGCACTCACGTACTGAGGCATATCAGGCCATATTGGCACACCACGATAGTCGACCTCCGGTATCGCAGGAATGTTGTACGGGAGGTACAGCTGGTTTGGGAGAGTAGGACCGTCAGTCGAATCACCAGCAGACGTCGTCGGACTCGTCATCGGCTCCCGATGAATCTCAGGCATACGAACCTGAGGAACGTCTGCAGCTATCTCGTCCTGAAATAGCTGCCGACTGAACCTCGGAGCATCTGGCCCGACAGGCGGAAGTGAACTGCTCGACGGCCGCCTTGCCTGGAGAAGGGTCTGGTGCCGAGAACTCATACTCCTCCGCGGCTGGGATGAATCCACAGTCCTCCCCGGCTGGCTGGTGGTCCTCTCAGGCTGGCTAAGGGTCCTGTCGGAGTCTGCGGAACCGGCGGAACTTCCAGAACCTCTCGATCTGGAACGTCGGCCTCCGAAGAACTGTCTGAATGCATCGGCCATCTGCAGCACTCGTGGCATTAATACATTAATTAATATTAAATTATATTACATTAAATAACAAATTCTAATTAATATAATAACCAATAATACTAACATATTTCAAAACATACTAACAAATTAATACTTAAATTTTAACTAATTTTAAATAATACTAACCATTAACCTAAATATAACTATTTATATACAAATATAACTATATTTCTTTATTAACATATATATATATATATATATATATATAATTAGACTACCAATTTATATATATAATTAATTTAACAATTTATATAATAATTTATATAATTAAAATTAAATATATAACAATTTATATACCTAAATTATAACAAATATATAACAATTAAATTTATTAACAAATATATAACAATTTATATAATTAAAATTAAATATATAACAAATATATAACAATTTATTATATAACAATTTATATAATTAAAATAAAATATATAACAAATATATAACAATTTGTTAAAATTAAATTTATTAACAAATATATAACAAATATATAATAATTTATATTATTAAAATTAAATATATAACAATTTATTAAATTAAATTAAATTGAAAAAAAAACCGAATCGGATCGGAGGAGGAGGAGGAGGAGGAGGAGGAGGAGGAGTTTCGATCGGAGGAGGAGGAGGAGGAGAATTCAGCCGGATGGAGGAGGAGGAGAAGAATTCGTCGTCGATTTGAGGAGGAGGAGGAGGAGAGTGGCGGTGCAGATCTGTCTGAGGCGCTGCGGAGGAGAAAGCAGAAAAATACAGAAAACGGAGGCTAGGGTTCGGCAGTTTCAAACTTATACCCGATAGACTAGCCGACGATTAAAAAAGATTTCGTCGGCTATTCTTTACTATAGCCGACGAAATCTTTAATATCGTCGGCTATACTTTGAATGTCGTCGGCTATACTTTAGGCGCTCAGCAGCCGTCCGATCTCCCACATCCAACGGCGGACAATGAAAAGGCGCGGATCGCAAAAGTTTAGCCGACGAATTTTAATATTTCGTCGGCTATACTTTGGACAATCAGCAGCCGTTGGATCTGAGACATCCAACGGCGGACAATAAGCGGATCGCAAGAGTTTACCCGACGAAATCAAATATTTCGTCGGCTAAACCTTTGGTCAAACAACGAAGTCAAACCTTAACGCTTTAAAACGGAAATTGGCCTGTGTAAATGACGTTTTTTTGCCTGACCTTCAACAGATAATAGTTTCAAATCGATGAGACGCAACTAATCGTATAAAAATTTTCCTCAAAATATTTACCGACCGTGAGGCTACCCATAGGAAAACGGAAGTAAAAAACAGTTAACCGCAACATTCGGCACGCAGATTTTGTCGGAATCTTGTCATTTTTCAACCGTAGACGTATTTCATTATTTCGGTCATATCTTATTTCACGACACATTTGCATTTGAAGGATGAAGCAATGGGTTGTCGATAGTGATAGAAAATGGAAGGTGGTCTGTTTTTTTTTTTTTTAAAGAATAGCCGACGAAATCAAACCTAGTACTCGTCGGCTATTCTTTTGTCGTTTTCTGTCTAAAATAAAATATGTATTTTTCAAAATAGTTTTGCCCGACGAAATCACGCATTTTTCGTCGGCTATAATTAGTATAGCCGACGAAATAATGCAATTTTCGTCGGCTATTCTGTGAAAAAAATAAAAAAATCAGTTGTGTTACACCTCTCGTACCCATATGTCCTGTTCATATATAACCAAAATTGAACATAAAAAAAAACAGAAACCCAGCAGTCAACATATTTCAAATTTTTTTTAAGGGGTTTGGAACCCAGCCTAGCTGGGAGGCTCATCCCCACGCCCGTTCATTAGAAATGATCGAGTGGATTACAAATGAAAGGATTACATCATCTAAATTACTTAATCCGTCGGATTGTAATCGGAATCATCGGATGAGTCTTCTTCGGTTTCTGAATTGCTCGATAGGGGTAATCTATGTCTTTCCTCACCACTAGAGTCCTCGTTAGTTTCTTCATTTGGATCAACATCAACAAGCAGTGGCTCTTCACGTCGAATTCGCACCGGCGTGTCTAGGCGAATAAAAGAGGAGTCAGGAATACTGTTTGAGTTGGGCTCTTGATACGCGGTGCCACCTTCCTCGTTCTCTTCAGCCACTCCAAGTGTAGACTCCCGGTAAATGTTGCGATGGTGGATAGTGTTGACTACTTTCCACGGGTCCCTCTTGGCGAGATCATCAAGATAAAACACTTGTTTCACCCATGTGGCTAAAACGAACGGGTCGTCCTCATACCATGATGTACTAGTATTCACAGAAGTTATGTCGTATTGATCGGTTTTCATGCTCTGCGGCCGTGTGTCAAACCATCTACACTTGAAAATGTGCACTTTCATGTATTCCCCATAATGCAGTTCCACAACTGAATGGAGAACACCGTAATAGTCAACTCCATCATCCCCACCATGTGCCATAACCCCTGAATTTTGTGTTTTCAGTCTGAGGTCTCTCTCTTCACATCGAAATAACACACCATTCACCTTGCACGTCGCATAAACTTTTGAATAGACCGGCCTCATCGCTAGAAGTCTGAGTTCGTGCGACCAATTTGGGTGATTATCATTTTAATAAGGTCCATCGGCAACCATCAGAATCAACTATAAATATGAATAATTATACACAATAATATATAAACACGTATAGAATAGTGTTAAAGTTACGTACCCAGCGGCCGAAATACTCTGCGAATGTCCGGTTGTGGTAATCGAGATCACCTCCTACTTGGTCACAGTTTAGATGCATGTTCTTCTAAAACTGAACTTCTGGACAGTTGATTAGCACCCACCAATGTGCAATGGCTACCTCATAATCTTTCAACTTGTAGGAAACTGGCATGTTTCCACCGAGTACAACATCGTCGGAGAGTATGGAAAGATTGAACTGTGAAGGCACATCTTCCGGTATGCTTTCCTGTAACGCTCCTAAATACAGCTTCATGTAGGTGACGCACTCGTGCGCAATATATGCTTCAGCTATACATCCTTCAGGTGCGGATCTGTTTTGGACAAAATCACCGTATTGTCCAAGTTGCCTATAAATCAAGTTTTTAAAGTGTTATGATAATACATTAATACTATATCACATATATTGATGAGGAAATTAACATAAGGTGTAAAATACGTACCTTTCCATCCGATACATCCAAGTGAAGTGCACAGGACCGGTAAGCAACAACTGCCGAGGAAGATGGATCATGAGGTGAGGCATGATGTCGAAAAAATTTGGAGGAAATATCATCTCAAATTTACACATGATATGAACGATGTCTTGTTGCATTTCCCGGAGGTCAGATTTTCTCACTTCCCGTGTGCATACCTTCTGGAAAAATCTTGCCAACGCTACTAACGGCTCCACAACGTGACGGGGAAGGAACGGTCGAATGAAAACAGGGAAGAGACGTTGTAGCAGGATATGATTGTCATGACTTTTCAACCCGTAAAGATTGTTGAATTGTCTGTTCACACACTTGGCTATATTTCCAGCAAAGCCTGAAGGATACTTGGCCCGACTTATCCAATGGAAAATTTCTGATTTATGCTCAGGCTTGACGGTGTAAGGAGCTTGAGGTATTTTTCTCTTCCCTTGTTTCAACCATAGTTGTTTTCTGATATTCATGTTTTGCAGATCAGTGCGAGCCTTAGGACCGTCTTTCGTCTTCCCCTCCAAGTTCAGCGTTGTGCCCACCACACTTTCAAAAACATTTTTTTCTATGTGCATAACGTCTAGGAAGTGACGGATCAGCAACTCACACCAGTACGGGAGTTCCCACAATAAGCTCTTATGTGTCCAGAATTTGTACTCCTCAGGTCTTTCAGGTATGTCCGCTACAATATCGGGATGATTGCTGAGGGGCCCAAAATCATACTCATTAAGCACTGCTAAAATTTTTCTTCCCGTCCATCTTCTGGGAGGACCACCGTGTTCTTCGGTTCCATCAAATGCGGCGGACTCGTAACGCCAGTGGTGATCCGCCGGAAGGAACACGCGATGACCCATTCTGCATATCTTGTTGCAATGAGGGGTGCTCCCATAATCGCTGAGGCACTCTGGACAAACCTTGTATCCCCTAACAACGCTGCCCGACAACATCCCATAAGCAGGAAAATCACTGATGGTACCAATAACCATGGCATGTATCTGGAACGTCTCCTTCTTATACTTGTCAAAAGTGGGATGACCAACGTCCCACAATACCTTAAGCTCTTCAATCAATGGTCTCATATACACATCGAGACATTTCCCTGGGTAACCAGGCCCCGGAATCAACAACGTCAACATATTATATTCCTTCTTCATGCACATCCATGGAGGAAGGTTGTAAGGTACCAAAACCACCGGCCATATACTGTATGAAAGACTCATGGTGCCGAAAGGGTTGAACCCGTCGGTTGAGAGCCCAAGCCTGACGTTTCTGACATCTGACGCAAAATGAGGAAACTCATTGTTTATATGCTTCCAAGCCGCTCCGTCAGAGATGTGTGTCATGATATCTGCGTCTCCCGCGTCCCGCTCACCGTGCCATCTCATAGCTTTTGCGGTGGTTTTTGACATGTACAACCACTCAAGCCTATCTCTCAACGGAAAATACCGAAGCACTTTCACAGGTTTCCTATTGCCTGCTCCCGTCAACTTATATCGGTCAGACTGACATATCGGACATGCGTCAAGGCTAGCAAGGTCATTCCCTTCTGCATCTTTACCCCAGAAGAGAACGCAGTCAAATACACATGTATGGATCTTAATGTAGGAAAGCCCTAGATCTTTGAGGATACTTCGGACCTTACGGTGATTGGTAGGATTACGATGACCCTCCTCTAACAACGAAGAAGTGTACTGTAGATATTCATCCACTTGCCTGATGCTTGATTTTGTCTCGACTTTAATCCTCATTACCTCCATCACACTTTGAAGAACTGTCTTCTCAGAACTTGAAGACACAGGGGTCTGTTGCAATGCAATCAGTTTGTTGTACTTGTTAAAGGCAGCAGTGTTGACAACTTGTGGGAACGGCTGCACCGGGTCATGCATATATTGTTCCCCACGTACACCGCTTTCAAAAGGAAACACGTCGTTGACGAATGTCATTGTTGGATCGTTGGATGTACTACTATTGCCCGCCTCAAAAAACTGCCCATGATCATGCGATCCATCTAATGATGGCTCACCGTGATATATCCAACGTTTGTACTTCGGCCAAAACCCATTACTCTTTAGGTGCTCCCATACTGTCCTAATCGGAAATCGACACATATCACTGCGACACTTACATTTCTTGCACGGGCAATAATGGTATTCATTCCCGTTTGCATTTTCCTCGACGAACTGCAAAAAATCCACAACTCCTGTAGTGTATCGTCGGTCATGCCTTGGAAGCGAAATCCAACTCTTATCTCGATCCATATATAGCCTGATAATAATATATATGTATAACTTTAATTAATAAGAAATTAATTAACACATATATATTACAATATATATTATTATCAACATCAACTCATATATATATACCATTAATTAACAACCATTATTTAAGTTCATTACACTATCAACAACCATTAATTAACATATATATATATATATATATATATATATATTTTAACACTAATTAAAATAACATGAAATTAAAACACATAATTAAACTCTAACTGAAAATCAACTCAACTACAACTCAAAATCAACATATATACATACATTCTAACACTAAAACAATAACAAAACAAAAAATCACTTACTATATCAAAATCACTAAAACTCAAAATCAACTCAACTAAAACTCAAAATCAACATATATACACATATACGTACCTATATATAGCTCCACAATGTAAGAGAGGACGGATTTCAACAATACCCACAGATTTTTCACTCTTTCTCCTGTTTTTTTTCGTTTTTTTTTAAATGAGCAGCTTCTGTCTAGATCTGAAAATATAAAGACTTATAGCCGACGAAAATTCCAATTTCGTCGGCCAAACTTTCTAAAGTTTTCGTCGGCTATACTTTAAGAGAAAGGCAAACGAAAATCCAAATTGTCGGTCATTCTAGGGGTATAGCCGACGAAAAATATTTTTTAGTGACGAAAGAAAAAATCGTCGGCCATTCTTAGGGAATAGCCAACGATTTTTTATTTTTAGCGACGAAATAAAAAATCGTCGGCCATTCTTGGGAATAGCCGACGAAAAAAGTATGTCGTTCTGCCGTTTTTTTTTTTTCGTCGGTAATAGTCTTTTTTCTGGTAGTGTTAAGTGCCGGTATGGGGAACATTTTTAAGACCATCAACTTGTGGGTAAACTTTTTTGTGAATGTGTTATTTTTTTTCTAGTGTATATACTAAGGCTTAGTTTGATATTGCATTTGGGGGTAAATAATCACTTGTAATTATCATTATGGGTTAATTATGTGTTTGGTAAGTATTTTATAAGGCACTTTGTTTCTGTCTGAATCCGTAAACTCACAGATACTGGTGGATCTTGGTGTGACTCCAACCTACAAATCCTGCTAACTAGGGGAATACCGGGCGGGGCTGGTCTATTCCACTCTGATGCCTAAGTTAGTATAGTTGGAATGAATTGACAACTTAAGCGGGAATGAGTAGTTGGAGTATTGATTACCTCGTAATGAGGGTAGTTGGGACTCATATATAGGTTGCCGAGTGTAAGGACTGGCCTCACCCTTCGATGTGGGACTGGCCCTCTTCTGCCCATAGTACTGTACTGTTTCGGCCCCTGTTTGGGGAGCTGCCATCCCCGGTTCCCTGGCCCAGATCGCAGGTGAGACCTGCACGGGTGCAGGTGCTCATGCTCTGGCCCCGGGCCCTGGGCCGGATCCAGAAGTGCTGGCTGCGGGTTTGGGGGCCTGGGTAGCCTCTCTATGGCTACTGTCAACAAGTCCCCCAAGTTCCCGGTCAAATGCCATCTTGAATGGGGACTTAAATATGTCTTCCTTTACAGGCCCGCAGACCCGCTGGGGTACTTACCCACTGGTACCCTAGCCCCCCAAGTCCGCGTTTAAGATTGGGTTTGGCCGGGCGTTTGGATAAACTTGTTATGATGATGCATAATGTGATGAGTGCGTGGTTATGATGTTGATGTCGACAGTTTCATATGGGTACAAGATGTAGTACGTGAGATGATAATGTGGCGTTGAAATCCGCCATGCTATGTTCCGAGAAAACCCGGTGAAGATAGCGAATGGGATGATGTGACGTTGAAATCCGCCGTGCTATGTTCCGGGAAAACCCGGTGAAGATAGCAAATGGAATGATTGAGTCCCCCACGTTTTAGTACCGTAGCCGCATAGGGTACCGGTTGACTAAAGTGGTGGATGACGAGGTGAAAGTGTATCACCGGGGAACGTGCCCTTTATAGGAGTTCCTGGTGGGTGGCGTGGTCTGGAGGGATCCTGGGCAGCCGTCCCCACGTATCACACAACCTCTTGTTCTTGCAGGCATATAGGATGTGCATGATTTTTAGCCTGCGGGAAGAGTTGTCCTGTATGAGAGGATCAAGTCTCCCGGGGTGAAGCGGTCCTGTGTTGGTACCGGAGATATCCCATATCGTTTCATACCCTTTGACCGTACAGGCGTGAGGTATGTGCAGGATTTTTAGCCTGCGGGAAGAGTTGTCATGTATGAGAGGATCAAGTCTCCCAGTGGGTGGCGTGGCCCGGAGTATTCCTTGGTAGCCGTCTCCATGTCGTTGCATTTGTTCCTGCAGGTGGGATGTATGCAGGGTTTTTAGCCTGCGGGAAGAGTTGTCCTATGTTAGAGGAACAAGTCTCCCGGGTTTATAAAGCCCGATGGTATATTGGATCCGTTTAGATCGTACACAGCTCTCTGTAGGAATGTATCAGTTCGCTGAACCGGTTATTCCATAGGAGAGCGATAAGCAAGTGTCATCATGGCCGGTCCAATACCGCATCCAATAGTGGAATCTGGGTGGACTGACTGGGAAACCGTTGAACTGGAGCAGGCACTACGGTTGGAATATCGTAGCCTGTACATAATATTGATGCAGGGTTTTTAGCCTGCGGGAAGATGTTTCCTGCGCTAGAGGAAGACTTCTCCCGGTGGGATGCCAAGCCTTATTTTGTTTTGGCTGTAAATGTGGAATAAATTCAACCGGTGGAATGCCTCGTACCGTTGGGATATATGTTAAATTGCCCCGTACTTGTTGGAATATTTCCAGGGTAACAATAATAACCGTGCAAGGTTTCTAGCCTGCTGGAAGAAGTCTCCTGTGTTATTCGTCCGGTGGAGTATTTCAGTGCTAGGTGGAGTAGGCTGTAGGTGGGAGGGTTTGAGTAAGTCCCCTGCTCTTTCAACTACCCTCCGCATGCAAGGCAGGTGGCTGACTTGCATTGAAGGGGGTATTTCATCAGTCCCATCAGTTATGATGGCCTGAGATGTTACCAATACTGAGACACGTGCCGGTAGGAGACGGTCAGAGATGGATGGCCCGGATCCGCGGGCGGTTGAGTTGCCCTACTGAGTAGTTTGGGTGGGGGGGGGGGGGGGGGGGGGAATTCAAGGGCGTTGAGGCTGCATATAAACCCTTGCCTCTTCGTGTGTTTTTCGTTTGGCTGATAACTTATCCTTTATTTTAGCCTCGCTCAACACAATTGCTCGATGCTTTCCAGCTGCTGCGTTTTCGTCGTCGTGCACGCTAATCGGTGAGTTCCAGTCCTTTGCGGTTCTGAAATTATTTTTCCTCCCCTTTTTTGTTCGTGGATGGATCCGATGGGCGTTTGGTGGTACCTAGATTAGCCATTTGGATAGGACCGTTGTAGCCCTTTAGATCGTGTTTCTGATCGGGCAAGGGAGTTTTGTTTTTTTTTTTTTTCTAGGTTACATGGATTCTGGGAGCTCCAGTGGGGTTTCCGGATCGGCCGCCAGGCGACCGGTGAGGGACGACCAAGAGAGGATGAAGGACTGGCTTGCCTCCTCTTCCTTGGGGCCTAACCCCAACGCTCGCTCGACCGGTGAGGCGTCGACATCCTGGTCGCTGGGACAGGAGGATGCTCCGTACGGAATGTCCTTGGGCACTGCCCACCAGGGAGGGGTCCTGCGCCACATACTTGTGGACGGGGACAAAACCATAAGTTGTGATGAGCCGGAGGGATCTTTATCTCCGGCGGAGATTTCCGCTTTTCGGGCTAAGTGGAATATTCCCAGAGAGGTAGAGTTGCGGCCCCTATATTCCGGAGAGTCGGCTTGCAACCCTGAGGATGGTTGGGTTGCCGTTTATGAGGACCAATTCTGGCATGGGCTATCGCTCCCGCTGCGGGATTTTGTGCAGTACCTACTGAGTGCCATTAGGATATCACCAGCACAGCTGCCCAGAAACCAGTGGAGGCAACTGCTGAGTCTGAGCTGTCTCTATTGGCTGAGTGACATGAGTTGCCTTACGGTGAATGAGTTTCGGGCCTTGTACCGGGTGACATACTCGAAGAAGAGTAAGGCACGGGGCTGTGTAAGCTTTTTCGCCAAGCATTTTAAGCCGGTGGTAACCTGCTTGCCTTCCTGGCTCAATAATAACTGGAGGAAGAAGGTGGTAATGGCAGGGGGTTGGCAGAAGAGAAGTAGGGCGTACCGGGTCCCTGGTGCCTTTCAACCGTTCGGCGATCAAGCATATTGCTTATTTGAATTGGAGAGAGATAGGATCGCCCAGGTTTTTGGGTGCTGGTCGGACCTGGAGAGGAGTTCCTACAACTTCATCCGGCGGGAGGTGCTGTAACTATGTCACCTGGAGGGGGGGGGGGGGGGGGGGGGGTGGTTTCGTGGTGGGTGGTGGAATGTAGGTTGTATCTCTGATCCTGTTGATCGTGTTGGCTTAATATATCTGGCTTATGTTCTGCATGTGTATCTTCCCGGACGGCAATTAAAGCAGACGAGACGCTGTCAATGGACAATCAAGATCTGGTCTCGAAGCTAAAGGAAAGAGGAGACTCCGCTGCGCGGTCTACGGTTGACCGGCGAACCGGGGGACTGACTGTTCACGACAACCCGGTCTCACTGGACATTGCGGACGAGGGTTACGCCTTAATGCGTATGAAGACTCACGCTTCGGGACCCCATTCGGCTTCTAGACGGGGGAAAGCTGTTGCTTGGCCGTCAAAGCCGCCGGGTGGTGCTTCCAAGATTCCACAGCGGTTGGGTCCGGTGCCAGTCACCAGGTCCCCACTAACTACCGCCCAATCTTCTCCTTTACAGGTTGACCTGGGTGAGAGGAGGAAGAGGTCCCGGGAGATGCTGGGGTCCGCAGTTGTTACCTTCACCGGCCGGTCTGCTGGTGAGAGTTTGGCGAAGCGGCTGAAGCTGACACGTAGTGTTCCCACTAACGCCCAAGACAATGTTCCTGCTGCCTGTAGCTCTGTTGCTGCCGGCACAAAAGCATTGGGGGTGGAGAAGGATCCTACAGTGGGCCCGGGTGACTCTTTCGCATGGAGGCTGCTCATAGATGTGCAGGGAATGGAGCTAGAGAAGATTGTTGCTCCGGGAGGGCGACCGGAGGAGAACCGGCTGAAGACCAAGGAAGTGGCCCTCCAGGTAAGGATAGTTTTCCACCGGTATTCGTTCAACATTATTTTGTGCTCTGTTGCTTTATAACCGGTGCCTGTTAAACTGTAGATGTTGTACCACTTGTATCAGTCGGATGCAAGTGAATACCTGCCGGAGGTGAATAAGCATGTGGCGGCGTTGATGAGCTCCCGAGACCTCTTAGAGTTGGAGAAATCCAAGCTCCAATGGGAGAAGGCCTACTTGGAGGAGAGGGCCAGAAAGCAAGTTGCTAAGCTAGAGGCCCAGGTTGAGGCTCTTGAAGAGGAGAAGAAGGGTCTGGAGGAGGAGAGGGTTGAGCTGGAGACCAAGGTCGAGGAGCTCCAGCGGGAGGTGGCGACGGTATCCACCTCTGTCGGCGGGGGTGTCGATGAAAATGACCCGGAGGTGTACTAGCGGGCAGTGAAGAAGTATCAGAAAAGCGATGAGCTTCTTGATCTGCTGGAACGGGCCCGGGATGCGGGGATAGCCGATGTTTATGACGAGTGGAAGAGTAAGGGCTATCTTGACGTCTCAAAGTTGCCACTGCCGCGGGCGGACGAAGAGGAAGGTCTGGAGGATAGTACCGAACCGGTCGGTGAGGACCCCGCTATCGAAAACGCCGCTGGTGAAACCGCTGGTGAAGGAGCTCCTGCTGAGGAGGGGGAGCAGGCGAAAGCACCCTAGCAGGATCCGGACTTTGTACACTCCTGCCCTTTTTGTTTTCTCTTTTTTTTTTTTTTTTTTTTATAAGTGCTGCCCTTAATTACAATGAATGGACATTTTGCCTGAGCTTGTGTTATGCCTTTTTCAATTTGTCTGGCTTTTCTACCCATGGATTGCGCTCTGTACTTAGTTGAAAATAAAGTTGGAATAGATAACTGCTGAAATTACACCTGCCGAACTGGTTGGGATGCCTAGCTAGTTGTGTTTAGAAGGGAGGAAAAAAAACTAGCATTTTACTCGGGCTGATAGGTTGTTGGACAGCTGAACTTCTGTACGGGTGTAACATTTCGACCGGTCGTGTGAGCGTTGGTGTTGCGGGGTAGGCGTCCCGGTTCCGCACTGTTCCCACTGTCCGGATTACCATTGATACCGCTGCAAGTCGCCGCGGCAGACTAGGCCCTCAATCGTGGTTTTCAAGGCAAGGCAGTCGTTTGTGTGGTGCTTGGCTTCGTCATGGTAGGAGCAGTACTTACCGGTCTGCGCCTTGGTTAGGTTCCCCTTTGGATGCTTTCTTTTTTTGTGGAAGGGGGATGCGGTTCCCATTCTCATATAGGATGTCCTCGTAGGAAGCGGTTAAGGTGGAGAATACCTCTTGTCGTCCTAGTGGCATTATTGTGAGGGGGCGGATTTGTTGGTAGGGCGGGGGCTTGCCACCTCGCTGGGGGGTGTCAAGAGTGTCCCTCTGGCGCTGCTGGTTCGGCCAGCTCCTTGGCTTCCTGTCTGATGCGGCTCCTCGGTCGTAGCCCTGCTGCCAGTTTCTTGTCTCCTGCCGGGTGGAGTCATGGTCCTCCTTCCTTCTCTTGTGTTGGGGAGATCCATAAGTTTCGTGGTCTGCCTGGGCGTGCCTAATGGCCATCGCCATCAACTCATCGTAACCCTGTGGGGTCTCCACCCACAGAGCGTATGAGAATTTTCCGGGCCGGAGACCTTGCTTGAAGGTTGATTCAGCAATCCCCTTGTCTAAGTCTCTAACCCCGGCAGTGGCCGTCTGCCAACGGTTGACGAAAGTTCGGAGCTCTTCGTCGTCTGCCTGCCTGAAGAGGACTGTCGAGGTCCAGGCCCCCTCGACCCGTAATATGAACCGGCCCACGAACCTGTCGGCCAGCTGTTTGAATGCCTTTATAGAATTCGCTGGCAACTCGTAGAACCAGCTAAGTGTCTCCCCGGACAGGGTCTCCTGGAATATGTTGCAGCAAACAGCGTCGGAGTAGCCTTTAGCACACGTTTGGGATCGGAAGCTGTCCAGGTGTTGGTACGGGCAGCCGGCCCCGGAGTATGTCAGTTTTAGCGACTTTTGGGTGCCCGCTCTTCCGGATTCCAGCACCCGGAGTGAGAAGTGTTCGGGCCGTTCGTTGAATCGTGCGCTCTCCGGCGGTCTAGCAGCCTTTCTCTCGTTGGCCTCCATCTGGACCTTCATCTCTGACACCGAGTCAGATAGTATATGTAGTGCCCGTGCAGTCGAGGTGGTGGTATCTTCCTCGAACGAGCCGCTAGTCCTCCGAGGAGCTGGGACGATCTTCGGTGGTGTCGCGGCCGTCGGGAACACGTCTCCCGCTAAGCTGGTGTCCCTCTCTCCTCCCGATGACTGGCCCACCTCTTGGTGGGGAGGCTCTTTTGTGGGCGGTGCGAATGACTTCGCCAGAGCGGCATTGCGCTCCTGGCCTCTTTCCAAGGCCGCCACCAGTGCGGCATTGACCGCTTCCATGTCTTGATACCTGGTGGTGGTCTCCGCCCTGTCCCGATCGCTCTCTGCCAGCAAGCGGTTTACTTCCGCTTTCATCTCTTCTATTTGTCCCGCCATATCGTACTGGCCGGGAGTGGAGACATCGTCCGGGCTGTCGCTGTTGGGCAGCCGATCTTCACCTCGGTTCGGGGCCTCGGGGGACGCTGGCGCGGGTTCCAGGCTCAAGACCTGGTGGGCTCCTTCCGGGTCCTTCCCGCGTGCAATCCTGTCGGATGCGGCTATGGTTCCGTCCTGATCCAGGCTAGCGGCAGCGGTCTGACTGCGACCTCTAGTCGGCCGCCCCTGTCCCATCCCCAGGATTTGGACTGCACCCGTGCCCGGGATTTGGACTAGCATCGGCTCCAGAATCCATCGGTCCTCTGGATTTCCTTCCCTCTTTTCTCATGTACCTCCAGACATGATTTTTTTTTTGGCGACCCATAGACTGATCGATTCCGTTCCCGCTCGTATGATAACACAAACTTTTTGTACTCTTCCCACAGACGGTGCCAATTGTTTCTGTCTGAATCCGTAAACTCACAGATACTGGTGGATCTTAGTGTGACTCCAACCTGCAAATCCTGCTAACTAGGAGAATACCGGGCGGGGCCGGTCTATTCCGCTCCGATGCCTAAGTCAGTATAGTTGGAATGAAGTGATAACTTAAGCGGGAATGAGTAGTTTGAGTATTGATTACCTCTTAATGAGGGTAGTTGGGACTCATATATAGGCTGCCGGGTGTGAGGACTGGTCTCACCCTTCGATGTAGGACTGGCCCCCTTCTGCCCATAGTACTGAATTGTTTCGGCCCCTGTTTGGGGAGCTGCCGTCCCCGGTTCCCGGGCCTAGGGGTAAGACCTGCCCGGGCGCGAGTGCAAGTGCTCATGCTCTGGCCCCGGACCCTGGGCCGGGTCCAGGAGTGCTGGCTGCGGGTTTGGGGACCTGGGTAGCTTCTCTATGGCTACTGTCAACATGCTTATTTATAATATTTAGTTGAAAAAACCACGATTTTAAAAAGCAGGTGAGATGTTGCTTATTTAAAACTCAATTTTTCCATATTTGAGTCTTTTCACCTCAATACCAAACTAAGCCTAAGGTAATTTGAAATAAATAAAATTCATGCGAAACATATAATTGCACAAATCGTAGTAATTTTTGTAGTAAACTAACTTCTTACGTGCATTCATTCAAACCTTCTTACGTGTGTGTGTATATATATACACACATATTTAAGAGTGAGTATTTCTGTATTAGTTGTTTCTCTTAAATATGCATGGACAGAGCAAATCACGGTGGGAAACTCGTTCAAAGGCACGCAATAAGCGGCAGACCGGCAATGCTTTGATTCACAGGTGATAAGCAATGAAAGGCCTCTCAGATTTTCCGCAAAAGAACCACTCAACCAGTGACCAGTGAGCCATATATGCATATATCTAGTGTGCACATCAACTAAGAGCAAGCATTTCTTGTCTTCTAGAGAAAAAGAGAATGATGGACAAGATCTCAACTCTAATAGGGACGTTTCTGGTACAGTGGCTGGCAATATCGGCCGGCACTTGGGCTGCCGGGTATGCAGTAGATCTATATTTTCCTTTTTGTATATATGTTTCGACTTTTTTGCTCTTGATTGTATTCGTTGACGTGTGTTGTTTAGATGATGACTATATTTATGAATTAATCTAGGAATGAGAACACCAGGCCACCAACTGAGGAAGAGCTCGGAGCATGGCTAAATGTTCTGCGTGGAGCCGAGGTTGCTCTTCAAGCCGATAAATATGAAACAGCTATGGCCATGGTTGCAGGAGTTTCTGCTAGGTTAGACGCTACGAATATGCCTGACAAGGAGAAACAAGCCAAGTTTAAAGAACTGCTTAAAGCAGCTGAGGTGGCAGTGGAGGAAGATAATAAGGTAAAAGCTATAGTTCTCATTAACGCAATCGGAGAGACTTTCGAAGAGCATCATGGACAACTGCGAGTAGGTCGGGAGAGGTACTTACATGAACAAGCACACGCAGCCCACCACCCTAATCCCGTAGCCCACCACCCTAATCCCGCAGCCCACCACCCTAATCCCGCAGCCCACCACCCTATTCCCGTAGCCCACCACCCTAATCCCGTCGATACTGCCACCGAAAGGAACTTTATAGGCCAGCAGTTGAGAGTTGCCTACGATGCTCTTGCAGCACATGACGGTAAGAAAGCTGAAAGTATTATTCAGGGTTTTTACCATATGCTTAACAATAATAAAGACTTAGCTAGTGGAGAAAAAGCAGCAGTATTTCTTCATGCCATCCATGAAAGTGAGAAGTATATCAAAGCAGATGCTAGTGATTTAGCTGAATTGGCTCTCCGATCAGCTGGAAGCGCTCTTCAACTTAATCAGCTACGAGAAGGTTATGTTTGATGGAATGCTTCATAATTTATTGTGGGGAATAATTAAGCAAGCCATGGACTAGGGAATGAACCTCTTGTAGAGAGAAATTTATGATTATATCCTAGATATTAATTTATGAAACATTTTTATCCAGGTTTTACATAAGTTCAACAAGAGTAATAAGTTGTATGAACTGGTATTTTTTTTTTTTTTTTTTTTTTCGCCTATATAAGGTTCTCCCAAACTGTAGTCCCTCTCAAAACTGAAAAACAGGTGCGCGCGGGATAAACAGAGGCAACAGCAATCACAGCATCATTTAAGCGCATGTTGCTTTGGATGCATTTAGACTATTCAAACACTTGAAACTGGTACTAAAAGTTAAAAATTTGAGATGCAATTGCCACATCGATCTGCTTCAAATTTGTTCCTGCTCCCATCTAATTCGGGCAGTTGTTATGTTCATTTATGTCTGTTTATGTACTTAAATTCTTCCACAATCAAATATGGTGGCTAATCATAAGATTTGGTAGTACAAAAATCAAAGACATGCATGAAGATAAGGGTTCCCTATAGGGTGCAGAATGCAGATCAGATTCATAACTGTTGAATAGAATTTATGCGCAGAGAGAAATTGAACTCCACCCTAATCTTCTTAATTTGGAACTCAGAAGACCCCAAGCCTCAGCATGCAGAACCCCAGTTCCAATCAGAGACTCCTAATCTCCTTCTGTCTCTTCGTTTCCTTTTTCTGTTTTTACTTTCCTATAATCATGCTTCAGGTATTCAATTCAAATTTACTTTCCAAATTTCATTAAAAATACATCCCTGTATATAATATATTGAAGGAAAGAATTTTCAGATTGACTTTTTAGCAGATAATTTGGGAGTCTACATTGAGAGAGAAATTTCTAAGAGTTTTGATTCTGATTGTATATTTGATGAGTATAGCTCTATCAAAGAATGTAAAGTATTGTTCAAGTATCTTTTATATTTGTTATTAGTTGTATTTTGATTTAAGATATAGAAGTTTCGCATAAATTTTTTTTTGGCCCCCCCCCCCCATTATGTTTCTTCTGGTTCCGCCACTGCTCATAAAGCCAAATGTTAGAACTGTCACTACTCTCTATTAATAACTTCCCAGCAGCTCTAAATGAACCATCCATCTTGAAGTTTTGAACCTTCAACATTTCGTTTACAATACCCCATCTGAGGTTTCAGACTTTCAGCCAGCCACTTAACTCCATTCAAGAATATGTATGTATGCAAGGAATAGCAAGGTAGTAGCTGAATTACAGGGTCTAATGAAATGGTGCCGACAAATATGCCTTCCTCCGCATTTTCGGAAGTATCAGCCTTGTGACGTTTTTGAAAACAGTTTTAAAAAAATAAGTTTCAGTTATTTTTAAGAGAAAATAAAAAAAGTAAAAACATCAATTTGATGTTTTCACTTTTCTTTTGTAAAACTACGTTTTGAGAAATATCTTAGCGAACACGTTTTCACTCTATTTTTCTTTTTTAATATCGTTATGAAAACGTTTTCACCTTGTCGTAGAAGGTTGTCATTTGGTACTAATCCAGTTATCCCAATAAAATATAAAATTCCAAACCAAATACTTCGCCATGTAGCTATTGTTTTAGGGCAGGTTCTGAACAGGTGAAAAATTCAGATTAGAAGCTAAATGCCTTCCATATCTGTTGACGTGAGTAAGAAGTCTTGACTCAAACCATCGAAAACCATGCAAAATCAACTTTTAGGAGGTATATTCAGTTTTGCACTAGTGTTTCCATCTACATCTGATCCTTAAGTAGGATTAACAATGCTGATATAGAACTTTTGTCGCCAAAAAAAACATACAGAGAACAACATGAGCTAAAACTAGAAAAATATAGGGTACTGGCAATCAAAGATGCAAAAGGCAACGCGCCACCAAAGCTAACAGACAATGGAGCAGCCGCAGTGGCCGCGACCACTGGCTTAGGGAAGTGCCCCACAGCCTTGGTCACTATGCAAAGAGACTCTCACGTCCCACAAAGACCATTCAAACTCTCATATTCAAATATCACTAGTACAGGCATCGGAAAATGTACAAGTCAGAAGGGGAACAACGGCGTATTCGTGTCCACCACCATTAACAGGTCTTCAAAGTGACACCGGCCGATTAACAAGCAAAAAACTGGCCTAGTGAAAATTTGATGTGCTAACCCAACCGCGCATTCGGGCGTTCAAGGATGGAGATCAACCCCATGAGAAGCGAGATCTAGGCCATGGTGATAAAGCACCAACAGTGGGTTGTAATTGCTGCCAACACTCAGAGATTTACGGGTATACTAAATTATATGATCTACTTTGTTCGACTGGTCTTGCTTCTTCCTCATGAAACTCATACATGGGTTTCAGGGATTGTGTATGCACAATTGCAGGGGAACCAGCTGTACCAGTTCTTATCCCTTGGGTTTGGGGCGTGTTTGCAATTCCTCAATGTTGCACTTGTGCAATAGCTCCAATGGAGTGTGAATCACTCTAATTAAATTTGGGCAAGACAACATACAGAGCAAACTCAGCAAAGTAACAGTCAAAAATGACTTTATAATGCATTAAACTCGGTAGATGTAGTAAGTGACAACAGATCTCCAATTCTCGTCTGGCAGCGACTAAAACCAGAAAATTATATGATCGGATAATTAAACATAACTGCATTTGAAACAAATAGGGCCTTATTAAACAGGAGGGCAAGTTCCCCATACCCTAGAATAGTTGGCAGTTTTCCAGATCGTAACATCATTGGGTTGACCTCAAAACAAGAAATTGACACCAATATCATCCTTAAATGAAGTTTCGCATGTCCAAAGACTTTACCTCAACCATTGCCTCATCTTTGAATTCCTCCCTGAGAAACAGTAAAAAGACGACAAAACTTCAGACCTCCAAAAAGGAGCAAGGAGTAATTGCCAATTTATACAAAAAACAAAACTTCCATCTGCACCATCTATTTATGCTCAGTTTTCAGCAAATATCAAACTGCAAATTCGACTGTTATAAGAGAAAACTGTGCTAGCATGCAAGCAATCTACCAATGACAAAGCATCCTCCCATCAGTCACATGGTGACAGAATTACACCAATCAGTCAAATCACCAACTGTCCCGAACAAAGAGACTAATCTAATAAGTATTACTATAATAATAATAGATATCCCTCGTTGTCCTAAATGCTCTGATCTACAAAAATGTGGATAAAAGAGGGGTAGAAATGATGTGTATAGATTACCTCTTTGCCTGAGTTTCCATTGCCTCAAGAGCCTCCTTCTCAAGTTCCTCCAGTTGTGCTTTGGCTTTCTTGAGTTCTAGTTGTTCTCCATACTTCGGTAAATCTTGAGGACGAATTCCAAGCCTGAAAATGCAAGGTTAGATTATCTTGAAATCCTTTATGTAAGAAATTTAGTTAAATAAGGCAAGTGCAAGCCAATATCCACTGACCGTAGAACTGACAACATTTAAAATTAGCTTCAGAGTTGACAGCAGAGATAGGCAGCATGCCAAGAAACCAAATTAATAGAACACAAATTTTCTACTTCATTTTTTTTCTAGTAATGAAATAAGGTCTATCTTTAGACAGTTTGTTTTACGAACATCGAAGTTCATCTATCAAGAATTAATAATGAACCACCCACCTCCATCCAACAGCATGGAGGAGAGTTGTAGCAGATGCCTTCATGTGGTAAGAGAGAGGAGAGTTATCCCAGACGCAAGTGTTATGGGTGGTAAGACACTCTAGTAATACACTATATAAGCCCCTCAAAACTTCAAACAAGACTAGAGAGAGAAGGGATCGAGAGCAGATGCAAAAAAAACTGCAGCAGATGCATTAAAAGTGACAAATCGAAAGAAAACAGATATCTCATCATCATTTCATTGATAATTTATGAACCAAAGTTGATTTACTCTATGAATGCCCCCGTCTATTTTCTGAATAGAAATTTAAGTTTTAGAGTATGGAGTTGGATGGCCACAACAAGGCAACATTCAGCAAAGAAACTACAGTACAAGCCCAAATTCATAAAATCTTCTAGACTTGGCAACACATTACTGAAATCCAGTACATTAGTTTAGAATAATAGGTTGAGTGTAAACTAAATAAAAATCAATCACACTGGTAGAAGCTGTAGATAGATGACGTTAATTCAGATTAACAACAACAATTCTTTCAAACTTCATAAAATTTAGAGGAAAATGTCACCTACTTTTGGTTTATTTTCTCAAACTCTGCCATGAGAAGAGCCGTTCCTTTCTCATCCGCCCTCAAAAGAGGTTTCTTCAGTTCCTTTTCAACTTTCTCCAATGCATTCATCATCATAGCCTCTGCACCAAGCTCATCAGTGAGACCTCTCCTACAAAGAGAACATAATCAGTTAAATAATGTAGTTATGGGCGCATGTGTGTATATGTTAATTAAAGAGAGAGAGAGAGAGAGAGAGAGAGAGAGAGAGAGATACATGTGTGAACATAAAAAAATCCCCAACTGAAAATTTACTATAGTCCATTAGAAGTTCACAAATTCAGATCAAGGGTACACATTGATAAAGACAAAAATTTGCACTCAGTTCCAACAGAGCATCACCTTTTTAATTATCTAAGACTTCGTAGACATAATTAGGCAATGGTTTAGAGAAAACATTTGGCAGAATGGACATATTAGATTCAGAACCGGATGGGCTATATAGCAGCAAAAACTTGGGGTATGACACAAAACCCATACTAATCATACTCATTGCAAGGAATCCAACACTTTGACGAAAAGAATAGCACATACCTGATCCTAATTTCCTTCAGTGTCAACAGATAAGTTCTGACATCTGCAATATCTCTAGTACGCTCTTGAATAGTGTATAAGATACGTTGGGATTCATCGAACAATTCCGCCCTACAGGATACAAGATGCATTACTCGCCACTTTAAGATAACTAAAACGCTAAATTTTGGTGGAATCCAAAGTCAACTCAAACAAATCCAGAATAATGAGATACAGCAATAGTAAACTTTCCACCTTTTCTGAAGCCCTATATGATATCAACAGAAATAAAAAAGAAGCATAACATAACTAGAAAGAAGAAAAGAAATATCTAACTTCCAAAATTTTAGAAAGCGAACTATGCAGGTAGCAATTATAGAACCAGGGATCATTGTAGCTAGGCTGGAAGCAGTAAAGTATCAATCTCACTTAAGTGATAAGTGATTGCTCCCGCTAATACATAATGTGCCCTAACAATATTAGATAAAGAAAAGTGCCCAAGATAAATAAAAGTTCATCCACAGAAGCTCTCTTCTCTCTTTTGACACTCAATCCGTATAAATACTAACTATACCACAAGCGCAAACACATTAGCAGAACTAGACAGATGCATAAAACAACAACAACAAAAAGAGAAACTCACTTCTCTCTTATGGTTTTCATGACGTTGGCATACTGAGCCACTGCAGCTGGATCCTTGGAGTCTATGGTGATCTTCTCCTTGCGCAGAATTCCGAGTGCTGCCTCGAACTTCTTCTTAACATCCAGGAAAATGTTCTTCAGCATCTCTTTACCACCACAAACATTAAAAACCTCAGTAACATTCCATCACATACAATTTAATAAACGAAAACAACAACATTAACAAACTCTAGAGCTCAGCATTTCAGATTTAATCTACAAAACCGTAACGAATAGAGAATGCAGGTCAACAAAGAAGAGGCCTAATTCAACCCACCGTCACCCTTGAGAACTGGGCGCTTTGCTTCCTGGGCAAAGTGACGAACCGGAACAAGACGCTCCTGTCGAAGAAGGACTCCATTGCCACACACCTGTAACATTATTCCACAAAATCAAAACAATAAAAACATCAATTCCTTGGCTTTGATTTATCAACAAACCCTAAATTTCCCAAATCTCTTTACATCAGATCATCAATCAAATCTCACATCAATCAGTAACTGTTATGATTCTAACAGTAACTATGCTATTTGATTAAGAATGAACTTGTTCGGAATCTGAAATGTTACGGTTGAAATTTGAAAGTCATTTTCGTAAAAAAAAGAAAGAGATGGAGGAGGAATTGGAAATGAGGAGAGACCTGTCTGGACTTGGATAAGAGACGGGAAGAGAAGGCCATGATCGGAGCTCAGTCGTCGGCTTCTTTGTTGGTTGCGGTTTCGGTACTATAGAGAGTGAATTAGACGCGACTACTGAGTTTAGCTTCTTATATGCGGACCCTGTGATCCCCATACGGCGTCGTTTTACCCTCTTCTATTTTCTTTTTTATTGTGAAAATAATAATAATAATAATAATAGTAATAAATTTTGGATTGAAGATTGTTTGTATTTTGGTGACTGTTATTCCATATGTACTAATATTGAATGAGCAAAAGCTTAGTGAACATTGGTGGTCTTTTAGTTATGTACAATTTTATCATCCAGACAGACTTGTCCAAACCAATATGAAATTCTTCACTTTGATGTATCGTTCATTTCGCTCTATGCTTTGACTACGTCTCACATATATGAAGTAGAATTGCTGCATTGATACACTAGAATGTCTCTAAGTCTTAATAGACATAACACAACTCACAAATTAGGGTACCCCGGCCTTATCAGAACTCTCATTTCTCAGATAATCAGTAGGGGTCTTTGGGGCAAAGTGGCAAACAAGATGCTTTGAATTCACATTGTCACTGTGTTACCCTTAACAGTAGTAAGGTGACTGCATTCTAAAGACTTCTCATGAGTAAAACTATAACCATTATCCCAACGAAGACGAAAACATTTGATCACAAATCCTCCTATCAATTGCAGAAACAACCCACAAAAACATCTACATTTCTGAGATTTATTTGGGTTTTCTGTATCATCATGCTTGACAAAAGATAGTTACCATACCACTAAGATGACAATAATAAGAATGATGATTCTCATAATCATTTAACTGAAAGAGAGTTGTTTACTTGCTTGAAAGAGAAAAAATAAAGACAGCTGGGGCAGATATTCAGTAATGCAATTGATTTTACTAGTAACTTTAGAGCGTTTCTGAAAATTTTTAATACAAGGCTACTATGGAAATTTGATACACATTTGAAGTTTGTTTATTTTACATCTACTATTCTATTCAAGTTTTCCATATACACAATCTTACATCTCTGCGGCAAAAGATTTACCGCAACCACATGTTTGTGTGGCATTTGGGTTCTTGAAAGAAAAGCCACCACCAATAAGTGCATCACTGTAGTCCAATTGCATACCATACAAGAAGAGGAGGCTCTTTGGATCACAAACTGCAAAACAAGAAATAAAAGGAGTTCAATGTAAAAGGTTCTGGGGAGTAAAGAGCAAGAAGTACCATGTAATCTAAAAAGAACACATCTATCAGCATAAATACTATCAATTACTGTTTGATATGCATTTTCACAGAATAGTGAGGAGTGCAGCAAGTATGGTATTTTTAAATGTAACCTCACTCACAGGCACCAAACATATAAGATTACATATACTTCATCTCTTCTGCTGAAAAACTTGATCTTAATTCTATAGGAGACAATTTTGTTCTTTTACGACACCACAATTAGAAATAAACAATTATTAAAAGTTTAAAACTAACAAAAGATACGCAAAAACAGGCACAGACCAATGCTTTCTGAAATGAGAGCAAGAATCACCCACAAATATTCTACCCAAATGACTCTAGTGAGCTACAGCCCTCCACTCAAAAGAAATAGTACAGAGGGTGCTCAAATTCTGTATATATTGAAACCCCAAAGTCATATTCTGGCCTTATTTGTCCTGCAAGATTGCATTCTCGCTCCAAAAGAAAAGATTATTACCAACACATGAAGCTGACAGTGCACTTTATTACATGAAACAAACACTAATTTCAGTAAAAGCACCTAATAAAAAGTCATCCCAGAATCGCACCCACTCCACTGCCCACTGCCAAGTGCCAACCTAAATAGTTTGGTGAAGCTCCTCATACAATTGAGAAACATCATTTCAATGATCCTATTGACCCTCTTGTTGCTCAATTTGCATATCATAGTTTCTTGAGCACAATAGTTACTTTTAATGACAGCATGGTATAATGAATCCTTCTTCAGAATTATTTCCCAAATAAGACTGTATAAGACAGTACTCAAGCTCATGCTATCACACAGGATTGGTTCTACAGTTTGAGTCTTACATATATCCAGGAAGATTCATTTCTCCCTCCCTCCCTCGCCTCCCCTCGACTACCCCTCGTTATCTTTGCTTAAGAACCCAGTTTAGCATAATAAAATGTCAAAATAAAATTTTTAATAACTTGAGCACTTCTCCATTCTACATTCTAGATTCTACATTAACTTAAGCACCTAAGCGCTTCTACATTCTAAATCTTAAAGAAATCCTCTCATTTCCCAACGTCTGTATATGTTCCCCACTTCTCCTCATAATAGAAAACTTTTGAAACTATATTGTCCTTGCCTCTGAAAATACAGACTGTTCTTTTCCAGCAACAAGGTATTCTCAAAGTCACTGTGATGTGAATGCTTCTAAACACCACAAATAAACAAACGAACTAAATAAATAAATTCTAAGTTAGAAATGTACTTTACGAGATAATTGAGTCATTCTAAAATTGGATATAGAAAACAGGAGAAAAAGTATTCATCTCGTGATCAGTCTCATTACTTCCTCAGCAAACTGCATCGAACGTATTTGAATTGAGAAACTTTTCAGAGACTTTTCTGGATACAAAATTCTAAAGCTTGAAAATTCATTGGCCTATCCAATACAGGAAAAACTGTACCACAGTTTACTCTAAGCATAGAAATTCATCAACCTGCACCCTCAATCATTCATCTTTAAAGTGTGCAATCATTACTCTAAGTATAACAAGCAGCACTGTCACAGATAGTCCAATCTCATTTGACTAAGAGAATGAAAATTAAGAAAGCTCACCTATCTCAAAACCATTATATTCAATGATCGAATCATCCGGTCTCGCATTCTCTTTACTCTCAAAGTCCATCGTATACGACATACCGGAGCATCCACCCTGTTTAACACCAATTCTCAGGCACAAATTTTCATTACGTTCGGCTCTCATCTTATTGAAATGCTTCAATGCATTCTCCGTAACCGAAATCGCAGGTGCAATACCCTCCGATTTCGGTGCAGCTAAAAACCACAAATAAATTTTCAGCATCAACCAAACCATCAATAATCAAATAATTAATACTAAATGATACACAATAATATTATTCCAAAAATTAATATACAACCAAACTCAACACATGTAGCTTATGCTTCTAATTGTAGAGTTTAAATTTTCTGCATAATAATTTCAATTCCAGCGAACCATAGCTAATCAAAACTAAACAGTAACGAATTGATTACAGAAACAAAAGAGAGCGCAGCTCACCGGACGTTGAAACGGATCGAATTGAGAGGCTGAGACTTGTGGATGAAAATCGGAAAGAGACTGAACTCCGAGCAGAAGACGATGCCGACGGAGTCGTCGCCGGGAGACGAAGAAGAGAGGAGGGGCAGTGCGATGAGAACGCCATTACTTTTTTGTATGAACCTCGAGGGCGATTTATGTGGAGACATTAAGGTGGGGAGGATCTGAGCCGTTGATTGTATTGGATTGGACGGTCCAGGTAGACTCTATTGGATTTTGTTTGAGTGGTGAATAATTTGGGTACATACATAGATCATCATAGGCGAAAGTAAAATGCGATTTATTACCAAGTAGGACATAATTAAAGTGATTGATTTTGTTGATTTGGTATTGCATATTGACATTGTGTTGTGTTGGACTTCTTAAAAGAAAAATGGAAATAGTAGAGTCAGAAGTTAGGATAGATTACAAATTGCAGCTGCGACAGCAGCAGCTTGGCTTGGATCACCAAAAGTGTATGTTTCCTGCTCAAGAGAAACAAGCATAGGCATTGTTTCCAGTTCTGTTGGTGTGTTGTCTGTTTCCAATGGAAGGAGGTTTCCATTTAATCACAGATTGAGATTTTGTTTTAGGGACAGTATTATGATACCTAAATTCACCAATCCAAGCAGCCACCTGAGCGCTAACATCAATAGCCTCTATTTTCTTGTTGTTCCACACCATCCATCAGGTAAATGTTCCAGAGAGACATCAGTAGCACATTTGTTCAACCAAGTTAATGCATTTGAATGCAAATCTCCCCAACGAAAACACAAATTCTTCAATAATGGATTGAACTGTATAGTATAGGGATGAATGGTAGACTCCACCCCATTCTCACAGAGCACACAACCATTAGATTCTTACTCCACTCTTTTTTACTCCAAACTCCCACGAGAGGGAAGAATGTCTAAACAAACTCGCCAAATGTGCACTTTAGCTTTGTTAGGGATAAAAATCTTCCAAATCTTCTTCCAGAAATGAGAATTCACTTTAGTGCACATTCATATTACATCAATGTGCACTAAAAATGTATGATAATCGAATCGCTCAAAATAGGATCATCAAGATTGATCATCTTCTTGGTTTTAGATTCATGAAGTTAGATTATCAGACCCTGCTGGTTGAACTTTAACATGGACAGATCTCAAACAGGAACCTGATGTATTGAGGGTTTAATTATAAGACTAAAATTGCGTCATGGGGTCATTACCATGATGTTGTCCACACCTGAACCTTCGATTGGACCAACATCTTGAAGAACTGGATCCTGCAATTTGTGCATTCACAAAGACGCAAAAATTTACCGACTTTTAAGCTATTGTGACAGCTTTTCGAGACTAGCTAGTTGAGGCATTGAGTTTCTAATATCCAAAATTTCAACTCAGAAAATGTAGATCGATGATTTCATCTTCGTAATTGGATCTGTAATGTACAAAAGTTCAGGCGATCAAACGAAACATGTTTCTGTCACATGCTCTATGTATACATATTTCGTACATTTAATAACACCGTGGAACCTTGATCACTAGCTTTCTTACAGAAAAATTAAACAACTTATTACACTCGGACATGGTGAATGGCAGTACCGTAGTAGTAATGTAGTATACACATGAGATAGGCAACTCACTAGCTTCCACTCTCATAAGAATGAAAAATGATAAGATTGTTCAGAGTAAAAATTAGAGAAGAGAGCTTCAACAATTACTTAGCATGCACACCCTCCTCTTTGCTCTGCTTCTGAAACAGTTTCTGATATACCTTTGAAGTAACTGCATGGGAAACTATAATATCAGCTGGTTAAGGTTAAAAATTAATGATTTAGAAAAGGAGAAGAAAAAAAAAGGTTACAAATGATGGATAAAACCTAAGGTAGTTTCTGCAGTTTTTGAATCATATATAGTATACTCACATGTCTTGTTGATGTTCATGGGTGAGTCCAATTTTTGCTACACAGAGAAATGCTTCATCAATGTTATAATCCTCTTTTGCTGATGTCTCAAAGTATGGTATGTTTCCCTTAGAAGCACACCATTCTTGGGCTCTCTTCTGAGAAACCTGCACATTTTTGGAACTGCTTCAAATACCAGTCCAAGAATAAACTCCCTAAAAATTTTAGGAATGCATTTTTATGTATGTCCATACCGCCCTGCTGTTTCCGCCATCTATATCAATTTTGTTCCCGAGTAGTATAAATGGAAACGCATCAGTTTCAGCTGGATCTGCCTGCTAACCGATAATGAAATAATGTCAAAAGAGGAAATTAGGATAACTTTACACGCTGGTTTGTGCAGAAGAGGAAAAATTTAACAGACCTGTTTGAGGAACTCTTCATGCCAGGTCTGAAGTGTTTCAAATGATCTTAGAACATTCACATCATAAACAAGAACACAACAATCTGCTCCTCGATAAAATGCTGCCCCGAGACTATGAAACCTTTCTTGCCCTGCTGTGTCCCAAATCTGTCAAATACAAAAGCACAGATGTAGCAAACAGAACGAAGATTACTTGATAATCAGGTGTATATATAAAATACATATCTAGTAATGCCTTAAGTACTCACTTGCAAAGTCACCAATTTGTCATCAATATGAAGTTCCTTTGTGACAAAATCAGCACCAATTGTCGCTTTATATTGTCGAATGAACTTCTTATATACATATCTGAACATTAAGTTAATGATCCACACAGCACAGAATTTTGGGTTCTGATTAATCGCAGTAAATTCAAATCGAACTTGATCAAGTTTGCATTAGTCAAAATGGAGCCAGTTTATCCGTTTCAGTTGAATGCTTGCATGGTTACGTCCATCTATAATCTCAGCATCAACAGGTTCTTATATACATGGAATGAATACATGCAGTAAATCAAATTTCAAATTATACTATCAACCCAGGCCTTCAGAACTTAAACTGCATCTAATGAAAGTAGTGCAGAATAATGTGGATATGAGAATTCGGATTAGTCCTTAATTAGCTTACCCAAAAAAAATGTGGAATATGAGAATTGCAGATTTAAGGTTAAATGGTAATTGAGCTACAATGTATGCACTGAAAATGAGCACTACTACAGCAAATGAAGGTCTCATTAATCTGACAGCTTCAATATTACAACCCCAATTTCCCCACATTAATGTCCACATCAACTATGGACATTAATGCAACCAGCCCTTCATGTTTTTCTTTTACCAGATTAAAAAAAAAAAGATTGGAAGATCAAATCATATTCAAAACTCGAATAGTTTAATCGCACTACAAAATCAGAGACAACTGCTCAATGCTATGAGTTGCAGTTCTTGCTTGTAACAATGTAAATCAAAGGATACTGATTCATCAATGATGTCTTTCCCACCCTGAAAGTCAAAAACAAGAAGAAATAAACACCTTAAACACAGAAAGAAAAACCCCACTACAGCGAGGAAAAGAAGAACAGAAATAAGAAAGATTAACATACCCGCTATCTCCGAGGACGATGACCTTAAGCAGCGTTCTTCGTTTCATAGAGCCATCCATAATGCTCTCTACTACTAAGTTTACTCAAATTAAGAAGAGAAAGAAAAGTTCAAACTCCAAATTTGAACTTTGTATCCTTGGAATCCTATAGAGAAAGATATCCTGGAAACTTGGAAAGTGGAAAAGATCACAAATAATGAAAAGGGCAGGGTTTTTCCAATGTGGTTGCAGCTTCTTCTACCTCTTTCTGGCTCAACAGCAGTACCTTTTGGTTGTGATATAATTGCTTTCGTTTTCCTCCTTACTGTATTTGAATGATACAAAGCAGAAGACATGTGATCTTTGCCAACCAAAACCAACGTTACCCGCCAGCTGAGCTCTATTTTTTTTAAATAATGTCCCAAATTATTGATCTTTGATTATATACAAAGCGGTTAGTTGACTATATATACATGCTAGCTAAGGTCATCTATGCCAGTCGTGCTTGCCTTCAATTTTTTTGCTTTGCTCCCAATCAAGTCCTCTCCATCGATCTGTTCGATTCTTCAATCATAAACCATTAAAGAACTTCATTGTTTTTTTATCCCTTAGAGGATACAATATTAGTTGACAGTTAAGAAGAACATTATATTGGTCATCCTGAACATACTCTGAATGAAATCTGGATGCTCATCATGTCGGAGACAAACATCGATCGTCAGAGGATTGACAAAGTAAATCTAGCGAACCTCCCCGCTTGCCCACATCAATTTCGAGCATTACGAATGGCCGGAATGTGACAACGGCACTGTAGCCATCTCACTTAGAACAAAATCAATTAGAAATCCTGAAAAAAATTACAATACATTAACGTACGTATCGATACATCAGTAGTTGAAAAAAAACATTCTGAGACTAAGCTGAACGTTAACATACTTCATAAACTAAGGCCTCGTTTGTTTCGCGGAAAGTAAGCATTCGGAAAGAAAATGTGTTCTTTTTCTGTGTTTGGGATGTAACAGGAAAAGAAACATTTTCATGTGCGAGTCTATATTAACATGTTATTACACGACTCAATTTGGAGTCAAGAATTTGGAGGTCATCATTTTCGTGATGGTTTTCAGATGTGAATTTTTCTTGTACTAGTGATTGTAACATACATCAAGCTAGCATGCAATGTATTAGGAACTAGTAACAGATATATTAGAAGGTGGCTTCAAGTTATTGTGAAAGGATTAGACCGGAGACTAATCTACGTACTCTCTCAAAAGTGAATGCTTGAAAGGATTCTACAGTTGAGCCAACAATCTGCCCACAAAAAGATAAACGTCCTTCATTTTGGTCATTGCAAGTTTTCATCTAAGTCAAGTGCAACTAGTTCCTTGCACTTTCCGTGACATGATAAATAGATAGCCAAAAGGTCTTGCTAGTGATTATTCTTATTGATATACGTTTTATCATGATAAAAGTGACCCCAATTGGATACTGACTTTTGCCTCCTGTTGACTAAAAGAGGTCAGAGTCAGGTGATAAGAAAAATTAATGATTTGTAATCCTTATGCATTTCATTCGCCAATTGAACAAATCTATAAACATTTTCATGTTAATTTTGAGATAAAGATAATTTTATGAACCGCATCTTATGAACAGCCTCAGAGACTGAGACCCTTTAAGTAATTAGGCGGAAAAATACAAATGTATTATTAACAAACAAGCTAATCATTATATGTATGTTAAGGTAAACATTATTAAAAATAATTAACTTTGATAATTCTTTGTTCCTATTCCTCCCAATATTCCAAACAAAAATTATGGGGTGCCCCAAAACTGACCACATTGAATAACTTTTCATCGACATGAATCATATGACAACCACCCTGGTCATTTCTCTACACAATAATGGAGGCATGGATGTTGAAAACGAATTTTAACCAAAAGTTAGAGAAATGGTGTAATACTCAGGGAGAAACAAACCCTCATAGGTTTATTAATATATATATATATATATAGCATTTTTTCAGGGAAATCAAATCTCCAAACTGTTTTTTTTTTTTTTTCACATAAACCAATTACGCACTTTATAAACATGATCGATGTTCCTTTCTGATAGAAGAATATAATCTGGCAAATAAAAATCCGGCTCAAAACAAATGATTGTTTTAAAACTCATTTCTTGTTGATTTCACATTCCTTTTTTTCTTGTTCAAATGAATTTATCTTATTTTTTTTGGTTACATTGTCCTAATGAAATTGATAAAACAGATATCATCTAAATGATATCTAGAAAACTTGACGCATATGTATAGCCACGAGCCCACAACTTTCCCGTGAGGCGCTGTGAGAGGAAACAATTAATTTTCCTCTACTTGTTTTTGATTTAATATTTTTTTATACGAACATCGGTGATGCAACATGATGGGTACACATGTATGTATGTATGCATGTACGATACATGATGTATGTATGCATGTACGATACATGATGTATGTATGCATGTACGGATACATGATGTGTGGATGCATGCGTAATCTTTACAACCGACCAATTAGGACAAATCCGTAAGTACGAGTCCTTGTACGTTAAGGACAAGGAATCCTTATTCCAGAATGATTAGGAGAAACGAAGGGGTCTGACCCCATTGTTTATATATACGCGGACGTACACTTCCCTTTATCTCATTCTGCTTCATCAAAAATGGGTAATCCTTCAAAACCGAGCCCCTCTTTTCTAAGAAATGGCAAATTTTCTTTGAGGCAAATATGAGAATCTTGGTTACTGGCCGAGCTGGGTTCATTGGGTCTCACCTGGTGGACAAGCTGATGGAAAACGAGAAGAATGAGGTGATTGTTGCGGATAACTACTTCACTGGCTCAAAAGAAAACCTCAAGAAATGGATCGGTCATCCAAGATTCGAGCTTATTCGTCATGATGTGACTGAGCCCTTGATGGTTGAGGTTGATCAGATATTCCATCTTGCTTGCCCTTCTTCTCCGATCTTTTACAAACACAATCCAATCAAGACAATGAAGACGAACATGATCGGTACGTACAATGAACATGCTGGGACTTGCCAAGAGAGTCGGAGCAAGGATCTTGCTCACGTCTACTTCGGAGGTGTATGGAGATCCTCTTGTTCACCCTCAAGAAGTGAGCTATTGGGGAAATGTGAATCCCATTGGAGTTAGGAGTTGCTATGACGAGGGAAAGCGAGTGGCTGAAACTTTGATGTTTGATTATCACAGGCAGCATGGCGTAGACATAAGGATCGCTAGGGTTTTCAACACTTACGGACCTCGCATGAATATCAATGACGGTCGTGTTGTCAGCAACTTCATAACCCAAGCTATCCAGAATGAGCCCTTGACTGTTCAATCGCCGGGAACACAGACGAGGAGTTTCTGCTACGTCTCCGACATGGTTGATGGTCTTATTCGACTCATGCAAGGAGACAACACTGGTCCTATCAACATTGGGAATCCATGTGAATTTACTATCCTCGAACTCGCGGAGAATGTTAAGGAGCTTATCAATCCTGAGGTGGAGATCAAGATGGTTGAAAACACACCTGATGATCCTCGGCAGAGGAAGCCTGACATCTCAAAAGCAAAGGAGTTGCTGGGATGGGAACCAAAGATCAATTTGCGTGATGGTCTATCCCTCATGGAGGAGGATTTCCGTAGAAGACTTGGTGTCCCCAGAAAGTAATAATCAAGAATGTAACAAAGAATTCGAAATCAAGGGTGATGCAGGTGCTGTTGACTTGGTCTACATGAAAGTCACTACTGTTGATCTATTTCTTTGTTCGCAAGCTCCATACATTGTGACCTTCAAATTAATTCATTGAAGAGCCCTATTAAGGCCGTTCTTGTGCTGTTGGAGGTGCGCTTCATAGAAACCTCTTTGTAAAGTCGACACATTTAAACCCATGTAGTTTTTTTCACTTGTAGTTTCAGACTGAGGCTTAGTTTGATATTGAGGTGAAAAAACTCAAATATGGAAAAACTGTGTTTTAAATAAGCAATATGTCACCTGCTTTTTAAAATCATGGTTTTTTCAACTAAATTTTATAAATAAGCACCTTATAAAAAACTTACCAAACACATAATCAACTCATAATGATAATTATAAGTGATTATTTACTCCAAAACTCAATACCAAACTAAGCCTGAATATATATAACCAACTAGGGGTCTGGATCAAGGAACACATTTTTTGTAGCACTTAATAGCACTCAATGGTTGAGATTAGTTATCTTTAATGACATGACATTAAATTTCTTTTCAACAAATATGAAAATAATATTATTAGATTAATATTCTTTATGAAATGAACAATTAAATTAAATTTTGTTCTAGGATAAAAGAATGATAGAAAAACTGTGTAGTTATTGATTGATAAGGAGACCTTTATATAGGCATTACATCAAGTATCCTGGTAATCAGGGATTCTCTATCTAATAAAAAATCTAGACTACAAGTCTTATTATGACAAGACACACCACGGAAGTTACGGAATTAACCTTCCTTGAACACTCCCCCTTGTGTCGCGTCCTCAATGGTGCATGAACTGTTGCCTCATTAAAACCTTTGTCAGCAAACAAAAACCTCTTGGGCAAAAATAAAAGCATGGTCTAAGGAAAAAGAGTACAACGCACCAACTACAAGTATGTGAGACATGCATAACTAGACTCCCCCTGAAGTCTAGACGAGAACTCCCCCTGATGGTCAATCAGTCTTTGAGTTAGGATAAGCGACACATACCAATGAGCTTTACATGCTTCACAAATATAGATTTGGGTAGAGACTTGGTGAACAGATCAGCTGTATTATCTTCTGAGCTGACTTTGGATATTCAAAGTATCTTGCTGCTGCTGATTGTAGAAGAACTTAGGCGAAATGTGTTTAGTGTTGTCACCCTTGATGTATCCCAACTTCATCTGCTCAATGCATCTGCATTATCTTCAAATATGCAAGTTGGTCACATCGTAGTAGATTCAAGTCCACTAGACTCTTGAATGTGAGATATAATTGAATGAAGTCAAACACACTCTTTGACTGTTTCATATAGTGCAATAATCTCAGCATGGTTCGAGGAGGTAGCTACAAGGGTTTGCTTGGTTGATCTCCAAGATATCGCCGAATTCACAATGGTGAAAACATAACCAGTCTGGGAATGTCCTTTGTGTGGATCTGACAAATATCCAGCATCAGAAAATCCTACCATCACATCATTTGGTGTATCAGAGTAGGAGGGGGTAGTGCCGAAGCCATATCGTGACCACGCTTTGGCATCCTCGTGATTTGGCAGCCTCTCTGCTCTAAGGAGAGGTTCGGCCTCCTCCTGCTTCTCATGCTTCTGTAGCGATGTCTAATGCTCATCGTTCGTTTTGCAAAGCTTGTTCACTAGCAAAACTTCAAGCAAGACCATGTTTTGCTATTGATAATAAACAGAATATTCCATTCCTACAACGAATACAAGGTGATATTTGTGGACCTATAACACCAGAATGCGAACCATTTAGATATTTTATGGTTCTGGTTGATGCGTCGACGCGTTGGTCACACATCCCGTTGTTGTCCACGAGGAATGCTGCATTTGCTAAACTCTTAGCTCAAATCATTAAGCTTCGGGCTCACCACCAGGACAATTCGATTAAGTCAATCAGACTGGATAATGCTGGAGAGTTTACGTCAAAGTGTTTTGATGACTATTGCATGTCAGTTGGGATTGAAGTTGAACATCCCGTGCGCCACGTTCATTCTCAGAACGGTCTTGCATGCAGAAGCCGCTATCAAGAGACTACAGCTTGTTACTAGGTCCCTTGTCATGGCCACTAACTTGCCTGTTTCGGCATGAGGATATGCAATATTACATGCAGCTATGCTTATTCGTCTACGACCCACAGATAACCAACCATTTAGTGCGTACCAGTTGGTAACTGGTTACGAGCCTGATATTTCGCATCTGCATACTTTTGGTTGTGCCGTATATGTGCCGTATATGTGCCTATCACGCCTCCACTGCATACCAAGATGGGTCCACAACGACGATTAGCTATTTATGTTAGATATGAAACACCAACAATTGTCCGCTACATAGAGCCTACGACAGGTGATCTAGAATTTAGAAGAGAAGAACATGAACGTCTCACATACAAAGAATATGAGGATTATCAACATTTTTGCAACTCAATCTATCACAATTGTAAGGTGCAACCATTCTTAATATAAAAAGGGAAAAGAGGGTATAATAGTGTGTATGGACGTTAGGACGATTATATACTATACAACAAGATCTACAAATAATCCAATCCTCTATCTCTATGGAGGAAATCTGACATTGAAATTATGGTCAATAACACCAAAATAACATAGATTAAAGATCAATCATATATTTGTAAAAGGGTTGACGTATCTCGATCATTGAATTAGGGTTATAGATATTTAGGGTTCGAAATTGGGGTTGATGACCATTCCTTCGTTCATATATTCTTTTATCAAAACGAATGGAAGAAGCTAGACTTCATATAAGAAGCTTCTGTTATATTTTGAAGCATATGTTCATCTAGAAGACGAATTAAAGAAGTCTTCTGATGTTTTTCTTAGATTTTGATCGTGTGATGTTCTAATCCCATCTTCTATTTTAATATTTTTATTCATAAAGAATATTAATCTAATAATATTATTTTCATATTTATTGAAAAGAAATTCAATGCCATGCCATGTCATTAAAGACAATTAATCTAAACCATTAAATGCTTTTACATCTAAGGGCTATAAAAAAGTGTAAAATATTGTATAAAAAATGTGTCCCTTGATCCGGACTCATATAACTAAACTGTGAAAGTCATGGTACCTTATTGATCACGTTTGAAAATTTGGAAATTTACGTTGATTTTCATATATGTAATTGGTTAAGAACACTAAAGATAAGACTCTAATGAAAAACGTCATTGTATCATATATAGTACGACTAACACAAACAGAGGTTTCAAATGGAAAAACATGGGAACTTGGTTGACATCAATGACAATGAAGACTCCAAGAATTGAAAATGAAAACCAACAACGAAGTATGAAAGGGATACTAACACTACCAGAAAAGGCGTCATAGCCGACGACGCCATCTCGTCGGCCGTTTCCATTAATTCGTCGGCTATAGTCATAGCTGACGAAGTATCGTCGGCTATTATCTCGTCGGGAATGCTCCGTCGGCTATAGTATAGCCGACGACACAGAGGGTAAGTCGTCGGCTTATAAAACACCAGGTAAAGCCGACGAAAAAAGCGTCGTCGGCTATACTTCGAACACTGCCGACGACAAGATCGTCAGCTTCAACAATTACGTAATTGCCCATAACCCGAAGTATAGCCGACGACACTATCGTCGGCTATACGTCCGTTATAGCCGACGACACTATCGTCGGCCATAACAATCGCCGGTACCAGGAACGGCTTTTTTTTGCCTGAAGCCGGGAGGGTATAGCCGACGACATATGTCATTTTCGTCGGCTGTAGCACTTATAGCCGACGAAATTTGGTAAAAATCGTCGGCTATAGCACTTATAGCCGACGAAATAATGCCTATATCGTCGGCTATAACCCCTAAATATTTAAAAAAAATTAAAAATTTAACTCGGGCCCAATTTCACTTCGTCTTCGGTTTGGCTGCAGAAAATACACAAACAAACATCCAAATATCCAACAAATATCCACATCAATCCATCCCTAATATCCTACATACTGTACAAATTAACCCACTATCTACTCATCATCACCCCCTAAACGCGTAGCGTCGTCGACCGGATCGTTCGAGTTCCGGTGGCTATGGCTGTCCTGATCGGCTGGCGTAATCCGATGCGGGGGGGGAGTGGGGACGACGAACTGGGGCATCTGTGGCGGAGGCGGGGGCTGGAGTCCACCCTGCTGGGCCTCCCAAGACTGCTGCATCCATCGGTACATCTCCGCCACAGATGCGTCTCTGGCCTGCTGCGCCGAAGCCTCCGCGGCCCTCGCCAACTCCGCCTGCTGGAGCGCCTCCACCGCCCTCGCCAACTCCGCCTGAGTCCT
This sequence comes from Potentilla sterilis, assembly GCA_963682095.1. Lineage (NCBI taxonomy): Eukaryota > Viridiplantae > Streptophyta > Magnoliopsida > Rosales > Rosaceae > Potentilla > Potentilla sterilis. The sequence goes on from OY821764.1 coordinate 28,803,890, forward strand.
CTGCAGCTGCGTCTGCAAGTCTCCTCTCGTCGAAACCGCACGCTGCGTGCTGGGATTGGCCGGCGTGTACTTGAGAACCCCATCTCCCGCCGCGCCTAGGCCTCTCTGGTAGAAGTAGTTGTTCCCCGTCCCTACCGCCGCGTGCATGATCTGAGAGGCCAAGCGCGGCTCAAGGGTGTCGATCGTGGAGGCAAACTCCGCGATCGCCTCGTCGGACGCCCCGTCTCCCAGGGTGTCTCGCGCGATCCCGAAGGTGATCGCGTCGGTCTCCGCATCTATTTCCGCCTAATTGACAAGAAAATATAATAAACGAATTAAAAAATATATATATAAATTAATTTAATGAAACAGTTTTATTGAAGATGGGCGAATACTTACCACTTGGTCGGGACGCCCCGGATACATCTGCGCATGAATCCACGACAACGGCCTCAGCGGTCGGTCCCTCCTCGCCATCTCTGCCCACTGCCTCCAGGAGCGGGCGCCGCCGTGGTGGGGGTGCTCGTTCCTCCTGCGGTTGTCGCTGTTCGTCCGCGAGATTTTCTGTATTATAAGAACAAACATATAAACGCAAATATAAATTAGTAACTAAATTAAAATATTAGGAACTAACCAAAATAAAATTATTAACTAATTTAATTACTAACTAATTTAATTTAATTAGTAACTACTTAACTAACTAATTTAATTTAGTAAGTAACTAACTTACTAACTACCTAATTTAATTTAATTTAATTTAATTTAATTTAGTAACGAACTAACTAACTACGTAACTAACCAACTAACTTAATTTAATAACTAATAACCAACTAACTAACTAATTAATTTAATTAAGTAACTACATAATTTAATTATTAAATAACATTAAAAAGTTATATACTAGCAGGCTAAATTTTCTTACCGAGACCCTGTCGCTCCCGAAGTAGGCTACCAGCCATAGCCACTCGTACTCCCTGTACCGGAACTCGTGGGGGGTTGCAGCTCGCCCCAAGCGCTGCTCCACATGGTACGTCCTGTAGTGCGTGGACAGCTCGTTCTTCCACTCGGAGTACCTATATTAACAGAACACAACTGTTAGATATATTCGTACACTGCCAATAAATATATTTATACAAAAAAAAGCAAAACACATAACCTGTTCTTCAGCTGCTCGTCTCTCCACCAGTCCAAGGTAGGATGGACTCTAAACCATTGCTGCAATATTATAAATTAATTAGAAAATATTTTTATATAGTTATAAGGACTGAATTCATAAATGTTTATTTTCTATAATAAAAATCATATTTAACTCACCGACAGTGCATTGTACACTCGCGCCTTGATCTCATCGGGCACAGAGCCCCAGTCGGGCCACAACAGTGGGACCCTGTCCCGCACGAGCATGCCCGTCGCGTTGATGTACTTGGTGGTGGTGTCTCTCCGCTCAATCGGGCGTCCATCCTCACGGGGACCGGGCAGGATCTCTCTGATCCCACCGGCCAGCTCCCTCTCCAGGGTCGACATGTTCGCTGGCCCTCTGGTCCGTCTCGTCCCCGCGGGTTTATTGACGAGGACGCCTGTTTCATAATTAAAATGAATACATAGTTAAATAATTATTTAAACTAACTAATTAAATAATTAATTAAACAATCTAAATAATTAATTAAACTAACCAATTACCTGCGTCGTTGTACTGCTTGTCCTTCTCACGAACGGCCCACAGGCCGCGGCAGTCCTCTGAGTCGAAAGGACTGTAGAAGTAGGCCTCCTCCCAGGGAATCTCGTGGGGCCGGTCGTGCCTCCAAATCTGCCTCCCCCTGGCATCGTACTCAGGGATGGCAGGGACGAACTGGACCATGTACATCCCCGATGGCGGAGACATACGGGGCGCGGACCCTGAGGGGCCTGCTCCCCCTGACGGTGGGCCCCGTAGCTGTGGACGCTGTCGCTGTGGGGGGACAGGGAGCATCTCTGGAGGGTCCAGATCGGCGCGCGGTGGGGTCGGCTGCCGATCCTGGAACAGTGCTGAAGTGCACTGGGGTCGGGTGGCTCTGCGTCCTCCTCCGACACTCGACTCAGGGCCCGCTCCCGTCGACTCATACGAGGAGCCCCCACGTGGATCGCTCGGGGTCAATCCCATCAACGTCTCCTCTCGTCGACTCATAGGCCGGCCTAGGCCCCGACGACCGCTGGATCCGCTCCCCCCACGGCTGGCTCCTGCCTGAGCGTCGGGGTCGCTCTCGGTCCGTCTGCCAAGCCATCGGTCTACAAAGCGGCGGTTTCCTGCACAATTAGTATATAAATTCCATAAATTGCACAAAAATTCCACAAAAAAATTAAAAACTTCATTCAATGTATATATACCTAATTATATATATACCTAAATATATTTATACCTAATTATATATATATATTCCGAAAAATATATATATATATATATATCCTCCTAAAAATTACACAAAATATTTATACCTAATTATATATAAATTAGTATATAAATTAGTATACTAGTATATAAATTCAACAAAATTCCACAATTAGTATATAAAAACCGTAAATTTAACAAAAAATCCACAAAATTAGTATATAAATTCCACAAAATTAACAAATTTAACAAAAAATCCACACAATTCCATAAATTTCACAAAAACCCTAAATTCCACAAAAAATTCACAAAAACCCTAAAATTCACAAAATTCGACAAAATTAATAAAAACCCTAAATGAGGCTCGATCGGGACTACCTGACATGGTGGTGCAGTCTGGACGAGGACCGGTGGTGCGGTGCGGCGGCGACGACGGCAGGGGCGGCGGCGGCAGCGGGTTTCGGGTCGGCTAGGGGCGGCTGCGGCTAGGGGCGGCTGCAGCAGGGGCGGCAGAGGCGGCTGCGGCAGGGGCGGCTACGGCGGCTCGGGGCGGCGGCGGCAGGGGGTTTCGGGTCGGGGAGGGGTCGGGCAGGACGGGGAGGGGGCGGGGAGGGGGAGGGTAGGGAGGGTCGGTCGGCGTCCGTGGTGGTCGGTCGGCGTCGGGGAGGGGCGGGCGGCTGCGGCAGGTGGGAATTTGAAGATTTAGGGTTAGCAGAAAATGAGGGAGGCGCCCTCTGTTTCGGTTTAAATCGAAGGACTATAGCCGACGATGTAATTTTAATTCGTCGGCTATACTCTGACGGGCCGGGCCGAAATCCGGGCCGGGCCGAAGTTGGGCTTTGCGGGCCGGTTATAGCCGAAGTTAAGTATATCGTGGGCTATAATATGAATCTCGTCGGCTATAATATGAATCTCGTCGGCTATACTTCACGCTCTCAGCAGCCGTCAGATCTCGCCCATCCAACGGCGGACAATGAAACGGCGCGGATCGCAAGAGTTTAGCCGACGAAGTTAAGTATTTCGTCGGCTATTCCCTGGTCAACTTTTGGTCAAACCTCTAAACGCTTTAAAACGGCAATTGGCCCGTCTAAATGACGTTTTTTGGCCTGACCTTCAACAGAGAATAGTTTCAAATCGATGCGACGCAACTAACCGTAAAAAAATTTTCCTCAAAATATTGACCGACCGTCAGGCTACCCATAGGAAAACGGAAGTAAAAAACACCTAACCGCAACATTCGGCACACAGATTTTGTCGGAATCTTCCCATTTTTCAACCGTAGTCGTATTTCAATATTTCGGTCGTATCTTATTTCACGACACTTTTGCATTTGAACGGTCTCCGTATGGTAACTATTTGAAACTATACATTCACTTAAACACTTAGTAAATAAGTTAAGGAACATTAGTGCATATGTTCCGATTTCGAATCTAAAAGTTAGGAAAATCTATTCCAACCGTCAGATATCACCGTTAAGATTAAATACTTGTATGAAAAAAAATCCAACTACATCTGACAACGTTAAAGGCTCGATCGGGACGGTCAAACTGCAAAGTCAAACCTCTAAACGCTTTAAAACGGCAATTGGCCCGTCTAAATGACGTTTTTTGGCCTGACCTTCAACAGAGAATAGTTTCAAATCGATGCGACGCAACTAACCGTATAAAAATTTTCCTCCAAATATTTACCGACCGTCAGGCTACCCATAGGAAAACGGAAGTTAAAAACACCTAACCGCAACATTCGGCACACAGATTTTGTCGGAATCTTCCCATTTTTCAACCGTAGTCGTATTTCAATATTTCGGTCGTATCTTATTTCACGACACTTTTGCATTTGAACGGTCTACGTATGGTTTCGGTCAATATACTTTAGCCGACGACTTGCAAGTTGTCGGCTACAGTATAGCCGACGAATTGCAAGTCGTCGGCTACAGTATGGGCATTATAGCCGACGAATTGTGGTCCATTTCGTCGGCTATAATGCTGATCTTTCTGAAAATTTTCCATTTAGGGCCTGAAAATTGCCTATTTCACCTGATAAATTCCTGAATATCGCACAAACAATTCAATACAATTTCCCATAAATTCAGAAAACGGTAATTAAGGACAAAAAATATTTTCATACATGCATGCACCATCGTACACAAATACATACATAAACAGTATACTAAGGATGATAATCAGAATCATCCTCATCACTTGAGTCAGACGTAGTATAGTAGTTAATATCTGGCAACCGGTGCTCGTACTCGTCGTCTGAGTCATCGTCTGCCTGATATAGACGATTCGGATTAACATCATACATGGGCACCTGACCCCTAGGAAGTCGAACCACTCTGCCCGGCATCACATTATTATCGCGGATTGGTGGAGGATTCCGGAATGTCGCCGGCGTCCGGCTCTTGGTATGCGGTCGCTTCTTGACACTCTGTGCTCACACCAAGTGTGGTAGCACTGTATATGTCTCGCTGAGACACATGGTTAACTACCTTCCACGTGCCTTTGTTCAATGGATCGTCAAGATAAAAGACCTTTTTGGCCGCTGTGGCGAAAACAAAGGGGTCGTCTTCATACACACTAGTGGCGGTATTCACCGAAAGTATGCCGTACTGATCGATCCGTATGCGGTGCGGCCTAGTATCAAACCATCGACACTTGAACAAGTGGACTTTCATGCGGTTCCCATAAATGAGTTCAACAACTGACTGTAGGACACCGTAAAAATCCACGCCCCCCTCTGCACCATCGACCATCACCCCACAATTCTGTGTTTTGCGTTCCCCGTCTCTAGCTTCACATATATACTTAACGCCGTTGACATCACACATTGGGCGGACTGTGGAAGATATCGGCTTCATCGACAACAGCCTCAATTCCTCTGAGTAATTTGTATGACCACCCCTCGCAGCCACTTGCATCAGCTGAAAAATATAACTCAAATCACTCGGTGTGTTTATGATTAAAGAATAGGGAACTGTAAAAGAAAGCCATCTAATATATATATTTATACACTTACCCATTGTGGAAAATAGTCTGCAAACGTCGTGTTGTGGTACTCGACATCACCGCGAACTTCCTTGCAGTGAAGATGGTGACGTTTCCAATATTGTACGTCCGAACAGTTTATTAGAACCCACCAGTGGGCAATCCCTACCTCATGGTCAGGCAACTTGTCCACACCCTTTTTCTTGAAGCTTCCGTATGGTACAACAGAGTTGGCGACGATAGATAGGTTGAACTCGGGGTCATCTCGACTTGGATGTTGTGGGGGGTCCTCCATCGCTCCCAAGTACAACTTGGCGTACGTTACACACTCATGCGCAATGTAAGCTTCAGCAATACACCCCTCAGGCGCAGATTTATTGTGCACATATTTCTTGTAGTCTCCAAGTTGTCTGCAAGGTTAACAAGTGCATGTTAAGAGCATGCAACTTTTATTTAAAAACATGTATAAATCAAATTTATGAATAACATGTACCTTTCGATGGGATACATCCAAGTGTAGTGTACGGGACCGGTAAGCAACAATTGTTGGGGAAGATGGATCATCAGGTGAGGCATGATGTCAAAGAAGTTTGGGGGAAATATCCTCTCGAACTTGCACAAGATAAAAACGATTTCCTCATGCATTCTCATGAGGTCTGATTTTCTAACTTCTCTAGCGCATAACTTCTGGAAGAATCTTGACAACGCCACCAACGGCTCAACCACTTCATCCTCCAAGTACGCTCGAATGAAAATAGGGAAGAGGCGTTGAAGCAGTACATGGCAGTCGTGACTCTTCAATCCGTACATCTTGTTGTCTCGGTAGTTAACACACTTGCTTATGTTACCCGCATAGCCATAAGGATACCTGCATAGCCATTAACAACAATTAGATTTCATGCATATATAGTCGTCCAACAACAGATGGATTCTTTAGGGAATACATGCCTAATAAAAAGTTACCTGACATTACTCAGCCATCCAAAGATTTCATGTTTCTGGTCCCTGGTGACGGTGTAAGGAGCTTGGGGCATTTTGCTCCTGCCCTCTCTCAACCGCAAATGGTCCCGCAGTCCCATATTTCTCAGATCAACGCGTGCCTTGGGGGTGTCTTTTGTTTTCTTCTCCCAATTCAAAACTGTGCCAACCACGGCTTCACCCACGTTCTTCTCTATATGCATGACATCCAGGTAGTATCTGGTAGCCAACCTGGCCCAATAAGGAAGTTCCCATAAGATGCTCTTGTGTGACCAGAACCTATACCGATCCGGCCTCTCTGGAATCGTGCGCAACACATCGGGATGATTGCTAAGTGGACCAAAGTCATACTCATTCAACACTGCCAATATTTCCTCCCCTGTCCATTGCTCCGGTGCCCAGCCCCTTTCTTCAGTCCCATCAAAAGCCTGTGCATCGTCCCTAAATGGATGGTCATGCGGAAGCCAACGACGGTGACGCATCTGGACAATCTTGCTGCAATGAGGACTGGAGCAATCAACAGTCATGCACTCTGAACAAGCCCTGTAACCTCTGGTGACGCTGCCCGACAACATACCCCTCCCAGGAAAGTCACTGATCGTGCCAACAAGCATGGCATGCATCCGGAACATCTCATTTTTGAACCGGTCGTAGACCAGGTGGCCGTTCAGACTCAAGTACCGAAACTCCTCAATTACGGGTCTCAAATACACATCGAGACACTTTCCCGGATAACCTGGGCCTGGAATCAACAATGTCAGCATGTTATATTCCTTCTTCATGCACATCCACGGTGGAAAGTTGTACGGAATCAAAATAACTGGCCACACACTGTACTGAAGCTCTTTCTTGCCAAAAGGGTTGAAACCGTCGGATGATAGCCCTAGCCAAACATTTCGAACCTCTGATGCAAATTCAGGAAACTCCAACACGTTCTTCTTCCAAGCCTCTCCGTCGGCGGGATGTCTAAGGGTGTCATCGTCAGGCACATTCCTCTCAGCCCACCATCTCATAGCTTCGGCCGTGAAAGCACACATGAACAACCGCTCAAGCCTATCAATCAGCGGGAAGTACCGAAGTATCTTCACAGCTTTCTTGTTCCCTTTAGGAGTGAACTTATACCGCTCTGTATTGCATACTGGGCAGTATTCAAGATCTGCAAGTCCTTCCCCGTAAAACAGAACGCAATCGTATCTGCATGCATGAATCTTGATGTAGGAAAGGCCGAGATCTTTAAGGATATGTCGCACCTTATGATGACTGGTAGGAAGCCGATGTCCGGGGGGCATCGCCCCACCCCATAGCCGAAGCCAATCATCAACCGATTTGACAGTGCCTTTGTTCTCCGTTTTGATCTTCATCACTCCCATGACAGATTCAAGGACAGTCTTACTGCATCCGGGGTACAACGGAGTCTGTTGCAATGCGATCAGGTTGTTGTACTTTTCCATACCACTTGTGTTGACCGGAGATCGGGGTAATGGCTCGAGTGACTCAATATCAGGGAAACACTCCATCTCCGGAGGTGGGAGTTGCACATCTGGTGCTTCCTCAAAGACACCGCTCTCACGAGGAAACATATCGTTAATCCAGTTCGTTGTTGAATCATTGGAGGAACTCCCTCTCTCGGCAAATTGTCCATGATCATGACGACCCGCAAACTCTGGTTCACCGTGATAAATCCAATTAGTGTATAGGACCCAAAATCCATATCTAGCCAGGTGTTGCTCCACTGTCTCTATGGAAAACCGGTGTCGTGGGGTGGCACACTTGCACTTTTTACACGGACAATAATGAAGTGTAGTGTCTCCACAGTTAGCCATCACAAAATCCAGGAAACTCCTAACTCCATCATGATACGCCTGATCCCATCTTCCAAGGGTAATCCAACTCTTGTCCATCCTGTAAATTCAAGAAATAAATATAGCTATATATAGATATGTATATATGCACGTACTACGTACGTACGCACGTACTAATTAATTAAAAAATTCATCATTACACACACACACATATATATATATATATACACATGCATCCCTAAATTAATTAAAACATCGTCAATCTCCCTAATTAATTAAACACAATGTATTTTTTATATATACCAACAATATATTTTTAATTACAATTAAATTAATTAATATATATATACATTTTTTCATCAAATTCATCTAAAATCACCTATAAATCAACAATCAATCACTAATCTTCAACAAAACTTCAATTCTATCTAACCAATACAACATATATATCAACCCATTAATAATCTCATCTCAACACATATATATATATATATATATATATATATCAAATTAATCACACATTTATTCTAATTAAACTCTAAATTAACACACCTCTGCATATAACCAACTAAATCAACACACACAGCAATATACGTACCTTTCAAGGTTATGGCCGAGGTTTTGGACGATTTCAGAGCGTTTTGGACGATTTCATCGACGAATGAGCTCCCTGCTGAGGTCGATCTGATATAAGAGTTATAGCCGACGAATACCCTCCTCGTCGGCTATAACCAAAACTTTTCGTCGGCTATAACTCTTATAGCCGACGAATACCTTCCTCGTCGGCTATAACCAAAAACGTTTCGTCGGCTATAGTTATAGCCGACGAGTTGTCGGCAGTCGTCGGCTATAATATTATAGCCGACGATGTGGCCGACGAAATAGTAATTCGTCGGTTATAAGGAGTTATAGCCGACGAGGTACTATTTCGTCGGCCGTTTTTTCCCATATCGTCGGCTATAACCCCTTTTCTGGTAGTGTAAGTATGAAAGGGATACTATACTACTAGAATTCATAACTTCTAGCTAGTTATCTTAGCGACTGCATTCGTGCTCATGTAAGGGCTGACTATTGCCTTCGAATATGAAGTTTCCTTCCTAGTTCTCCTCTCAAATCTTAAATTGGAAAAACAGCATCATAGTTGAATCTAGACAATATTATAAACTTCTGACGTTTAGGTTGATCAAGAATCTTGTCAATTCATATTTCTCTGCAATTTCCCCATCATTTCACTCCCAAATCTCAATCTTTTCAAATACATATATAGCTAATTATATCTGCTAGATAGCTTCATGCGATGTGCTTATTCCTGATTGATCGTGCTTCTCATGGAATCAGATATTATTCAACAAATGACCAGTTGAATACTAATTACAAAGGCCTTCTTTTGACTATAAACCCTTGTAGTGGAAAACTTTGAGTATACGTTATAGATAGCCTTATGGGGAATAAAGTATATCTTGATTTTCTTTTTCTTATTGCTTCATCATGCTATTGTTTTTCTTATAAGCAAATTACAAGTTTACAACTAAATAAGGGACTAAAACTGCATGGTAATGGGGTTGGTCTAGTGGAAAGGGGCGGATGCTGCAAGTATTTTCCTGGCAATAGGAAGTCCTTGGTTTGAACCCCAGTTTGTGAAAAACATCCCTTGAGGAGGGGTCATACCTATAAATTGCTCCCGACTCCAGAGTGGTACCTGCCACCATTTTGTAATACAAAAAAAAAAAAAAAACTGGTACTCGTTTTTTACAAACCTAATATGTGCATAGATCGACGGACCTTAATTAGATGAATAGCTAGTTGAGAAATACCCTAGAGTGACGCCTTTGAGGGTTTCAGAGTGACCTTGGAGTGAAAAATATAGGGTTTTGTGCAGTGGCCGGCGTTGGCGCCTAACTATATATATATTCTGCTCCTCAGACCAAGCCCCGGCGAGGTTTGTTCATGGGGCGGCAAGGTTTGTAAATTATATGCATATCGATTCAAGATCACAATATTTTGCGAAATTACAAGACGGTCTACAAATTAAACTTCCAACTTTTGGTTCAAAAAGTCACTCACGTGCATGAATTCCCTGGCCATGATCTTTAGAAAGCAGTGCTTAGCTTTGAATTTGAAAGCTCTGTTGGAGGCATCATCTTCTTTACCAGTTTTAAATGTTATTTCGGTAGTTAGGATTTCATTCTTTGTGAAGTAACATATGAAAATGAAATGAAGTTGTTTAATTTATGTTATTGTGGCTGTTAGAACTTCATTCTTAAACTCATCTTTCTCCACAATCATTTCTGTAGTAATCATAGTTGTACTATATATAAACTATATCCACAAAGAAACTGAAGAGATATTCTAATAAAGTTTTAAACGTCTACGCCTAGTGTTTGATGGCTTTAAAATGAAGATATCGATCGTCTTATAAAATAAACAACAACGTTATATTAGTTAAGAATTAAAGATTGCCTCGCGTTAATTAATCTAACAAGCTTAATTGGTTCTTTGTTTTAGGTTTTCTAATTGTGTATAAGGAAAATGGAACTGAGCCGAGAACAAACAAAGAGGAGGAGACATGAACCAATTAAAACAAGCAAATTACATGAACCAGATACCATAGAGACAAATACAAAGTAATAACCATGAGGCTTGAAAGATATACTGGGACATATCAAATGTTTAATTCAGATTTCCAACATAGTTCTCATAATAACGATTTCACATGCTATCAACGGCATGTTTCACTTTTAGTTTTTCTATTTCAGTACTATAGTCTCTCATTTTTATTTTCGGATTGATTGTGTCTAGCTAAATGTATCCCGCAAATGTCTAAGTATACACAGCCTTAGAAAAATTATCAAGTTTCTCCCACTTTGTTCTAATCTTAAACTCTAAACTCTAAATCAATATGTATTGATGTCGGTAAGTATTTTTTCACTGCACGTAATTTTAAGGTTAGTAACAGCACATTTTGAATTATTATGATCGATCTGAGTAGGAGCAGCCATCAGAATTCCCCACCACAACCGTCCTCACTTATCAGAACGATCATATATTATTAGCTCACAACCCACTTGGGGGTCCCCAAACCCACACAAGTGCCATTACCATAAACGCAAAGCAATCCGACGTCTTCATGGTGATGTCACCAACTTGCCCAATGCTCAGCTGCCACGTGGCGAAGTTGATGGGAAGGAGATGAACCTTCATAGCTTGCCTCCAGGAAATTGTATATGAAGGTGCAGACGTACGTTTAAGAAAACAAATTGGCTATATTAGTAAGTAAGCCAAGCTCAAGCTAGTATAACACTTTCTTCATCGACTCTACCATAGATTTCCAATCTGTAGTTCTTCTGGGGGGTCATGGACTCAAACCCTAGCTGGTTGAACTGCCCTGAATTTGGAGAGAATCAGCTGGATCCGAACTCCGTGAATTTCGATGAGTTATCAGAATATCTCATGCTCGATTATGGGGTCGACGACCAACAGGACTCGTCATCGCTGAGCCGGCGATATCATGAAACTTTTCAGGGTAGTGCTGCTGCTGGTGGTTCAAGTAGTGCAACATCAAGAAATTGCAGCACTGATATGCAAGTGGAATACATACCTTTTTTTTTCATTTTTTAAATTTTACTTTATTTAAGGTTGAGCTAGCTTAATTTTTTAGTAGCCAATCGACTCAATCCTAACTTATGATTTGTTTCTGTTTGTGTAGAAATGCGGCTGCTATGAAGAATAGCAAGAGAGAAGGGGGTCATGGCCATAGGGTTGCATTTCGAACGAAATCGGAGCTGGAGATCATGGATGATGGATTCAAGTGGAGAAAGTACGGCAAGAAGTCTGTGAAGAACAACTCGAATCCCAGGTAATAATCAATTTTACTGCATTAACAAAACCTCAAACAGTAGAGCAACTTCAACTTCGATTGAAGTTCAAATTAAATACTAAAAAGATCAAGGTTGAGTTTCTTTTCTTCTTTTTTCAATTATGATTGATCTTTACGAATCTGACCATCTGAGAGAAGCTGAAGTAAACTCTAAACTTGAACACACTTGCTAGCTGCCCTGCATAATTTGAACACACTAACTCGATGAACTATTCTTTGTTTTATTTCTGCATAATCTTTATATTTAATCTGAGAGAAAGGGAGAGAGGGTGCTACCCTTGACCTGCGACGAAAGGTACAATAATCATCAGCAACACAAGCAGACGTAGTTAATCACAGAGTCACGTTTAGTCAAGCTTGTCACTTTGCTATTAATCCCCCACCTATAGATATATGTATATATTGTACGGATCGATGATATGATACTTGTGGCTTCATTTTATTTGAGAGTCGTGATCTTTCTCTAGCTCCAACGTCTCCTCCAATGGGTAGGGACGACCACGCACTATTCATATCAGATCATACTCGACCAAGTTGGCACGCTAGCTAGCAGCTACCTGCATTTTTCAATTATATAGAGAGCTTATTTTAATTTGCAACGATGTCTTTGTCCAAGATATTTGCATGCTATTGTTTATTTAGTTGATATGTATGTTTATGCCAAATTGCAGTACTCTATCCACGGCTAAATTTCATAATCGGACATTCTTAAAGGGACTCAGTTGTCATGAAAATTGAAGTAGCATTATTTAACCATTGGTTTCCCTTGCATATATAATGTTTATGAAAATGTTGGATGTCAACTTATAGCTAGATGATCGAGTAAATGATTAATATGAGAACTCTCTAGTTTAATTTGTTGCAAAATTGAGTTTAAAATGTAATTTTATGGCTTGCTTAAAATAGGCTCCCTCGCGTAGTGAGTAACAGATTTCTCTAAATATATGAATTCATGCATTATGCTAGCTTAGCTCAGCTCCGAACATCTAGATGGGCGTAATTAACTTCAAGGATGGCTTCAGAGAGAGAGATTTGCTTGCATGCATATGTTAATCTTTCTAGATCGAGGAGGCGTATGTGTAAACCTACGTGCACTCCGGAGATCCAGAACCTAATTCACATACATGAGGCATTTCCAAAGTGCTTAATGGATGCTTCTTACTTGGGGTCATCACTAGCCAAAGTCCTCCACTGAAAGATAATCTAATTCAACTCAGTTTTACATGAGTTTCATCCATTTGAATCATTTATCTAAATTACGGTATTTCTTGAGTGTGAGCTCTTAATTATGTAGTTTTAGGTTTTAGGGCTATAAGCATGAGATATGATGCCATATATATATCTACATGCATCTTGATTTATTTCCACTCTACTAACATGCATGGTTCTTCCTGTCATTTATTTGTGTAATTAAGCAATTAATTATCGCACATTTTGTATCAGAAACTACTACAAGTGCTCAAGTGTAGGCTGCGATGTAAAGAAGAGAGTAGAGAGGGACAGAGAAGACTCGAGCTATGTGATTACCACATACGAGGGAATGCATAATCATGATACCCCTAATTGTGTGCAGCTGCATTTCAATCCTGCAGCATTAGTAGTGGATGTCGATCCCAACAACATTTGGACTACTTTACGGGCTTCTTCGCAATCTTCTGCTTCTTCATAATCATAGATATATTTACTAGAATCTTTCATAAGCCAACCAAGAATTTATAGTGATATACTGATGTATATGGCATTTCTTTTCATATGCGACCGATGCATGATATATATCTCTTTTCACGTTAGACTATTACTGAAATCAAGAGATATGTGTAATTGTGTAAATTCTTATAGAATTAAAAAAAAATGACTCTCCCATATTATAGAGAGAAAGTCGCAACAAAAGTGAATTCTTACTAACTAGAAGCTTATAACTAATTGATGATCAAAAGGATGATATATATACAGGTGCATATTCATCACCATTAGAGAAACTTTAGTAATGCTAATGCTAGCTATTTTTTAGTCAAATTTTAGCTAAAATGTCATTTTAGCTAGTCAGTTTAAAAATATGTTTATATCAGTGCTCTCTATTTTAACTATTTTTAACTTATATATTAATTAAATAAAAAAAAATACCTTAAATGCACCTATATATTACATAACATCATCTAAAAGTAATGTATTAAATTATAGAGAGTCTCATCTCGCTCTCTATATTTAGGAGCGAGATAGCTAAGAGTTAAAATGGCTAGCCATTTAGATCAACTTTAGCAATGCTAGCCATCTTTTTGTCAAATTTTAACCAAAATAGCTAAAATGTCATTTTGACTAGCTAGTTTAGAAATATGTCCGTATCAGTTATCTCTATTTTAACTACTTTGAACTTATATTACTAATTAAATTTTAAAAAAATTACCTTAAATGCAACTATATATTACATAGAATCATCTAAAAAATGTATTAAATTATAGAGAGCCTCATCTCGCTCTCTATATTTAGGAGCGAGATAGCTAGGAGTTAAAATGGCTAGCCATTTAGGAGTCTGGTGGAGCTCTTAATTTTGATATAAAAAAAACTAAACAGACTCTCTAAAATAGCTAAAAAGTGAAAATAGAGAGTCTGTTAAAGATGCTCTTAGGAGTCTGGTGCAGCTCATAATTTTGATAAAAAACTAAACAGACTCTCTAAAATAGCTAAAAAGTCAAAATAGAAAGTCTGCTAAAAATCTTAGTGAAAGAGATACTATAGTAATAATTAAGTAATAATCACTGAATTAAATTAGGAATTGGAATAATGAAGTTTCCTTCTTCCTACTATCCCTCTCGAGGCTATAACTGAAACAAGAATGTCGAATCATCACTATAATTAGAAACTTTTGCTGATAAGGTCAAATAAGGACCTTGTCGATTTAGATAACACCTTTAACTTTCCCCATCACTTCACTCCCAATTACTAAACACATATGGGGTCTAATGGCATTGTCATCATCCCACCTTCAAATGATTAATTTTCTCACTGATGCTGGTCTTAGTTGGGTTAATATATTGGGTCTTAGTAAGCCTCTAAGGTACGTGTATAACTGTATATATTATTGTATTTTGTAAGGTACGTCAGTACGTGTATTATTGTATTTTGTTCTTGAAATCTCTACACCACCCAATGAACCCAATGCTTTGACAGTGTAGGGCTTCGACGTACCTGGCTAGCACCGTAACTTCATTTCTATTTGCTTTAATCAGATGAAATCAACTGAATATGAGCCCTAGCTGCAATAGCGTCGGTGTTTCAACAAATAGCAATATTATTTCACAAGAATAATTCAACAAATAGTTTCTCTTATGTGATCACTTGATTCACTCCCCACTTGCCTATCAAAACAAACCTGGATTAAACCCGATCGAACTGGTCCCAAACACCCACTAGTGCCCGGCCCGTCCGTATCATAAAAGTTAAAGCGGAGCAATCAACTAAGCAACAACAACCCTTCGTCATTACCATGACATCGTCCAGGCGCGCGTGGCGCTACTGATGAAACCTTCAAACTTCAAAACATGCCGTCCGGAATCTGTAGATCGTTGAAGTAGGACCGATAGCTATAGCTCAGGACTGGCCGGACTGTCTTCAGAATCCTAACCCTAACTCTAGCCCTAACCCCACTACTAAACCTTTGAGAATAATATCACGGGTTCACTGACTGTATATCGATCTCATGCTCGAGCTAACAGTATCGATCCTGTAGCTCATGGATGTGCACGATGGATTCAAGTACCAATGAGAAAAATACTATTGTCTAACAAGTGAAAACACAATTTATATATATAGCTCAAGTTAATAAGACAATGGTTTTTGTAGAACAAATATTACTGTCCAGCATTATGGTGTTCAGACATAGCTAGGTTATTTTACGGCACATTCTTGTCTTTCACTTTATCATACAATTATTTATTAGACAACCCTGAGAAGAACAATAGTAATGGTCCCTCGTCAAATAATGCTAAAACACTGTACTTTTTGCCATAGTGTTTTCTTAGAAGGGGCATAGTACTGTTGGTATTCAAGAAGGGCTAGAGTGTTGGGTTTATTTTTGTGATCCTAAGTTGCAATAGTTGACGGCTCTCATTTGGTTTGGGTACTGCATTGTTATGAAACTTATGATAGCCCGTGCTACTTAAATGAATCCATATTTAAGTTTAAGAACTTGTATTTGAAAACCGACTCATTTACTCTAATCTCAACTATTTCTTTTCATTTGCATTTTTAAGACAATAGACATTTTTGTTTCATTTTCATAAGTGAGTCATTTGCTTTTTCGCTGCATGAATTATTATTTATAATTTTTTTTCGTATCCATCAAAATTATTAAATACCGTTAACAATAAAAATAAAAAACCGAAAATATTTAATGTTTTTCTATACCTCGAGATCTTGCTGGGTATTCAAGTACTTAAAACCCTACCGCGAACTTGCTTCATAAAAACAAAAGCAAACATAAACAAAACACAAACCGATTCAAGAAAGTTGGAGCCAAATCCCTGTTTGAGGGTTTCATCCACTCGATCTGTTCGTGGAGCTCGTCTTGGTTCTTTGAAGTTCTCCACTGGGTTCTCTGGGTCATGTTCCCAAATGGGCTCTGCGTTTGAAGGTTCCATCTTTATGGAAAAATGGATTCTAGATTGAAAGAGAGGGTACCCATTTGGAGCATTTGTTCGTTTCTGTGTGTGTTTGATGGGACTTGATTTGTGGCTCTCGAAAGATTGGTTTTTTTGATTTTGAGGTGATTTGGGTTTGAAGATTTATTGGGGGAGGACAAAATGTTCTGGAGTCAACGTGAGAGGGAGAACAACAAAGACCAAAACGGTGGTGGGCCGCCTTCTGGGCAGGTTCGAGTTCTTGTTGTTGGTGACTCAGGTATTTGATTCTCACTTTTAGAATTAGTTTGATCAGTTTTGGTTTTTACAAGTTTTGATTTTTGTGTTTGGACTGTTATTTGTGTTTATTAATTAGTGGAAGCATCATGTGTGAAGAATATGGATTTCGAATTAGATTTGGTTAGGACTTTTGGGGTAATATGGTTTGGGCATTGTTGTGATCATAGTGATTGCTGCTTCATTGGATAGGACTAAATTGGTTAGAACTTAGAAGTACATATGTGGTTGTGTGAAGAAGATTTCATGTTAAGTGATTGCATAAATGATTTGAATTAAGGGAGTTAAGTGGCATGTGAGAATGGCTTTGATGGGTGTATTACGCATCCATCTGAGGGAATCGTATTATTCTTCTATGAATGTTTATCTAAGAGTGATATTGATTATGTGGCGCTAGTGGGAGACTGATATGCCTGAGTAGCTTGCCAGTGCGTTTGAGTGTAATCCAATTGGTGTTGAGCAGCTTGCCGCTGCATTCTTCTTGTTAAGGATTCTGTGTGGTGTGGAAGCAAGGGTTGAAGGTTGTGATAGTATTTTTGTGGAAATGGATGGCAGAAGGAAAGGAAGAACCGTTTGGTAAGGTGGGATGGGAATGGTGTTGCAAGTTAAGAATAGAGGAGGGTTAGGATTGGGTGACTTGGTCAGGAAAATGAAGTCAGAGGCCAATACTCTTTGGCATGGTGGAATTTGGAGTATGTATGGGCTGAATGAAAACGGCTGGGATCCTACACCTTGGAGGTCCAAGCTGGTACCAGGAAAGAGTCTCTGAAGGAGTTGATTTCTTTGGTCCTCGTCGTCGTTTTGAGTGGGCATTGGGAGAGGTAGTGTTCCGGGAAGAGTTTTTGAGTTGGAAATGGGATTCTTATACCATAATAACTTAGCTTCAGTACTCTCTTTGTCAGGGATGGGGAATGGGCGAGGGGCAGCTTTTCAATCTGTGGTAATGGTTATTAGAAATTGTTTCTTGAAAGGGGTGGTAGAAGGAAACTAAGGACCAAATTTTAAGGTGAGATGTGGTGGTTATATCCAAGGAAAAAGGAGCTATATCAGCAGCAAGTATGGGACATATGAAAGTGATGGGATCATAGTCCCAGTAGGTGACCTTGGACATACATATATAGGGGGGCAAGTGATTTGTTTGTTTCTTCTTGTTATTTTGGGGTCGGCCAATTAGGAAAGACTGAAGGTCTTTAGAAGTGTGTGTGTGCTAGGTCGGGCCAGCATCCTTTCATTCTTGTTTTGATGTCTTTATTGGTTCTCTAAATACTTTGGGTTACTCTGTTGCAGAAATGTGCATATTTTTCTTTTGTTTTCATGTGTTGGGACTTTTGGTTTTAAAGATTCCATGAGCATGAATGAGGAAGCTATTGCGTTAAATAAACTAAATTTGGAGTTTTCTAGAGTTTTTCTTTGTTAATCATTCTCAGATTAGCTGATGGATAGCCATTCTCTTCTTTTTTCACACCCTCGTTCTATGGAAAGCTAAGGTACTCTCTAAGGCATGGGTGTCTTGGTTATAATAACTTATCATGGGAAGCTTCATACTTACTATATGGTTCAGGAAGCTGTATACTATTGTTCCTTCTTCTGTCAAATGGTGTTTATTTTCTAGAGTGCTGAGTATTGGTCATTTATTACTTCACTGTGTTATAAAAATAACAGGAAATAAATAATATTGTTTATGGGAGACGGTCTGGTTCGGGCTTCATTATGAAATTCACTTGAGCGAAGTGTAGGAATTTAGTCAAATTACTATAGCAGTTATGACTTAATAGTTTTATGTTAATGTTGTGTTGTTGTTATGTTCATCTACTAGAGCTTCTTGTAGGTGGCTTGTACATTGTGGACCATGTG
This sequence comes from Potentilla sterilis, assembly GCA_963682095.1. Lineage (NCBI taxonomy): Eukaryota > Viridiplantae > Streptophyta > Magnoliopsida > Rosales > Rosaceae > Potentilla > Potentilla sterilis. The sequence continues at coordinate 28,822,645 of OY821764.1, forward strand.
TTTTGTCGTCTATTGTTTTCCTTTTCTAATGGAAGTTCGATTTTTCAGAAATTAAACAAAATTTAATATCCGCATTTCACCATTCTTATTGTTAGGTATATAGTCTTTGCGAGCTAGAAAATAACAGTTTTACTTGTTTATGAGTATGATTATGTATTGGAAGAAACAGCACTTCATGCCTGAAATGGAACCTATTCGATTCTATGGTTTAAAATTTGTGCATTTAAGTGCAATTTTATAACGCATGCATGTCGGATGATCTTTATCCAAACTCTGCTATATTGTACACTATATATCTTTTAACGTCTATTGTAAATCATAGGTGTTGGAAAAACTTCTCTTGTTCATCTGATTGTCAACGGTTCTTCCACTGCCTGCCCTCCTCAAACAGTAGGATGTTCAGTTGGTGTAAAGGTAAGAACTACAATTACTTTGTATCTTAAAGAGTGCAGAGCCATTGTTGAGAATTGAGGTCTCCTAAGTCTTTATTATTGTTGTTTTATCCAGCATACTACTTATGGGAATTCTGGTAGCTCGTCAAGCAGCATTAAAGGTGACGCTGAGAGAGAATTCTTTATTGAACTCTGGGATATATGTGGACATGATAGATACAAAGAATGCCGGTCTCTTTTTTATTCCCAAATAAATGGTAAGTATAGAGATGGTATTTTGAGCATTTTATTTATTTATTCATGAAATCAACATGTATGCGCTATACAGTTTTCGCATCTCTTGGTGAATGCATGCTCTATGTATCAACAATGCAATGAGCATGATAAGTTCTGAATAGATATTGTCTGAAATCATTGCATGATATGGTTTTCACCATTATGGTTGGACAATTTATTAACAGTATCCAGACATCAGTTATCATGTTTCATTTCCTATTAAAAGCAATGTAACCAACACGTTGGAAACAGATGTGAGATCTTCAACTCAGTTCTTGATTGAAATTCATGTGTAGGTGTAATTTTTGTTCACGATCTCTCCCAAAGAAGGACAAAAACGGGCTTGCAGAAGTGGGCAACTGAGATATCTGCAACTGGGACATTTTCAGCTCCTCTGGTATCTGGAGGTCCTGGTGGCCTTCCTGTCCCGTATATTGTTATTGGTAACAAAGCTGATATTGCGGCAAAGGAGGGTACAAGGGGAAGCAGTGGAAATCTTGTTGACGTTGCCCGACAGTGGGTTGAGAAGCAAGGTTTGCTACCATCGAGTGAGGAACTTCCACTGACTGAAAGTTTTCCTGGAGCTGGAGGCCTTATTGCGGTAAGTAGCACGTTAATTATTTTCAATTCCCCCCTTTACTTCTCAGATGTTGTCTAGGCAGTATGTCTTATGAGATTTAAATTAGCATATGGTAACAGTGTCTAATGAATCTAGTGGTTGCGATTGCATTTGAGCTGCTTGCAAATAAAAAGTCTAGATGTTGATAGGAGGTCCATTATCTTTACAGTATTGTCAACTTTTGACAAACAACATAGTGAAATTGACAATTCTGTGAAGATGTAGTCTAGAAATCTGTTTGTAAATAAAAAGTCTAGTTGTGACTTGTGGATATATCTTGACAGTATTGTCAATTTTCTACAAAGTACAAACCAAGTGAAACTGTACAATTATTTGGTCTCAAAATCTGCTAGGTGCATCTCCCAAATGACAATGAAGAATAACCTAGGGATCTTAAATCAACAGCTCCCTAAGTCCATGAAACAATCTAGATAATTTCAGAAAATTTTGCATTTCTCGCCCTTAGTTCATTGTTTTCAGCCAGCAATACGAGGCCAAAATCACCCAGAGAAGGTTACTTCCCCCAAAAGATGATGCCAATCTATGTGTGTTTGGATAGAGATATAGGAGATCAATCCGCCATAACCCCCCTCTTCTAGCGGCATAAATTACATCAAATTGGGTACGAGGCACATGCTGGACTTGGCGCTTATTGGATTTTAGATTGATAGATTCTAAAGTGAGTAAATTAGACTCGGTGCTAGTCAAAGTACATCTCTGATATATCAAATTAGGTCAGTAGTTCTTTATATATGCATGATGTTTGATATTTCTTGATCATAGTTGAATGAAAGCCAAAACTTCCTTAGTGCTTCTAAGAGTTTTGTTGAGTATATCTACCTAGATAATTTTCTTCTTATATTCCAATTACTTTTCCTAGTCTATGAGATGACAACATTTTATTTTCTAATGTTTTAACTAGCAGAGAGGAAGATCTGATCTTCACGAACTCAAATGCTTCTTTCTGTGACGTTTGAGAGATGTTTATGTCAACTCTACTTTTTGTATAATGGGTAGAAGAAGTTGAGATAACACATGGCAGTGGGCAAAATTTGATTTAGTAAAGAACCTTCTGCCCCAAGATGGATATTTTATACTCTTTTTACTATGCCATTCACTTGTGTGGATGTCAGTTGTCAGGAATGGGATTCCAAGTTAGTTTAAAGTTTTAGGTAGAATCTCTGGCCAAAGTCCAGTAACATATAATCTGTAAGTCTAATATATTTGGTGCCCTAGTATTTAGAAAAAGTATACTGGGTGCCTATCTTGCATCAAGTAGTTATTCTCTATTAAGTTGTAAATCTGTTCCCAGAAAAAAATATCTTTGGTAAATCTCAAACTCTTGATCTGATAGTTTCTTTAATGATGGTTGTTGTAGCTTCTCTCCCTTCTCAGTAATATTAAAGATTTGCGGGAACCTGTATTTCTGGCTGCTGACATCTTTTCACTGTTTTTCAAATATAAAAATTAACTATAAGGTGTATTCTTGAGAAGATTATTAGATTATATGCAATGGTAGAATTTCCCAGTACTTCTCAATCATCCTTGCCTTAATTGTAGTTGAGTAGCCTATCCCCGCACCACTAATTTCTCAACATTTTTGCCTTTCGTATTTTAGCCAAAAGATCAATCGAACTTAAAACGGATTGGGGCGGGCTTTGTAGTTTGAAGAAATCTTGTAGATAATTCGTGGGCTGATATTTTTGTCTGTTTTGGCAAGACTAACCTAGGCAAAATATATGTAACTTTTGACTTGTACCAATGAAGTCTGTGTCTTATTACTGGAATATGATTTATTGGCATGTTTTTTTTTTTTTGGGCACAAACATCTTTTGAGGGAAGGGTTGGTAAATTGGTGAGATTATGAATGGGTGTTATATCTGCCGTATTTATACTAATCCATGATGGTCTGGTTACAGGCTGCCAAAGAAGCGAGATATGACAAGGAAGCTGTTATGAAATTCTTCCGAATGGTCTGTATTTCTCTTCTTGTTGTGGTTAGCTTTTATGTACTGTCTCAAGACTAATGTCCAAATCCTGTTGTGCTTGTTTCAGTTGATAAGGAGAAGATATTTTTCTGATGATTTACCAGCACAAAGTCCATGGTCTATTTCTCTAGTAGAAAGTCCTGTGCAGACAGTAGATGAAAATTGGAGTGACGAGGATCATTCATACAGGAAGAAGAGCAGGTACTCCCAGCAAGTTGCAATTTAAGCTCTAGCTTGTTTAATGCAGTAAAACATAATCATCTTGCCTGCTATATGCTAATTGTTATGAGATGTGATCTGTTTAATTTTAGTCTTAACAATCGTCCTTTATCTTCATCCTCATTTCTTCTCGCAGGTTGTTGTCTTGGGTTTTGAATTGATCATTCTTGTCCTAATATGTTTTTTGTTCTACCTTTTCCTCCCTTGTAGTTTACATGGTGGCGATCCTTACAAGTACAACATGCTCCCTCCTCTTCCAGCGCAACGCAATCTGACACCACCTCCCACGCTTTATCCTCAGCAACCAGTTGCAGTTTCTGAAAATTTCAGCATCCCTAGATTTGCGTACTCTAGTTACCCAGAAATCAGCAGTGCTGCGAGATCAAAGCGCTCAGATATCAATGTTTAGTGGTCATAGACTCAGAGTGATAATTGTGATTGTTTTGCATGTGTGCATGTGGTCTATGGTCTTTTCATTTTGTTTTACTTGTAACTGGTCTGTTGATTCTTTTACATCTACAGGTTCTGTCATTGTAAGCTGCTGCTGTTATATGTTGGGGACTTGGGTACAAGTATATAATGATTTATTGAACAACCTGAAGCTATCAGGCAATTTTTTCACCAAGCTTTCTCTTTCTATACCATTTTCCTGAGATCTTTGCGTCTTCTCGCTTTTCAGAAAGTTACTTTGAATGTCACCAACATCAACTTTGCGACTTGCTCAATACCACTTAAAAGAGTATCGTGGGCATGGAACACACATTGTGAATCGTCCACATAACATTAAACGAACTATGGAAGTGTGCGGTACAACCCATAGAATTACAGAACTATAATTTAGTACCACTGTCTTGTAATCACTGGGAGTAATAATCATGCTATGTCCCTTCCTAACCCCATCTCAACGATGTCGATGAAATCTTGAACATGATGTTGTTACCAGGATCCTCTGTTGAACATGAAATCTTGACCATGATGTTGTTAGTTGTTACCAGAAACTTACTGTGGAGGTTTCTAGAGTTATGGCTACATGAGGTCTACTAGAGGTCAATAATCAATCTTCTCTACTAGAGGTCTCGCAAAGTTGCACCATCGCATATTGTATTTTTGAGTCGGTGAAGTGAAGTATCCTTGATAGGTTATGAATCTATCAATCTATCTATTAAGATCAAGGAATGTAATTATCGCCGATATTTCGGCGATATTATCGATTATCCACCCATCGATATATCGATTCATTTTTACCATTTTATTGTCCAAATTTCCTGATATTTTCTGAAATTTCCGATATTTCCACAAGAGGTAGTGGAAATGATGATTATAATGGAGGACAACAAATGTATTTTACTGAGGAACAACATTATACACATGCAACTCAAGATGACGACCATGGTGACAGAAGAGCATGTTATGGATACAGTGGAGGTGCCACAAGAGATAACTTTAATCCGAGACTTTGTCAACTAAATTCGGCTCAATAGATATGGATCATGGTAATTATCAACCATACAATCATGGTCATAACTTTACAATACCGTATCTATCAAATTACATGCCTTATGGTATGTCATCCAGTGATAGCTCATGATCACAGACACAAACTAACTCAGATGCTGATAATTATAGAGCAACGCGTGGTCCATACTATGAGTCTCAGAATCCTCAAAGATCGCCACTTGACCCATATGGTTGGCATGTAAGTCAATATAGGCAGAATTTTAGAGGAGAGCAATCATTCAACGAATATTATTCGCAGTTCACCCATGACTCTACACAAGACGATGAAGAATGCAGTGCGAATTTCGAACCTCATCGGTTTTCTGTATGGTTTTAAAAACTTCATGTAGTTGCTTTTGTGAAATATTATGTACAAATAATGTTAAAGGGTGTGATGGTCTAGCCTCCCTTTAGGTTTCAAGCATAAATTATATATATTAAATCATATTTCAATAAATATCAGCTCTATTCACGTAGTAATTCATATAACATTTCAATAAATTGATGTCTATTTGAGTTTATCAATATTTTCTTCTCACATATGATCGATAACATAACATAAAACAACGTTAGAAAGTTTCAATACAAATTTCCATGTATTTCTTATAGTTTCTGTCGTTTTTGTCAAAATTTCTAATGGATCGATATTTTATCGATATTTCCGTCGAAATATCTGTATTTTAAAACGTCGATATTTCCTCGATATCCGATATTTTACTCTTGATTAAGATACAATGTGTAAGTATATCCTTAAAGGTTTAGGAATCCTTATAGAATTAACTCCCTTATAGCTGTAGGATCCTCCAAGAGAATATCCGAAACAAGTTCAAGACTGACATTTTAAGTCTATCCTTAAATGGTTAGGAATCCTTACAGAAACAAGTTATTTTTCTCACAGATCTTTGCCATTAGCATCGAGATTGTAAGAGAACAAGAGACATTGTTCAGGAATATCCGAAGCAATTCAGGGTTTTTCTGTTCAGGAATTTGCTTCACTCAAGTCCAATATCAAAATTGCAGGACGATAATTCATGTGGAATTAGATGGTTGCAAAAGAAGCTTCAGCGTCTTGGTTCATACAATACATTTTCAAAGCCTCACTTTCATAGCGGTGAGTTCAGCTCCCTAAATTGTTATTCCAAAATTAAAAATCCATTTTTTCATGAACAAGATTGTTGGGTTTTAGAGACCTCAAAGGTTCAGTCTTAGCCTAAGAGCAAAACATATATGAGAAAGTCCCACATCGAAAACAAGAAGATAAAGAGGCAGTTCATTACAGCTCACCTAACAAGTGATATCGCCGAGCTTGGTAACGTGAGCTTATGACCCGAGTGGGGGCACCAAGGTTGGGGAACATTGGCTTTGCGCTAGCGTGTTGGGTTCGGCTGGCTTTATTCTGACCCGCCCGTTCCAAGCGGAGAGTTGGGCCTTGTGGCTTGAGCGAAGGCTCTGGGTCACATGGTCCTTAGAGTGGAGGGCAATGCGTGAGGCTGGTTTCACAGAGCAGCGATTACCTCCCGCTCCTTGCAGTGGAAGGATAACGGGTCGGTGCCACCCGGATCCATGATGGCCCTCTAGACTCTGCCAATCGGACCCCAACTTTTTTTTCTTCGCTCTTTGTTGCTCGTTCCCTGCAAGGCTAGTTAGGCTGCAACCAAAAAGCATTTGAACTCTACGGTGTAGACGTCCTTCAGATGAAATCAAACACTTGGCCATTCTCATTGGGAAAATTAGGTCGAGAAGATTGAAAATTCTCATTGGCCATTCTCAGCTAGTTTTATTCTTATATCGCAGTTGACGAGCTTAGATTGAAAAGGTTCAGTTAATTTAGTGTATATAGTGGATATCACATAAAGGAGAAGGAAACCGAAAGTCAGGTACCCTATATCCTTGATAGGTTAGGAATCATTCAATCTATCTATGGCATTGGAAGTATATGAATCCTTTATGGGTTAGGACTTGGAAGAAACGTGATAATACGTATATTTAAACAGTTCTGGTTTGGGGTCTATGTGAAATTAGCTAAGAGTTTGTAAAATGCCGAATTTGAAACGATGCAAGCAGCTCGAAGAGGCCGCAAATCCGAAGAGGCGGAAAACGAATGGGTATTACTCAGTCCAAGATTTCAGCAGCGGCTCCTGTTCTCCGGTTCAGGTCAACCAGCCAGCCATGAATCAAAGCTCCGACATGTTTCGGAGGTCAGCACGAGCGCGAGCTCCGCCGCAAGTGCCGTATTCAGTTGATTTATATGAAACAGAGCCAGCTAAAGCTGTTAAAAAAGTGAAGGGTTTAGGTTCTGAAACCCTAGTTTACAAATGTGAATCGTCAGATGTGGTAAGTGGCCGAGGATTCGTGAACGGCCTAACCGTGGTTTGTAAAGGTATGGAAGGAACATATGTACCACACCTTCATATGGTTGCTTGTAAGTGCGGACAGTGTGATGAATCAAAGATGCTGAGCCTTGGTGAATGGGAAAGGCACACAGGTTGTAGAGCCAAAAAATGGAAGCATAGTGTGAGAGTGAAGGACACAATGGGTACCCTAGAACAATGGATTGAAGAATATAAGGGACTTGGTTTAGATAAGAAGCAACTACTTGATTCCTTGCAAGAAAAGTACGAGCCTGTTGATGCAAAGTGGACAAGTGAAAGATGTGCAGTTTGCAGGTGGGTTGAAGATTGGGAAGATAACAAGATGATCATATGCAATAGGTGCCAAATAGCTGTGCACCAAGAATGCTATGGTGCAAAACATGTCCAGGATTTTACTTCATGGGTGTGTAGAGCATGTGAAACACCTGAGATCATTAGAGACTGTTGTCTATGTCCTGTGAAAGGTGGTGCTTTGAAGCCAACTGATGTGGATACCTTGTGGGTTCATGTCTCGTGTGCTTGGTTTCGGCCCGAAGTAGGGTTCTTGAATCATGAGACGATGGAACCTGCTGTTGGAATCCTCACAATCCCACCCACTACTTTTATGAAGCCTTGTGTGATTTGTAGGCAGACTCATGGTTCCTGCACCACATGTTGCAAATGTGCTACTCATTTTCATGCAACATGTGCATCGAGAGCAGGCTACAGCATGGAGTTGCACAGCCAGCTGGGGAAGAATGGGAAACAAGTAACAACCAAGTTAATATATTGTGCTGCGCACAAAACCCCCAATCCGGAAGCTGTCATCGTTGTTCGTACTCCTTCAGGGGTTTTTGCTACCAGAAGCTTGCTTCAAAACGAGAAAGGGTCCTTCAGGGCTTCGACGGTGGTCTCATCAAAGAAGACTGAAGCTCCAGAACCTTCAACCTCCTCGGAGTCTTACGAGTTAGAGCCAGAACCACTATCTACTGCTAGATGCCGTGCTTTTAAAAGGTCAGATTTTAAGGGAGGTGAGCGGCTACCAATTGTTCATCAACCAAGGGGACCAACACATCATTCATTAGACGCAGTAAATAGCTTGAGCACATCTAAACAAGTAGAAGAAGATTCTAAGATTTTCCCCTCCTTCCAGGACCGGCTTTCCCACTTGCAGAAAACCGAAAATCATCGGGTTTGTTTTGGTAAATCTGGAATACATAAATGGGGTCTATTTGCACGTAGAAATATACAACAAGGAGAAATGGTTGTTGAGTATCGTGGTGAGCAAGTAAGAGGTAGCATTGCAGATCTGAGGGAAGCACGTTACAGGCAACAAGGCAAAGATTGCTATCTTTTCAAGATCAGCGAGGAAGTAGTTATTGATGCTACATGTAAAGGAAATATAGCAAGGTTGATTAACCATTCGTGCATGCCCAATTGCTATTCAAGGATCATCGGTGAGAAACGAGTAGTTCTCATTGCCAAGACTAATGTTCTCGCAGGTGAAGAACTAACGTATGATTACTTGTTTGAGCCGGACGAACGTGACGAGCTGAAAGTTCCCTGTCTATGTAAAGCTCCCAACTGTAGGATATTCTTGTGTTAGTTCACACTTCAAAGTACATTTTTTGGTCGCCCCCATATCATCTGTGCACAGAGGTCTGACCACGTCTAACCATTGACAGAAAAGAAAGGAAAGCCTTTTCTCCTTGATCGTGTCACGCCCCGGATTTCATACAACAAAAATCCGAAGTCGTAAGCGTGATTAATCACAATTACACTCAAATACTTAAAAGTTATTATACAAATAACTAAGTATTACTACAGAGTTCACTGCGTGGTACCAAATACTCAAATTATTACATCACTAAAACAGGAATGTAAAATAGAGTCTCACGCTAACACTCAACAACAAATAAACCCAGCTAGACAAAGGACCCCACCTTCTAGTCACTCAACTCAGACACCTCCTTCTGGCTGCTGGTCAACTCCTGCAGGTCTAACCCCTACACCATCAATTGGTGTACCGGGTTGTAAACAACGAACCCAGTAAGCTTTAAAAGCTCGTGTGAGTAGACAAATAGAAACTGAATAAAATAATTAAAACAAAAAAAGAAAACAATCCCAACCAGCCATGACTCGTGCAATATAAAGTTCACGATGCACAATCAACCAAAAGAGTAAGACTAGGGGCTCACTGACCAACGTCATTCCCCTACAAATCTCACAAGGCAAACAGACTAGAGCTCTAACTGATCGTAACCAATCCCGGCCAAAGGCTTGGTTCCGACATACTTGCCAAACGATCCCAGTACGCCCACACAGGAGGGATCGTATACGCCACACATGAGTAATCCCCATCATAACACATGACAGATCACTCATTGGTCGTTGGTGTCTATACCAACCCATCACACATCACCCCACTCACATAATCACATATATGATAAATTCATAACAGAATACAAACACCCAATTGCACACTCACATTATATATTTCACGTAAATATATATATACGTAGACATCCGCTCAGGAATAGTCCACTAATACCAACTATAATCATTGATCGTAAAACCTTTTGAAAATCATTTTTATATTAAAATCATTTTACTTACCAATGAACCGTAGTCGATCAAGCTCATTCAATTTAAAACAAATATCATTTCATAAAACAATTTTGCATATAACTATCCATTACTATAATTAAACTCGTATTAAATACGATCAACGTGAGGTTTACTCACCTTAATTCACCAGAAATGATAAATATTCGCTCAGGGTCGAGTCGGATCGAATCGCTACAGTTTCCGAGTCTGGTCAACTTTCGGTCAAAAGTCAACAGTCAACGTCTGGTCAACGTCTGGTCAACGGTCAACGCGGGTCAACCGGGTCGGGTCGGGTCAAAGTCGGGTCGGGTCGGGTCGAACGCAGGAAACGGGTCGGTGGAGATCCGATCGAAATCGAGTTCGATCCGCTCGATTCGGCTCGTTTCGGCGTGATCTACCTACACAGGGAGGTGCGCAAGGAGAAACCCAACCGAACGGTGGGTGGCTCGAGCTCCGGCGACGCCTGGAACGGCGGCTGCACCGCCACCGACAGCGGCGGAAGCTTTCGGGCTCCGCTGCTCCGTGCACGGGCGGTGGGTCCTGGCGTGGTGCGGCTCAAACGAAAGAGGGCGTCGAGATGAACACTTTGACAGGTCACACGCCTCGATTGGTGACCGGACGAGGGAGAACTACGCGAAAGAAGCTCCGGATTCGATTTTGGGGACGATGAACAGTGTTTCGCGATTTCCTGATATTTTCGGAATTTCTGATATTTTAACTTTTTCAGAAATTCACTATTTATAGAAAAATTCAGATTTTGAAAATAACTTCAACAGGTCGTAACTTTTTCATACAACGTCCGTTTCACGCGTGCCGCGTGTCTACGAACTCGTATCGTCGAGCTCTACGACTTTTATGAAGGAAACTTGTCGAAATTCATGACGGATCAGAAAGTCAACTTTTAGCCCCTCGAAATTCAACGTTTTTAAATCTTTAACTCTCGAAACTCACTTCCGACGTCACGCAACAACTAAATAAAAACGTACGAAACACAAATCCTCAAAATCATCCTCCAAATAGTTCACGATTAAATTACAAGAAATTAGTAATAAAATCGGGTTATTACAGATCGAGCTTGTGATTCTATGTATCTACGCTATTCGTGTTGTACTTGTAAGTAGTAACCATATATTTTTTTAAAACGATATTTGTAACCAAAAGAAAATTGGAAAAATTTTGCTGCAAAAAAGAAAAAATGAAGATGAAGTTATAGATTAAACTTTTGGTAAATCTCATTCCAGCCTACTCTTTATTTGCAGTGATTTCCGTTCAGTTCTGAGTTGTATATGCTCCTTAGGGAAGTGAAAACGAAGTCTAACGCGTTACTTTGAAATGTGTACTCAGATAACCAAGATATAGTTACAGTTGATTGATGCATGTATGATTAAGTAGTAACAACACGACATGTTGTTCGCCATTTTCTATTCAAAGTTTCATTACTAGTCATTAACAATTTAGTGATTGACGTCAAACTTATATACATTATCAAAAACTAACAAAGTGACAACCAATGCGCGCATATGCATGACATGAAATTCCAAAACGTTGAGTAGGACAACCAATGTGCACATTGAAAGCAATAAATTTACAAATAGTACATAGTTTTGTTACCTTATTATCACTTGACTTAAAACTCTCAAGTGTCAACGTCGAAAGCACCTTCATATATGAGCATCTTGGTCGATCATTTGTCTTCTTCATCATCAGTATCCACATCAGAGTCCAGCGTAATATTTGCATGGCGTGCCATCTTCGACCAATCCTCACCTTTCAGTTGCCTTTTGCAGCTTCTGCTCAGTTCAGAACACCCAATGATCTTCAACTCTTTCAACTCAGTTAGGCAATGCAGGCCTTGCGGCAAAGCCAACAATTTGGAGCAGTCTTTAATCACTAGTTGCTCAAGGAATTTGAAGTTTAGCAACTCCGGAAGTTCGGTTATATTATCACACTGTCCGAGTCCTATGCTTTGTAAAGTTTCCGCAGAATCATCAAGCCAAGGGGGCAAAGCATCCAAGTCCGAATGGGTGATCCCAATTGATCTAAGTCCTTGAGGGCTCTCTACGCAGTTCATCAGCTTAAGCTTCCCACATTTTCGAATAAATATTGTATCCAATGTAGTCAAGTGCTTCATATTTGGTGGCAAATATTCCAACTTTTGACAATTGGTAACCCATAATTTACGAAGGTTAGTGAGATATTGAATCTCTTTGCCTAAAGACTGAAGATTGACACATCCTTCAAAATGTAAAGATTGAAGTACGGTGAGGCTTCTAATTCCTTTTGGCAAGTACATCTGCTGTGTAGTTATCTCTAAATTTCTGAGGTTGATCAAATTCCAGATGTCTTTTGGTACCTCCTCAATTGCTGGACATTCACTCAGGTTCAAGGACTCCAAATTCAACAACTTCCCAATGGAACTAGGAAGCCTTGTTATCATACCATTACAAGACAGGTCCAGTAATCTCAAATGACACAAACTACCAATAGAACTTGGTAGCTTCTCAAGAGACGATCCACTAAGATTTAGCACCCGTATATACTTGAACCTCAAGATGCATGTCTTCACAAAATTTTGATTCATCTGGCCATCAAAAATTACAATGGTACGTAATTTTTTTGACCGGAGCATGAATTCGGGAACTTGTGCCTCTTCTCTAGAAGAATCCTCTCCAGATATGGAGACATGTCGAACTTTTTCATAAGCACTAGAGGGACGACAATTTATTGTGGAGTACTCTACTTGTGCCACTGAGATTGCTAAGTCATGAACTAGGTCATGAATTTTAAAACGTACAGCTGTTTTGAGATCCATCTCAACTTGAAACAAAGATCTAGAGCAAAACTGTCTTATATAGTTTATACCCATCTGTTCATAATCTTCATTCTTCTTACATGTTTTAAGGTAGCCTTGTGCTATCCACAATGGAACCAATAGTTCACTCCTGAATTCATAATCCATGGGAAAAAGTGAACAAAATTCAAAACATGGTTTCAAGTGTTGTGGCAATGCATCATAGCTCAATCGGAGTGCAGGTAAAATATTATCATTTCGAATACTCCACATATCATCATCTCTAACACGCAACCATTGGTGTCGTTCTCTATTCAAATAGAGCATGCTCCCTAGAGTAGCCACTGCCAAAGGAACTCCCCTACACTTCTTCACAATATCATCTCCAATTTCTATCAAATGTTTAAACCGCTGCTCCTCTCCTCTTTTAAATGCCCTTTGGATGAACAAGGACATGCAATCTTTGTGGGAGAGACCTTCTACAGAATGCATGTATAATGGATATTCACAAGTAAAGCAACTGATTTGATTCTTGTTGTTATTATGATTTTACTTCCATTAGCTCCAACACTCAATAGAGATACTAAATAAATCCATTTTTCAATTGTTACTCCAATGGACTCTGTATCCCAAACATCATCCAGCACCAATAAAAACTTTTTACCCCTTAGAGTATCTTGCATATTGATTTCCATAAGATCCAAACTTCCATCCTCACATTTTGCTCCATTTGCAGCAGTAGTAATACCTCGAACTAGTGTTTGAATATCAAAGTTGTCTGAAACACATATCCATATCTTCGTTTCAAAACTTTCCGCTACCATGCTATCATTATATACCAGCTTAGCTAGTGTTGTTTTCCCCACCCCTCCTAAGCCAATGATGGAAATGACAGAAACATTATCCTCACTGGAGAAATCAGTACTGTCATTCAAGAGATACTTGATAATCTGGTTTTTATCAGTATCTCTCCCAATAACATGTGAAGCCTCGACTTTAGAAGTAGTCATCCTTCTGGCATCGTGTACTTTTTGGGGCACACGTTGATCTTCGTCTAGCTCAACAGCCTGAACGAGAGCAAACTCTCTCTTTTCATTACCAATTTCAACTAGTCTTTGTCTAAGTTTTTTCACTTTATGCCCCATTTTGAAGTTAAACACAATAGGATTCCAACGCGAACAAAATTTGCGTACCTTTCTTGTGACAATGCCATGGTTGTTGACCAGCACTTTCTTCTGTAGCTTGTGGAACTCCAGTTCGTCTAAGACATCATCAAGATCATGGCAAACATCTTTGAGATTTCCCAACCAGTGAGTGATTGTGGGATTCTTCAGTTGCTTCTTCTCTGCATCCTCGAGCACTAGCTTGATGGCAGATAAGGACTTATTAAGCTTGGCGAGCTCAAGTTGGGCACCCCATGCTAGGCAGATTTCTTGGGAAACATAGGAAGCTAGCCTGTCCAAAACGTTCACTGCAATGCCGCTGGCAAACTCCATGATGACAGTCATAACACTGAAGGAAAACGGAAAACTTATTCGAAGGGTTAAGTTGGAGAGACCTGTTTAATTGAACAACTACGAAAGAAATAGAATGGTTGATTTGCTAACAGAAAGTCAGGAACTGGCTTTGCATATGAGGGGATTATGAATTTATGAGCATTATTTGACTTTGACCAAAGAACAGGTCTGGAAAGGATTAGTGTACGTTTTTGTGGATAATGATGACAGAGTCACAGAGAGAGAGATATATAATGGAGTTGTTATACGTACCAATCTGAATGATGCATTTAAAAGTAGTAAAATAAGTCTCAATAGAATATCTCTCGATCAACTTGCCAGTAAGACGATCGAGTTTTGTATAGGTGAGCAGAGCTATGTGTAAATCATTTTCTAAGATTTGGTATTGCTTGAATAGGATTCCTGAACTTGCTCTCCAAGGAGATCACTTTGTTGAATCGATCAGCTCGTAAAGTTGAAGGTCACCTTAATCAACTTGCGGAATAAGTTAGTACATACAATTGTGTGATTAGTTGATGACAAGCATTAAGGACAGAAATAGTTGTTCTACAAGTCTAAATGCCTATATATATGCTTAGTCCCCTACTATTTTCCCATGGCATGGCGCGGTAGCTATCTAAGTCGTTTCCCAGTCGTACGTATTGATTATATGTTTCATCATCAGTTGTAATTGTCTTTTCTGAACGACACAGACAATCAATTGAACTGCATAAGTTGGTAATTTTGTACAGTATACCTACTCTGAGACAGCGACCATTAATTGATTAATTCGATTTCATGCATAATGATGCCTTTTAATTTCAATGTTAATTTTGGGACCGTGTTAGGCGTAAAAACAACCTGAACTAACCCTGCAATAGAAGTCTGCCATAGGATAGCAGAGATCGCTTAAGTCCGGGAATTGAGAGAACTCTAAACATTTTTTTCAAAACACAACACAAAATGAGTTAGAAACATAAAACCAGTTATCTCCAATAAATAAATAAATATATAAAAATATTCGATGGAAAATCCAGATAATATGAGCACGTTATGCAAGAGCTAGGGTTAGCGGCACTTGGGAAAAGAAAGGTTCAAGGGAGATGAATCAGATCAAAGTGAGTGAATCGGAAAGTAAGGCCGTGAATCGGAATCGGAACCGCAATCGGGATCGCAATCTCCGTCGTACTCGGAGTCGCAATCGCAAACGGGATGCAAATCGCAAGCAGAAATTGTATGTATGTTGCCAGGAAGTAAACAACTGTACGAGCTGCTACTTCATCCGCGCCATCGATTTGGATGCTTTGACGTCTTGCTCCTGTGACTTAGACCACGAAAATGGTGTGGAAACCAAGTGCGATATGGGCGGGAATCATGATGATGATTTGCGGAGAGTCGCTTTACTCTGCGGCGATGATTACGATGTCCCCAACGCCATGGGCTGCTGTCCCTTTGGCTCCCAAGTTGTCTTCGTCGGCGGCGAGTTAGCACCCTGGTCGCATGATTCCAAACCGAGCAGAAAGGTTTACGGTTATGATATCAAGAATGATGAGCAGGATATCAACGAAAGTAACATCAAAGAGTTGCACAAAACCTCAAACAGCGTTGCAAATATCGATCATGCCGTATATAATTCACGGATGATGGAGATAAATGGAGATCTCTACGCTCTTGCAGTTAACAAATATGAGGGGCATCACTCTCTGGGTGACTCTTTGGTATACAGGGCCCAGTCGAAGCGGTGGGAAGTTCTGCCTGCACCCATGCCCACATCCGGTGATCATCGTTATTTTTCTGACACTGGATTTTCTTTACTTGTGACGGCAAACAGGATCTTTCTATCGATGGAGTTACCATTTAAGATGCCGGCCAAATGTTTCGATACCGACCGGAAATGCTGGATCGACTCTGTTTCGGAATTCCCATTTTACGGTGAGGCTTTATTCGTGGATTTGGATACACCAAGCAAGGAGAAGTTGGTTTTTTCCCATGGTTTTCAAAATATATTCGTGTGGCGAATGAGATTGACTGATGATCTTAATGTTACTGATTTTAAAAGAATCGAGACTCTGAACCTGAATCCCAGGTTGTTGGGACGATTTTATCAGCGTCGTCTCATCAATCTGGGAGATGGAAAGATCTGCTCTGTTTTTGTCAGGCGCTGCAAAGTTGAGGACGATAGTTCATTTGCCGAAAGGTTTCAGAAGGTGTGTGTTATCATCATAGTATTCAGATATGAGTTTGATCCGGCAGCAGAAGCATTTTCCTACAAGTTCCTGCGTACCCGCACCTTTAGTTTCAGGCCCCATTGCATCGACTGCGAATTTGTCCGCCTGCTTAACTGTTTTGTGCGCTAGCTTGGCAGCTTCCTTAGTACTCAACATGTTGCAGGTACATATAAAAGCTTTACGTTCTGCTTGATAATTGTTACTAATATGTATTTATGTCTATGATATACACATAGACATTCGTGCATGGTGTTTTTAGTATGGCTAAAATGTGGCCTTCTGTAATAATCCGATTTTGTTACATTTGACTTGTAATTTTCTCGGAATCAATGGAAGGATGTTTTGTGAGATTTGGCTTTTTGTATGCTTGTAATTAGTCGTTGCGCGACGTCAGAAGTGATTTCGAGATTTCTAATTTGAAAAATCGTTTAAGTTTCATTGGGTCATTAGTTGACTTTTTGATTCGTTTTGATTTTTGAAAAGTTTCCTTCACGAAAGTCGTAGAGTTCGACGATACGAGTTCGTAGACGCGCGGCACGTGTGAATCGGATATCGTATGAAAAAGTTACGGTCAGTCGAAGTTATTTCCTTTTCGGGAAATTTTCTATAAAGCCTGAAATTTTCGAGAAAATGCCAAAACTTTCTTTTTTCGTCAGTTTACCTTTTTATTGTAGCATTTTTTACTGTTCACTTTCATCTCTCTCGTTTCTTTTTACTGTTCATTTCGCCGATTCGGTCAAACCTCTCCGATCTCCGCCGTCCGGCCGCCACGGCGCAAGCGCCACCCACCGGACGACTGGGTTTCTCCTCCTCTTCCGTTTGAGCTAAGGCACGGCCCCGGTGAGCCACCGTGCACGGCGTTGCAGCGATCGAAAGATTTCGACCACCGTGAGCGACGGACCACGGCGGCGCTGGGCTCGAGCCACCTACCGTTCGGCTCGTCTCCTCGGTGCGCTCCTCTCTGGAGTGGTGGTTCTCGCCGCTTCAAGCCGGAACGAGCGGATCGAGAATCGATCCCGATCGGGTCAAACAGACCCGTTTCCAGCGTCCAGACCCGTTTCCAGCCCAAACCCGATCCGGTCCAGCCCAGACCCGATCCGGCCTAGCCCAGTCAACTTTGACGTTGACCAACGTTGACAGGCTTTGACTGTCAACGTTGACCGTCAACTAACGTTGACCAGCCGTTTGACCGTTGACTGACGGTTGACCGGCACTGTAGCAGTCTGATCCGACCGTTGTTTCGGTCCGAATCGACTCGTTTCCTCCGAGGCCCGACGTTGAGCAGTGTTTTACTAATTTTGGTGAATTAAGGTGAGTAAACCTCACAACGTTTGTATTTATACGAATTTTAATTTATAGTATTGGATCGTTATATGTGAAATTGTTTTATGGAAATGATATTTGTTTTTAAATTGAATGAACTTGATCGACTACGGTTCATCGGTAAGTAAAATGATTTTAATATAAAAATGATTTTCAAAGGGTTTTACGATCAAGGACTATAGTTGGTATTAGTGGACTATTCCTGCGTGAATGTCTACGTATATATATATTTACGTGAAATATATATTGTGAATGCATTTGGGTGGATTATTTATGTTATGAGAATATCATCATTGTGTAAATGTGTGTTGTGAAATATGTGGATGAGTTGGTACGAAAACCAACGGCCAATGAGAGATCTTCCTGTGTTTGATGGGGATTTCTCATGTGTGGCAATTTGGGTCCACCCTGTGTTTGATGGGGGATCTTTTGGCAATTATATCGGGATACCAAGCCTTTGGCCGGGTGATTGGTTACGATTCAGTTAGAGCTCTAGTCTGTCTGCCATTGTGTGAGTTGGAGGGAAATGACAGTGGTCATCGTACCCCGAGTTTTATTCTCTTGTGGTTGTGTTGGGAATTGTGATTCTCTTTGTGTTGCTTTAATTCTTTTATCTTGGACTTGTTTGTTTTACTCACACGAGCTTTGAAAGCTTACCGGGTGTGTTGTTTACAACCCGGTACACCAATTGATGGTGTAGGGGTTAGACCTGCAGGTGAGGATCAGCAGCCAGGAGGAGGCTCCTGAGCCACGTAGCTGGTAGGTGTGAGCCAGTGACCTGGATTGTATCATTTTTGGGTTAGAGAGTGTTAGCGTGAGACTCTAGTTTACATCTATATTCTTTTATTGATGTAATATTTTTGAGTGTTTAGAGCTACGCTTTTAAACTCTGATGTTGTATAAAGTTATTCGTTTGAAAACTTTAAGTATTTGAGTTTATTTGTGTCGGTTTTCACTTGGTCGAATTTGGATTTTTATTATCCGAAATTCGGGTCGTGACACCTTCTCTTTCTGTTGTGATAAATATTGGAGGTGATAAATTTATGGAACTATATAGGTTTAGTTCTGCTTAGATTTTGATGGCTTGGCTTCAAAATGCACACTCTTATGGCTCTTTGTTTGTTGTCCTAATGTAGATTTCGTGATGACATTCTCCTCTGCTAAGTGCAACTCCTGACGAAATGGGATAGCTTTAGTGTTAAGAGCACCATTACTTAGTAAATAGGTTATTAGTTTCTGAGTTCGAGTCACGATAGAGGATATGTGTGAAACCTGTTGACAGTAGCCGCATAGAGGCTACAGCAGGCCCGCAGACCCGCAGCAAGCGCACCAGGGCCCGGCCCAAGGGTCGGGACCAGATCACCAGCACCCGGCCTCGGGGCCTGGCACTCTATTCTGCCTCCAGGGACCCAGGGGCCGGGGGCGCCAGCCTGCCTAAGTGGGCACCAGAAGGTATAAACAGAAGAGAACCAGTCCCACATCGAAGAGTAAGACCAGTCCTTACTCCCAACCACCTATATATGGGTCCCAACTACCTTCTTTATGAGGTAACTTGTCTCTCTCCCTGCTTACATACGTGCCTTAGTTACATACATTCCAACTATACTAACTTAGGCATCGGAGAGGTGAAGGCCGGCCCGCCCGGTATTCCCCTTAGTAAGCAGGATTGCAGGAGATCGAGTTGGATTCATCAAGTATCTACTAGACCCCCGGGTTTAGGCAGAAACAATTGGCGCCGTCTGTGGGAAGCTTGAACGAAAAGTCGTGTAAAGCAACACCGTTGAGAAAGAGATCGGGGATGAATCAAGAGAAAGAAACCACCGAGGAGGGACACCCTGCAGTAGTGTAGGCGCTCACCTCCACCCCAGCCGTTGTGAGGGAGCCGCGCCACGACCAGAGCGACGGTCAGGAGGTAGGAAGCTACGGGGGACCATCCGGCGTGCCGGATCCCCATTGCGACAGCTCGCGAGGTAAAGGCCTGGCAGAGGAGGAAGACAGTCCAGAGCGACGGGGCTTCGCCTTGACGTTCTCGGATGATTCAAGCGATCGATCTGAGAGCCCGGACCAGAACCTCACGTACAGCCCCGGCTATAGCGGTATGGCGGGAGAATTACGAGCGATGGCCGCAGAGGTCAGTCGTCTGAGAGAGGAGAGCGACAGGGACATAGCTAAGTCCAACGCTCGGTACGAAGAGATGGAGGCGGTGAACACTGCCCTGGTGGCCGCCCTGGAGAGGGGGCAGCAGCGCAATAGCGCCATGGCCGAGGCACAGGCGGCAATCCCGCCGGTTCCACCTCAGCACACCGATGGAGGGCAATCTTCGGGCGGTCGGTCCGGTAACCCCGTACAGCAGAAGTCGCTATTAGGTGCAGGCCCGCCAAAGAGCACGCCGACCTCCCGCCAGCCCGACGCTTTGTTAGTAGATGGAGCTGAGACGCCAACCGCGCGAGCACTGCAGGTGTTGGCCGACACCGTGTCGAGCTTGAAAGCCCAGATGGAGGCTAACGAGAGAAGAGCCGCGCGGCCGATGGAGGGCGCCCGGTTTAATGAGCGCATGGGTCCCTTTTCGCACCGGGTCATGGAGTCGGGAAGGTCTGGCAACCAGAAATCCCTCAAGCTCACCTACTCAGGATCCGGCTGCCCGTACCAGCATCTGGACAACTTCCGGTCCCAAACCTGCGCCAAGGGATACTCCGATGCAGTTTGCTGCAACATCTTCCAGGAGACCTTGTCCGGAGAAGCACTCAGCTGGTTTTACGAGCTTCCGGCAAACTCGATCGAGGCGTTCGAGCAGTTAGCCGACCGGTTCGTGGGCCGCTTCATCCTCCGAGTCGAGGGAGCCCGGACGTCGACCATCCTCTTCAATTGCAGGCAAGCCCCCGGAGAGGAGCTGAGAACCTTTGTCAACCGCTGGCAGACGGCTACGGCCGGAGTTCGGAACCTGGACAAGGGCATCGCCGAGATGGCGTTTAAACAAGGGCTCCGAGCGGGCAAATTTTCCTACGCCGTCCGAGTAGAACTCCCGCAGGGGTACGACGAGTTGATGGCTATGGCCATCAAGCATGCTCAGGCCGATCATGAGACCTATGGGCACCACCTCCTGAAGAGGAAGCGAGATGAGGAGCAGGAGGACCATCCCCGAGAAGAGAACCCCCCACCCGCCCAAGAAGCCAAGCCCAATCAGCGGACCGATAACCGCACCGTTCGGCCCAGCCGGAACGCCAACAACAGAAACAACTGGCCGCAGCGGCACCAGAGGTCCTATTCTGATAAACCTCAGAATGAGCACAAGCCGGCGCCGTTCAGCCAAGAGCGCCCCCTAGCAATCATGCCAGCACCCCCGGCCAACCAAGAAGTCTTCACCGCTCTCACCACGTCCTACGAGGATATCCTACTTGAGAACGGGAGTGTCATTCCCCCACCGCCCCCGAGAAGGTTCCCGAAGGGGAAACTTACAACGGCGCAAACGGGCAAGTACTGCTCGTACCATGATGAGGCTACTCACCGAACGAGCAAGTGCTACGCCCTCAGGCAGGCGGTGCAGGTTTTGATTGATAACGGCCAGCTCCAGCGGTACGTGGGGAAAAGAGGAACAGACCCCGACCGGGAGCATGACCAGTCTTGGTAAAACCCGCTAGTCTGAGCGGTTAGTTTGGCATAGTTCGCGGTTCGACCGATGTAAAAAAAAATATATATATATATATATATGCAAGCTACTTTTGAGAAAATTTCACCGGCTCTGCCAGTTCTATTATATTCATATTCAGGCAAGTATACAAGCAGTAACCGATCCGGAAGGATTACAAGGAAAAGGGCAAGAAAATCCTAGGGACCTACGACTGCGCCTTCCGCAGGCAATCTGCCAGCCTCTCCTGCGGTACCCTCGTCGTCGACGACAGTTCCGGTGTGGAGTTCGGCCCGGGCAGACTCGGCACCATTGGTAAAAGAATCCAAGTCCGAGCGAATCACTTCACCTGGCCGCTCCTCCACCGCCTCCTGATGGATGTCTGACCGCTCATGGATATCTCCTTCGGCAGCAGTCGACATCAGGGAAGTATCTAACCATCCCTTCCCCGCCCATTCCGTGTACGCATCCGAGATGCCTTCCTCCCTGGCCTTCACCAGAAACTCCAGGAACTGGTCGCTCTCACGGTATTTGAGAGCGACCCGCTCGAAGAGTACCGGGTCATCTTCCCCGGCCGGAGCAGCAGAGGCGGCGCGCAGAGCAGCAGCTCCCGCTTGGAGCTCGTCCACCTTGGACTCCAGTTCCGCCCTCTCCCTCTCCAGGAGTCGGTTCTACTCCGCCAGCTCCGCCCTCTCCCTCTCCAGGAGCCGGTTCTGCTCCGCCAGTTTGGCCCTCTCCTTATCCAGGATCCGGTTCTGCTCCTCCAGCTTCTTGGCCCTCTCCTCCGATCTGGCCTTCTCCCAATCCGAGCGAGACTTCTCCACCTCCAGACGCTGCCGGGTCTCGGATAGAGCAGTTATCTGTCTCTGTAGCTCCGACAGCCCCTCGCTCGCGTCCGGTTCGTACAAACTGTACAACAACTGCGCAACACCAAAGAGTTAGTCAAGCAGCAAGGCAAAGCAAGTTAGTCAAGCAATACAGGGGTACCGTGCGGTGCTTACCCGGAGGACGGATTCCTTGTATTTTGGACGGTTCCCGCCCGCCAGGACTCCAGCAACCCCGGGCCTATCCATACCAAGGCCGGCCAGGTCCGATGCCACCTGTTGCGCGAATGCACCACTCGGGCTTCCCCTTGGTGCATCCGCAGGCGCTGGACTACTCTGCCGAGCAGCAGCAGCAGCAGCATTCTCCCCAGCAGCGGTGGTCTGCGAACCGCTGGTAATCCTGAATCGTTTGGCCAGGTTCTCCCGAACCGACTCGCCGGTCAGCGTCACCAGCGCGGAGGAAGGAACGTCCCCGACCTTTCGTTTTTCTCCCCGGCCCTCCGGAGAAGAAGATCGTGCGCTTGCGGGGGGAGCGCGAGCCACGCGCGGCACAGTCACCGGGCGGTTGGGGATCCTGTTCGCTCCACCGGGAATCTTTAAGGCTCCCCCGGTGCTCTTGCCCTTTCCAGGCGCCAGCAGGCCTGTAGAGTGATGGGTCTTCACCCGCGTCAGGACATAAGCGTCCTTATCAACGTCCATGGCCCTCCGCTCCGCATGGGTCACAAGCCGGCCGGACCCGTCCTCCACCGACGTCCGCGAGACGATCTCGGCCTTCTCCTTCAGCTGGTTGAGGAGATCCTCCCCGTCCATGGAGAGAGTGGTTTCGGGCTTGATAGTCGCCCGAGAAGATGCACCTGCAAGGAAAGCAAACAGTTAGTATTTTGCAAACGCCTAACATAAAGTATCACCGCTCAACCGCTTCCTACGCACCGGGACCCCGCCCAAGCTGGCAGTATTCCAGCACTTCTCGCCGGATGAAGTTGTAAGAACTCCGTTCCAGATCATCCCAACACCCGGTTATGGTCGAGATCCTCTCGCGCTCCAGGTCCGATAGTTCGTACGACTGGTCACCAATGGGTTGGAAGGTGCCAGGAACACAGTACATTTTATTCCTCGCCTGCCACTTCCCGCCCACCATCACCACTTTCTTCTTCCAGCTGTTGTCTACCCATGAAGGCACATTAGTGACGATCGGTGGAGGCTTCCGGCTGTTGAAGGACAGGCAACCACGGGACCCCTGCTTCCGGGAGTACGACAGCCTGTACAGGGCCCGGAACTCGTTCACCGTGGGTATGTTCATCCCAGAGAACTCGTACAAGCAGCCGAGGCTCAGTAGTCGTCTCCACTGGAGCCCAGGAAGCTGAGCGGGTGACACCTGCAGCGCACTGAGCATGTATTGCACGTAGTGTGGCAGCGGGAACGACAGTCCATGCCGGAATTGATCCGGATGTGCCGCAACCCAACCTTCTTCCGGGTTGCAGGCTGACTCTCCAGGATTCAAGGGCCGTAGCAGAACGTTATCCGGGATACCCCACGCTTCCCGCAGCTCTTCAATCTCTTCTAGGGTCATGCTCTCCTCCGGTTCGTCACACACCACAGCGTGCTTCCCTCTCCCCATGGTATAGCTCGCAACCGGAGCATCTGCAAATCGCACCCCGTGCGGTATTTCGGTCTCCGAGGATTCAGCCCCGGAGGACGAAGCCGAGGACGGAGTCGAAACCCTGCTCCCGGAGCAGTCAGCAACCTCGCTCTCCGGAGATTCCGAACTCAGCCAGTCGTCCAGCCTCTGCGCATCGTCCACGAGGGGACCTCTGACAGTCGATTCGGAAACCCGGTCAGAACCTGAAGACGACATCTTAACCTAGGGGAAGAACACAAAACCCTAGCGCTTGTCAGCAACAGGTACAACAACGCCTTCTACGGCCTCTCCCCAAGTTCGCCGGAAAGCAGTTCCGTCAGCGGCAGAGATCCCTCCCCCCCCCAAGGCAAAACAACAAACCCAGAAACAAGAATAACGATGGGGCAAAGAAATCAAACTTACCGATTAGTATGCTCAACCGAGGACAATCGGCCAGGGGAAAGCAGCGCGCAATGGTAGGGAGTGTTCAAGGAAAACAGATCTCGTGAGGCAAGAAAGGCTCAGAGTGCTCGCCAGATTTCTCCTTTTCTCCTAGTCTCTCTAAAGTAAGAAGCAACAACAGAAAGAAGAGCAGAAAAGGCCCTTTTATAGAAGGGACCAATGCCCTAGGCAATCGAAATCCCTCCAAAACAAGTAATCAGAGCGACTCAAAAGCCTGCGAATCCACGCCCTCCATCTCAAGACCGCCCCGCCCTGGCACGTGTCCCAGCATTGGTAACCTCCCCACGCCATCATAAACTGACGGACTGATGGACTTCCTCCTTAAATGCATGTCAGCCACTTGTCCCACACACCGGCGGCAGGAAGGTAGGAACGGGAATCAAGGGGTCAGGCCCTCCCACTTCCCCAGAGTCCACGGCTGCATGGCTTCTTCGCTGCATATCTCGAAGACCTCTCTCGCGGTTATGATCATCCAACCGCTTGGAGAGCACCCAACCGGGTATGAAGCCTCGATTCGATATGGCTAGACGCCCGATCGAGGTCCGCCCGGCACCATGGCAGTTAGCGGTTATGATCATTCAACCGGCTGCATGGCTTCTTCATCGCATATTACTGGAGACCTCGTCCGGATATGGCATGGTGTCCGGACAACGGTCGAGGTCTGTCCAGTCGCATCTCTTTTGGGGGGACTCGTCTCGATATGGCAGGACGCCCGGTCGAGTTCCGTCCACCGGTTTCGACGCATCCAACCGGCTCCAGAACATATTCCGGGAATAGGATCCACCCGGACCCATGGCAATTCACTGGGGGACTCGTCCGGAGATGGCATGATGTCCGGGAAACGGTCGAGTTCCGCCCAGTACCATGGCTGACCCCGGTCATGAGAACATTCGACCGGCTTGGGCTTTATACACCCGGGTGAGTTTACATCTAACCCATGTACGCTTGTCCAGCAGGATAAAAACCCTGCATCGCACTAGCTGCGGCAACAGGGGGATGCATGGCGAGCTTTGTCACCTCAACGCCGCCCCCCTACCAGGAACATAATGCACCTGGCCTATGGCACTTCACTGGGGGACTCGTCCGGAGATGGCATGATGTCCGGGCAACGGTCGAGTTCCGCCCAATACCATGGCTGACACCGGTCGAAAGTATTCGACCGGCGGGCTTTATACACCCGGGCGAGTTTGCATTTAACCCATGCACGCTTGTCCAGCAGGATAAAAACCCTGCATCGCATTGAAAGGCGATCAAACATGGGGATACATGGCGAGCCTTGTCACCTCAATGCCACCCCTTTACCTCAACGCTTATTCAATATAAGCTGAGAAGAACTAGCAAGTGTTCGCCGGTGCTTCAAACAGGCCGCAACACCAGGGTAATCTCCCTGCAGCCTAGCAATATGAATCCTGTTTCGGCAGATAGCCCGGTAGAGGCTCAGTGAATCCCGTTTCGGCAGATAGCCCGGTAGAGGCTCAGTGAATCCCGTTTCGGTATATCGCCCGGTAGAGGCTCAGTGAACTCCGCTCCGCTTCGATTCGGCAGGTCGACCAGTTGAAGCCTAGTGAAGCTCCGCTTCGTACCAATAGGGCAGAGTGCCCCGCCGAAATTCCATGCACAAATCTCTTGCATGGCGGATTTCAACGCCTCATTATCATTCCATGCACACATCTGTTGCATGGCATCATGGCATCATGACATCATAACATCATGACATCATCATTATCATCTTGGCTCCATGCTCATAACACCACACTTAGCCATATTGCTGCTTATATTGCAAGTGTGCTTATAAACTATTGCTTCCCATCGGTAACAGGTACTCACCTCGGTCACGCCCAATCTTTAACGCGGACTTGGGGGACTGGACACCGGTAGATTGGTAACCCCGCGGGCCTGCGGGACAAGAGCAGGACAGATTAATGTCCCCATTCAAGATTGCACTTGACCGGGAACTTGGGGGACTTGTTGACAGTAGCCGCAGAGAGGCTACAGCAGGCCCGCAGACCCGCAGCAAGCGCACCAGGGCCCGGCCCAAGGGTCGGGACCAGATCACCAGCACCCGGCCTCGGGGCCTGGCACTCTATTCTGCCTCCAGGGACCCAGGGGCCGGGGGCGCCAGCCTGCCTAAGTGGGCACCAGAAGGTATAAACAGAAGGGAACCAGTCCCACATCGAAGAGTAAGACCAGTCCTTACTCCCAACCACCTATATATGGGCCCCAACTACCTTCTTTATGAGGTAACTTGTCTCTCTCCCTGCTTACATACGTGCCTTAGTTACATACATTCCAACTATACTAACTTAGGCATCGGAGAGGTGAAGGCCAGCCCGCCCGGTATTCCCCTTAGTAAGCAGGATTGCAGGAGATCGAGTTGGATTCATCAAGTATCTACTAGACCCCCGGGTTTAGGCAGAAACAAAACCCTTACATTTTTTTTAAAGTGCAACTCGCGACTTTATATTTTTGGTCTAAAGATCATTTGTTATAAGCTTATCCAATTGTGAATCTATTCTCATGAACTCTTGTAGTGAAAAAATTTGAAAGAGTGATGTTATAACTTAATGAATGAAAGGGAATGTGAACAGAGATTTCATGTGTGTTTATATATAACAACTCTTTGAATATCGATTGAGATAGTGCTTACAGACTTACAGTATTATGTAACAATTTTTTCCAAAATTTGTATTTTCACCATTTCTCGCTAAATAGCATATATATATATATATATATATAAGTTAAAAATGTAGACATTTTAGTGTGCACGTTATTTGTCTATTTTAAAATCAAACCATATATAATCACATTCCGCCTCCCATGCTATTCGTCTCTCATCTCTATCTCTATTAATAAAGCCAGAAGAGGAGTGGAATGGTTAAATTTTTGAAGTACCCGTAATGCCCAGGTTTTATTAAGCCCCATAAAATGTTTGATTATGGTTGGGAGGATAGGACTGTAATCTTACAAAGCAAAGAGGCAGTCGCAGCAAACCAGAGAAGAAGAAAAAATATGGACGCAGTTGCACACGATCTCCCAAACTGCCAGGCCACGATAATAACACAATCGACGACGTGGGTTGATCAGACTACAAATGTATACTCATCCCACATTTCCAATTTACAGTTCTTACGTTGACAGAAAACAAACAACGAAAGAAGATCAGAGCAGAATAAAATCCCAAAGGAGGAGAAAATTGCTATCATATCGGCTGAGGTCAGACTTGATTTTTTGGTTTCCATCCGCAAAGGCATTCTCAGATTGGCCAATTTTCTGTTTCTTTGCCTGTAGGCCTACATATTATTTTTGGTGAATTTCAATTCTACAGAAGATATCAAACCTGATAATCTCTTGGTTTATCCCAACTTTGTTTTTCAATTTGATTTCAGTCATTCATATATTTGTTTAGGGTTCCAATGAGTTCCAATCTGTTTCACACCTATCATTACGCCTAGGGGTTCTTATTTAACACTTTTACTATATTTTCAATTTATCATTGTTCAATCCTGTACTCACCTCTTTTCCTTTTGTTATTTTTTTTCTCAGTTTAAAATGCTTACCATTTAAGGCCAGTTTTGATCATGTAATTGGATTTTTGTTTTTCTTTGGATTAGCTTTTGATGTATCCCAGATTACCAAGAGATTGAGTATGGGTATCAATAATTAGTAGTCACTGAATAACAAATTGTGTGTGTTTTCTTTTTGTCTTCGAGGCTACTCATGTCTAAGATGCTCTCAAATTGGTTTGTAATTTCCTTGAGATTCAATAGTAGCCTTCTATAATGTAGAAAAGTACATGTGTCTCCTAACAGTTTAAGCTAAGTTGTATTATGAGTGACTATCATGGGTTGCAACCTTTTTGTTTCAGTTCTAGGGTCTTAATTTTTTTTACCTTAATGTATCTACTTCTGGTTTTGTAGAAAGAGAACTCCTTGGGGTAGAAGTGAAAGCAGATCTATTAGAAAAATGATTTTTCATTTATGCTACAATTTTGCTCTGGTATGGGAAACACAGCACCTCAACTTCCAAGGAAATCCTAGCTAGGTAATAGCATATATTAGACATTGAAATTTGGAAGTTCATTGCTTGATGCGACATTGTTATGAATTTTGGCACTGTCATGGTAGTCTTAAAAATCATTTATTTGTTTTCTCATATCATCAATGAAGTGCTTCAAATATTCATGATCAAGTATGATGGACCCTTTTACCAAAGTGGATTTCCAGCTCATTCAGTTTTGATCAACTAGATTGAGTATTTGCAAATACACATATTTAGTTTTCTTTTCTTTCGTGTTTGAATTGTAGATCTCCGTCGACGTTTGTGATCCTTGGATCACTGTTTTATCAAGAAGAAGATGAATACGACCACAGAAGAAGCAAATAGGTATACACTTTATTTTTTTGTCTACTGTAGTGTTAAAAAGTTATATTGATCTTTTGGGTTTATAACTTTATTTTGATTCAGTAGTAGGTGAATTCAGTTTTAGGTTCTATTGAATTAGTTAGGAGAGGGGTTGAATTAAGGCTACAACTATCTGACCATTCAATTTCTGTTTAATCCTAATGCAAGTGCAACAATGGTGCTAAGATCAATTACGAAAACTAATCTCAGAGCCTCAGTGCAACAATGATGCAGCACAAACTTTGTTTTTTTTTATACCCAAACCTTTTAGTGTTTTGTCAGTAGGGTTTAATTGAACCAACTTTTGGGTAATTGATTTAATTGAACCACTTGCTTTTGGTGCAGGAAGCTTAGTGATCAGTATTCTGAAATTTTAGGTCTGGAATTGACACTTTTTGGTTTTTGTTTTCAGTAAAAATAATGTGGTATTTTTTTCCCATTTGAATTTGTTTTGTTTCGGTGTGTGAAAATGTTCTTTAATGTTTTCTAAGGAGGGAACAATTACTGTTATATCAGTAAAGATCACAATTGGAAATTAGAAAATCCCATTCTAGAACATAATCTCTTTTTCCATAACAGGGACGTATGTTCACAGTACGTTTACCTTCTGTTTTTACAGTGTTGCACTCCATTCCCAACATCTTTAGTTTATAGTATATTTCAGGTTATTGCGTCTGTATTGCACTTTAATTTCTGTCTTTAATCTTTGCCATTTCGTAATTCATATTCTCTTTGTTTGTGTCTATTTTTTCTTCTTCATGTTTTAGCTATTGTGAGCTGTTGATACTTTTCTTTTTTTCTTTCACTTTTGGTTCAAGAGGAAATTGATTGGTATATGTTTCTTTCTTTTGACCCCAACCTTTTTTTCTTTCACTTTTGGTTCCAGAGGAAATTGATTGGTATATGTTTGAATATTGTTTTGCATAAGAAATTGGTGTAGCCTCCGAAAAGGATTCAGGTAATGGACCCATAGAGAAAAACTTGAGGTTAAATATACTAATGTATTTGCATTGGCAGAGAAAGAAATCGGGTACCTAAATTTTAGGAGGGCTGAGATTGTGTGAGGTTTGTAGGGCTTACATAAGAGAGGCTTGAAAATTTCTGTACAAAGTGTGAGGAGGAGACTACTGGCAGAAGTAAATGAAATCATTTCCATTTATGGCTTGAATTGTATAATAAGTTTAATCTTCATAAATTATCAACTTGAGAAACTTGGACCATGTTTTAGCAAGTTTGAAAGTAGTAAAAGATAGAAATAATGCATAGCAACATAAGGCTGTTTTTATTGGTGCACAACTATGTTGTTTCTCAAGAGGAATTAACCTTTCTGTCATTACATTATTATATTATGATCTGATTTATTCTTTCTTTCAAATATTTCAAGTTTACCCAAGATTTTGATTAAGATATTTGCACTGCATTTCTTTTAGGTAACTCATTTCTGGAATTCAGTACAGGCTCATCATTCCAGTCCAAACTCGATCTCGACAACATCTTCTCCATGTAAGCAATTCTCAACTTATGACAACAATAAATCTCAACTTATGACAACAATAAATTATGACAACAATAAATTGACTTAAGGTGGTCAGACTCATCAAATATTGTGATTTGGTTAGTGTTCACCTACACAGTGTCTTTCTCTCTTACTATCCATGTTTCTAAGTTTATACTTTTGTGATTAAATCTGAGTTTTTTTTTTTATTTTTTTTTTATTTTTTTTTTATTCTATTAGAAACCTAAAGATAGTAGTGTTTAGTTGCTCATATGTACTTTAACGTCTGCCCTTTTTTAAACTGATCTTTTTCTTTTCCTGTAGGGAGGACCGATAGACTTTATAAAAGGTAGAGGTTTGAAAGTTTGTTGCTGGATAATCTAGATGAAGTACAGACCTTATTCTACTTCTATTTTAGTGTGATGAAGCTAAAAGAAACACTTCCATTAGATCAGTTGCTTACAGTTGTGTCAACAATACTGATATTAATCACGACGGCATGGGCCTCGATCGAACTCTATTACAACTGACCTACCATTTTCCATGTTTTCTTTTCATGTTTTTTCACTCTATTACAACAACAATCTTATAACTAGGAATTCATCTTTCTCAATCTCACCTGTGACTGTTTTTTCAATTTGAATGACATCGTTGTGGAATTTATGGTATGTATGGTCTTCTACTCCATAAGATGATGACATGCATTTTCTGTTAAATGGTTTTTTTTTTGTTTTTGTTAAGCATGATGACAACGTGATTAGTTCGTATATATAGATGGTTAATTTGATGGTTATGAGCAAATTAAGGACAAAAAGATACTGTAGGGACAAAAAGATAGAATCAGTTTTAAAAAATGCCGTGTGGTACATCCTACCTTATTCTTGAGAGATATTTTTGGTTTTTGTTACCTTCCGCCTAAAAGTTTAGGAATAATGCAATCAAGCATTGTTTTTTCTAAACTAAACTCTCATTTGTTTAGATTTTGTAGGAACGGGAACAAGCACAATAAAAATGGATCAAAGGGAGCGTGAACGTGCGAGCCATCAAGAATGGAGAGACTCAATGAGTCCTACACAACATGAAGCCTATTTGGCACGACGAAGAGCACTTGCTCGAGAAAAACGACCGGCGGTTGAAAGCGTGAATGATAACGGACGGGACGAGGGCCAAAGTAATAGGGATGAGGTTGCTCCAGGTATTTTTAATTGTTAATTATGACACTATACATTTTATTCTTTTTCTTTCTGTGTGTAGCACTGCTACAATTTGAACCGCTAGATACTATAGTCATAAAATGTATGGACATGTGTCTTCAGTATTGACAACTTTAGTAACAACAACAATCTTATAACTAGGAATTATAACTTTATATTTGTTAGTTGGAATTACAAAAATTGACGATTTCTTATTATCCATGTTAATAGAACGTACAGACAATGAGAACACAAGTTCAAGAGCTTCACCCTATTCCCATAACCATGACCAACAGTCTTCTAGAGTGCGCCTAACGCACATAAGACATTTAGCCCGATCATCTATGTCTCGAACAAGCAATGTGGTCATTCAGAATTATGTGCATGAGGCCACAATGGATAATCACGTTGAAGATCACAACAACAGTGAGGATTTGAATAATCGGGAGGATCGTGTCAACAACACTGAGCTACATAATAACCAAGAGAATCACGGGCGAGCCAGTGTTAACCCAGTACGACGTACAAGGAGGGCAGTAGTAAATTACAATTGTGCTAGAGATTGCCACGAAAGATGTGGTGTCCCATTTTTCCGATTGTCAGTACTAAGAACGTGCCCATACTGTAATGCAAAGTTATTCCATCGAGAGACATTCAATTTGTGTTGTCTAAATGGAAAAATTGTATTGCCGCTAATACCGAGTCCTCCAGAAATGATCCAACTCTTTTCTAATCAAACATATGTGGGTAGAAAGTTCAGACAAAATATTCGAGCCTACAATAACGTGTTTGCATTCACTTCAATGGGTGTGCATCTTGATGAATCTATCAATGCACAACACCGTGGAATTTATACTTTCCGTGCTCAAGGTTCGATATATCATAAGATCGGTGGACTTTTACCAAGTGAAGGGGCGAGACCACGATATCTGCAAGCTTACATTTATGACACTGACCATGAACTTGATAATAGAATGTCCGAAAGTGCAGTTTTAGACAGGACACTGGTTGAGAAGATACAACATATATTGAATCTCTACAATCCATTTGTACGCCAATTTCGAAGTCTCGGACAACGCCAAGACTTGCCTAATTGTAGACTCATCATAAAAGAACAACCTTCTGATCAACGCCAATATAGTTTACCATCTGCATCACAAGTGGCGGCCATTATAGTAGGAGCGGGGGACATCAATCCCAAGCCTAGAGATTTAATTGTGCAAACAATTAGTGGACGACTCTGGAATGTCAAAGACTCAGTTGGATACTATGACCCCATGCAATATCCATTACTATTACCTTATGGAACATATGGGTGGGATATCAATACTCATGATGAGAATGGAAGAGATATGACATGTTGTGACTTCTATGCATATATGTTACAGGTTAGAACCTTTTTGTTTTTATCCAACTTAATCTTCAAATGCATCAAAAACAAGCATCTTTCTTACAAAAGTTGCTTACAAAAACTTCATTTTCCAGATGCGCACCGGATATGAAAATCCCTTACTCAGAGGCGGACGCCTCTTGCAGCAGTATGTCGTTGACACTTATGTGAAAATTGAATCACAAAAGCTCAGATGGGTCCGCAGTCATCAAAAGGAAATTCGAAGCGAAATTTATCAAGGACTTCGAGACTCTTTAATTTCAGGAGAAAACAATGCCGGTACGTATGAATATTATTTCGTTCAACCTAAAGTTTGAGACATGTATTTTTTTTTAAACGGTTGAACGTAAACATAATCTATATTCACAATTGCTTAGGTAATGTTGGTCGTAGAACCATTTTGCCATCAACATTTGTTGGAAGTCCACGTGATATGTACCAGCGTTACCAGGATGCAATGGCTTTGGTTCAAAAATATGGTAGACCAGATTTGTTCATCACTATGACGTGTAACCCAAATTGGGAAGAAATTAAAAATGAGCTCCTCCCTGGACAAACATCTCATGATCGTCCTGATTTAGAGGTAAGGGTATTTCATTCAAAACTTGAGCAACTGAAAGAAGACATCGTCAACAAAGGGGTATTGGGAAGAGTTGTTGCTCATGCTTTTGTAGTTGAGTTTCAAAAACGCGGCCTACCCCATGTACATATGCTGGTCATGTTGGCGGAAAACGATAAACTCAACAACCCTGAAGATTATGACCGCATTGTTAGAGCTGAAATACCAGAAAGAGATGAAGAGCCTCAACTTTATAATCTGGTGTTGAAGCACATGATTCATGGTCCATGTGGAACTTTAAACCGAATGTCTTCATGTATGAAAAATGGGATATGTAAGAAAGATTTTCCAAAACGATTTTCAAGTTTCACCGTGCAGGGGAACGATGCATATCCTATTTATCGAAGGCGAGGAAGTCGTTTACCGGTCCCTCTATGTAGAAGTGGAGACATAATGGTGGATAACAGTTGGGTTGTTCCTTATAACCCGTGGTTGTTGCTACGGTATGATTGTCACATCAATGTAGAAATATGTGCAAGCATAAAGAGTGTCAAATACTTATACAAGTATGTCTACAAAGGTCCTGATAGAGTAGCAATGCAAGTGCAATCCCACTCGGAGATCGATGAGATAAGACAGTTTGTTGATGCAAGGTGGGTTTGTGCACCAGAAGCGTTATGGAAGATATTTAAATTTGTAACAACCAGACTGTATCCATCAGTCGAGAGATTACAAATACATCTTCCAAATATGCAGCAGATAAGATTCGATGCTAATGAAACTATAGAAGACATTTTAGCAGATGACCATGCACAAAAGACCATGCTTACTGAATATTTCAACAAGAACCATAGTGAACGGGAGGCAAGAAGACATTTGTATCGAGAATTTCCTCAATTTTATAGGTGGGATAAGCAACGCAAAGTTTGGGAAAAAAGAAGAAACAACTACAAGGTAATTGGGAGAATTTATAGTGTTTCACCCTTTGAAGGTGAGAAATTTTACTTACGTGTTCTTCTCAATCATGTAAGTGGACCGAAATCATTCAGTGATTTGCTTAAAGTCGATGGGGTTTTGCAACAAACATTTAAGGAAGCGGCTGAGAAACGAGGTTTGCTGGAAGATGACAACAGTATCCGACAATGTCTGTTGGAGGCCTCTGCTATTAGAATGCCATCAGCTTTAAGAAGACTGTTCGTTACAATTTTGGTGTACAATGAACCAACTGGTGTTCGAAGATTGTGGGATGAATTTTATTCTTTCATGGTTGAAGATTATACTTATGCGAGTGATATTGACAGCAATTCAGTAAGAAACAGACTACTTCGGGATCTGAACAGAATGCTAGAACAATTCGGCAAGGTTATAAGAGAATTTGACTTGCCTGAAATGACAAGTGAGCCAGAAGAAGGTCAAGGAATGCCAAGATGTATCGAAGATGAACTTTCTATTAATGTCCCTCAAGAAGATATTGAGGCAATTGACCGCCTAAACACTGATCAAATTATCGCATTCAACACCATAATGGATGCGGTTGAGAGAGGAGAAAGTGCATTATTCTTTGTCGATGGTCCTGGAGGAACTGGGAAGACGTATCTATATCGTGCGTTGTTGGCACAGTTAAGAAGGATGAATCATATTGTCTTAGCAACAGCATCATCTGGAATAGCAGCAACAATATTGCCCGGCGGGAGAACAGCTCACTCTAGATTCAAGATTCCACTCGATGTAGATGCAATATCCAGGTGTTCCATTAGTAAACAGACTGAACTGGCACAATTGATACAAGATTGCACTGCAATTATTTGGGATGAGGCACCGATGACAAATCGACATGCCTTTGAAGCACTTGATCGGACTTTTCAAGACATATTGAATGTCGAACTTCCGTTTGGTGGAAAAATAATGATTTTTGGAGGAGATTTTCGTCAAGTCCTTCCTGTTGTTCCTAAAGGAACTAGGTCTCAACTCATTCAAGCATCTATTGTGAAGTCAGCATTTTGGGATCAGATAAGGATATTGAGACTGAAACAAAATATGAGGTCTATAAATGACCCCCAATTTGCCGAATTTCTACTTCGTGTTGGTGATGGGAGTGAACAAGTTACCAGTGACGAAATGATCAAATTGCCGGAATGCTTGGTGGTTCCCTGGGAAAGCGAACAGTCTATCCACCAAATTATTGATGATGTTTTCCCAAATTTAAATGATCATATCAACGATGCAAGATACATGGTCGAGAGAGCATTGATTACTCCTCTAAACAATGATGCAGACATGTTAAATGAGAAGATAATTAATATGTTTCCAGGTGAAGAAATTATCTTACACTCATTCGACTCTGTTGAAGATGACACCAGAAATCTGTACCAACCTGAGTTTTTGAACTCAATAACCGCGGGAGGGCTCCCGCCTCATAGGCTGACTTTGAAAAAAGGTGCTCCAATCATGCTTCTAAGGAATATTGATCCAAATTTGGGGTTGTGTAACGGCACAAGATTGTTATGTCGCGGTTCGTACCAAAATATAATTGATGCTGAGATTCTTACAGGACAATCTGCTGGGACTCGAGTATTTCTCCCTAGAATTCGTATGAAAAGTCAAGAGAGCGCTGGGCTACCCTTTCAACTAATAAGAAAGCAATTTCCAGTTAAATTGAGCTTCTCTTTGACCATAAATAAATCTCAAGGCCAGACTATTCCACATGTAGGAGTTTACCTCCCAGATCATGTTTTCAGTCATGGACAGTTATATGTGGCGTTGTCTAGAGGAGTATCACAGTCAACCACAAAAATTTTGGTTAAAAAAGGCTATGTGGTTGGTGAAGATGGTGTGTTTACTAAGAATGTCGTATTTAAGGAAATTTTGCTTCACTCTAATACATCTTCTTCATAGGTATCTCAATGAATAAATGTCATTAATTTTTTTTTAATATTTGATTGAATGTGTTTTATTACAACCTTTAAGTTTGTGTACTTCTTTTGTTTTGTAGGAATGGTACGAGATAGACGCCCTCACAAGAAGAAAAAGTTGCAAAAAGATAAGTAAGTTAAGAATGTAATATGGGCTATGTTTTACTTAGTACATTGATTTTAATATAAAGACTAAGAAGAGAATTACTATTTTATATTTTTATTATTTGATCGTTAAAGACATATAATGCTTATAATATTTCATATGTGTAAGTGTTAGGTAACGTGCCACACATCATTAGTTTGAGTATTAAGCGACATTGACATACACAAAACAAAACAGGAAAAACAATATACGCACGCGCGAGCGCGGCCCTTCCGCACGCGCATCGCGCGGGCAGGAAGGCTAGTTCAATACTAATTCTATTCTGCCTCTCATTCTATTTTGTCTCTCATTCATGATCAATTACATTCCGAATAAGCAAAACGTGGCATAAGTTGACTAAAGAAAAAAAAAAAAAAGGCTTAATATGTCAAGAAGAAAAATAACCAAGGGCCATTGAGCTAATATAGTATTTTGGCACGGGTCAGTAATTGAAATATCTAATATTACACGGACTTAAAAAGAAAACAAAACTCCGAATCCCTATTAATCTTTAAGCGGCCGAAGTCCCCAGGAGGAGGAAAGCAAATTCAAAATTTGAAAACACAGAGAAGAAGAAGAAAAGCTTAACGGCGATGGCGACTAGATCGAATATGAAGGGTTTCTACAAGCAAAAGAAGAGCGGCATCTCCAAGAAGAAGAAATCCCCCGCCGCCTCTCTCGGCTCTGACGTCACCCAACCCTCCGCCCTCATCTCCCACGGCGCTCCCGATCTCAAAGGTTAGGGTTTCAGTTCACAGAAAATAATTGAGTTTCAGTTAGAATTTCGCATTTGATTTGTGGCCGTTGGATTAAATTAATGGATTGTTTTTTGATGGTCTAGATGATTATGACGTGGAAGAGGAACTGCTGAGGCAGTTTGATCTGAACACGGCGTACGGGCCGTGTCTTGGGATCACCAGACTGGCGCGGTGGGAGAGGGCTTGCAAGCTGGGGATGAATCCTCCGAAAGAAGTGGAGAGTTTGTTGAAAGGTGGGAAGGTTCGACTCGATTCGCTGTGGGATGGTCGGATTTAGGACTGCTCGAGTGTTGCTCTGGTGTTGAGAGGTTAGACGTTTCGGCGTCTCGCCGAAACTTGTTTGTGTTTTACAATGTACTTGAGTATATGCAGATCCTATGTGGTTAATGTAGCATTATGAAACTATCTTTGAGCTATGTAATGTGATGTGGGAAGTGTTTGACATTTTGGCTGGAACATATGCTTTTGTTTAGTAATGCGCTCTACTTATTTGTGCTAATCCTGATTATGCGTGTCATTTTGGGAAGGTTTGGTCTACAGTTAGACTTAGAATTTGCTTTTGTTTTATAATGGATTCAATTACTATATAGTATATACTGATCCGAATCGTGTTGTATAATTACTCGATGATCTAGTTTTGCATCTGATACAAGCTCTTTTATGTTGGCAATTATTTTCCCCTTAGCATGGTTCTTAGAGTTGCTGGCAATAACTAGAGATAGTTAGTGAGCTTCTTGCAGTGCAATTGCTGGAAAGTTGTCAAGCCCTGTTTCTGTTTCTGTGCTTAGTGCTTACTTCTAGGGTTCCTTTGGTTGTTATCTTGAAGATCTTATCAGAATTGTACTACCAATTTGAGAGTCTGAACTTCTAATTGTTTACTACAGAAACATTTTCTTAGGCAGTTATTGTTTGTGTTTCTTTTAAATTGGGACACTTGGGAATTTTCGTACCTTGAACTGCAGATGTAGCTTTGTATATAGTGGAAATCATCCTGTTTCACCTGGCAATAGAGTGTGGTTCCATATCTGTTTTGTATTAGTACTAGTTAGAATCTTTGCAGTAAGCATTTTTTTAACATCAACTTGTGTTTGTCTAGATGACTTTTTATGGTGCAATCTTTCTTTTTTTAGGTTTTAGGTCTTACATGGAAAAAGTTTCACCCTCTTTGTATCTTAAGCAGCATTTTAAACTCGAGCCAACTGGTTCCAAGAGTATATCATGGGTACCAGACTAGGCTTTCAGATATTAATTTCCTATGATCATTCTATGGATCTAGATTAGAGTCCTATCACCTTTTCATAAATATGTAACCAGTTTTCACCTAATCAGACACTTGATGACAAACTAAGATTACCATAGGCATGGAAAATCAAAGATAACTAGTAAAACGAGGTAAAGCATGAAGTTGATACAAAACAAAATCATAATAACATATGGTTGTAAATATGACTCGTACAAATAGTTTCTTCCTAGTTTCTAAGTTTGTCTTAAGATTTTTCTGCATAGATGACATCTTTGAACATGTTGAGCTGCACCTCTCCAAAAACCGGCAATCTTTTGCTATTGCTTTTGCTTGTGTCATCGAAGAATCTCTTGACTAGCCTTTTGTATTCCTTCTCGTCTTTCTTCAGTATAATGTGATCCATCGACAGATTCCATGTCGAAGCTAGAGTTGCAGTTGTCGGTTTCTTCTGCGCATCTGAAGACTCTATGTTTGGTGAAGGCTGCGTTCATGCCACAAACTTGGTGTCGTTGATGTTCTTGGTTAACCTCCTCCTGCTCTTTTTCCCCCTTGTCATATCTATTGGAGATTGCTTGTTTTTTCTTTTTGAATATGGTATGTGTAAGTATAAAGATGTTGGCAGTCCTCATTATGGACCAAAACACAGCCCAAGATGTAGTATGATGAGTCCCAGCACAAGTATAAGTGAAGCCATAAAGCCCAACTAATTCAAGGCCCAACATAACTTTAGAAAACTAAGGTATATTCATGCATATTCATATCATGTTTTCACTAAGGATAGCAGTACCACTTTGTATTCTATGTTTGCTACTAAGGATAGGAGTACTGCTTTGTATACCGAGTTTTCTGGGTATTTTTATGGCTTTGTTCAAATCGTCTTGAAAACTGTGATTTATCTTCTCAATGCATTTTCAGTTGTTTCCAGTCGATTTGCTTTTCAAAATTCAAACAGCTAGCCAAACATGTGATGCTCTTGGCGCTCAAATTATCGAAGGGTGAAGAAATTCTTCAACCCGTGATTGTTTTTACTTTCAACAACCTTTTTCATTACTTGCATAATCGTAGCAAATTGTGAATCGGGATAGCACAACTACTTGCTAGTTTCGAATTACAACACATAACGAAAAAGTTGCAAAGTGCCCCCCCCCCTCTCTCTAGGACCTTCAGTATGTCGTCAGCTTCTTCGTGCTTATGCAGTTATGCGTATACTGTAATGTGCTTTTCTTCACTGGGGGTTATTTGTGCGTGTATATATAGAAGAAGACGCAAGATTAGACAAGATTATCCCATTCAGTGTTGGTTTTGAATTTGGATTAAGTATTATTTATTTGGAAAGTAACTATAGGCCCACTCTGAAAAGGATTTGAACGGACAATTGACAATCAACTTAAAACGTGACAATTCTATCTCCTATAAGATTATGGAATTATAGTTGTAGTTTGGAGTAGCATACTTGCGGATGCCTGTATTGTAATTGTGTTTTATGATATCGCTATCGCTTTTGTTTTATTTTAAAAGAAGAAAGTAGCAAGCCACCATACTAATCCACTGAGGTCCTTTAAATGAGAGTTGAGTCTCGAAAGCTAGACATGAAAGTTCTATATTAAACAGCTCAATCAATCTTAACTACCACACCCAACAGGGTATAATTTCTCAGATTTTCTGCCTTTTATTCATCCATCAAAAGCTTCTCATCAGTTATCATTGATTGCTTATTGATTAAGTAGCAAATTCATCTATTTCCAAGAGAAGTTACGATGTTACAATGAAAAGGCTCTTCAAGCGGAAGCCTTACTCGCTAATTCAGCAGTAAAATGATTAAAGCTCTGCGCTAGTCTCATCATTAGTAACAACTTCTTTTACGTTGTCTGCTGTCTTGTGCACAGCATCGGCGGCTGTTTTAGCCGATTCCTCTACTGTATGTTTGCTTGTTTCGAAACTCTTCTGCGCTGCGTCTTTCATCTTCTCGCCCACGCCTTCTTCAGTTTCGCCTTTGTTATCATCCCCCCTGAAACTGATTCAACGATTAAGAAGTTTGGCTATGAAAAATCATCATAACTCAGCATAGTTTATCCTCATTTCAAAATCCAACCAAAAGTTGGGATGCCTATTGCCTAAGAATCAAAATGCCGAAGTTTTAAAGAATCCCTAGTTTCGAAAGAGGGAATAACCTCTATCGAATGTTCTCAAAGTTCCATTCTGTCTTCTTACACTGAGTACAGGATATCAAATACACAATTGTCATGTACTTTTGCGACATTGGTTTATGATAATCTACTATATCAATATTTCAACTTACTCTAAAGATGGAGGCATAAACTGCATTTGCATATCTGATATGGTGGTTTTCATCTTATCCCATGCAGCCTGATGAGACTTTTGCAGCATGGAAACTGTGTCTTCCACCACAGACAGTGTCCTTGTAAAATAGGTTTGTTCTTCCTCATTCTGTTGTCCTTCTTCTGCAATTGTTTTCGGAATCTGAAGTGAGACGATGATGAACCAGAATAGGAGAAGTGCAGTTCTTCTGCTAAATTTGTCCATGCCACTAAAAAAAATGCCACTTTACAATATTTCCACCCTGAAAAAAAAAACATACAATCTACAGTCCAATTCATACAATTACATACTCAAAACTTTTATTAGATCATTGCAGTTAACTTCAATTTCTAATGCAGTAAAATTTTTTGGCACTTTATTGAAAGTTTGAAACACTAGTCTACCTTTTATTACAAGAAAATCACAAAACAAGCATAAATGAAGCAAGTCAAAAAGTACGTTACATTATTCATCAACCTCTCATATTCCAACTTTTTTGTTTTGGCGAACAACAATCAAGTGAATCAACAACATTGAAAAGAAAAACAACTACAGTTACCACCGACCAGAAACTGGGTAGAACAACAAAACCACAAAAAAGTATGGGTACAGACCCAACACAGTTGGCCACAAACAGAATAAGTGAATAACACAACAGGCCTAAACCAGGCAGGCCTAGAAATAGGGGACTCAAGCAGCAACACGCAAAGAGCTGGGGAGAAAGAGCCGCAGCCATCGATAGCTCCGCCATGACCGAAGCACAGTAATGTAATGCAAGTACAGTAGTACATGCGGGGCTTCTTCATTCTGAAGCACCAAGCACATTTGTTGCAAATTCGAACATCTACAATACATGAAAAGCTTGACACATAAGTTTGTGAAAATCTAGTCATAGGCAGCTAGTTATAACAGATTAACAACCAAGTTTTGGTACTACTTGGTTAAAATTTGCTTATGCATTCTTTTAGTCTGAAAAGTTGTAGATAGATGAGGCCTTATACTCAAAATGAGTTCTTAAGTGACTATAAAATCTAGATAGATTAGAAAAAAGGTACACTAGTTTCCATAAGGAGAAAGTTACATACTTACATTTGTATATAAAATGATCCATCTATGATTTTTACACATTATTTTTAGATTTGGAGAACTACACTAATCCGAGATAGTGACATTCATTACATACATATAGTATAAAGTGTTGGGTATGTGACTGAAAAGACGATAGTGTATCGTACCATTTTATTTTTTTGATAAAATGAGTGACAAACATATATCTTGGAAGTCTTAATTTTAATCAGACTGACAACCATATGAAAATTGATGCATACCATGAAAACCCACAACACTTAGGCTCAGTTTGGTATTGAGTTTTGGAGAAAATAATCACTTATAATTATCATTATGAGGTGATTATGTGTTTAGTAAGTTTTTAATAAAGTGCTTATTTATACAATTTAATTGAAAAAATCACGATTTTAAAAAACATGTGAGATATTGCTTATTTAAAACTCAATTTTTTCATATTTGAGTTTTTCATTTCAATACCAAACTAAACCTTGGTATGATATTATATTCTTCCACAGAACAATATATATAAAAGGGTTAATTGACCAAATGGTGTCTAACCTTTTAGCCATTCTAACTTTTAGTGTCTCAACTTTGCAAAATATCAA
This sequence comes from Potentilla sterilis, assembly GCA_963682095.1. NCBI lineage: Eukaryota > Viridiplantae > Streptophyta > Magnoliopsida > Rosales > Rosaceae > Potentilla > Potentilla sterilis. The sequence goes on from OY821764.1 coordinate 28,865,049, forward strand.
AATAGTGTTTCAAGTTCTTATTCAGATAGAAGATTGGTGTCTGGAGACGTTAGTAAAGAACATTCCGCTGTTAATACTGTGAAAAATACCAGAATATCCTTATTTTCTGTTTTTCTTAAATTTTCTTTATTTTACATTTTGACGGAGCGTGATGGGCCCATGAATTTGTTTATTTAGCATACTACAAATATATAATCTATCTTCTATACTCGAAGGTAAACAGTTAATTTAGTCATTAATTATTTTCTCTCACAGATTAATTTATTTATTAAATATTAGAGAAACTAAACAAGACTTAAAAGAAAATCGAGAAAAATTAAGAATATTAAAAAACTTTAGAAAAAAGCTTAATAGAAATATGATAGGTTATTGGAATTTAATTTTTAGATTATATTCTAGAAAAACAGATTGCAGATCTTAAACAAATACATCTTTGGTAACAAAAATTGGCATGTTGAAGGTTAGATCTTAGAATTGGTAAGTAATTAAGTTTTAGTAAGCAAGTAAGTAAATAATTAAGTAAGTAAAAAAAAATTAAAAATAAAAAATAAAAAAAATAATTTCAGTATTATTTAGGAAAAATTGTATATTGGTAAGAAATGACAACATAACAAACTCCGTTAGGAATTTAACGGCTCTGCGTACTTAGGTTAAGTCAAAGTTAAAAGGTGAGACACAATTTTGAAGTTTTGGAAACGTGAGATACCGAAAATTAGAAAATAAAAAATGTGAAAATTGTTCGGTCAATTTTTCCTATATAAAAATAAATAAATCAATAAGTAGTAGATCAATAAGTAGAAGACACTAGATACTGGCTTACCTAATTATCACTTGATATAGCTGTGTGATTGTCGAAAGAATCTTCATCATCATCATCATCATTAGCTCCTTGGTTAATCATGGATATAGCTTCTTCTTTGTCTTCCTCTTCGTCCGTATCCACATCAGAGTCGAGTATAATCTCTGCCTCACGAGCGAACCTCGACCAATCCTCACCTTTTAATTGCCTTTTGCAGCTCTTGCTCAGTTTGGGACAATGAGTAATCTTCAATTCTCTGAATTCAGTGAGGCAATGCATCCCTCGCGGAAGAGCTAACAAATTGGAACACCCATCAATCAGTAGTTGCTCGAGGAATGTGAATTTTTGCAAATCGGGAAGTTCAATTAGATTATCACACCCCTCGACTACTACGCTCTGCAAAACTTTAGCAGAATCTTCAAGCCAAGGAGGCAAAGTTTCCGAATCTGAATGGCTGATCACAAATGATCTAAGATATTGAGGGCCTTCTCCAGTTTTCATCAAATCAAGCTTTTTACACTCACTAATAATTAGAGTATTCAGAGCGGTCAAGAATTTCATGTTTGGTGGCAAGGATTCCAAGTTTTCACAGCAGTCAATCCACAATTTATGAAGGTTAGCTAGGAATTGGAACTCTTCACCCAAAGATTTGAGATTGACACATTCAATAATACCTAAAACCTGAAGTGCGGTGAGGCGTCCAATTCCTTTTGGCATATACGTCTGCTGTGTTGTTATCGCCAACTGCCGTAAGTTGATCAGGTTCCCAATGTCTTCGGGTATCTCCTTAAGTACGGAACACTCGCTAAGGTCTAAGGACTCTAAATTCAGTAACTTACAAATAGAATTGGGAAGCCTTTTAATCTTTGGGTTCTGAGACAAGTTGAGATACCTCAAATGAAACAAACTACCAATGGAATTTGGTAGCTCCTCAAGAGGCGACCCACTAAGATCTAGCACCCGCATATATTTGAATCTTGCAATGCATGTCTTCACAAAATGTGGATTCACCTCGCCGTCTTCAGGAATTAAAAAGGTTCGCAATTTGTTTGACTTGAGCATGAAATCAGGAACTCGTGCTTCTTCTCCAAGCAAATCATTTGTGGATATTGACACATGGCGAACCATTTCAAATCCACTCTTGGGACGAGAATTGACTGTTGAGTACTCTACTTGTGCCACCAATATTGCTAAATCATGAACTAGATCATGTATTTTAAAACGCATGTGGGTTTTGATATCCAACTCGATTTGAAACAAAGATCTAGAGAGAAGTTGTCTTATATAGTCTAAGCCTATCTGTTCAAGATCTTCATTTTTCTTACAAGTTTTGAGGAACCCTTGTGCGATCCACAGTGGAATCAATTTTTCACCATTGAATTCAAAATCCTTAGGAAAAAGTGAACAAAATGCAAAACATGGTTTCAAGTGTTGTGGCAGTGCATCATAGCTCAATTTGAGTGCAGGTAGAATGTTATCATTTCCTATACTCCACATGTCATCATCTCTAACACTCAACCATTGGTGTCGCTCTCTATTCAAATAGAGCATGCCCCCTAGAGCAGCTACAGCTAAAGGAACCCCTCCACACTTTTTAACAATATCCTCTCCAATTTCTATCAAATGTTGATAGCGATGCTCCTCTCCTCTATTGAATGCGCTTTGGATGAACAAGGACATGCAATCTTTGTGGGAAAGACCTTGTAAAGAATGCAAGTATGTAGAATTCACAAGTAAAGCAACTGATTTACTTCTTGTTGTTAAGATGATTTTACTTCCTTTAGCTCCCACAATTAACAAAGTCTTTAAAGTAATCCATTTCTCACGGGTTACTCCAATTAACTCTGTATCCCAGACATCATCCAACACCAACAAAAACTTCTTTCCCCTGAGAGTATCTTGCAACTTTGTTTCCATAAGATCCAAACTTTCATCCTCACATTTTGGTCCATCTGCAGCATCAGTAATTCCACGCACTAATGTTCGAATATCGAAGTTGTCTGAGACACAAATCCACATCTTCGTCTCAAAACTTTCTTCTACTATGCTATCATTGTACACCAATTTAGCAAGTGTTGTTTTCCCCAACCCTCCTAACCCAATGATGGAAATAACCGACACATTCTCCTCAGTGGAGACCTCATTCTCATTCAACATATGCTTCATGATCTGTTTTTGATCCTCATCTCTCCCAATAACATTGGAAGCCACAACTTTAGAGGTAGTCATCCTCCTATCATCGTGCACTTGTTGAGGTGCGCGACGATCTCCAACTAGCTCACCAATTTCGACAAGAGCAAATCCACTCTTTTCTTTTTCAATTTCAGTTAGTCGCTCTCTAATTTCTCTCACTTTATGACCCAGTTTGAAGTTAGTAACTACTGGATTCCAACGCGAAAAAAATTGGCGTACCTTTCCTTTGACTTTCCCATGGTTGTTGCCCAGCACTCTCTTTCGCAGCTTTCCGAACTCCAGTTCGTCAAGGACATCATCAACGTCATGACAAACATCTTTGAGATTTCGCAACCAATGAGTGATTAGGGGATTCCTCAGTTGCTTCTTCTCTGCATCTTCGAGCACTAGTTTGATGGTAGATAAGGTCTTGTTGAGCTTGATCAGCTCAAGTTGAGCACCCCATGCCGAGCAGATCTCTTGGGAAGCATAGGAAGCTAGCCTATCCAAGACGTTCACTGCAACGCCACTGGCGAACTCCATGAAGATGGAGAGAAAAATAGAGAGGTATTCTGAGGTCAGTGAAATAGGAGCAGTTCAACCCAAAGTGGATTATAACGAGTGCATGATGTCTGGTCAATCAAGTCTTCCTGGTTCAATTAATTATTCTGTTCGAGAATTGAATGGATGACAGCCATGAAAAGGGCATCAATTATTTTGCTCTCTATGTTGCACCACACTTTTGCTTTTGCTTTTGTTTTAAAATAAATAAAATACTTGTGTCAATAGCAATATGGACGTATACTTCTATATTCTCTTTAATTTGCATATTTTGAGCAATGTTATCAATAATTTTAACCATTTAAAAGTTGAATTAATCAACAAAGATCATCTCTGTAAAAATTCGGAATAAATCAAAATCGTTTGCTCATTCGATTGTATTCGATTGTATCAAACAAATGAACGGCTGATCATGAGACTCCCAACTTTCAATAGAACTGTTCATTTATTTGATGCAATCAAATACACTCGAATGAGCAAACGATTTTGGTTTATTCCGAATTTTTACAGAGATGATATTTGTTGATTAATTCAATTTTTGAACGGTTAAAATCGTTGATAACATTGTCCAAAATATGCAAATTAGAGAGAGTATGACACACGTCTATACTTTATGGAAACATATATTATGAATTTTTAGAATGTGATGTGAGGGTGTTAAATTTTTAGAATGTACGGTTTTTAATTAAGATTTGACCCAATAATGAGGCAACGTAATCGTATGGAAAATATTTTTAGGTGAAACCGCTGAAGTGAATATAAGTGAAATGTAATTTCATATAAGTGATTATGTGTGAGGAGAAATATCGTCAAGGAGAATATGTGCGAGGAGTAAATCTGGGTGAGGATGTATCCCCTCAAGGTCAATCTATGTGAGGAGTAGAAATCCAATCCTCTCGAAACGAAGCTGAATAAAAGAGAAATCATGATCCAACAGTAACTCAGACAGTCGAACCTTAGAGTTTTTTTTTTTTGCTCGTGGCAGGGTATCCCCATCCCAATTGGGGTGAAAATTAATCTCTCGAGCCTGGAGATCTCCGTATATGAGGGTTAGCTCTCCCCAACACAATTTTTTCTATACAAAAGATTCGAAAGTACCTTACCACAATTACCTTATAACTCGAACCTTAGAGTTTATTGATGAGGCGCGATGTGTTTTCAACGGCCCAATTTTATATTAGGACAAAATACTGGTCACTCCTCTAGCTTTCACTAATTCGACAGTTTAGTCCTTAAGATTTCAATTTCAACAGATCACTCCTTCAACTCTCTAATTTCGAACAATCTACTCTCTCTGTCAATTCTCCATCCAATTGCACCGTTAAATGAGTGATGTGGCACCAGACACACTGTGTAATGTCATAAATACCCCTGTATTCTTCTGTTTTAACCTTTCCCGACGACTGCGTCGTCGGTAAATGAATTCATATCTCTGTTTTAATCTTTGCCGACAACTTCTTCGTCGGTAGGATTAATTCTTATCTCTGCCGACGACAGCTTTGTCGGCAGAGATGCTGCAGCCTCCCTCGCGCTGTTTCTCAGCCGCTGCCGCCTCCCTCGCACTCCACGGTTGTCCGAAGCTTGCTCAGAGGAAGGAAGAGAACACGACGATGGAAGCCTCGAGCTTTTGATCGGCCGGTGGTGCGCCTGCCTTGGCGTCGACTGTGGCAGTGGCGTTCGGGCTCGGCTGCGGGTGGCACGGTGGTCGTCGGAGCTCGCCGCTGGCACGGGGTTCTAGAGGAGAGCGAGGCGAGCACTTGGGTAGGTGGAACACGATCTGTTGTGGCCGGACGAGAGAGGACGATGGTGGAGAAATTTGAGCAGAGGGAATGAGAGAGTTGTTTTAACCTTTCCCGACGACTGCTTCGTCGGTAAATGGATCCACTTTTCCTTGTTTAATCTTTGCCGACAACTGTTTCGTTGATAGTATTAATTCTTATCTCTGCTGACGACAGATTTGTCGGTAGAGATGCTGCAGCATCAACGTCCTCTCTCGTCCGACACCACTTGATGCTGCAGCATCTCTGCCGACAAATCTGTCGTCGGCAGAGATAAGAATTAATTCTACCGACGAAAAAGTTGTCGGCAAAGATTAAACAAGGAAAAATGAATCCATTTACCGACGCAGCAGTCGTCGGGAAAGGTTAAAACAACTCTCTCATTCCTTCTGCTCAAATTTCTCCACCATCGTCCTCTCTCGTCCGGCCACAACAGATCGTGTTCCACCTACCCAAGTGCTCGCCTCGCTCTCCTCTAGAACCCCGTGCCAGCGGCGAGCTCCGACGACCACCGTGCCGCCCGCAGCCTAGCCCGAACGCCACTGCTACAGTCGACGCCAAGGCAGGCGCACCACCGGCCGATCAAAAGCTCGAGGCTTCCATCGTCGTGTTCTCTTCCTTCCTCTGAGCAAGCTTCGGACAACCGTGGAGTGCGAGGGAGGCGACAGCGGCTGAGAAACAGCGCGAGGGAGGCTGCAGCATCTCTGCCGACAAAGCTGTCGTCGGCAGAGATAAGAATTAATCCTACCGACGAAGAAGTTGTCGGCAAAGATTAAAACAGAGATATGAATTCATTTACCGATGAAGCAGTCGTCGGGAAAGGTTAAAACAGAAGAATACAGGGGTATTTATGACATTACACAGTGTGTCTGGTGCCACATCACTCATTTAACGGTGCAATTGGATGGAGAATTGACGGAGAGAGTAGATTGTTCGAAATTAGAGAGTTGAAGGAGTGATCTGTTGAAATTGAAACCTTAAGGACTAAACTGTCGAATTAGTGAAAGCTAGAGGAGTGACCAGTATTTTGTCCTTTATATTATAATTCTAATACGTGTCTATTTTGCGACAAAAGAACCACACCAGCCCAAATTGCATTGCTTTGGGTCCGCTATCCGCATCATGATTTTCCTACCTCTAAATGGAATTAAAGGTCCTTCCCTTTTCGGCCGGAGGGGGATTCAAACACTGACACCGTGGTTCCCATTTTAGATCACATATTCTTCACCTTCTTTCTTTAGATTTTATTTAAAAGAAAATTTTCTTTCAAACGAAAGAAAGTTTAATCTTCATTTTTTTTTTTTTGTCTCTTAAGAATGTAATTAATATATCTCTAAAGTCGTAGAAAAATGAAGAAAAATTTCCTATGGTAAAAAGTGGTATAAAAATGATTCATTCTTATTAGGACTAACCAATTCAATTTACTCTCGCACACTTCGGAAAATTTATGGGAAGGAAAAGGTATTTCAAAATTATGATGGTAAATTTACCATATAAACTCTTAAAACGTCATTAAATGTCACTATTTATTCAAATTTGACATATAGAATGGAATTGAATTTGGTCAAAATGGCAATGTTGAATTTGACACAAGACTTTTGCATACTCCATTAGAGATTGGACACGTTAGATTGATAAAGAGCTCAAGGGGGTGCTTTGATTCTTTTGAGAGTGTAGCTTGGGCCTAACATAAAATCCCCCGAGACAAGAAGGATTGGGTAAATTGAATTTAATCCTTCTGATTAATTCATTGTTATCTTTGTTATTAAAAAAATGCTAGATATGCGGAAGAAACACGTGAGTCGTGAGCTCACGAAATCAAAAAATTAAGAATTAAACTCACTTAAGATCTCATTACTCAAAAAAGAAATTAAACTCACTAAAAATGTTAGAATTATAGTATTTATTAGTAACACGATCTCAGTGAAAATGATGTTAAACACTTTTCTAATCTCCCTTGATATTACAGTATAGATGGGAGCCAACCATATTGGTTTTTCAATTACATAAAATTAAACAACCAAAACTAAAACACTTTCAAAATCCCTATCTACTCCCTAATTCAAATAGAACGCTTGGACACCGAAATGGAAAGGCAGTGAAATCATATAGCTATCTAAAGTATAAACACTGTTGACAGTAGATATGGTGCACGACCATGCATATCCAACGACCTCGTAGACCGGCCAACCAGCGCGATAGGTCCTGCTTCCGGCATGCATCGGGTAACCCGGCACCTTGGCTGCATCTCCATTGTGGAAGACCGCCAGTGCCGTATCCGGAAGCCATGCTTCCGGACTCCGCAAGAAGCTTCGTGAGTAGGAAAAGTGTAACTGCATCCCACATTAGAAACATTGTAAAGGAGGGAGCCTTCTTGCTTATAAATAGAAGACTTCCCCCTTAGATATCAGATAATTGGATACTTCCTATTCTACGCTTGTAACCACCCCGATGACTTATTGGCCGATCATAGTATATTCCTAAGTGGACGTAGCCATGCCCGCCATAGGCATGGTGAACCACTATAAATCCTAATGAATGTGCATGTTTACCTAATAGTATATTCCTAATGAATGTGCATGTTTACCTAATAGACCGGTAAACCTTAGCTTGTTGGTGCATAATATATAGTCTTTCGTGTGTGATTGGCCGAATTATATCCTCTGAGATTTTTCCTCCGGAAAATGGTAAGCCAAACAACAACGGCTGAGGCATTCCAACGGTAGAGCCAGTAACAACGGCTGGGGAATTCCAACGGGTAAGCCAACACCAACGAAAGACTATGCATGACATCTTCAAGCAATGCATGCCTTTATTAAATACATGATCATATATGTGTTCAATTAATGTCCGTAAGCATAACTTTCTTATCACCGGGTAGTCAACGTGTTCACAAACATAGTATAACAACTCTTTGCTTGTTGTAAGTAGCTTCATTTATGATTAATTTTTTTTTCTGAGGTAAATATCAACCAACGGCAAAAGCATTCCACTGGAAAACCTGGGGGACTCGGCATTCGAACGCCCGGTAATGAGTCCAATCTTACTTAGGGACTTGGGGGACTAGTGGGGGTGACGTCACTCGGTCGTCACCTACCCTTGGCGGTACATGATTTTAACTACCCAAGTAAGATTGCCCTCTTACTCGGGAACTTGGGGGACTTGTTGACAATAGATATGGTGCACCGCCAAGCATACCCAACGAACTCGTAGACCGGCCAACCGGCGCGATATGTCCTTCTTCCGGCATACATCGAGTAGCCCGGCACCTTGGCTGCATCTCCATTGTGGAAGACCACCAGTGCCGTATCCGGAAGCCATACTTCCGGACTCTGCAAGAAGCTTCGTGAGTAGGAAAAGTGTAACTGCATCCCACATCGGAAACATTGTAAAAGAGGGAGCCTTCCTTGCATATAAATAGAAGGCTTCCCCCTTAGATATCAGATAATTGGATACTTGCTATTCTACGCTTGTACCCACCTCGATGGCTTATTGGCCGATCATAGTATATTCCTAAGTGGACGTAGCCACGCTCGCCGTAGACATGGTGAACCATGTCGAACTATCTTTATTGTGATTTTGTTAGAGTCTCCGGATTCTGACAGAAACAAACGCTAAATCTGGTGTTTTGCACGTAGGAATTAATGTACACCAAGGCCCCGTTTGGAATACAGGAAATCATGGAATGGAATGGGAAATAATTTGATTTTCCATTCCGAGGTGTTGTTTGGTTGTAAATTGAGACTGGAAAGGAAACAAAAATTGAGATCTGATTAGAAATGAATTCCATCATAAAGCCTGAATAATATTACCTAGTTAGGGGTGGTATTTCAATTCCATTTCCCACGGTAAAAGGCAAAATCACAGAAATTATCCCTCTAAAAAAATGATTCTCCCGCTCACCAATTATTTTCGGCCTCATAGTTCCCGCTATTGGATATTTATATACTTATGGCGAAAACCCTTCTCTCCCTACAACTGTCGTCCTCTTCTTGAAGCGATTTATCAACGTCTTTTGCTAACAAAAGTAACCTTTTTCAGATTTTCTTTTCTTTTTTATTATTTATTTTTGAATTCCTTTCTCTTCTGTTATTGAGAGAACTCGAAAGATAGAATTATCTTTTTTGGATTTCAGTAAACAATATTCAAGCTTTTTGTTAATTATTGATTATATACATGTTGTCTTTATCTATAGATAAATTTGATTCATGTAATACAAATTCTTATTTATTTACATCTATGTTTTCTAACTTTCCAGCAAGGCACGTAAAATTTTGCAAAGAAGGGAAAAAATTAGGGTGCTTATATTCACACACCCTAAAACTCTATTAACACACCCCTATCCACTTTTCATCCATAAACTACCTAAACTACCCCTTTAATTTGATTTTATTTGCCTTTTTATTTTTCACTATCCCCAAATTCATAACCCTCTTATATTTCCCGCAGTCTATTTTTTTTATGGGTTTCGCGCGATTCATCGTCCCTTTGAAGTTCAATCATGGTAGAGCAAGAAACTTTAGAGCCATCGTTGGAGAAAATTTTACATCTGATTTGTGATGGAGACATGGAAGAAACATATAAGTTTAATGATCATTCAATCCCCTCCGAATCCATCAAGCCATCTGGTAAGATTCTAACTGAACCCTTAAGTGTATTTGAATCCGTTGCTCTTTGATACTTGATGTTTCTCAGCCAACTAGTGAATTTAGAAGCTTATCTTGGTTAATTTTTGTATGGGTTGGTTGGTAATCATGGTTTTGGCTTGAATTGATTGATAATTCTAAAATTATTGATGCTAGCTTTACTTTCATTGTTTTATACTGAACCAGTTACCTTTAATATAAATCTTTACAGTCATAATTATGAGCAACTGCTTTGTTCATCTTTGAAGTTGCATAGTTAATGATAAAAACTCTAAGTTTGGATGTATACAGAATAGTAGATCGATGCAATCTTTCTATTTTCTGGAAACTAGGATGCTGTAGCTTTCTGTTTTTTGGAAACTAGCGTATTACGAACTGACATTATACCTGAATGATTTATTATTTTGGTTATCTAGGAAGTCCAGTAGAGATTATTGAAGTAAACAAAATCCTTTCTTTGTTTGAAGTAAATTTTGATAGTCGGGAAGATCTGCTTGTTGCTGTTCATAAAACTGCACTCATGGAAGGGTATGCAACTATTATCAGAAGATCAAAACCTGATAAGTGTGTAGACATTGGTTGTGATAGAGGTGGCAAGTATCGAAACACTAGGATGGTTCCACTAGAGAACAGGAAAAGGAAGACAACATCTCGTCTAATAGAGTGCCCTTTTGAAATTGTGCGGAGAAAAAAATATGTAGGTTTCTGGAAGGTGGATATAAAGAATTTGGCACATAACCATGAACCTTCGAGAGATATGTCTGGGCATCCTTACTGTCGTCGGTTTTCAAAAGAGGAGATCATGAAGATTAGAGAGATGAGTAAGGCTGGCATATCACCACGCTAGATAATGTCTTCACTTCGACAGAGTAATCCATATTTGCAAGCTATTTTCAGAAGCATCTACAATGAGAAGCATAGAATGTTGAAGGAGAATTTAGCAGGTCGTACAATTATTCAAGCCTTACTGGATGAACTTGGTCAAGCTGGTTTCATATATAACATTGAGTATAATCAAAATTGTGATATCCCCCTCTGGCCAACGGAGAGGGAGTGATGTGCCTTATATGTGCATGCCCACCTCAATCTAACACGAGGCCTTTTGGGAGCTCAGTGGCTTCGGAGGGGATGGGAACTCCGAAGTTAAGCTTGCTGAGTTCAGAGCAATCCCAAGATGGGTGACCTATTGGGAAGTTGCTCGTGAGCTCCCAGAAACAAAACCGTGAGGGCCAAAGAGGAGAGTGCCCAAAGCGGACAATATCGTGTTACGGCGGAGCTGGTCCCGGGATGTGACAATTTGGTATCAGAGCCACTCTGCCGTGTGGTGGGAGTATGCCGACGAGGACGTCGGACTCCTAAGAGGGGTGGATTGTGATATCCCCCTCTGGCCAACGAAGAGGGGAGTGATGTGCCTTATATGTGCATGCCCACCTCAATCTAACATGAAGTCTTTTGGGAGCTCAGTGGCTTCGGAGGGGACGTGAACTCCGAAGTTAAGCTTGCTGAGTTCAGAGCAATCCCAGGATGGGTGACCTACTGGGAAGTTGCTCGTGAGCTCCCAGAAACAAAACTGTGAGGGCCAGAGATGAGAGTGCCCAAAGCGGACAATATCGTGTTACGGCGGAGCTGGTCCCGGGATGTGACAAAAATGGTCGGTTGACTCATTTGATGTTTGCTCATCCACTTTCAATTGCTTTGACTAAGAGCTATACAAATATTTTTGTGATGGATTGCACATACAAGACTAACAAGTACAAGATGCCATTACTGGACATTGTAGGAGTCACCAGTTTCAATACATCTGTCTATTCTTGTTTTGTCTTCATGCAAAAAGAGGAAGAAAAGGACTACGTCTGGGCTTTAACAATGTTTAGCAGAATACTGGGAGTTGAGGCTTCTCCTTTGGTGATTATAACTGACAGAGAATTGGCATTGATGAATGCTGTAAATATTGTCTTTCCAGGAACTGCTATCATATGTGTGTGGCATATTGAGAAAAATATTGCTACAAATTGTAAGCCTCATTTTCCAGAAGAAGTTGATTGGGTTGCTTTTATGTCTACATGGACTACTTTGATCAATTCTCATGATGAATCATCCTTCAATGAAGCCTGGACTAATTTTGAAGTTGAGTACAAGCATAAAGCAGCATTCTTAATTACATTAAAGGTACTTGGTTTTCATTAAAAGAAAATTTTGTAATTGCATGGACAGGTTAAGTTATGCACTTTGGTAATCGTGCCACTTCAAGGGGTGAAGGTGTCAAGACCCACCCCGGGTTTTCACCTTAAATCTGAATCCAACCGATTATCTCACTGATTATTTTGACGTAAAAACCTCTTTTTAACCAGCCTTTACCTTTTTATGGAAAGTCAACAGTAAATTTATAAAGTCAAATAGTAATAGTCAAAGTCAGAATTATTATTTACTATTCACTTTACTGTTTACCCTTTTACTTTACTGTTTACTATTTACTGACTTACTGTTTTACCGTTTACTATTTACCTTTTACCATTGTACTTTAACCTTTTATTGTTTCACTATTCACCCTTCTTCCTCCGCCGCCGATAGCTCCGCCACAGAGGTCAAAAACGCCTCCACTTCATCCCAAATCAACCCAAAACGATCGCCATTACTTCAGAACCTCATCCCCGTCGCCTCCCCCGCAGAAAAACCAACACAGCCGTCGCGAAAGGCGGCCGACACGGCGGCAGCACCACCTCAATCCCAAATTTCACCAAAATTCATCCAATTCAACATCAAATTACACCTAATCGACTTTAAACATCGTTCTGAACTCGAATCCAACCTCCAACTTCCCCAAAAACACCATCTCCGCCACCTCCACCAATTACACCAAAAACCCTAGAAATTTCGAATCATAAATTCTCCTTACCTGCTACGAACTGGTTTGATTCCTTCCATGGAATTGACGTGCAAGCCGAGGCTTTCCTTCCCCCTCCCCCCCCCCCCCCCCCGGAATCGGGCCGATTGGTGGCCGTAGGAGAGAGCTCCGGTTCGACTGTGTTAAATCTCCCTGGGCTTCGTACGCCTAAACGACGGTGATTCACCTTGAACCACCACCGCAGAAGTGACGAGAGAGCCGAGACGGTCCAAACGCGACCGGTGGAGCGCCGAACGGTGGCCGGACGGCGGAGAACCGAGGGCGGCGTTTAGGTCGGTGGAGCTCGGCCGATTTGGGGAGAGAGAAAAAGAAAAAGAACAAAAGAAAAAGAAAAAAAAAGAATATTCCCTCCATTTTTAGAATATTCCCTCGTTTCTAGAAACTTCCGCCCCTGACTAATTATACTCGACCAAAACCCGAAAATTACCGATTTTACGTCATAAATTTTTCATACGAATTTTAAATTTAACTTGCGTCGCTTTTCCACCTCGCCGTACCGGAGGTCCAATCTAGTTACAGGTAACAAACATAGAAAACTTTTCACATACTTTTTTGTCCGGTTTTAAAACAAAATCGATGAGATCTGAATTTTTTAAGTTTGAAATCAAAATTGAGCAAATAGAGAATCGAATTGGTGATGTTGTACCCGAAATTTAAACATGTCCTTCAAATCTAAGATGATTTACACTTAGTAGATTGATTGAGTATGACAAATCTGAAGAAGGGGCTAAGAAATCTGAGATGTTTACACTGAGTTGATTAGATGACACATTGGAAGATGATTTTAGGTTTAATACATATATACAGTGTTTATAGATGTTATAGAACATTTTGTTCAAGAATAAATGGTTGGAACTATCAAAGTAACTACTTATTTTGAATTTTACTTGAGCGCTAAAAATTATGTGTTTGTGTATGTGTGAATGAATGAAACTGTGTTATCTGCATGGAACTATAACAATAACTATTCTAGTAACTATCAAACTGTTTGATAACTTTTTTCCCTCACATATGAAGAAAATTGCACCAAAAGTGAGAAACAGTCAAGAAAAAGAGATCAACAGCAGCGAAGATGATGTACAACACGAGATAAGTTCAAAGCAAAGGAATGATGAACATACAGAAAAAATGATTAGAAAACTAAAACAACACAAGGTAACTATCTATCTTTGTAACCGATTTTTTTTTTCGTGTAACTGTTAGTGTAACTATTAAGCAGTTGGTAATGCAAATGTTAGTGTATAAATCATCTAACTATGAATTGATGGGAGCACAGAAGAAGAAAGCAGAACATGTAGAAGATAAGGTAGTGGCAGCTGGCAAAAGAAAAAGAAAACAAGCTAATGAAAGCGATGATGATAAAGATGTTGCTGATGCAAGAAAATGAAAGCAAGCATGACAATCAGTAAGTAACTGTCATAGTAACTGTGTTTCTTTTCAGTAAATATCTTAGTAACTGTGTTATAATTGAAAAAACTGTCATAGTAACTCTGCTTATCAAATGTGCAGATAAGGGAAGAAAGAGCAAGTAAAGCTAAGAAAAGAAAACAACAACAAGAGGATGAGGGTGATGATGATAATGAAAATGAAGATGATACATCTAGTACTGCTGGTAAATCTGAGTATGAAATTGATGAAATCGAAGATGATGATAAATATTCAAAGAAGCTTGCTATGATAAAAAAAAAGAAAAGGAGAAGAACATCAACTGAAAGTCCTGTAAGTAACTATCAAAGTAACTAGTAACTATCATAGTAACTATCAAAATAACTAGTACCTATCATAGTAACTATCAAAATTAGCTAGTAACTATAATAGTAACTATCACAGTAACTAGTAACTATCATAGCAACTATCACATAAACTAGAAACTAGTAACTAACTATGATAGTTATCTCACCTAACTATTAACTATCATAGTAACTATCATAGTAACTATCAAATTAGCTAGTAACTATCATAGTAACTATCAAAGTAACTAGTAACTATCATAGAAACTATCATTGTAACTATCAAAAGGTAACTAGTAACAATCATTGTAACTATCAAAAGTAACTATTAAATATAATAATAACTATTATTCAACTGTCATAGTAATTGTGTTTTAAAATGAGCAGAAACAGAAGAAACAGGTGCATACCGTACAATTCAGAAGCACCATACCGAATTTTAAAGAATACGGATGCCAAATTCCTCAAGCAGTAGTAGAGCTGATTGAGAGCACTCCGTTTGCAAAGGTGTTTCAAGCACTCCACCAGAACCTTGTTTACAGGTCAAAGTCAAACAACCAGGTGGGGATGGTGCTGGAAGCTTACGATCACGTAAGAGATGAGTTTCAGTTTGCTGGGAAGAGGTTCCGAATCAAATCATTAGATGTTTCAAAAATTCTGGGGCTGAACCGTACAGGAACCTACATTGAGAGAAAAGCGACGCCCATTTCTGATTTTGTGATGAGATTTTTTGGACAAGCGAAGGAAGTAAATAAAAAGACAGTGAATAAAGCCATCGCAGCAGAATTGAACAAGAATCCTCAATCTGATGAGGAAAGACGGAGCAGAGATGAGAATGTAGCAAGACTGATAATCATTGACATTCTAATCAAGCTTCTCTTCCCAAATGCAAAAGGAACGGTCCATATAGACATGATAAGGGCTGTGGAGGATTTAGGTGAGACTTCTAACTATGTCTGGGCAAAAGAAGTCAAAATCTTCCTGAAAAGATGTCTCAGTAAATACAAGAAATCGGACAGTGCATCGAAGAATACAGGAGGAAGTATTCATGTCATTCTGGTAAGTGTGCGAGTTTTGTCTTTCTTTATTCTTTTTTTTGTAATGTTTCATTTTGCTGATTATAAACTAACATTCATTTTGTAAAAACAGTATTGGCTGTGCATGAAAACAAAAATGGTGCAGCCGATTCCAGGGAGGGAGGATGAACATCATCTGATCAGAAAATGGGACCTCGAGCAGTTGAAGAAAAAAATGTGGAAGTATCAGCTCAAAGACTTGTCCGTAAGTATCCTCTTAATAACTACCTTTATAACTATCATATTAGTAACTATTTTACTAACTATGTTAGTAACTATTTTACTAACTATGTTAGTAACTATCATCTGAGTAACTATAATATTAGTAACTATATTAGTAACTATCATCTGAGTAGTAACTATCTTATTAACTATCATCTGAGTAACTATCATCTGTGTAACTATCTTAGTAACTATCATTTGAGTAACTATCTTAGTAACTATCATCTAAGTAACTATCATCTGTGTAACTATCTTAGTAACTATCATTTGAGTAACTATCATTTGAGTAGTAACTATCTTAGTAACTATAATCTAAGTAACTATAATCTGAGTAACTATCATCTGAGTAACAATCATCTTAGTAAAGTAACTATAATCTGAGAAACTATCATCTGAGTAACTATTATGTTAGTAACTATTTTAGTAACTATCATTTTAGTAACTGTGTTAGGAACTGTAGATATATGTTAACTGTGTCAGTAATTGTTCTTTTATTTTTTTCAGAAACATTTTGAAACTGCAACGAAGACCTGGAGGGGAGCAGCAGTGATGATGATGATGAAGCTCAATAGAACGAAGATGAACCTCAACACAACGAGCAGACTGAAAGGAACCAAAAGCAACCTCCAATGCTGAGCGAGGAATTTTCAAAACAGCTCATATTAAAGCAGAAGAAGATAGCAGATCTAGAGAGACAGTTAAAGGAAAGAGAGAGCATATTGGCGCAGCTGTCAGAACAATTAGAAGCTGCAGAACAGGAAATTGTGGTGCTGAAGCAGACTGCAACGGCACAAAACATGGAAAATGAGAAATTAAAGGCTAACTTGGACAGCCAGAAGAAAATTGTAGCCGCGCTAACTCAATTCTTCGACACAATGGAGATGACACCACAAGAACCTCAATCAGATGGCTTGGAGAACTTGGCAAATGAAGCCGAACAAGAAGGTCAGAAAGCTCAAGTGGAGGAAACCAATCAAGAAAATGAAGAAGAAAAAGAGCTTGAAGCAGATTAGCTGGACGCTTTGAGAATAGCTTGAAGCAGATTATCTGACTAACTATCATGTGATTAACTATCTGTGTGACTATATTAGTAACTATCTGAGTAACTATCAACTGAACTGAGTAACTATCATCTGATTTTTTATCATCTGAGTATCTGTAGTAGTAACTATAACAGTAACTATAATAGTAACAGTTATCTCACAGAATTTTCCTATCGCGCAGCTGACAAGGAAGAAATTTTAACATATCATCGAAAAATCCCAGACGAGGCAAGATGGTCACCAAAGACACCAGTGACAGAATTGTCTTCTTTCAACATCTTGCCGGGAATTATATCTCCATGGGGAGCTTACAGCACTCCCGCTCAATCACCGCAGCAACTAGTACAAATCTCAGCAGCAAATATGAGCACACCACCAGCAACACCAGCACCACAGCCCATATCACCGACTCTCAGAGACATGATAGCGGAACCTCACAAGTTCCAAATCATTGAGTCACCGGTTCCCATGCCTATTTTCAATCAATCTGAAGCAAAAAAGAAGAAAAAAGTGCATTTCAAGTCGAACAAAAATGTGACCGAATTTTCAATTGATGAAATGCACTCTGGAAGTACAGCATCATCCCTGGGAATGTATTCATATGTTGTCCGAATAAAAAACAGGAACATGATTTCGAAAAAGGACAACATATACTGGTGGAACGATGTCATAGCTGAACGCGAAATCAAAAGAAAAAGGCATGAAGAGAACAGAAAAAAGCTCGAAGAAGAAATGCGTAAAAAGAAAGAGGAAAGTGTGAGAAAGGTGGGGCAAACAGAACACATTGAATTTGTATCTGTTACTACGTTATTTGATGACGTAGCTGCGCTGACAGAGGAGGGTGAACCAATATACATAATTGGTGATTCAGAGGAACCTTCTCAACCCAGCCAAAGAGAGGTGCTGGACTGGGATGAACACAGAGTGTACAGAGATTACATGGACAACAACACAAAGCTCAGGCTGCAAGAATACTGGAACAAGGCACCGAGCGGGTATTCGGGTAACCATAAAATTGATTTATCCTATTATCTATCATGCTATCTGTCTTGGTATCTGAATTAGTAACTGTGTTTCCTACTATCTGTCCTGGTATTTGTTTGGGTAACTATCTTAGTAACTATCAACTAAGTATCTTAGTAACTATCTTGGTAATTATCAACTAAGTACCTATATTTCTGACTATCTTAATAACTAAACTTAGTAACTATCTTAGTAACTATTTTAGTAACTATCAACTAAGTATCTATCTTTCTGACTAACTATCAACTTAGTAAACTATCTTAGTAACTATGAACTATCTATCTTTCTTTCTTTCTGGCTAACTATCTTAGTAACTATCAACTTAGTAAGTATCTATCTTTCTGACTAACTTTCTAACTATCTGTGTAACTACCTTAGTAACTACCATATGAGTATCATCTGAGCAACTATCATCTTAGTAACTATTATCTGAGTGTAACTATCATCTTAGTAACTATGTTAGTAAATATCATATGAGTGTAACTATCATCTGATTTACTATTATGTATGCAGAGTGTTTTTCTGGGAGGGAAAAGAAGTCGGAACGGAATTTCAAAATATGAAATAGAACAAGTGGTGTTTGGAATTGAAGTGGCAAATAATATGATAGATGCATTTGCGGCTCTGTTACATGGAAAAATGATTAACAAGGACGATGCAGATGCACTTAGAATTGAAATTATGCAGACTCACTCCTGGGTAAGATACTAATTAAAAAGAAAAAAATTATATTTTTGTAGAAAACCTTAGAAATAACTAATCATTGGTTTTGTTTGAAAAACATATCTCAACATAAGATCTTGAAGCAAAACCGATGCATCAGTTCCTATGTGAACCACTATATGAGAAGCTTGGTAAAGCGGACATCATTATGTTCCCGCTAATACATAAGAGGAACTTTCACCATACTCTTCTGGTGTTTGACAAGGAGTCCTGCAAATTTTTCCACTTCGATTCCATGAGACCTAGAAAAAAAAATTCCGGCCAAAGTTTTAACGATGCTAGCAAATTGGTATGTTAGTAATCGTCTGAGTAACTATCATCTTAGTAACTGTCTGTGTAACTATGTTAGTAACTATCTTAGTAACTATCATTTTTTGTAACTATCTGACTAACTATGTTATTAACAGGTTGAAATGATTGATATATAGATGAGATTTGTCCTTGATCAATCAGATGATATGCTGGATCAAGGTTGCCAATAGAAAATCGACACAAAAAAAGAGCTCCAGCACAGAATTGAAGATGGTAGAAGAGGCTCTTACAGAAGCTAAAATTCAAACCATAAGGTGGATCAAGAACAATTATAGGACCAAGATGCCTATCAATTCATTCTCTGGGAAATTACCTCAACAAAAAGATGATTCGTAAGTTCTAAACCCAGCTTCTTAGTAACTATCTGTAACTATGTTAGTAATTATTTAAGTAACTATCATGTTTGTAACTGTCTGTGGAACTATATTAGTAACTATCTGAGTAACTACCATTTTAGTAATTATCATATTTGTAACTATGTTTCTAACTGTCTGACTTTAAATAATCTATTTATTGTGACAAAACAGCGTGGGCTGTGGGATATATGTAATGTATTTTATGAGCGTTATCATGTCACAAGGCGATATAAGCAAGAAGTTTGGGAATGAAGAGGCTGACAGGTATAAAGCTCACATTCTAGAGAGGTTTGCGGAAAATCGGCATAGTTGGAGAGATTGTTAGAACATATAGTTTTTGGAACAGAATGTTGGGAAAATTTAGGAAGTTTCATGTATAGGAAACATGTCAAGTAGTTTGAACATATTTTTATTTGAACAGATTGATAATGATTTATTTCAAAAGATTGTTGTTTATGCTTTAGAGAAGTGATTCTGTGCATAGTACATATCAAGTTGATCCTTTATCTGCAGATAGATACTTTGATACATTGGAAAAATGTTTGATATTATCTTATAGTGAAAAATGGTTTGCAATTGAATAGGCTTCAGAGGAGATTCTGCTTCCAAAAGATATTATCATACTAACTATCTTACTAACTATCAAACTAATTATCAAACTAACCATCACACTAAATATCTTACTAACTATCATCTTAGTAACTATCTTTCTAACTATCAAACTAACTATCATCTTACTAACTATTTTTCTAACTATACTACTAACTATCAAACTAACTATAATCTTACTAACTATCTTACTAACTATCTTACGAACTATCTAATTACTAATCTATGTACATTTCAATATAACTTTCACATTTTTAGTAACTATCTTCGTAACTATCTAATTCACTAGCCAAGTAACTATCAAATTTTCAGTAAGTATCATAGTAGCTCTCTTAGTAACTAGCCCAGTAACTATCAAATCAACTGTTTTGTTTCTTCAAAAAGTTTTTGACGGTAACTAGCGTGGTAACTATCACATTTTCAGTAACTATCTTAGTAGCTATAAAATCAACTGTTCTTGTTTCTTCAAATCTCATAACTATCAAAAAAACAATTTCATCAGTAACTATCTTAGTAACTAGCCTAGTAACTATCAAAACAACTGTTCATGACGGTTGGTTTTTGCGTCTTTAAACTTGATAATTGACAGTTGATTGTCCCAATAGATGACACTTTCTTTTCCCTGCTCCGAATCCAATACATGACGGTTGGTTATCTGTGCTTCTCTTTAAATAACCCATCATTCTCGCATGAAGTCTAACACTAACTGCTCATATTCTCTGTAATTTTCTCTTCTCTCTGTGTCTACAGACTTATTTATGAGAACGTTAAAGATCACGAAAATGACTACTGGTGAATTATCTGCTAGCAAGCACTCTCGTCTCTCTTCCTCTTCTTCCTCCTCTTCATCATTTGATTCATCCGACTGTCCTCCTCGTCCTCTGCCTCACTCTTATAAGGATCTACCCATATTTCGTCCGGACATTCCTCTACCTCCAGTTGAGCCTCGCATTCCTCCCCCTCCTAAAATGGAAGGATACACTGGATCTATCCCTCCAGCAAAGTTTGAGGGGGAGTCATGGCGTCCTCCAATTCCTGTTGAACAAGACATGCACCATGGAATATTTTGGAGCGTATCTCGTGGGGTTGGAAAAAAACATGAGAGGATGGGCGAAAGATGTTCTGGATCAGTTGGACAATCTTACTAGGTAACAAGTTCTTCTTCAAGAACAAGTGATCTCTCTCCAAGCAATCATTATGAAAAATCAGAAGTAGATGTTTTTGTGTATCTGTAATCTGTTTATTTTTATGTTTTTCTTGAATCTTTTTTGTAATCTAATATGAATTAATGAATGATGTTAAGCTGAACTGGGTGTGGTTCTGATCGCTTTCTTTCTCATTTTTCAATCCAAAACATGTTAAAGTTTCAATCATTTTTCTTTTATTGTTCAAGAAGTTTCGGAAGGAAGAAGTTGATTGAAACAAATTGTTCTTACAGTGATAAAATGGTTTGTAATTGAATAGACTTCAGTGGAAATTCTGCTTGCAAAAAAATACTATCTTACTAACTATTAAACTAACTATCATATTAGTAACTATCTTACTGACTATTAAACTAACTATCATATTAGTAACTAACTTACTAACTATCATCTTAATAACTATCTTAGTAACTATCTTAGTAACTATCTAAGTAAATATGCAGAACAGAAAAGTTAGAATTTAAAATAGAAAGAAACTGAACCAAAAATGAAAAATGCAGACCACAATACAGCGTGCCGCTGCACCGCTCCACGGCAGCAGGAAATAAACATAAACAATTAAAAAAAAGTAAGCTTTCAATAATAGTAAAACCAAAAAACAATCAATGTACATTTAAATAGAAATTTCAATGTAAAACTTTCAAAAAAGTAGCTATCTTACTATGAAAAAAAAAATGGAGGACAAAAAAGTAAGAGCTGAAAATCGAAAACAACTGAAGCAAGAATGAAAAATGAAGGACACAATGCAGCGTGCCGCTGCATCGCACCACGACAACGTAAATATCAAAATAACATTTTGTGTAACTATCTTACTAATCATCTAAGTAACTATCATTTTATTAACTATCATCTTACTAATTATCTTACTAACTAGCTTAGTAAGTATCTAAGTAACTATCATCTGAGTAACTATCATCTTACTAACTATCTTATTAACTATCAATTTACTAACTATCTAAGTAACTATGAAAAAAAAAATGGAGGACAGAAAAGCAAGAGCTTAAAATTGAAAGCAAGAATGAAAAATGAACAATAATAAAAAATTAACCTTTCAATAATAGTAAAACCACAAAACAATCAATGTACATTCTAATATAACTTTCAATGTAACTTTCAAAACAAAGTAGCACAGCCTGAATAGCTATCTAAAGAACTTTATAATTTCTCTACAGCTTGTTTTGTTGAGACCAGCATATTTGTTACACCTGTTGCACTTGATAGTCCTTTTAACTTCATTTTTACTTCTATACCTCTGTAATTTTGGCCTTCCAGGTGGTCTCTTTGTTAAAGGTGGTTGCACCAACAATGCAGGTTGAGCTAGATCCACCGGCTTTGAAATAGTAGGAACTGGGTTGATTGAGAAAGAATATGTTTCCTGATATTTATCCACCTATAAAAAAGAAAAAGAAAAAAAGGACGTAATGTCAATTTCATGTAACCATACAAGTAACTTCACTAGTATCTGTCAATGTAACTATTTAATCTGAAGTAACTATCTAAGTAACTATCTGGATAACTGTCTAAGTAATGTTGGATTTAGGATAAGTTGTGTACCTTGAAAATTCGATTGACATATGAGTACACATCATAACCGTGTTTCTGAATCACGACAAGGGCATGCGAGTAAGGGAATCCGTGAACTTGCCATTCTCCACATGAACAGTAGAATTCTTCCAAGTTTACCATCACAGAATACTTTTGGCACTGAACTTCATAAATGTATGTATCAAATCTACTGACTAACCAGTGTCTTCCCAAATCCAAGTTGTCAACCAGCTTCTTTTCAAACTTTGGACACAGTTCAGTAACCCATCCAGCTGATTCTTCCTTCCAAGAAGCGATTAAAGCCATAGACTTAAGACGAATACATTCGTTTAATTCAATAATGGGAAGACTCTTCAACTCCTTCACCCAAATTATTTGTCATTTCCCCAAACCTTTCACCATTAAAAAAAACAAGAAGCCCATGTTTCCAAAGGAAGATCCTTCAAAAACATATCAACAACTTCACCACCTTCATTCTTCAACTTCTGGAAATTAATCTCAAAGTATTCACGACTGCGAGAATAAGCACACATCATAAACAACAATGGAATCATTTTGATCAGGTAAGAACCACATGCAAACTTGTTGCTCAGATTAGCCTGAAGATGCCTATAACAAAATCCATGTGGACTATTGGGAAAAACTGCACGATCTGCATTTAGAAGACCAATATTACAATCAAATATGAAAGTAATTTGCCTCGTAGAATATCTTGACAGCTCTTCAGACAACATCTTAAGAAAGAAGGTCCAGTTGCTCTCATTTTCAGAATCAACAATAGCATAAGCAACTGGATATAATCCTAAACAAAAGAAAACAAAAAATAATGTCAGTTTCATATAAATATAAAAGTAACAACACTAGTATCTATCAAAATAACTATTTGCTTTGGAAGTTCCTGTAACTATAAAACTATTTCTACTAGTATTTATCAAAGTAACTATTTGTCCTGCAAGAGAAAAAGAAAAACTCAAAGGTAATTATAATGTGTTTCAATTTCAAGGTAGTTTTGCTAGTAGCTGTTTTGGTAACTACATTAGTAACTATCTTAGTAACTATCATCTTAGTAACTATCGTAGTAACTATCATATGAGTAATAACATCATTTTTGTAACTATTTTAGTTACTATCTTAATAACTACAGCAGTATCTATCCAAAGTAACTGTTGGTCTGGAAGTCATGTAAATGAAATTGAAAAACAACAGCATTGAAGAAAGAAAAAAAAAACAGAAATGACAGTAATTAATAACAAAAATGAAGAAAGAGATGTACCACAATTTGCATCATTTGTCGAAGCAGCAAGAAGCATGTCTTTGTATTTATTCGTGATGAATGTAGCATCATTAAAGAGAATTGGTCTGCAAGACTGAAAACCATTCATCCAAGCAGAATACGTAATAAACATACGCTGGAACCTTCTTGTTTCAGATTCGTATTATACAGCTAGCCTAGAATATGGGTTGGATTCATATGTACGTTGGCAAAACCATGATAAATTATGGTAATATTCAGACTCAACACCAAGCACAGCTTCCCTCGCGAGCTCTTTGCCATACCAAGCAGTACGATAAGGGACATCTAAGTCGTAGTTTAGCTTTATGTCTTGCAGTATATCAATAGCTTTCTTATTGGGATCTTACGAACCTTGTCAAGCATCACCTCCCTTATAATGTTACTGCACATCATCTTACTCTTTTGAAGCCGGATGACACAACGACATTTATGTTCGTTCACCAGTTCATTAATCACAAATAAATCATTATACCTGAATAAAAGGTGCAAAAATCAATCAGCATATATACTTTTTCATAGTAACTATCAAAGTAACTACTAACTATCATAGTAACTATCAAATTAACTATCAAAGTAACTATTAAAGTAACTACTAACTATACAAGTAACTATCAAATTAACAACTAACTATTGAAGTAACTATCAAATAAACAACTCCTGTGAGTTCAAAACTGATAAATATAGGAGTAACTATCAAAGTAACTAGTAACTATCCAAGTAACTATCCATCTAACAGTTCCTGTGAGTTCAAAATAGAGAAATATAGAAGTAACTATACAAGTAACTAGCTAATGTAACTATACATGCATAAAGATGTCTTCACACACCAATTACAACCTTCAACATGCTTTTTCTTGCAGAAAACAACAACACGTTCTGGCTTATTTCTCTTAAAATGATACTCAAAACCAACCTCCACGGCATACATCTGCAACTTCAGCCTAAACTCTT
Organism: Potentilla sterilis; assembly: GCA_963682095.1. Lineage (NCBI taxonomy): Eukaryota > Viridiplantae > Streptophyta > Magnoliopsida > Rosales > Rosaceae > Potentilla > Potentilla sterilis. The sequence continues at coordinate 28,889,996 of OY821764.1, forward strand.
TCACCCCACCCTAAAAAATCTGACCCTTATAATTAATGAGAGACTTCCATCCTTTAGAAAGATACATTTTCGGATCCTCACGTCTATAACAAGCCAAAAATTCATTATCTTCAACCAAAACACTAGTCTCCTCGCTGAAATTATTACTAACTACACTTTCTGAAACAGAACAACTGGCATCCAAACAATGAACATCCACATCAACAAAATCGGATTTATACCGTCCAAAAACTCTAAACATCATACTCATATCAACCTCATTTTCAAGACGGTAAACGGTACGATCCGGATAAACATTATACTTGAGTTTGAAAACCAATCTATCCAACTCCGGAAAACGATTTTGTATCCGATGACAAAAATCAACAAAAGTACAATTATGACCAAAGGAAAGTGCTGCTCCTTCACCGGAATACACAAGCATAGCAGTATAGCAAATGTCAATTGCACCTACAGAGAAAATCATCCTAACATCAATGAGCATATCCATGTGGCTTTAGTAACTATACAGTATCTATCAAGTAACAATGAGTGTAACTATCAAATTTGACAAAAAAAAAAACAGTGCTACCCTCAGTAACTATCTATGTAACTATCAAAGTAACTATCCAAGTAACTATCAAAGTAACTGTCCAATTAACAATTCTTGTGAGTTCAAAACTGAGAAATATAGGAGTAACTATCAAAGTAACTAGTAACTATCTAAGTAACTATCCAATTAAAAATTCATGTGTGTTCAAAACTGAGAAATATAGGAGTAATTATCAAAGTAACTAGTAACTATCCAAGTAACTATCAAATTAACTATCCAATTAACAATTCCTGTGAGTTCAAAACTGAGAAATATAGGAGTAACTATCAAAGTAACTAGTAACTATCCAAATAACTATCAAAGTAACTAGTAACTATCCAAGTAACTATCAAAATAACTATCATGAGAAATATAGAAGTAACTATCTAAGTAACTATACAAGGAACTATCATGATAAAAAAATGCATGACACAATGCAGTACACAAGTAAGTAGATGAAGTAACTAGCAAAGTAACTATGAAAAATAAAAAAATGCAGGACAGAAAAGCAATGAATTAAAATCGAAAGGAACTAAATCAAGAATGAAAAATCGGGAGGTTGAATAGGCAATCACAAATTTTAACCATTCAAATAAAAAACAACTGAAGAACTATAACATCAAAAACAACACGAATTGATTCAAAGGTAAAGAGGAGATATGAACAACTGCAAAACCTTAAGATACCTTATTTCAATGAATCAAAACCAATACAGAAGAATTAAATTGAGGAATCGCAGATGCAAAGCTTCAGAGGCAAATCAGAATCGTAGAATTAAGAATTTAACTAAGCAATTGCAGATCAGCCGAAATGAGATAGAGACAGAGAGATCGTCGGAAGTGAGAGAGAGAGAGAGAGAGAGAGAGAGAGAGAGAGAGAGAGAGAGAGAGAGAGAGAGAGAGAGAAAACCAAGCCCAGAGAGAAAGCAGGAGGGATCAGAGAGAAAGCAGGAGGGAAAATAAAATTCAACAGAACGGGAAGTTTGTTAGAAAGTTTGTTAGAAAAGAAGGGTAAAATCGTCAATCTGAAAACGAAAAAACAGTCCCTTTTTTTTAATTAGTGAAATAGAAATGACCCATTTTGTTATAAAGATATTAAAATGATGTCTTTTTTTATAAAGTGGAAAACAATGGGCTTTTTTTCTTATTTTTAAAGTGAGATGATCCTTTATTCTAATAACTTGTTCTTTTTTTTAGGTTTTAGGTCTTACATGGAAAAAGTTTCACCCTCTTTGTATCTTAAGAGGCAAGTTAAACTCGAGTCAACTGGTTCCTAGAGTATATCAAGGGTACCAGATCTAGGCTTTCAGATATTAATTTCCTATGCTTATTCTATGGATCTAGATCAAGAGTTCTATAACCTTTTCATAAATATGTGACCAGTTTTCACCTAATCAGACACTTGATGACAAACTAAGATTACCGTAGGCATGGAAAATCAAAAATAACTAGTAAAACGAGGTAAAGCATGAACTTGATACGAAACAAAATCATAATAACATATGGTTGTAAATATGACTCATACAAGTAGTTTCTTCCTAGTTTCTAAGTTTGTCTTGAGATTTTTCTGCATAGATGACATCTTTGAACATGTTGAGCTCCACCTCTCCAAAAACCGGCAATCTTTTGCTATTGCTTTTGCGTGTGTCATCAAAGAATTCCTTGACTAGCCTTTTGTATTCCTTCTCGTCTTTCTTCAGTATAATGTGATCCATCGACGGATTCCATGTCGAAGCTAGAGTTGCGGTTGTCGGTTTCTTCTGCGCATCTGAAGACTGTATGTTTGGTGAAGGCTGCGTTCGTGCCACAAACTTGGTGTCGTTGATGTTCTTGGTTAACCTCCTCCTGCTCTTTTTCCCCCTTGTCATATCTGATGGAGATTGCTTGTTTTTTCTTTTTGAATAGGGTGATTGATTGTTTGCTTACCGTTTTATGGTATGTCGTTAGCTTCTTCGTGCTTATGCAGTTATGCGCATGCTGTAATGTGCTTTTCTTCTCTGGGTGTTAATTGTGCGTGTATATATAGAAGAAGACGCAAGATTATCCTAATCAAGGTTGGTTTTGGATTTGGAGTAGGAAAATATAGAAGAGACAAGATTAACCCATTCTGTGTTGGTTTTGAATTTGGAGCAAGTATTATTTATTTGGAAAGTAACTATAGCCCACTCTGAAAAGAATTTGAAACGGACAATTGACAATCAACTTAAAACGTGACAATTCTATCTCTTATAAGATTATGGAATTATAGTTGTAGTTTGGAGTAGCATACTTACGGATGCATGTATTGTAATTGTGCTTTATGATATCGCTATCGCTTTTATTTTATTTTAAAAGAAGAAACTAGCAAGCCACCATACTAATCTCCTAGTGCAACATACCAAACGCCGTTGAGGTCTTTCAAATTTGCTGGTCACAAACTGGTGGGAGTTGAGTCTTGAAAGTTAGACATGAAAATTCCATATTAAACAGCTCAATCAATCTTAACTACCACACCTAAACGGGTATAATTTCTCAGATTAATCAAATAATCCAGGAGTGTATTCAATTAAGAGTCTATATGATTGTTTTGTATTTTTAAAGTCTTTTAAAAGAATACTAAAAAGACAAAGAACAAACGTTTTTGGGCCAATTTACCCGGTAATTGAATTTGCACCCGGTTGAAACCTAACCCAACCCACCTTCATTCTCTGTTTTACTAAACTCGCTACTCCCTCAGTCTCAAAACTCTGAAATTCCCTAAACCCTTTTGGCGAGTGGAGCTCACGGATCGCCTCTGTATTCCAGGTATGCTACTCAAAATCCCCAATTCCCTAAACCCTAAAGCACGATTCACACACACGTCTGCTCTACTTCTTTGTCATGTTCAAGTCTTTAGGGTTCTAAGCTTTCTTGTGCATTCTGAATTGTTGAAATTTCCACTGATTATCAATCGTTTTAAGTATTAGGTTGTCGCCGAGAGCAATCCAAATATGTAATGGAGAATAATGAAATTGGGTTGCTTCGTTATTGGTTGATTTTTGATTCTATTATGATTATTGTTAATTGGTGTCGTTAAGTGATGATATAGAGCCGTGTGTTCGAAATTGAATTGCTTTGTTGGTTTAAATTGTGCAAAATTGTTGTTAAGGTCATACCCATGAATCCCAGATATTTTACTGTGGGAAGGGCTTATGATATTTTAAGTAACTCTGTTGTTTAATCGTTTGCTTGATAATGATTAAATAAAGTCGGAAGCGATTTTGGCAGTAAAACTAAAATCTGTGATAATGAGTGTGTTGTGAGTTGAAATCATGAGAAAGATGATCAATGATGCATCTTATTAGAGTGAAATTCAAAAAACTGCTCAGTTATAATGTTTCTACACTCTGAATATACAGAACTTTGCACTGTATCCGACTGATAATGAATACGGTTAATTGGTTTTCCTCATCAGATTTCCTGTAGTTTTAAAGCTCTGTTGACATTTCGTGCACCCTTCTGTCCATCCGTAACCCAATTTTCTTGAGGCTGTCCTTCCGTAACCCGATTTTCTTGATGCTGTCCTTCTGTAACCCGATATTCTTGATGTTTACAATATGGTTAATTCAATATGCCACAATGACTCTTGAAATCTATAAAGTACTGCATATCCTAACATTCAAGTGATGACTGAATGACTATCCAGGTTTGTTGTGTTCTGTCTCTTAAAGACTGCTGAAGAAGAGATTGACCTTGAATTGGTGATGGTGGATGCATGGTGGTCCCTGTTAGCTGCTATCCCTGCAGTGGTTGCAGGCCAAGCATATCGAGTCAAGAAAAGGCGCACTGAAGAGCAGAGATTAAAGAGTGCTAGGGGAAGGGAGAAGAGTTCTGATGAGATTTTTGTTTGTGAAAGGGTATGCACATCAAAGAGAATGCTCAAAAAGGTAGGTGCATTCTCAAAGGACCCTATTCCTGATACGTGTGTTACTGTATGTGGTGTCTCTGAGCTTGATGCATGCGCTGATGCATGTGCGCGCACTGTTTGCGTGAACCAACACCAAGTGCCCAACTGGAATGACATTTGCCTTAGGAGATGCCAGAGTGAATGTCTAAAACTCTCTTCCTCCAGTTCATCGTAGGACATTCTATTTTGATTTGAAAGAGAGGTGTGTATAACAACACGAGTTATCATAGTGCCAGCTACTCCCATTTCTGATATGTATGTTCTGATTGCGGATGTCATTGAATTGGTTATCAATATTAGCTTACAAGCATGAACTATATATTTGGTGCTGGATTTAAGGCTTCTTTGTTGCACAAACTAACTTGGTGTTGCTTTAGAAATTAGTCTTTTTGTTGAAAGGATCCCTTTGTCTATTTTGACCAAAAAAAAAAGAAAAAAAAGTCCTTTTCTGCCTTTTATTCATCCATCAAAAGCTTCTCATCAGTTATCATTGATTGCTTATTGATTAAGTAGCAAATTCATCTATTTCCAAGAGAAGTTACGATGTTACAATGAAAAGGCTCTTGAAGCGGAAGCCTTACTCACTAATTCAGCACTAAAATGATCAAAGCTCTGCGCTAGTCTCATCATTGGTAACAACTTCCTTCACCTTTTCTGCTGTCTTGTGCACAGCATCGGCGGCTGTTTTAGCTGATTCCTCTACTGTATGTTTGCTTGTTTCGAAACTCTTCTGCGCTGCGTCTTTCATCTTCTCGCCCACGCCTTCTTCAGTTTCGCCTTTTTTATCATCCCCCCTGAAACTGATTTAACGATTTAGAAGTCTGGCTTTGAAAAATCATCATAACTCAGCATAGTTTATCCTCATTTCAAAATCCAACCAAAAGTTGGGATGCCTAAGAATCAAAATGCCGAAGTTTTCAAGAACCCCTAGTTTCGAAAGAGGGAATAACCTCTATCGAATGTTCTCAAAGTTCCATTTTGTCTTCTTACACTGAGTACAGGATATCAAACCACAATTGTCATGTACTTTTGCGACATTGGTTTATGATAATATACTAAATCAATATTTCAACTTACTCTAAAGATGGAGGCATAAACTGCATTTGCATATCTGATATGGTGTTTCTCATCTTATCCCATGCAGCCTGATGAGACTTTTGCAGCATGGAAACTGTGTCTTGCAGCACCGACAGTGTCCTTGTAAAATAGGTTTCTTCTTCCTCATTCAGTTGTCCTTCTTCTGCAATTGTTTTCGGAATCTGAAGTGAGACGATGATGAACCAGAAGAGGAGAAGTGCAGTTCTTCTGCTAAATTTATCCATGCCACTAAAATTGGAGGTTTAAAATAGGAGCTCAAATGGGTCATATCAATATCAAATATCTGGGTTTTGTCTGAAATTTGAGCACTTTGTAGGCTTCTAGCTAGTTACATATGTATGGTAACGTGTGGTTTGCTTCTTGTATGTAGGATTCAGAATTTGAATGTGTCAATCATGGCTGAGATTAAATCGGCATAATGTTTTATGGTTTGCAATTTATATTGACCAGCAGTAACTAATCATGTGGATCTTTACCATGTTAATCTCATCTCAGTCGCACTTTCTGTTAAATCTCTTGCAATTTCAGATTAATAACTTTCTCCATAAATTAGTCGACGCGAAAACTGTTTTTTTAATTCATTTTATACACTTTTGCCAAAGTAGTTTTTGTATAGCGGTTTCTGCTGCCAGGGAGAATTGTATTTTGATGTCCTAAACAAGGACTTTTGGTAATGAAAAAGTTCGAGGACAGACGAAACTGTTGTCGGGGGAAGTCATCACCATCTTTTGATAATTCATCAGAAATCCACACTAATAAATTTTTGTTATTGTCAAATTGAACCGGTGAAACACATATGACATATGACATGACCAGCACGCTTTGGATTTTCTTGAATGATACGTAAAATTGTAAAATTCTCAAGTATAAATTCTATGAGAGTCGACATTTCTCATTGTAATTCTTTTATTTATAAATCGTAGAATCTCAGTCCCGCTACAAGCTGTCATACATTATTTGTTAAATTTTTTTTAATATGGGGCAAACTGTTGATCCGATTCAAATACGGGTTTTGGAAACGGGTAAAGGCCCAATCCAGCCCAATCAAAGGTCGGCGCTTCTCTCCCGAACTTGCTATAAAATCGTTTCCATCGCCAATAAAATCAGAAATTGAAATTCCTTTGGACCCCAAAAACGAGGGTTCCAATCTCTCTCTTCATCTAGGTTTCCGTCACCGTCAAACATGTCCGGCGAAGAGGAAGAGAACGCCGCCGAGCTCAAAATCGGAGACGGTAACCTTCCTCTCCTTTAATTTCCAGATAATCTAATTGTATAGATTTGGTCGATTGGGTGATTATTGAGAAAAGGTGTGGGCTTTTTGGGCAGAGTTTCTCAAGGCCAAGTGTTTGATGAACTGCGAAGTTTCTCTGATTCTTGAGCACAAGTTCGAGCAGCTTCAGCAGATGTCTGATGATCCCAGGAACCAAGTCTCTCAGTGAGTAATTGATAGCTTTTTGGGTTCAAATCGTAGTGAAAATTGGCAACTTTCTTAGTATTAATGGAGAAGATTGTTACTTTGTAACCCTAGAATATTTTTGAGTAGGGTTTTGATTGTTTTTGGTGTTTGTGTTACTTTTGGCAGAGTGTTTGAGAAGTCTCTGCAGTATGTGAAGCGATTTAGCCGATACAAGAATCCTGATGCTGTGAAGCAAGTGAGAGAGTATCCTTTCCGAGTTGGATGTTCATAGATATGCACATTCCTACATTCATGCATATGCACTTTTTTTTTTTAGCTTGTATGCTATATTTGAATGAAACAGCTTGGGCCGTCCGAGTTGTAATTGAGTTTTGTTGAAGCATGGTTATGGGGTTTCAGAAATTGGGCTTGCTTGTTTTTTCAGTCAAGCCTGCAACTCCTACTATAGAGGTTCAAATACTTTGTTCTGTGTTAAAATCCTTACATTTTGATGTGTGCTTAAGGTGTTCCCTGTTGTTTAGTGCAGGTATCTAGTTAATAACATAGAGGTTAGAATTGAAAGATTGAACACTTCAATTTTGAGTTGATTGATAGAGTTAATATGATGGTCGGCATTGTATCTGTTAAGTCACTTAAGTTGTTAATTGGGGAAACAACAATAGCACTAGTGATCAAGAGATGTTGATTTATGTTAATTACTTTCTTAAACCAAAATTTTGAACCACTGCTCTTCAAAATTTTGTGGTATCTGCTCTATCTGCTCTATCTGCTCTATCTGCTTCAGAAGTTGATCCTCAACTGAAATTCGAAATTCAGAATCCTCAGTAGATATCAGTTGACTGAGTTTGAGGTAATTACCCAATCACATACAATCAACTCTGAAATTTTCTGTTCATATCTAGCACAAGAATGTTATAAATGTCAGGTTGCTATCTGTTGTGCAGCTTTGTGTGCTTGGCAATCTCTGCCCTGAAACTGTTGAGGAGGCTATTGCTATGGTACCATCTATAAAGGTATGTCTTACTCCCATCACATGTTGTAAGTTTGTTATTTTCTTAGTGGGGGAACTTGGGATATATGTTAGTTGGCATACTTGTACATTCTTATGTTAGTAAATGATGTACGAATGGTGTATAGCTGCAATTGGTTAGAACATATGACTAGCGGTCATGTTGAAAAGAACAAACTGAAGAATTGATTGTTTTGGATAGTAAGGTGTCAAGTATTGTGGTTTCTTAAATTACAGAATGAATATCAATAATTTGGAAAAAATATGAAAAGAAAAAAGTGAATGGGGGAGGGAGGATACAATCAGATAAGACAGGTGAGATTCAAGTTGATTCTTAGCTTCAGTTCTCCTTCTAGAGGGAAGGAGACAGTTGGGCATTTCTTCTGGATTTTATGGTGAGCAGATTTAGTATCTATTAACAAACCATTCCTTATGCAGGCAAGAGGACGGGTGCATGATGATGAAGCAATTGATAAAATGTTGGGTGACCTGGCACTAATCAAGAAATTTGAGTAGAGGCTGATTTTCTGTTCTTTGTTTTATGGCAATATGTAGCTTCGGATATTTGGGTATTGCCTGTTGTAATCTGCCAGTGTAGCAAAACGTTTGAACACTACATTCGACCCTTTATGTGGATCTTACCTCACTTCGACTCTTTATGTGGATCTTACCTCACTAAACTTAAATATCACCACCAATTGTTTAACTTGTCCAGGCGGGGGTTTACTGGTACCTGATTTGTGAATTTTTACCCTCTGGCTTTATTCCGATTTTTCTCTAGAGAATGTGAATTATCATGGGAAGTCTCACCAAGTACAGAACTCATGTCCCTGTTTAACATTTTATTATTCGATAAATGAAACAACTAGGTGTTACATTCTCCTACATTAAGGGTAGGGCGTACTACCAACTTTAGTGATTTCGCTTCCACAGTTAAAGGAAGCGTAAGCATCCGTAGCTCAATACAATTGGGTTTATGAAATGCACCTATTAACACACCTGTAGAATTCAAACCATCATTTCCACCTATTCTCACCCTTGATGTTGCTCCTATGGTCCTATCCCAGATTGCAACCAAAGTTCAAATCTAATTATCTATCACAGGGATTGGTTCTCCTCCATCCATTCATCGATCAAATTCAAGCTTCAATTGTGTGCAATGAGAGGGGCTTATTTCATAAACGCTCTGATCTAAGTGCAGACTTCTGTGGTACTCTCAAAACAACCACAACCCTGACACTGCTCAACTTGCCTTCCAACAACTGTGGAGGGACTATGCTGTGACCCCTTACCCAGAAATTATAGATAAAACACCGACTTTAGATAAATTTACAAGACTGTAAACTTATTTCAGGAAACAACACATTCAATCTTTCTACAGGTATATCCTAAATTCTTTGAGCTTTATCACAACCAAAACTTATAGCCAATCAGCAAAGCTAAATGGCCTTTGTTCAGTTCTGTCAATGCTACAACAACCTCCTCATCAGTAGTGAAGAAGGCCGGCCCTTACTGACCTCTCATATGTATACAATTCCGGCGGCTGGAATGATTCACGCTCATAGGAAATGTACTCCGTCCTGTTTCCCAGAAAAAATACAGATTATGATAAATAGCTCTTTTCAGCTACCCAGGGAACGGATTGCTCTAGTTGTACAAGAATAGCTTCCTCTGTCACGAGCCAATTCCCGGTGTTGGAATTTTCTTGATCAAATTGTTGAGAACAGCTCTGAGAAAGGTAAGGTTTACACTGAATAAATGTCGAAGAAACAAGGATCACCCTACTACCTACTGAAGAGCATCTGAGCTTGGTATAACCAAATTCAAAAGATGATATTCAAAAAAAATTGGCACTGTAGACTTACGTGGGAACAAGTATACACAGTAAGTGTCATCCAGTTCCAGTTCTCCAGTGACTGTCTTTGGAAATCATCAACAGCTCCTTGTAGAAAATATAATAATGGAGGCATTAGCTGCATTTCGTAGTGCCTCGATCCACCACACAATGTACATCTCCCAGGGTCGCCTTCGGCTTGTGCAGCTAGGAGTGGGCTTCCACCATATGAATATCTGAAGTCAAGAACATATTATAAGAGCTAAGATAGGCAAAGGGGAATTGAAAAGCTGACATGAACACCACATGTGTTTAGACCAATTTCCAAAGACCTATGGAAGATAAATGTAACAAATGCTACACAAAAACTTTGATACTTTAACACAGCTCAGATAAAGATGAATAATAACAAATGTCTTCTCAAAAGATGAAACTAATACCTGAAACATTGTTCTGGGTTCGCATCCAACCGTTTCTTAAACTTAAGGTATGTCCTATCAGCCGTTAATGCTTTATCATATTCATAACCTTCCTCTGCCCATGTTTCACTCTGTGCATGATCATCCTCATCATTTGAGTTATTATTAATGGAAAGTGATGAGTAGTTTGAACACATAGAAGTAAGGTCCTTTGAAGATGGCTCTTCTTGAGAGTATAAATAAAAACAAGGCAGCACTGCAACAAGCACGTAAACAAGTCAAAGCTCCAAAGATAAACATATACTAAAAATAATCAGTTGCTCCACACAAATACCAAGTGTGAAGTGTATAAATAAATCTTTGCTGAACAGTCACGAATATTCAAACTAACAAGACTTTTTAACTCGATAAAGAAAATCTAAGTTTTATTACTATTGCCTTTTCTTTAAACTCAAAACGAAGAACTAAAGCCAATCAACATATCCTTTTCATTTACTTAAATTTCATAGTGCCACATCCTAATGTTTGTACCAAGTTTGGTTTCTTTACTACTTTCTTCTATTTGTTCCAATTAGTGAATATTATGTTCAACTGCCAAGAAGAACTTGAACTCAAAGAAACTAGGAACTGGCAGCTTTTGGCACAGAGATAACACTGCCACAGTAACAGAACAGTACATGGAACAAAGAAGCTGTGGGATATTAGTTGCGAGGCTAAAGGAACTATAAGAGCTGAAACCCAGTACAGGGAACATAAGATGAGACTTATACTTCTAGAATGCATTCATACCAGGTGTATTTGCGTCTACCACTTTTTCTGACTGACTTGAAGGTGATGATTTTGCAACAGGCTCACTATGTTCATTCACATGTGTTTTTTTGGTATGAGAAGCTTCTTTTTTGGTATGAGAAGCAAAGCTTGCAGCATCATTAAGTGCTTTACCCAACTCTGCCAAATCAATATCTCCATCTTCATCATCCAAATCCTCCCACCAGCTTTTGTTTGAAACTGATACAGATGGTGAAGTCACAGCTACCATGTCCTGAGAATTGGTATTTGATTGCTCCACATCGTCTGGTTTTTGAAGACGAAGAGCTCGCCAGCTGCATGTCATGATCACAAGTGTAAAGTTAAAAAACATTTGAACCAGCTTTACCACTAAATATCAGTTTCGCAACATTGAAGAGATTCTTGAAAAAGACCTAAGAGGAGTGCTCCCACACTTTGCCATAAGACAACCAAACACAAAAAGAACACGCTCTTCAACTTGTAAGTCATTACTTGAAACTGGAGCATAAACCTAAGATGAAAAACATAACAAGTAGCTGTTCATTTCAAATGAGTTCTTCACAGGAAATAATAAATTTATCAGTTCATAGAAGAAAAACCTGTGCAACAAGACAAAGTTTACTTCCACAAGCACCACACTCAAGCAGATGTGGTGGCACAGATTCCTTAGGAATGGGCCAATCCTGTTGCAAGGAATTAAAATAGGGCTCAGAAACTCAAAATCAGCAAATCCTCTAACATAACCTGACATAGAGATAAGCTGCAATTGCTCACAGGTAATCCACCGATTTTCGTTGTATAATGATCAGCTGATTCACGAAAATCTTCAGCCCATGGTCCTGGCATGCCTAATAAAATTTTCGCCATCACTCAAGCTACTAGGACAACAGCGCCAATAAGCCTAGTTCAGAAACTAATCTCAACCAGCAAATAATTACTTCAGATAACAACAAAATTAACAATCAACTTTGCAGATTGCAGTAATCACTCATGATAAATCAAAACCATTTCAACTTGGGTTGCAGAATTTAGACATTGTTTTTTTCTTGGAAGCAAAGCACAATTAAAGCATCATTAACTCTTCATGGCCTCAACTTCTACTTCCAATTCTCACAAAACACATGAAAACACATCTCTGCATCACTCTTCCCACACTCCCACAACTAAACCAAAGGACAAGTCTTTTTTTTTAAGTTCCTTACCACCTAAATAACAAAAGGGTACACATCTCTTACTTACTGCAGCAACTCTTAACTCCAATTATCACAAATGGGTTTCAATGTAAAACTCAAAACCGGCCCTTTTCAGTTCTCATGAATTCAAAAACCAGAAAATCACTGCAATTAGAAACTGGGTTCAATCAACAACTATACATGGCACAATAACAATCAAAGGTAAACCCAAGAATTACTCTTTAATAAACACAAAAAGTATAATTACTGGGATATAAAAAATTCGAGAAGAAAAAACCGAGCTTACCAACTGAGCTGAACACCTGTCTTAACTTCTAAGACAGCACTTGCAAAATCTTTGCCTCCAGTCTTTTCCCAGGGATGAACAAAATCCTTTACTAACAAGAGCTGGGGCAAAATAGTCATTTCAAAACAACGACGTGGCAGTCGAGCCAGCTCACTGAGTCAATCAACGAGTCACTCACCCCTCCCGCCAAAACCAGATAAAGTTCCCGCCCAGATTTCATTTTATCAAATCGAAGCCTCCACAAAACCTAGAGAGAGAAACTCTGAAACCCTCAGATCCAGAAGAGAGAGAAAGAGAGAGAGAGAGAAGCTATGGCCGACGACGAGCAACCGATCGCGACCGGGAGGCGGCGGAGCCGAGGAGCCGAGGCGTCGGCCCGGTCCAGCGCCCTGGAGCGTCTCCGGGCTCTCCGGCAGGGAGGCCGCCGCTCGGAAAACTCCGACGACCGGTTCCAGATCAAGATGGAGAAGCCGATCTACGACGTGGTCGACGAGGACGAGTACGAATCCATGACCGCCAAGCGCCGCCAGGAGTTCGGCGATTTCATCGAGGACGACGACGGCCTAGGGTACCGCGACGACGGCGAGGAGGAGGACTGGACCCGCCGCGGCCTGCCTACGTCGTCGGATGAATCGGACGGCGGCGGTGATGCGAGGCCGAAGAGGAAGAAGGTGGAGAAGAAGGAGAAGGAGCCGAAACCGACAAAGGCCAACGCGTCGCTCACGGCGGCGGCGGCGATGATGGGGAAGCAGAGGCTTTCGTCGATGCTTACGTCATCGGCGTTTAGTAAAAGGAGGGAGGGTGACAAGGGCAAAGGATTGTCTTGTGATAGCATTGTGGATGAGGTGATTGCCGAGTTTGCGCCGGACGAGGCGGATAGGGAGAAGCGGCGGAGGGCGCAGTCGGCGAAGAGTTTCGCTCCGATTAGGGGTGTTAAGAGTGAGAGAGTGAGTAATGGTGGTTTTGATTTATCGAGGAGGCTTGAATTGGATCCAATTGTTGGAAATGGGAGTGGTTTTGTGCATAGTAAGGAAATGGATAAAGATAAGGAGGTGGATATCGGAAATTGTCAGCCGCAAATTGAGCAATTGGATGATTTTCTCGAGAATAGCGAGGTGCCTGAGGAGAAGAAGGTTGAGGATTCTGCTGCCGTGCAGGCGGAGGAGGCTGTGGTGAAGAAGGAAGATGTTTTCACATTGAATGCGAAGATTAAGGAAGCGGCGGATCCGGCATTAAGTGCTATGGCAGGATGGAAGGCCGCGATGACTAGTGGGGCCGGGGTTACTAGTGGCGGCGGCAATGTGGAGGTTAAAAGTGACTCGATTAGTGAAGGGAGTTCGGATTTTGATCTGGAGTCAGATGGGTCACTGCCCTTTTACATGCTTGATGCTCATGAAGAGTTCTATGGGCCTAATATGGGCACTGTTTATCTATTTGGGAAGGTAAACATGAATGAGTTTGATGTCTTGAAGAGTTATTATTGTATAAGCTTAATCATGTCAGCCTATTTCATAGTTGATCATTGTTGTGATGTAGGTTAGAGTAGGAAGTTCATATCAGAGTTGTTGTGCGGTTGTAAAGAGCATGCAAAGATGTGTCTATGCAATTCCGAATAGTCCCTTACTTCAAGTTGACGAAATGATGAAGCTTGACAAGGATCTTGAAGAGTCAAGGATTTCACCCACATATGTTCAAAAGAAGCTGCATGTAGGCGTTTCTCTTCTGTATAAGCATGACTATACATAAAGTTTTTGTTTGGCGTTGTCTTTGTTTTCTTTTGCTACTGTTGATACTACTTTCTACATCATCAGGAAGCGGCTTCAGAATTAAAGAATGAAATAGCCAAGAAGTTATTGGATCTCAATGTATCAGCTTTTAGCATGGCTCCTGTCAAGGTTTGCATACTCAATAATTCTGACATTTTCCAATCATGCATTGATTCAGATACGAGAAAGTAAACTTTGTTCAAGGTTCATAGTACTATTATGTTTTTTCTTCAACTGTTACTCAAATTCTGTTATGTGAACCAGAGGAACTATGCTTTTGAGCGATCTGACATACCTACTGGGGAAAATTATGTCCTGAAGATCAATTATCCATTCCGGGTATGTCACTTAACTAATATGAAATCAGTAGAACTATTCGGTAGCAATAAAGTGATCTTCAAATTGCAAATCAAATGTATTACAGTTTCTTACTCATAGATATTCACAAAGGTTGTTGCTCTTATGAATATTATTTGCACTGTTGCAGGATCCCCCTCTTTCAGCCGATCTAAAAGGAGACACTTTTTCTGCTCTTCTGGGAACTCATAGCAGGTGTAAAGAGATAGAGTTGCTCTTCCTTTTTTATATCTGATATATGACTCTTAGATTCTTCCTTTTGTGTTCATGTTTTTATTCCTGGCTTGATTATCCACCTGGAGATCGATACTAATTTGAAGAATAGTTATCTCACTATAAACTGTTGTTTAAAATAATAACAAAAACTTATCACATTGCATCATGCAGCGCGTTGGAACTTTTCCTTGTTAAACGGAAGATAAAAGGACCTTCATGGCTATCAGTTTCAAATTTTTCTGTCTGCCCAGCTCCACAACGGGTTTGATCTTTAATTCTCAGTATACATTATCGTCTTAGTCATTCTGTTCTGTGAAAATCCATATTTGCCTTCTTTCTGGTTCCTTTGTTAAGATTTTGTCTTTTTACTGTACAGGTAAGCTGGTGCAAATTTGAGGTGATCATTAATGCTCCAAAAGATATAAAAGTCTCAGCTTCCACAAAGAAAACTGAAGATTTCCCTCTAGTGATTGTTTCTGCAGTAAGTTTGAAAACTATCATTAATGAGAAGCAGAATGTCAATGAAATTGTCTCTGCATCTGTTGTCTGCTGTAACAAGGCCAAGGTTAGACCTAAAAAACTTTACACTGCCTTTTGGTTTGGTGAATTATTAAGTCGTCTTGGAGTGCACAACTATATGTGCTCGCTGTCCATAATGTGTCATCTCATAAATTCTTATGCGTTCATTGCTTCTAAATATATATATATATATATATATATATATATATATATATATATATAGAGAATTTTTTTCAGGCGCGGACGTCCGCACCGTGCGGATGCGGCGTTTCCGGCCACCGGCGAGGTGGCGATGGCGTATCCGGCGAGTGGGCTTTGCTCGGCCCGGCCCGGCGACCCTTTCTGTGCCGGTCGGCAGCCGGCCGGTGATGGACCTCGGGCCGGCACAGAAAGGGTCGCCGGGCCGGGCCGAGCAAAGCCCACTCGCCGGATACGCCCTCGCCGGTCGCCGGAAACGCCGCATCCGCACCATGAACAGTGCGTGCGGACGTCCGCACCTGAGAAGCACTGTATATATATATATATATATATATATATAAATCCTAATACAGTGCTGTTTGGTTTTTTAGATTGACACTCCCGTGAGAGACTCAGAATGGAAGAGTCCTGGTATGCTGAGCCACTTTACTGTTGTCCGTAAGCTTGATGGAGGCATATTTCCCATGGGGTTTACTAAACTGGCTGGAGATAAGAATTGTAAAGCTGGATCAAATGTCTTGAGCATTGAGGGCAGGTGGGATTTACTTGCTTATCTTGTTATCATTAAACCATTTCCATATCACTCTTGAAAATAAATAATTATCCTACTATACTAAACTGTCTTTTTGGTCCTGCAATTAAGTATATTTGAACTTTGTTTGCAGTGAAAGGGCTTTGCTAAACCGTTTGTTCATTGAATTATACAAGTTGGATAGTGATGTTCTCGTTGGACATAATATATCTGGATTTGATTTGGACGTTCTTCTCCACAGAGCTCAGGTGGGAACACTTGTGGCTGTATTTTATGTGCTTATCATGTTTTGTTTTTCTTTAATGTTTTTTTTTTCTTTACTGATTTATAAGGAGATTGTTGAAAACATTGCTTAATCGTTTATGATTTATTGGATACTTTGCTGCAATACCATTAGAACCTGGAGTCATAGTATATACTGCTGGCGGCTGGAAGCAGCTCCTGCCTAGCTGTATGACCCTTTCGTAAATTGTTTTAAAGAAGCTGGAGAAATTCTTAAATGCAACAATTTATGGCCAGCCTTCCAC
Organism: Potentilla sterilis; assembly: GCA_963682095.1. Taxonomy (NCBI): domain Eukaryota; kingdom Viridiplantae; phylum Streptophyta; class Magnoliopsida; order Rosales; family Rosaceae; genus Potentilla; species Potentilla sterilis. The sequence continues at coordinate 28,906,651 of OY821764.1, forward strand.
TCTTTTAAATGCCCATTTCTCGTATTATGTTATTTTGATTATGGTGCTCGTCCAGTCTTAATAACAAATATAAGTTCTGCGGTTTTGTTGATCAAATGGTGCTCGTCCAGTTACCTGCCATTATTTGCCCATTCCAATATCATTGTGACCCTGGTCTTTAATTAACTGATATACGATTAAATATTTTGTCTTTGTTCTACTTTGTATGCAGACAATGAGCTGCCATTTCCCATAGAGATATAAGATGTTTAAGTTTTGCAGGTTTGCAGAGTGCCAAGCAGCATGTGGTCCAAAATAGGCCGCCTCAAGCGTTCTGTGATGCCTAAGCTTGCAAAAGGAAGCACCATTTTTGGCTCTGGAGCAAGTCCAGGGATCATGTCCTGCATTGCTGGTAGGCTGTTGTGTGATACATACTTGTGTTCGCGTGACTTATTAAAGGAGGTAGGGTACCTGTGTAGGACGTTTACAGATAAAGATGAATATGTGTATATATATATTTTTTTCATTTCACAAAAAAAAAAAAAAGTTATATGTAGGTTCTCAGATATATGTTGTTGCTTTTCCAGGTTAGCTATTCTTTGACACAACTTGCACAGACTCAGCTGGGACAAAACCGGAAGGAGATCACACCACATGATATTCCTAGAATGTTCCAAAAATCTGAGTTTCTCATGGAACTTGTACGTTCTCATGCTTGCTTTAATTAATTTTTAGGGTTTCATGAGCAGTAAGAAAATCATCACTGAATATTTACTTTTGGAAATCGATTAGTGTTATTATAGTTTTGTTGTGCATGGGTGGTGGTTTAATTTAAGCAACTGAGCACATCAATAGATGGTATAGAAAATTGGTTGGAGGCCCATTAAAGCATTGGTAGGTCAGTTTTTAGTTGTTTGATTGACTGAGTATTCATATTATGGAAATCTCTAATCATTTTTGACTGGTTCTAGTGAGAAATGTTATGATGGACCATCAAGTTTACCAGCTGTGTCAGCTCTCTCTCTCCAACCCCACCCCCCCCCCCCCCAAAAAAAAAATACTTGTATAATTATTCAGAAGCCCTGTAGTTCTGTCTTCACTTTGAGGTTTCAAAAATCAATTCTGACTTAGTGCCATGACTTTTTTAGAATGTAGCTGAAATTGTAACCAACTCAATCACTCTAATAGAAATTTATTTTGTGTTTGCATATTTGTTGTCCTTATAGTGTCTTTTTATATGTTCAGATTGAATATGGCGAGGCAGATGCATGGTTGTCTATGGGACTCATGTTTCATTTGAGTGTTCTTCCTCTCACACGTCAGCTGACCAATATAAGTGGTAATCTGTGGGGGAAAACTCTCCAAGTGAGTCCAAGATGCTGTTCTATTCCATTGAGTATCGTCACACAGTAATATATAGAAGGCCTAAAAGTTATAGTGGTCTAATGCAATCTTTTCCTCTTCTTTATTTCAGGGTGCAAGGGCACAAAGAGTGGAATACCTCTTACTTCATGCTTTTCATGCAAACAAGTATATTCTTCCGGACAAGATTCCTCATATGAAGGATACTAAATTGACAAAACGGAAAACAAATAAGGGTGTTGAGGAAAAAGCTGCTGATGAGTTGGATGTAAATGATGTCAATGTTGATGCACAGAGTGGTCATGGGAAAGCCAAGAAAGGTCCTGCTTATGCTGGTGGATTGGTTTTGGAGCCAAAAAGAGGTTTATATGACAAATATATATTACTGCTGGACTTCAATAGTCTTTACCCATCTATTATTCAGGTTGGATACATTTCACTTCTGTTATCATTATTACGACCTTACCTCTTTGTGACATAAGAGCTTTTTAAATTTTCATCAGTTACTAATTATTTAATTTTACAGGAATACAATATATGCTTCACAACTGTTGAAAGAAATTCAGAAGAATTGGTTTCTCATTTACCTACTAGTCAAAGACCTGGACTTTTACCTGCGGTATATATCATCCTCAGATGTAATCAATTCTAGTTTGTTTGTTTGGATCTCAGCTCAAACATCTGGAGCTGTATGCCTCATGTTTGTTTCCATTTCCTGTTGAAAGTAGTTGCATGTGTATATAACGATCTTTTTTACTACTTTCTAGCTGCTAAAAAATTTAGTCGAAAGGAGGAGAAATGTAAAGTCATTGATGAAGAAGGCATCTGGTCTCAAGTTCCAGCAATATGACATTCAACAGCAAGCTCTGAAGCTGACTGCAAACAGGTTAGTGTTTGTTCTTTTGGGCCTCTTAATGTCCTTTTCCATTGATTAACTACTTGTTTTCTTTCTCTTCCAACAATAGCTAAAATGATTACATCCTTTCCCATTGATGTATATGGCTGGTATTGTAGTATGTACGGATGCTTGGGATTTTCAAACTCAAGATTTTATGCAAAGCCACTGGCTGAGCTTATAACACTACGGGTAAGAAAGAAAAGTTTGCCTTAGCTTTAAAAGACATTGCATCTGGATCTCAATACCGATTTATTCAGTACTGATGAAGTTTCATAACTTTTATGCAGGGCAGGGAGATCCTACAAAGTACTGTGGATCTTGTTCAGAACAATTTGAACTTAGAGGTTGTTTCTTGTGTACCATACTATAAGCAGTGTATATTATCTTAAAAGTCTGTATCTACTTTATTCAATGGGCTGGTTAATATTTAGCTTTTGAAGGATGTGCATTTGTTTTATTTCATCTGACAGGTAATTTATGGTGATACCGATTCTATAATGATTTATAGTGGGCTGGATGATAGTGCAAAAGCAAAAGCAATTGCTGTGAAAGTAATTCAAGAGGTAAGTTTATTAGCAGATTGGAGTATTTTCTAAATACATTGTAGTCCTTAAAACTTTAAATATAAGAAATTAATTTGTATGAGGATTTCAATTCATAAGAATTATTTTCAATCAGAATTAATGGCATGCAATGAGTTACGATGGGATTTTTCATTCTCCATTACTCCCTTCGAGAAGTCTATTCCTAAAAATGCTTGGCAGCTGAGTCTGCTTGAAATCTATCCTTGTGCTTGATGTCTTGGCAAAAGATAACTAATAATTATGATAACTAACTAAATGCATGATTTTTTTTTATTACCAGTTGAAGTAGATGCTTTTTCTCCAGTTATTATACACATCTGCCTGATCAAGACTGCCTTATCTACAGTATGATGTGTGATTTTGTATCTCTTTGCATCTAGGTCAACAAGAAGTATAGATGTTTAGAAATTGATCTTGACGGCTTGTACAAGAGAATGCTGCTTCTAAAAAAGAAGAAGTATGCAGCTGTGAAGGAGCTAACGAAGGACGGCAAAAAATATGAGGTAAAGAAAATTCCAAACTTCTGGTTTTTGGTAACGCTTTCTTCGGGGATACGCATAAAATATTCTATTGCAGGTTATTGAGTGTAAGGGTCTTGATATGGTACGTCGTGACTGGAGCTTACTTTCAAAGGAACTGGGAGATTTCTGCCTAAGTCAAATTTTATCAGGAGGGTATGTTGTGCCATGACTATTTTTTCTTCTTTTTTGTTTTGTTTATGTCATCCATCTGATTTGGTGCGTAAGCTAATAGTCCGCCTCATTTGTTGCTCTTATGATCATAGGTCATCTGAGGATGTTGTTGAATCAATTCATAACTCTCTTACAAAGGTGATTCCATGGATCCTTTCATCTCAATCATTTTTTTTTTTCCTTTAAGTTCTTATTATGACATCATCAATATGAAATACTGTTCAAATAAATTTGAAGCATTCTTTTGAAATATGTAAATGTTGAACAGGTGCAAGAGGACATGAGAAAAGGACAAGTTGCCCTCGAGAAATATATCATCACCAAGACATTAACTAAACCACCAGAAGCCTACCCAGATGGCAAAAACCAGCCGCATGTTCAAGTGAGTTCAGGAAGAATATGTCCAGTAGTCACTGATACGGTTCTATCTAGCTGATTTCTGTTTTCAATTATCTGATTTTTTCCATACTTCTGGAAACATGTAGGTGGCGCAAAGATTGAGGCAAAGTGGTTACTCTACTGGTTGCTCTGTTGGTGATACAGTCCCTTATATTATTTGCTGTGAGCAGGTTTGTGATGCAGTAGTATGCTTTTGTGGAATGAGAATTTACCAAACCCCATTTTTATGAGATTTGACTGGTGATGTTCATCATGCGTTGCCTCACTATCTCCTTTTTTTGGATAGGGCGTGAATTCAGATAGTTCTACCGGGATTGCTCAGCGTGCTAGACATCCTGATGAACTAAAACAAGAAGATGGAAAATGGATGATTGACATTGATTACTACTTGTCTCAACAGGTTTTTCTTATTCATTGGCCCGTATTTCAAAACGTCATGAACCATGATCATTTGTATAGTACATTCTGTGTTTTGTCTGATGTCTTGATTTTTCTATGCAGATTCATCCCGTGGTATCACGACTTTGTGCTTCCATTCAGGGTACCAGCCCCCAACGCTTGGCAGATTGTTTAGGGATTGACTCATCCAAGGTAAAATAATCTCCTGCAGACAGTGCTGAAAGTGATTGGCAAGAATTTCACTCTAATGTATTTGTTTAATTGGAAAATTACAGTTCAAAAATAATTCAAGTGAAGCTGTCAGAAATGATTCTTCCAACTTGTTCTTTTCCACTGACGATGAAGACAGGTAACTTTATTGGTGTTTAATGGCAATGATTCCCAGCCATCGGCTGAGTTTGTTTTGTTCTTTTCTGGGCCTTTTGACCCCCATCTATCCAAAAATTATAGTTTCGTATTAAAAAATCTTGTTACTTTCCCCTAACACATATAATGTGCTTTTTGTTTGAAAATCTAGCTTCTTTCAAACTTTTTAATACACTTTCTGCAATCTTTCATCATATTGTACAGTGATTCTTAAACTTCAAGTTCCAAATCTGAATGAAATAGACAATATTTCTCTGAGAAAATAATAGATTTATTCAACTGATGATTGCAGATATCGGGGTTGCAAGTCTTTGATCCTAGCATGTCCTAGCTGCTCTGGTACTTTTGATTGTCCAGCCATCTTTAACTCCATTGCAAAATCAATCAATGAAAAGCCAACAAGGCCACAAGGAGAGGAATCTTCCAGCGATTTTTGGTGCAGATTGCGCTGTCCAAAATGTCCGGAGGAAGGTGATGCGGGCAGACTGTCTCCTGCCATGATAGCCAATCAGGTAGCTTTTTACTCATCTGTTTGTTCAGTTACTATTCACTGAAACAAGTTTTAACCCTAGACCTTAGATCTCTTAAAAAGTTTATGGTTTTAATTATCAAATATCACATTTTCAATTATCATCGCATCTTCTGAGAACTAGCATTTCTACTAATCTTTCAGGTCAAAAGGCAAGCAGAGGGTTTTGTTTCAATGTACTACAGGGGCATCATGACGGTAATCTACCTCTTGTAGCTTTCTTTGGACACACGATTAGTGGGAGTTTTGAAATTATGGCTACATTATATCACAATGTTAACTCATCTTGCAGTGTGATGATGAAACTTGCAAATACACCACACGAAGTCTCAACCTCCGGCTTGTTGGTGACTCTGAGAGAGGAACAGTCTGTCCGAACTATCCTCACTGCAACGGGCGTCTTGTAAGAAAGGTGTGCATAACTAACCTGTCACCAAAAAAGAAAAAACAGTATTTTTCTCTTTTTTGTTTCACTGAACTAACTATCTTGGTTATGAATGTACCTTGTACTAGTACACGGAAGCTGATCTGTACAAACAGCTCTCATTTTTCTGTCACGTCTTGGATACAGTACGCTGCATAGAAAAGGTAAACTTATTACTTGCTTGCTTCTGAAGCTATCTCTCTTATGTGCTTGTGTCTTGTGCATTCGATGATTTACTTATCTTTCCGCTGCAACTGGATTGGCAGATGGAACCTAAGACCAGACTGCCGGTAGAGTTAGAGTTGGCCAAAATTCGCCCAATTGTGACTTTGGCTGCTTCAACAGTTGAAAGGATTCGAGACCGCTGTGCATATGGGTGGATACAGCTGCAAGATCTTTTTGTTACAGTTTAAACTGACAAGCTGAGTAGATCTCAGCATCAGCAGGTTGAAATTATTTTAGTTCTGTATATATTGAACACAGATGTATCTATCAGCATAACAACTTTTCAACTATATTAGCCAGTAAAGTTAGTATAGCAGTCTCTCATTACTTATATTGAATTCAATAAGCTTTCTCCTCAATCCTCTATAATCTTATGGCATGATTGATTGACCTCGATCATCACAACCATTCAAATTGTGACATTGCAACTTAATTGGTTAGGGTATTTCTGTGATAATGGATTTCTGTCATAATAAGTCCGCATTTTTAGAGTTTCGTGTCAGCAGCAGATCAAAGCAAAGAAAGAAAAGAAATCTCAGGAGGCCTCTAGTGCTTCTTCAAAATGACATTAACAAATACCTTGAGCACATTTAATCGCGTAACAACTGCACGATTCATTAACGTAGAGAGTAAATATAAAAAAATAAGCGAGAGATTGTGACTAAAACACAATAGATATATTATGGTTTGAACCCCAGGATAAAACAGTACGCAGTACAAGCACATACTGGGACATGCCAATTTCCAGTTAATGGTGGAATCAGATTCTATAGGACCACCATCCATCCAGTTTTCTCTTTTCCTTTTCTCGACTTGAATTGAGCCCTGGTCCATTGTCTTCCTCCAAGTGAAAACACAACGATCAAACTTATGTAAAGATTATATATTAAGAAGGCAGATATAATGGAGCACAACTACACAAACAAATAGCACAGATTTCCTTATTGTTTTTGCTTTTGACCATTATGGAAATTCGTCTCGAATTTTAATAGAATCACCACTTTTTCCCTTATCTGCATCACTTTGTTGTCTCTCATCTTCATCTATATCTTCAGTGACATTATATATACAATGGAAAAATTCACAAACCAACAGACTACTTACCAACACCAAGATCAACATTATTCCCAGTATATATTCTAGGCTTCTAGCCAAACATCCCTATTCTGCATATAATAGTTGAAACATGTAAGTAATAAGGGAGAGAAGCAATTATGGGATCTCGATTTACAAATTAAGGTGCTGTTTGGGCCACAATTGGAATTCACTCCAATTGGGCTTTTACCCTGAGGCCCAGAGGGGTTTAGGTTTTAATCGAACCCGATATTCATGTTTTCCCGCCTCATTCAGGAAAGATTATTTGGAGAGGAATATGGATTTATTACCTAATCAGTTCGGGGTTATTTTATAGTAATCCAACTATACAATATACGAATTTCCTTAAGAGATAATGAGGTGTAAATACTAATTGGGATAATTAGGGATTGTTTCGGTAGCAATCCATCCAAAAATGATATCTTCGCCGAATCAGTGATTGATCGGCAGTGGACTCGGTTTGGCTGATCTCGACTTTAATGAGTGTTGATCTGGACAGTATTTGACGGAGATGAAGTTGCCTAAACAAAGAGGAAGTCTGATCTCGATTGATTCTTAATTAATTAGATTGGAAGCAGAATAAGGAAGGACAGTCCTAATGAAACTCGGAATCCGCCAGGCTGGATCTCACAGCCCTAGGGTTTCAAGAGCAATATAAATATAACTCTTCCAGCAACTAGGAAGAGGTTCTCAACCAAACACAAACAACCACAAGTTCTAGCGCACCGCTAACTTGCCAAAGCCTCTCCGGAGCAACTCACGCAATTCGCCCCCACCTACGATCGATCTCATCTCGTACTCGTGCCGAGCGGTTGCTGAGCCTATCGAGTCAGTCCGCTACTCAGGTAGCAATCGAGTCTGTCCGCTACTCCGGTAGCAATCGAGTCAGTCCGCTACTCCGGTAGCACACCCGTGGTCTTGGTATTAGCTCTGCTTTGCTTCTCCGGATCAGAGTAAGATCCTCAATCCTTAGGGGGTTGGGAAGAAAATCCTGTTAGAGAGTTCTATTCAGGTCTTGTTCGAGTCCTGTATGCCGGCTTAGTCAGCGCCCGCGTAACAGTCGCTTGACCAGGAAGTCAGAGTCAATTGGGAGCAGACGAGAAGACTCGCCAGGGGTCGCTCGCAATCGAGTTGCACCACTCCGAAGGTGCTGGCACGCCTAAAGCACACAGAAGACACGCGAGGAGTACGCCTCCTCCGCCCCGAGTGCTGACTGTTCGCCGGGTGCTGAATCCGCCACGAACAGGTGCACTATTAGATAAAATTGTTCACCTAGCTCTCTGGCCTTTTGATTTAATTCTTTCGAGTTGAATCATTCCTCGATCAGATGCTATCCTTTCCCCAATACGAAACAAGAAAGAACAAAAATGTGTAATTAAATTATGAAGAAGAGAGACCAATAAAGCATAAATTCACAACCCAACAGATAAACAACCTGTTTACTAGGTTATGCAGAGAGTTAGATTATCATATTGCACATTATACTATTCTGGCTTTATATGTTCAATGCAGTTTGCCATATTGGTGATTTAAAGTTTGACATGGTCAGAAAGTAATCTCCAATATTTCCTCACTAAGTTTGTTTGTGTAGTTGTGCTCCATTAAGTTATGTCTGCCTTCTGGATCATTGCAGTTGCAGAGATTGTGATCCACAGCTGACTCTATATGCAGAGCAGGGCTTGTCCACAAATCAACACTCTTAAAATACACCAGATTAAAAGTGGTCCATTTTCATAGTAAATGTGACATTGTTTTATTAATGTCGAAAATCATAGGGGTGGTAGAGTAGTGGTAGCTAGTAATTGTAATAGTGATATATCTTCCTTCTGGTACGTTTGTTGATCTTAAATGCATTGTATTAGTTGACGTGCTGGAGAGTTCCCTCTTTCATATATGCAACGTTAAATTTCCTGCATGCATCAGCTTAAACAGGTGCACAAATTTGTGAAAGTACTCCACTCTCTTTTTTCTGTTCCGAGTAGTCATTGATCGAGTCATGTCACTCAAGATCGAGAGTACAGTACTCTTTTCCCAGCTGTATCCCTCTTTTTCTCTCGTGTCCGAGAAGTCATGTCACTCATGTGTGTCATGTCTCTACGTACGTACGTACGAATAACACTATTAACTCTCGTCTTCTTCCTCGCTCTTTGGCTTTTCAAATCATTCTGGTTCTCCTCTCTCTCAAAGTGCTTAAATACTCTATGTAGTTTTGCTGTTTTCAAGTCGTCCAAGACCAGCAATATACCAAACTCTTTAGCTTCATATCATTCTGGTTCTCTCTCTCTCTCTCTCTCTCTCCCTCCTCTCTCTTAATTTCGTTTGATTATGATTCATGTGTGTCTCTTAATTTCGTTTGTGAAATTTATGTCTGCTTTCAGTGCTTTAATTTGTGTGGATTTTACACTTGATTGCAGTGAACACGTGTGAAAATGGCGGAAGCTAACGTGAATATAGGTCGGATGGATTTTCATGAACGGCTAAATCTAATTAAGTAAGTTTCTTTCAATCCATTTCTATTTCTTACCCGGATATTTTAATTAGGGCCAGTTTGGAATTCATTTTGGTACATATAATCACTTATTTTTACCATTTTGCATATATTTAGTGTTTGGTAAGAGTGCTTAATTATGTGCGCGTAATAAAAACGTAAATGGTCTATTAAAAGAGATTTGAAGAAGCAGGTAAAAGGCTGCTTTCTAAAACCCCGTTTTCTACAGCACCCGAAAGCTAGCGTGAGTTTAATGTTTTTATAGAATGATCCTCCCTCTGTTCTAATTCTCCTCCCTTCATATCTCCCGTTTCTTTCTTCTTCGGCTGCTATTCACTATCAATTAGTCTAATCAATTTGGTGTTTCATTCTTCTGTTTATAGGTTAATCTCCCATACAATTTTCAGTATAACCTTGTGATCTGTGACTTGAAATCTCATTTTCACTGCAATTCATTTCATTGTTCATCCATTTATATTAATACTTAGTCTCATGTTTCTTTTTGTTGTTTTTTTTTTCTCTAATTAAATTGAAATATGTGCAGGGATCTCATTGTCTTGATCACTGATCTGGAATTGGAAGATCCCGGTTGTGATTATCGTACCATTCATGGGTATATGTGCTTTGAAAATCTGTATTATGACAGCTCACATATTAGTTCACAATTTAATGACTGTGAAAGTCCATCCTAATCACCCCCTTAGAGAAAAAGAAGTTCCACGTAATTAGTACTAGTTCCGAAAACATTTCACAAAATATGTCACCAATCTCGCTATAGCTGTAATGTAACTTGGTGTTTTGTCTCTCTTCCGGCTTTATCTCCTCACTTGCGTGCTTCGGCAACGTTTGGTTCAAGTGTATTTCACAGTCCCTCCAATATGTAATCACCGATGAAATCGTGTTCTCATACGTACGTTCATGAAAGACAATTCGAAATCTAAGCTCTTCACGTGAAAGGTCTAATAATTTATCTTTATCTATCATGAGTGGTGTCAGTTGCTCTTGGCCGCTTACGTTGAGGTCTCCCCATATCTCATTTTCTTGGCTACCCATGTATATATGTACGTCCGACTTACAAATCTCGACTTACCGGCCGTTTATGAATTCTGCCGATAAGTTAAGATTTGTAAGTCGAACGTACATATATATACATGGGTAGCCAAGAAAATGAGATATGTGGAGACCTCAACGTAAGCGGACAAGAATAACTGACAACACTCATGATAGATATAGATAAATTTTTAGACCTTGCACGTAAAGAGCTTAGATTTTGAATTGTCTTTCATGAACGTACGTATGAGAACACGATTTCATCGGTGATTACATATTGGAGGGACTGTGAAATACACTTGAACCAAACGTTGGTGAAGCATACAAGTGAGGAGATTAAGTCAGAAGAGAGACAAAACATCAAGTTACATTACAGCTATAGCAAGATTGGTGACATGCTTTGTGAAATGTTTCCGTAGCTAGTACCAATTATGTGGAACTTCTTCTTCTCTAAGGGGATGATTAAGATGGACTTTCATAGTCATTAAATTATGAAAGATGTGGTCTTCGTTCTTTGCTTTGTCGTATAATATTTGTATGTGAGGATGTTGTCTTCTTTCTTTGCTTTGTTCCGTGGCCCAGAAATTTGTCATGTTGCCAGATAGTTTGTATCAGTGTCTAATTGGCTTGGTCCTCCGATCTCGCTAGTTTGTAGTTTCTTTTTATTCAATAAATTTCCGAGGGTAGACGATGAGTTAAATTCTTTTTATGTCCAGTTGGTATCCTTTCGTGTAGAGAATGCAAGTCTTTTTGTCGACTCAAGGGGCAATAACTCTTCCTCTTCCCTTTCCCTTGATAGTGTATTTACTATTTTGAAACAAGAAAGCCTTGCATATATTTATCTCAGAAATACCCAAACCAAGTTGCAATGTCACAATTTGAATGGTATGATTGAGGTCTACCAATCATGCAATAAGAATAGAGAGAATTGTACCAAGAATAAGAATAGAGAGAATTGAACAGAAACTTATTGATCTGAATAGAAGTAATGAGACTTCTATTCTATTTTACCAGCTAATATAGTTATAAAATTGTAATGCTGATAGCCTGATACACATCTGTGTAACAATATATACAGAACTGAAATAAATACAACCCGCTGATGCTGCGATCTACTCAGCTTAACAGTCTAAACCGTAACAAAAAGATCTAGCAGCTGTATCCACCCATAGGCAGTCTGGTCTTAGGTTCCATCTGCCAAATCAATTGCAGCGAAAAGATTTACTTATGCACAAGACACAAGCTCATACAGATATGGCTTCAGAAGCAAGTAAGGAGTTTACCTTTTCTATGCAGCCTATTTTATCCAAAACGTGACAGAAGAATAAGAGCTGTTTGTACAGATCACCATCCGTGTACTAGTACATGGTACATTCATAACCAAGCTAGCTAGTTGAGTGAAACAAAACAGAGAAAAATACTGCTTTTTTTGCAACAGGTTAGTTATGCACACCTTTCTTACAAGACGCCATTGCAGTGAGGATAGTTCGGGCACACTGTTCCTCTCTCAGAATCACCAACCAGCCGGAGGTCGAGACTTCCTCTGGTATATTTGCAAGGTTCAACATCACAATGCAAGGGAATTTAACATTGTGATATAATGTGATATATCACATTGTGATATAATGTGGCTATAAATACAAAACTCAACTAATTGTGTGCCCCAAGAATGCTACAAGGGGTAGATTACCGTCATTACGCCCCTCTAGAATGTTGAAACGAAACCCTCTGCTTGCCTCTTGACCTGAACGACTACAAGTACTAGTTCTCAGAAGATACTAAATGATGTTTGATAATAAACCATAAGCATTAGAGGTTACCTGATTGGCTATCATTGCAGGAGACAGTATCCCACAGCGCCTTCCTCTGGGCATTTTGGACAGCGCATTCTGCACCAAATATCGCTTTTGGCATTGTTGGCTTTCATTGATTGACTTTTGGTCACTTGGCGATGGAGTTGGAGATGGCTGGACAATCAAAAGTACCAGAGCAGCTAGGACATGCTAAGATCAAAGGCTAGCAATTCCAATATCTGCCATCATCAGTTGAATAAATCAATTAATTTCTTAAACATATCTTGTCTAGTTTATTCAGATATGGAACTTGAAATTTAGGAATCAGAGTACAATATGATGAATGATTGCGGAAACTGTACACAAATTTGTTTTTAATGAAACTGGAACTTCAAAATTAAAAGCATATTATATGCAATGGGGAAAAGTAACAGTATTTTTAATTGGGTCGCCTGCTGTACTTTTGCTTAAAAAATGAGTATATGAGATATGATAATGGTGGTGTGGAACAAACAATAAGCAAATAAACAGATTTCCCAAGATAACTGAGGAAACATTGCCTTTATAAGCATCAATAATGTTACTCTCTCTTCATCGTCAACACAAACAACAAGCTGAAAGAATCATTTTTGAAAGCTTCATTTGAATGGATTTTGAACTGAAATTTTCCAATTTAAATAACATTAGAGTGAAAATCCTGCCAAACACTTTCAGCACTGTCTGCAAGAGACAATTTTACCTTGGATGAGTCAATCCCTAAACAATCCGCCAAGGTACCCCGAATTGAAGAAGAAAGTCATGATACAACGAGCTGAATCTGCTGCATAGAGAAATTAAGACATCAGGCAAAACAACAGAATGTACTATACAAATTATCATAGTTCATGACGTTTTGGAACACAACCAATATGAATGTTGGGACAAATAGTAATCAATGTCAATCATCCATGCTCCATCTTCTTGTTTTTGTTCATCAGGATGTCTAGCACGTTGAGCTATCCCAACAGAATTGTCTGAAATTTTGCCCTGTCCAAAAAAGGCGAGAGTGTGGCAATGCATGATGAACATCACCAGTCAAATGTCAGGAACAGGGGTTTGGTAAATTCTCTTTCCACAAGGAACAAACTACCACACCAAAAACCTGCTCACGACAAATAATATAAGGGACTGTATCACCAACCGAGCAGCCTGTAGAGTAGCCAACTAGCCACTATGCCTCAATCTTTGCTCCACCTAATTGTTTCCAGGGTATCGCAAACATCAGATAAATGAAAAAAGAAATCAGCTAGATGGAACTGTATCAATGACTAGTGGACGAGAAATATGCTTCTTGAACTCACTTGAATGTGTGGCTGGTTTTTGCCATCTGGGTAGAGGCTGTTTAGTTCATGTCTTGGTGATGATAAATTTCTCAAGGGTAACTTGTCCTTTTCTCATGTCCTCTTGCACCTGTTCAACATTTACAATAGTTACTATATTAATTTGAAAAAATGCTTCAAATTTATTTAAACAGTACTTCAAAATGATGATATAATAATAAGAACTTGAAAGAAAAAAAAAAAAAAAAAAGATGAACAAGATGAAAGGAACCATGGAATCACCATTGTAAGAGAGTTAAGAATTGATCCAACAACATCCTCAGATGACCAGTGAACATAAAAGTGAGAAATGAGTCAGACTACTAACGTCAACACCAAATAGGATGGCCGACATCAACAAAAAGAGAAGAAGATAAAAGAAAACTGATATCACAACATACCCTCCTGGCAGAATTTGACTTGGGCAAAAATCTCCTACTTCCTTTGAAAGGAAGCTCCAATCGTGATGTACCATATCAAGGCCATTACACTCAATAACCTGCAATAGAATATTTAATTTGTGTATTACCAGAGAAAGTGTTATTTAAAACAGGAAGTTTGGAAAATTTTCATTTACCACATACTTTTCGCTCCTTCACAGCTGCATGTTTCTTTTTCTTGAGAAGCAGCATTCTCTTGTACAAGCCGTCAAGATCAATTTCGAAACATCTATACTTCTTGTTAACCTAGATGCGAAGAGATACAGTAAATAAGCAAGATATCTATAATAAGGATATAGTCGCAGTCTTGATGAGCAGATATGAGCTGCTTAGTAGCTCGAATAGTATGAGGCAGATATACAAATCACACCTCATACAGTAGGATAAGAGGGCTGGCTACAATAGTGTGCAGTTTTAATCGAAGGAGTAGACATGAGCTGCTTAGTACCTTGAATCGATAAAGCTGCAAGCTCCTTGAGCAATTTATGTTGCCATTCTGATATCTCGGAGGAAATTCAGAAAAAAATTAAATAAATAAATAAATAAACATTACCATTTGAAATCTCAATGGAAGCTGCAGAGTTGCTTGACACCAATTTCGATTCAATAGGAATGGATGTCGTCGTTGATTGAGAGAGTTGCTTGACACCAGTTTCGATTCAATGGAAGCTGCAGAGTTGCTTGACACCAATTCAGTCATAGCATGAAGATCTTCTTGATTTGGTGGTGGAATTTTTTACCCAAAACAACAATTTTATGTTAGTTTTACCAGTAGTAAGATTGTTTTTTAAAATTACCACTAACAAATTGCCATCCAAAACTAACAGAATCCATTAACTCATAAATTACAAAATTACCCTAAAAAATCAATACTACTGAGTCTTAGAAATCAATACCACTGAGTCTCAGAAACCAACCTCCGCCGTCCTACGTCGCGTTTCTAATACCACTGAGCCTCAGAAATCAACCTCCGCTGTCCTCCGCCGCGTTTCCAATACCACTGAGCTTACCCTCAGAAAATTTACTTTCGCCGTCCTCTGTCGCGATTCTAATGCTACTGACCCTTAGAAAATCCACCTCCGCTGCGATTCTAATGCTATTGAACCTCAGAAAATTTACCTCCGCTGTCCTCCGCCGCGATTCTAATGCTACTCACCCTCAGAAAATCCACATCCACCGTGCTTACAATACTATTGAGCCTCAATAATCAACCTCCATATACTCCATCTAATTTTCGCAGGCCAGATCTGATATCTAATCGAAATTTTATAAAGATTAATCAGTAATATTTCACATATAAACCTCAATTAACCAATGCACCCAATCGATTAATAAACATACAAATCCAACGCCCTAATTGAACCCTCGTGCGCGACCGCTTCGGATCCAAACCCTTGGCGATCACCGCCGTCCAGGAGACGTTGGCTGGCGGAGGTGCGGGGAGTGCGACTGTGACGATGGGGTGAGGACCGGCGGTGGCGATGGCGAAGGGGAGGAGGGAGTTGGAGACGGAGGAAAGGGAAGCGGAGTTGATGACGTCATCGATGTCCTCGTCGACGAGGTCATCTTCTTCCTCGTCGTCTTGGGAGGAGGAGGAGAGGTCGCACTCGGGGAGAACGGTGACGTCGTCTTCGGAGTCCGGTGGTGTTGGTATGAGTGAAGAGAGAGAGAGAGAGAGAGAGAGAGAGAGAGAGAGAGAGAGAGAGAGAGAGAGAGAGAGAGAGAGAGAGAGAGAGAGGAATATGTTGATATATATTTATATGGATGGCATGGGTTGTAATTTATGGATTTTCAGGGTTAATTATGTCATTAAATCGTAGACGGGTTAACAACCCGTTACTGTTAATTCCCTGCTGATGGTATAAAAAAAATTAGATCTTGCTATTGGTAAATATGACCACAAAATTGTAGTTATTGGTAATTATGTAAAAATTATAATGATGCCTATGTAAACACTCTGTTGGACTGTGACCGGTCTTTGTAAAGAACAACTGTCACACCCCGAATTTCGGATAATAAAAATCCAAATTCGAAAATGTGAAAATTCAAAAAAAATAAATTCAAATACTTAAAATGTATCTTACAAATAACCAAGTAAAACCTCAGAGTTCAAATGCGTGGCTCAATAGACTCAAAATATTACATCATCAAATTTCTACGAAAAAATACATAGATGTAAAAATAGAGTTTCACGCTAATTAATCACTCTTTAACCCAAAAATACACACAAGCTAGACCAGTGTGCACACCTACTAGCCGAGCAACTCAGATGTCTCCTGGCTGTTGGTCCTCACCTGCAGGTCTAACCCCTACAACATCAATTGGTGCACCGGGTTGTAAACAACAAACCCGGTAAGCTTTCAAACCTCGTGTGAGTAAAACAAACAAGTTCTTGATAATATAATTAAAACAACAATTGGAAATCACCTTTCCAAAACAGTCACAACTCGAATAGTATAAACTTGCACTGCACAATCAACCAATAAAGAAGTAATTCAACAATTACTCTTACAATACATGCGCGCATGAAACCCAGATTACCCCACTTGGTTACCCCTCATGACGTGCAACGACAGGCAGACTAGAGCTCTAACTGATCGTAATCAATCACCAGGCCAAATGCTTGGTTCTCGATATAAATGCCTCATCACATCACTGACCGTCCGAAGACAAAAATACACGTCACAACAGTGACCGTCCGAAGACCTATAAAACAATTTTAAAGTCTCACTTGACTCAATATAGCGATCCCGGTGGACCCTAATCGCCAAACATGAGAAATCCCCATCACCACACAGGAAAAATCTATCATTGGCCGTTTGTTTCAAAAACCAACCCATTCACACGTCGCACACTCACATATACTCAATTATGAAAATTTCATAACAAAATAAATTCACCAAATTGCACACTCTCAATATATATATATAGAATTTTTTTCAGGTGCGGACGTCTGCACGGTGCGGATGCTGCGTTTCCGACCACCGGCGAGGCGGCGACGGCGTATCCGGCCACTGGGCTTTGCTTCCCGGTGGCCGGCGACCCCGTCTGTGCCGGCCCGAGCTCTATCGCCGGCCGGCAGCCGGCCGGAATCTGTAAAAATGCAGAAAAATGAACAGTACTTGTCATTTTTCTGCATTTTTGCAGATTCCGGCGGCTGCCGGCCGGCGATGGAGCTCGGGCCGGCACAGACGGGGTCGCCGGCCACCGGGGAGCAAAGCCCAGTGGCCGGATATGCCGTCGCCGCCTCGCCGGTGGCCGGAAACGCCGCATCCGCACCTACTGTTCATGGTGCGGACGTCCGCACCTGAAACGGACTATATATATATATATATATATATACACACACACATACATACGTAGACATTCACTCATGAATAGTCCACTAATATCAACTATAGTGACTGATCGTAAAACACTTTAAAATTTATTTTTATATTAAAATCATTTTACTTACCAATGAACTGTAGTCAATCAAGTTCATTCAGTTTTAAAAAAAATATATTTATTTTCATAAAACAATTTCACATTTAACGATCTATTTATTATAAATTAACTCGTATTATATAAGAAAACTGTGAGATTTACTCACCTTAATTATTCCCGCTGCGTCTTCAACCTCACAAAGGTGAGATACTCACGCACGCACTACCAGATGCGGATGAATAGTAGACGAAAAAAATTTCGTCGGCTATACCATCTGCCGACGAAATTTTCGTCGGCTATACGTCGTCGGAATAACCCCGTCGGCTATACTAATGGCCGACGAAAAAAAAGAATTCGTCGGCTATAGTAGAGTATGGCCGACGACTGTACCGACGAAAATATTTTTCGTCCGCCAAACCTAGGACAAATTGCCGACGAATTTCGTCGGGTATTTTCGAGTATGGCCGACGAAATTCATTAAGTATAGCCGACGAAATACATAATTTTCGTCGGCTATTTCCTAAAAATATATTAATATTTAATAGGCATTAATTAGTTATAGCCGACGAAATAATGTAATTTTCGTCGGATATAAGTTATATAGCCGACGAAAATTGGTAAAATTCGTCGGCTATAGTTATTATAGCCGACGAAATAATGCCAAAGTCGTCGGCTTTTCTTACATTTGGGAAAAAAAAATTTAAATTATTTTCTAAATTACCATTCCAAGCAACCTGCAAATCACAAAAACATTCCATGCATTTGCACCAACAAGAAACACGTCTAAATACCATTTTTATTAAATTCGTTCTAATATACATAAACCCTAAACCCTAATCATCACCTAAACTACTAAAGTCCAGCAGGTCATCCCCAGCATCCTGCTCTCCATCAGGCTCGTCATCCTGCTGACCGAACACGGGAGGTTAAGGCATTGGAGGTTCCGCTAACCGCTGAAACGGGGGCGGGGGTGGAAGGCCTTGTTGTTGTGCCGCGAACAGCTCATAGCACCAGTTTTGTTGGCCGTCGTAGTTGTGTTGCCGAATTCTTTCGCATTCGGCATGCCAACCGGCCACATCCAACTGATACTGCTGTGATCTGCGGCGCGTCTCCTGCTGATACTGCTGTGTGCTGCGGCGCAGCTCCTGTACTGTCTGAGACGAGGTCGCCAATTCTGCGGCCAATCGCTGCACTTCCCCCCTCATATGCTGGCTCTCCCCGCCTCCCTTCTTCTGACCTCCCTTAGTGGTCTTCAGAAGCCCTAGTCCAGCACTTCCCAAACCCCGGCAGTAGTAGTTGTTTGACCGGTTTGGGAAGGCTGCGTCGAAGATCCTCGCTGCCGTTTGGACACTGGACCGGTCGACATGGCGCATGGCTTCTTCCAGATCTGCCTCTGAAATGTTCGGTTGTGTGTCCCGAACTACTTGCTGGAGCACCTCTTCTTCGGCCCGGTTGACCCTCTCCTAAGTGGACGGGAAAAAAAAATTAATATTATAACAAATATATAATTAAGTAAAATTAATAATTAAAATTTTAAAATTGTAATGAACGACTTACGAGCTGTTCTGTCGCTTGTGGATAAGCGATCTTGAACGTCTCCACGTACGGGTTGCTATCAGGATGATCTCTGAGCGCCTCCTCCTGATACTGTGCAAACGGCCGTGAACCAGCATGATGGGGGGTTGTGTTCCGGCGGCGGTTCGCAGACTTTATCCGAGACCGTTCCTTCAAACAAATAATAAAATATTAGAAAAATGCATCAGAAAATATTAATGTAATAATTATAAAATAATTAAACTAATAATTAAAATATTAACAAAATAAACATTTTTACTGAAGTTTAGTATTTACCTGCATAACTGGGTTGTTGAAGTCTACTGTCTTCAACCAACGCCACTCGTACTCCCAGAACACGAACTCCCTGGGAGTGCCCATACGACCAAGGTGGTCGTACTCGTTATAGTAGGAACGCAGCTCGTTCTTCCACTCTTTGAACCTACGAAAAAAATAAAAGTGCATTAGAAATATTATTAATATCATAAAATATTAATAATTATAAGATAATTATAATATCATAAAAACAAACGTACCTCAAGGTCTGCTGGTTGTCCGCCCAATCCCGCCTGTGTTCGGCAATCTCGAAGAATGTCTGAAAAATAATATTTTATTAGTTTTACAATTGTAATAATACCGAAAATTATTAAATATTACGATAAATAAATTAATTTTTTTAAATTACTCACCGCCGCGGCAATGTTCACCTCCCTCTTGATTTCTTGGGGCACATCAGCCCACCGGGTCCACAACATAGGGACTCTGTCCCTAATGACTGACCCCACGCAACCCGAGTAGTCGCGTTTTTTCTTCCCCTGAACCTCCTGATTAGGAGGTTCGTTGATCTGGATCCTGCCGCTGCGCTCAACAGTTCTCCTGAGCGTGTCAAAACAGATGACACCTCTCGTATTCCTCCGTGAACTGCTAGCGGCTGTCCCTATCACAAAAACGACGATTGGTTAATAAAATTAAATATTAGTGCGTTAATTTTAATAAAACATTTAATTAATAAAATCAAATGTTACCTGAAGTGGATGACTCGTCTGTCGACTTCCCTTTTCTCCTCGCCGAAATAAGGTGGTCAGGGTCCTCAAATGGCTGCTGCCGGTATGCCTCCGCAGCACTAACGTACTGAGGCATATTCGGCCATAAGGGCACA
Source organism: Potentilla sterilis (assembly GCA_963682095.1). Taxonomy (NCBI): domain Eukaryota; kingdom Viridiplantae; phylum Streptophyta; class Magnoliopsida; order Rosales; family Rosaceae; genus Potentilla; species Potentilla sterilis. The sequence goes on from OY821764.1 coordinate 28,926,871, forward strand.
CCCTGATAGTCGACCTCCGGTATCGCCGGAATGTTGTACGGGAGGAAAAGCTGGTTTGGGAGAGTAGGAACCTCAGTCAAGTCAGCACCAGACTGAGTCGGACTCGGCATCGGCTCCCGATGAACCTCAGGCATACGAACCTGAGGAACGTCGGCAGCTATCTCCTCGTGAAACAGCTGCCGACTAAACCTCGGAGCCACAGAGGGACCGGCATGCGGAAGTGAAGTGCTCGACGGCCGCCCCGCTTGGAGAAGGGTCTGGTGCCGAGCACTCACACTCCGTCGCGGCTGGTCTGCATCCACAGTCCTCTGCGGCTGGGATGAATCTACACTCCTCCGCGGCTGGCTAGTGGTCCTCTCAGGCTGGCTAGCGGTCCTCTCGGAGTCTGCGGAACCGCCGGAATTTCTAGAACCTCTAGATCTGCTGCCACGACGGCCTCTGAATAGGTTTCTTAATGCATCGGCCATCTAAAGCCCGAGGCATTAATACATTAATTCATATTAAATTATATTATATTAAATAAAAAATTCTAATTAATATAATAACCAATAATACTAACATATTTTAATATAACAATTTATATACTAACATATTAAATTATATTATATTAAATAACAAATTCTAATTAAATATAATTAAGCTATATATATAATTAAGCTAAATTATACAATTAAGTTATCAATTTATATAATTAAAAAACCAATTTATACGTATAATTATATAATTAAAATAAATTTGGAAACAATTACCTAAATTAACATAAATACCTAAAATTTACCTAAATTAACATAAATACCTAAATTATACCTAAATTAACATAAATACCTAAATTATACATAAATTAACATAAATACCTAAAATTTACCTAAATTAACATAAATACCTAAAATTTACCTAAATTAACATAAATACCTAAATTATACCTAAATTAACATAAATACCTAAATTATAAATAAATTAACATAAATACCTAAAATTTACCTAAATTAACATAAATACCAAAATTATACCTAAATTAACATAAATACCTAAATTATACATAAATTAACATAAATACCTAAAATTTACCTAAATTAACATAAATACATAAATTATACCTAAATTAACATAATACATAAATTAACATAAATTAACATAAATTAACAATTATAACTAAATTAACAATTAATTAACATAAATGAAAAAAAAAAAATTCCTTACATTGCTTGATTCGGGTAGAGGAGAAGGAGGCCGGCCGGAGGAGGGAGGAGGAGGGACAGGCCTTTCGTCGGCACTGGAAACGGAGGAGGGAGACGGCCGGAAAAAAATGGAGGAGGAGGGAGGAGGTGCCGGGGCTGCCGGCCGAATTGGAGGAGGAAGAGGGAGGAGGTCGGGCCGGGGCTGCCGACGTGGAGGAGATAGAGGGAGGAGGGCCGGATTGCACGTCGAAGAGGAAGATTGGAAAAATGCAGCAAATAGAGGCTAGGGTTCGGCTGCAACAAACTTATACCCGATAGTATAGCCGACGAAATGTTAAAAAATTTCGTCGGCTATACTTAAGTATAGCCGGCGAAATGTATCAACTCGTCGGCCATAGTTTAGGCGCTCAGCAACCGTCCGATCTCCCCCATCCAACGGCGAACAATGAAAAGGCGCGGATCACTAGAATTTAGCCGACGAAATTAAATATTTCGTCGGCTATACTTTGGAAAATCACAGCCGTTCGATCTGAGCCATCCAACGGCGGACACTAAGCGGATGGCAAGAGTTTAGCCGACGAAATATTTGATTTCGTCGGCTAAACCTTTGGTCAAACTACAAGGTCAAACCTCTAAACCCTATAAATTAAAACAAAAATTGGGCCGTCTAAATGACGTTTTTTGGCCTTATCTTCAACAGAGAATAGTTTCAAATCGATGAGACGCGACTAATCGTATAAAAATTTTCCTCAAAATATTTACCGACCATCATGCTACCCATAGGAAAACGGGAGTAAAAAACAGTTAACCGCAACATTCCGCACACAGATTTTGTTGGAATCTGCTCATTTTTCAACCGTAGACGTTTTTCAATATTTCGGTCATATCTTATTTCACAACACATTTGCATTTGAAGAGTCTACGTATAGTAACTATTTGAAACTATACATTCATTTAAACACTTAGTAAACAAGTTAAGGAACATTAGTGCATATGTTCCGACTTTGAATCTAAAAGTTTGGAAAATCTATTCCAACCGTCAGATATCACCGCTAAGATTAAATACATGTATGAAAAAAAATCCAACTACATCTGACAACGTTAAAGGCTCGATCGGGACGGTCTACCGGGTGAGTCAAACCTCTAAACGCTTTAAAACGGAAATTGACCCGTCTAAATGACGTTTTTTGGCCTGATCTTCAACAGAGAATAGTTTCAGATCGATGAGACGCAACTAATCGTATAAAAATTTTCCTCAAAATATTTACCGACCGTCAGGCTACCCATAGGAAAACGGAAGTAAAAAACAGCTAACCGCAACATTCGGCACACATATTTTGTCGGAATCTTCTCATTTTTCAACCGTAGACGTATTTCAATATTTCGGTCATATCTTATTTCACGACACATTTGCATTTGAAGGATGAAGCAATGGTTTGTCGACAGTGATAGAAAATGGAAGCTGCTCATTTTTTGTTTTTTTTTTTAATCATAGACGACGAAATAAAACCTAGTATTCGTCGGCTATTCTTTTGTCGTTTTCGGTAAAAAATAAAATATTTATTTTTAAAAAACTTATGCCCGACGAAATAATGAATTTTCGTCGGCCATTGTTCGTAAAATAATTATTTTTAAAAAACTTATGGCCGACGAAATACTTAATTTTCGTCGGCCATTGTTTGTAAAATAATTATTTTTAAAAAACTTATGGCCGACGAAATACTTAATTTTCGTCGGCCATTGTTCGTAAAATAATTACTTTTAAAAAACTTATGGCCGACGAAATAATTCATTATTCGTCGGCCATTGTTGCTATAGGGGTAATCTATGTCTTTCCTCACCACTAGAGTCCTCGTTAGTTTCTTCAGTTGGATCAACATCAACAAGCAGTGGCTCTTCACGTCGAATTCGCACCGGCGTGTCTAGGCGAATAAAAGAGGAGTCAGGAATACCATTTGAGTTGGGCTCTTGATACGCGATGCCCCCTTCCTCGTTCTCTTCAGCCACTCCAAGTGTAGACGCCCGGTAAATGTTGCGATGGTGGATAGTGTTGACTACTTTCCACGGGTCACCCTTGGCGAGATCATCAAGATAAAACACTTGTTTCACCCATGTGGCTAAAACGAATGGGTCGTCCTCATACCATGATGTACTAGTGTTCACAGAACTTACGCCGTATTGATCGGTTTTCATGCTCTGCGGCCGTGTGTCAAACCATCTACACTAGAAAATGTGCACTTTCATGCCTTCCCCGTAATGCAGTTCCACAACTGAATGGAGAACACCGTAATAGTCAACTCCACCATCCCCACCATGTGCCATAACCCCTGAATTTTGTGTTTTCAGTCTGAGGTCTCTGTCTTCACATCGAAATAACACACCATTCACCTTGCACGTCGCATAAACTTTTGAATAGACCGGCCTCCTCGCTAAAAGTCTGAGTTCGTGCGACCAATTTGGGTGATTATCATTTGCAATAAGGTCCATCTGCAACTATCAGAATCAACTATAAATATGAATAAATATACACAATAATATATGAACACGTATAGAATAGTGTTAAAGGTACGTACCCAGCGGCCGAAATACTCTGCGAATGTCTAGTTGTAGTAATCGCGATCACCTGCTACTCCTTCACAGCGTAGATGTATGTCCTTCCAAAACTGAACTTCTGGACAGTTGATTAGTACCCACCAATGTGCAATGGCTACCTCATAATCTTTCAACTTGTAGGAATCTGGCATGTTTCCACCGAGTACAACATCGTCGGAGAGTATGGAAAGATTGAACTGTGACGGTACATCTTCCTGTATGCTTTCCTGTAACGCTCCGAAATACAGCCTCATGTAGGTGACGCACTCGTGCGCAATATATGCTTCAGCTATACATCCTTCAGGTGCGGATCTGTTTTGGACAAAACCACCGTATTGTCCAAGTTGCCTATAAATCAAGTTTTTAAAGTGTTATGATAATACATTAACACTATATCACATATATTGATGAGGAAATTAACATAAGGTGTAAAATACGTACCTTTCCATCGGATACATCCAAGTGAAGTGCACAGGACCGGTAAGCAACAACTGCCGAGGAAAATGGATCATGAGGTGAGGCATGATGTCGAAAAAATTTGGAGGAAATATCATCTCAAATTTACACATGATATGAACGATGTCTTGTTGCATTTCCCGGAGGTCAGATTTTCTCACTTTCCGTGTGCATACCTTCTGGAAAAATCTTGCCAACACTACTAACGGCTCCACAACATGACGGGGAAGGAACGGTCGAATGAAAACAGGGAATAGACGTTGTAGCAGGATATGATTGTCATGACTTTTCAACCCGTACAGATTGTTACATTGTCTGTTGACACACTTGGCTATATTTCCAACAAAGCCTGAAGGATACTTGGCCCGACTTATCCAATGCAAAATTTCTGATTTATGCTCAGGCTTGACGGTGTAAGGAGCTTGAGGCATTTTTCTCTTCCCTTGTTTCAACCATAGTGGTTTTCTGATATTCATGTTTTGCATATCAGTGCGAGCCTTAGGACCGTCTTTCGTCTTCCCCTCCAAGTTCAGCGTTGTGCCCACCACACTTTCAGAAACACTTTTTTCTATGTGCATAACGTCTAGGAAGTGACGGATCAGCAACTCACACCAGTACGGGAGTTCCCACAATATGCTCCTATGTGTCCAGAATTTGTACTCCTCAGGCCTTTCAGGTATTTCTGCTACAATATCGGGATGATTGCTGAGGGGCCCAAAATCGTACTCATTAAGTCTTGCTAAAATTTCTCTTCCTGTCCATCTTCTGGGAGCACGGCCGTGTTCTTCGGTTCTATCAAATGCGGCGGACTCGTAACGCCAGTGGTGATCCGCCGGAAGGAACACACGATGACCCATTCGGCATATCTTGTTGCAATGAGGGGTGCTCCCATAATCGCTGAGGCACTCTGGACAAGCCTTGTATCCCCTAACAACGCTGCCCGACAACATCCCATAAGCAGGAAAATCACTGATGGTACCAATAACCATGGCATGCATCTGGAACGTCTCCTGCTTGTACTTGTCAAAAGTGGGATGACCAACGTCCCACAATACCTTAAGCTCTTCAATCAATGGTCTCATATACACATCGAGACATTTCTCTGGGTAACCAGGCCCCGGAATCAACAACGTCAACATATTATATTCCTTCTTCATGCACATCCACGGAGGAAGGTTGTAAGGTACCAAAACCACCGGCCATATACTGTATGAAAGACTCATGGTGCCGAAAGGGTTGAACCTGTCGGTTGAGAGCCCGAGCCTGACGTTTCTGACATCTGACGCAAAATAAGGAAACTCATTGTTTATATGCTTCCAAGCCGCTCCGTCAGAGATGTGTGTCATGATATCTGCGTCTCCCGTGTCCCGCTCACCGTGCCACCTCATAGCTTTTGCGGTGGTTTCTGACATGTACAACCGCTCAAGCCTATCTCTCAATGGAAAATACCGAAGCACTTTCACAGGTTTCCTATTGCCTGCTCCCGTCAACTTATATCGGTCAGACTGACATATCGGACATGCGTCAAGGCTAGCAAGGTCATTCCCTTCTGCATCTTTACCCCAGAAGAGAACGCAGTCAAATGTGCATGCATGGATCTTAATGTAGGAAAGCCCTAGATCTTTGAGGATACTTCGGACCTGACGGTGATTGGTAGGATTACGATGACCCTCCTCCAACAACGAAGAAGTGTACTGTAGATATTCATCCACTTGCCTGATGCTCCCTTGTGTCTCGACTTTAATCCTCATTACCTCCATCACACTTTGAAGAACTGTCTTCTCAGAACTTGAAGACACAGGGGTCTGTTGCAATGCAATCAGTTTGTTGTACTTGTCAAAGGCAGCAGTGTTGACAACTTGTGGGAACGGCTGCACCGGGTCCTGCATATATTGTTCCCCACGTACACCGCTTTCAAAAGGAAACACGTCGTTGACGAATGCCATTGTTGGATCGTTGGATGTACTACTACTGCCCGCCTCAAAATACTGCCCATGATCATGCGATCCATCTAATGATGGCTCACCGTGATATATCCAACGTGTGTACTTCGGCCAAAACTCATTACTCTTTAGGTGCTCCCATACTGTCCTAATCGGAAATCGACACATATCACTGCGACACTTACATTTCTTGCACGGGCAATAATGGTACGGTCCTTTTGCATTTTCCTCGACGAACTGCATAAAATCCACAACTCCTGTAGTGTATCGTCGGTCATGCCTTGGAAGCGAAATCCAACTCTTATCTCGATCCATATATAGCCTGATAATAATATATATGTATAACTTTAATTAATAATAAATTAATTAACACATATATATTACAATATATATTATTATCAACATCAACTCATATATATATATATACCATTAATTAACAACCATTATTTAAGTTCATTACACTATCAACAACCATTAATTAACATATTAATTTATATATATTTTAACACTAATTAAAATAACATTATTAAATTAAAACACATAATTATACTCTAACTGAAAATCAACTCAACTACAACTCAAAATCAACATATATACATACATTCTAACACTAAAACAACAACAAAACAAAAAATCACTTACTATATCAAAATCACTAAAACTCAAAATCAACTCAACTAAAACTCAAAATCAACATATATATATATACACATATACGTACCTATATATAGCTCCACAATGTAAGAGAGGACGGATTTCAACAATACCCACAGATTTTTCACTCTTTCTCCCGTTTTTTTTCAAATGAGCAGCTTCTGTCCAGATCTGAAAATATAAAGACTTATAGCCGACGAAATTGCCAACTTCGTCGGCCATTCTTCCAAAATTTGTATAGCCGACGAAAACTTTAATTCGTCGGCCATTATAGGAGTATAGCCGACGAAACATTTTTTTTAGGGACGACGGAAAAAATCGTCGGCCATTCTTGTAGAATAGCCGACGATTTTTCATTTTTACCGACGAAATTTTTTTTTTTGCGACGACAAAATTTTTTTCGGCCATTCTTGGAAATAGCAGACGAAAAAAGTGTTTCGTCGGCCGTTTTTTTTTTTTCGTCGGCAAAGCCAAATTTTCTTGTAGTGACGGTCAATCACCTAAGCGACATTATCGACACTTAGCATTCAATTTAAATAAAATATATTATAATTTGCTCTGATAACATAACCCTTAACCCCGATGTTTGCCAACATGCGACAAACCTCCTTCAGAGCTGCGTAGCACGGAAGCGCCACCTTGCTTGCTTTTCGCGCTTCGGAAGCGGAAGCGGAAGCGCGTCGGAAGCGCTCGGAAGAGTCCAAAAGCGCGCTTCCGAGAAAATGAGGTTTTGGAAGCGCTGTGGAAGCGCGAGTTTCCGATTTGGAAGCTTTGCACAAAAAACCCTAGAATTTCAATTCAAAAATTCTCCTTTCCTGGGTTGAATCGGTTCAATTCCTTCTATGAAATTGACCTGCAGACCGAGGCCTTCCATTCTCGACCGAAATCAGGTCAAACGGTGGTCGGAGGAGCGAGATCCGGTTCGAGGCAGTCAAACCCTCTCCGCCTTTGTACGCTTAAACGGTGGCGAATCACGCCGCGCCACCACCACAGACTTGAAGAGGAGGCTGAGACGGTCCGAACGTGATCAGTGCGGCGGTCCAGTTCGGTCGGACGGCGGAGATAGGAGATAGGAGATAGGAGGTCGGCGACGGCGGTCGGTGCAGAGGCTCGGGGCCGAGTCGGGGAGGAAGAGAGAAAAGAAAAAGAAAGAAAGGAAAAAAAGAAAAAAAGGTTAAATATATATTTTATATTTATTAAAGTAAAAAAATAAATATATATATATATATATATTATTTTTATTCAAACGCTTCCAAAATGTACCCGCTTCCAATTTTTTCTCGAAAAAAAAAGCTTCCGCGTACCCGCACCCGATTCCATGCAGCTTAGCTTCGGAGCCTCTCAAGGATCCTAGATTGCCTAGTCAACCATAGGATCGAACACCAAGCACCAAATTCTAGGTCGATATGCTCAAAAATTAATAATCGCCTAACATCGGATTCAAAAATGCATAACTTGGTCATACGGCGACCAAATGACTCAAATAATATATTCCCACGCTCCTATCGACGAGCACGATACAGCATAATCCTACTTCCCCAAAAAACCCCCAAACGCGCCGCCACACGCCGTCTAAAGGCCCACGCGCCGCCACCGAAACATCACCCAAACCTGCAACCAAGACTACCAACATGAAGATCATGGTTCAAGGATTCGAAATATACCTGAAACACCCGAGGATACGACTGGGAAGGGGCCGGATACACCCCCACTAGGTGGATCTTAAGTCGGCCCCCGTCAAAGCTCTCCACGATAGACGAAACCTTGCTCAGAAGAAGGAGAAGGTCTGAAAAGTGGCAGCCTTGAGCTCCTTGCTCAGAGGAACGAGTGCAGCTCCGCCGCCTACGGTGGCAGAACCTTTCGGGCTCTGCTGCGTAGCGCACAGGAGGTGGCTCCGGGCGTGGCGTGGCTCAAACGATAGAGGAGGTTGAGTTGAGCATTTTGATAGGCAGCACGACTCGATGGGTGGCCGAACGACGGAGAACGACGCGAAAGAAGCTCCGGATCCGAATCGGGGACGATGAACAGTGCAACGCAATATTTTTGGAAATTTCATATATTTTCGGAAACTTCCCTTTTTCAGATATTTTTTCTTCTATTTATAGAAATTTTTGATTTTGAAAATAAGTCCAACAAGTCGTAACTTCTTCATACGACGTCCATTTCATGCGTGTCGCATGTCTATGAACTCATATCGTCGAGTTCTACGACTTTCGTTAAGGAAACTTTTAGAAATTCACAACGGATAAAAATGTCAACTTTTAACTCCTCAGAACTTAAACGTTTTTTTTTTTTTTTTTTTTTTCAGATTTTTAACTCTCGGAATCACTTTCACGTCGCGCAACGACTAATTAAAAGTAGGGGTGGGCGTTTGGGCTCGAAAACCCGAAAGCCCGGCCCGAAAACCCGAAAAAAGACCGACACGGGCCGAGCCCGAAAATTTTTAGGACCGGCCCGAGGAAAGCCCGGCCCGAAAATGCTATTGTCGGTCCGAGCTCGGGCCTGAATATTTTTGGGCCCGAAAGCCCGGCCCGGCCCGACCTTTTCATATATACATAAAAAAAAAAAACTAAAACTTCCAATCCAAACCTAACCTAGACTCGTCCAGTCTGCCGTCCCCTCGTCCTCGAGTCCTCGTCCACTCGCCAGTCGCCTCCAACTCTCCAGCTCCGGCTCCGGGCCTCCGGCTCTTCCTTCCCTCGCCAGTCGCCACCAGCTCCGGCCTCTGGCTCCTCCGTGTCCGTGTCCATCTCCGCCTTCCTCCCTGTGTCTCCTCCATCTCCATCTCCGCCTCCTCCTCCGCCTCCTTCGTCCCTCGTCTCCTCGTCTCCTCCTCTCCTCTCCTCTCCTCTCCTCTTCACCTCTATCCTCAGCTCGCCTCTCTCCTCAGCTCGCTCTGTCGCTCAGCTCCTCCTCTCCTCTCCTCTTCTCCTCTCTCGTGAGTCTCCTCAGCTCGCCTCTCTCCTCAGCTCCAGCTCCGTCGCCTCTCTCCTCAGGGCCCGAAAAAGCCCGAGGGCTCGGCTCGGCTCGTCGGGCTCGGTCCCGGGCCGGTCCTTGTCCTGGAAAAAACCCGGCTCGGCTCGGACCGAGGGGGTCAGGCTTTGGGTCGGGCTTTGGGATTTTTGGGCTCGGCCCGGCCCGCGCCCACCCCTAATTAAAAGTGTACGAAATATAAATTTTCATAAATCATCCTCCCATTAATTACGATAAATTTACAAGAAATTAAATAATTAAAATCGAGTTATTACAACAACCAATAGCAAGAACTTACCTGGGAGATGGTCTTTGAGAACATGTAAGAGCAATATGGCCAAATTGTGAGCATATTTGCATGTATAACCAAGAGAGTAAACAGTCTGAGAGTTACTATTATATCCAGCTTTAGTAACTTTCTCATTGGGATAGGATGGCTGCTGCGTATAACTATTAGTTCCATATATATACATTGAATAAACTCTTGTCACTCATCATTTTTTTTATCAACTCTTTGGTTCCCTCAATTTGCTCTTTTCCTACATTTATATATACTGATCTCTCTTTTGACTTATCACCCAGAGGAAGGTGTAATGGTACAATTTGAATATGAGATACAGACTTTGTTTGCATATTTTTGATAGTCTCTCCCCCTTTCAATTATTAAATCAACCATACGTACTAATCTGTTTGGAACTGTCATAACAAACTCTTCATTTATAGGTTGCACCGAGTTAAACCCCTGAGGCAAACTGCTTCCATTATTGGTACCAAAGTCATTACGAACACCTCCAATTTGATTCACACCCTATCAACATTGACTCGAGCATAAATCTCCAAGTAACGTAATTAATGTCATCCAAGCGAACAGTGATTAAATTGCTGAAATTGGATAGTAGAGAAAGCTGTAGCTCACTGTTCTGATGCATCATTCAAGGTGGCAAAGTCTGACAATAGCAGGCAACCTACTCCGAGGCCTGGAATAACACGATTGCCACAAGCACACCTTCCAACCCAATATCAATACAGAAGAGTATACAAGGCATGAAATTAATTTCCGATGTCCGATGTCACCAATATTATCTTGCTGAAGTAAGAAGAACCCGAACCAATACTAGAACTCAATGTTATCAAGACACCAAATCACTAATGCAACCGAGTATGAGTAGAATTCAACAAACTTCAATAATTAGAAAAAAGGTTGTAATAATTGAGTAGAAATCTTCAATAGGAGCCCAGCGTGAGTATATACTCATCTCATACAGAAAAACCCAAAAGCAGAATGAAGAAAAATTATCCCAAAATTTCAAGCAAGTTCCACGAATATAATCGATTCCACACCTAAACTTGTAAAGAATTCAGATATTGAACATGAACTAGTACCAGAGTGTTCAACAAGTAGTGGAATCAAAGTACAAGTTAATTGCAGGACCAAAAAGACGCTTAAGTTTATAATAAGATAATTTAACATTTTCAAGATGGATATGGAAATGGCTATTGATGACAAAAAAGCAAGTAGTATTGTGTAACTTAGCATAACAGAAGCAACATGAATGGTAAGAATTTATGAGATGACACATACTAGATAATTGTGCGCGCACTCCAACAAGACAACTCAATAATTCGCCAAAGAAAGGCAGTGTAATTAAAGTATTAAGTATTAACGTTCTGCTTCTCATTGATTATAGTTTTCAAACTTGCTGCGCGCAGTAACAACCACTAGAGGGATATCGATCAGCAGTTTTCTTTGTGGAAGCTGAAACCTTTATATCTTTCGGAGCATTAATGATCACCTCTAATTTGCACCAGCAGGCCACCAGCTTACTTGTACATTAAAAAGACATAATCTTAACAAAGGAACCAGAAAGAGGCAAATTTGGATTTCACAGAATGACTAAGACAATGATGTATGCTGAGAATGGAAGATCCTGCCCAGCCGTTGTGGAGCTAGCTGGGCAGGCAGAAAAATTTGAAACTGAGAGCCAAGGAGGTCCTTTTATATTACTTTTAACAAGGAAAACTTCCAACGCGCTGCATGATGCAATGTGTAAGATAATAATAACTCTTCAGAAATGAACCGAATAACAAAACATCCTACTGTTAATACATCAAACTCATTCATGTATACCTTCCCAAATAGATAAACGATGCCCACATTAGGTTCATATATAGAACTCTTCGTGAGCATCAAGCATGTAAAAGCGCAGTGACCCATCTGATTCGAGATCAAAATCCGAACTCCCTTCACTTGTAACAATTTCTGAAATCCACCACTGTTTTCCTTCTTCACCTCAACAGAATCATCAATCTTCTTCTCCTCAGAAACCTCACTATTCTTCCAAAAATCGTGCAATTGCTCCACCTCCATCTTGCCCTCGGAATCTTGAGCCAGTTCATTACTATGCAGTATGCACAGAACCACTGCCATTTGCAACAATTCGATCCAATTGTGACAAATCATCGCCAACAACGAAAGCCTCCGCTCCGCCGCCTCCCGGTCACGATTGGTCGCTCGTCGTCCGCCATAGCTTTTGTCTCTCTCTTCTGGATTTGAGTGTTTCTCTCTCTCTCTCTCGGTTTTGGAGTCTCCTTTTGAAAAAATGAAATCTGGCGGGAAACGTTGGCGATTATAGCGGGGAGAAGTGATTGACTCAGTGAGCTGGTTCGGTGCCACGTGGATTTCATACAAAAATGACTGAACTGCCATTGCTGGATGATGTTTATTACTAGACTCTCCTTTTGGAATAGATTTGTTTACATGTTCAGCCATCCATGTTCTCTGAAACTAAGCGCGCAGTTCCAGAAGCCATGGAAAACTAAGCAGAAGCAGAAAATAAACCAAGAACCAGACAAAACAAAGACCCAAAATCAGAAGCAGCCTCTAACAGACAAAGCGCAGAGCAGAAGAGAGAGTAGCCGACAGCCACCATCACCGCCGCACAAGCCGCGCCGCCGTCATGGAAAATGGTTCAGATGGTCGAAAAACCGATCCAAATCTGCATTAGTCAATCCAGAGAAGCCGAAAACCAAATAAACCAACCAAAATCACATCTGAACACAAACAACATGCACCAATCTACAAAATTACTCACCGCCACAAAGCCAACGGAGGAGACGCTGCCGGAAATGTCAATTACAACTAAGGAAACGAAAGAGGACAGGAGTGGCAGTGCAAGCACCGGAGACGTAAAGTCCCAGAACACACCCATTTCACATATGGCATCGCGCATCGCGATGCCTTGAACAGTGGGCGTGAGACAAGATTGTAAATCAGAGATGGAGAGGAGTTGTGATGAGGGTTGCAATCTTTGGGTTTGGGTTAACCATGGAGAAGGCTTGAGGCCATATCTGGAAGAGGGAAAGGAAACAAAGGCAAAGAACCTGAAATCGGAGACGACCTCCGGGCAAAAACGCCCAAGAAGGGTGAGGGGATCAAGCGCCACCGACTCTCAAGATTAGAGAGAAAACCAGCGGAGAGGGGTTTCGTGCAACAGCTTCTAAAAAACAACTATGAGGCTACAGCCATTAATCTATAATTTTAGAGAGAAAAAAAAAACTGGTTTTATTTGATTCACCAAACACAATAAAATTTAAAATTTATATAGAAACTGAAAAACCAAAACTATACCAAACTAGACTAGACCTTAAAACTAATACCAAACAGCTCTTAAAAAAATGTAAACTCTATTTCACAGCTAAAAGGGTGGGAGACTTGAGAAGCTGATTCCTAACTGTACTTCAATTTCTTTCTCTTTACCATGTGAAGAGATTGTTTCGCAAAAACATTTGAGGTACTGTAAAGCCAATGCTTTGCAAAGGTCAAACCGTCAAACATCCATTGTATAAAAAATAAAATTATTTTACATGCCCGTCAATATCTCTAAGAAATGATAACATTAGTCTTACATGCCCATTTATAATCTTACCGAACAGAACTACATTTCATCAGAACTTCAATGTGCTTGAAACTCCACTATCGCATATATTTGATTCAACCCACACTTAAAATTCCCAGACCTGTAAATGAGCCATAAACCAGTCAAGAACAGGCATATAGTATTTTTACTGTAATCATGTAATTTGAAAAATAAGTTAAGAACAGAAATGAAAGAATGTTCTCCATAGACCCACACTTTAACTCTCTTATAACAGTCCAGTGATTCAGCTAAATACCAGTCTAGAAGCGGCTAAATACCTAAAAGAAAAAAGGTCTCATCAATCTAGCACAGGGTTCTATGGCAATTTTTTCACTACAAGAGTTCATGAGAATAGAATCACAATTGGAGCAATTGATAACAAATGATCTTTAATTGTGGCCAAAAAACTAGAATGTCGAGGCTTATCTTATCCCCCAGGAGTTGCACATAGCAAAGGAGATCAAATGTCATCATGAAGTCTACATTAGGACAACAAACAAAGAGCCATAAGAGTGGCATTTTGAAGCCAAGCCATCAAAATCTAAGAAGAACTAAGCCTATATAGTTCCATAAATTTATCACCTCCAATATTGATCACAACAGAAAGAGAAGGCCACATTTTAGCCATACTAAAAACACCATGCATGAATGTCTATGTGTCTATCATAGACAGAATTACATATTAGTAACAATTATCAAACAGAACGTAAGCTTTTATATATACCTGCAACATGTTGAGTACTAAAGAAGCTGCTAAGCTAGCGCACAAAACAGTTAAGCAGGCGAACAAATTCACAGTCGATGCAATGGGGCCTGAAGCTAAAGGTGCGGGTACGCAGGAACTTGTAGGAAAATGCTTCTGCTGCCGGATCAAACTCATATCTGAATACTATGATGATAACATACACCTTCTGAAACCTTTCTGCATCGTCCTCAACTCCGCAGTGCCTAACAACAACATAGCAGATTTTTCCATCTCCCAGATTGATGAAACGACGCTGATAAAATTTTTCAAACAACCTGGGATTCAGGTTCAGAGTCTCGATTCTTTTAAAATCAGAAACATTAAGATCATCAGTCAATCTCATTCGCCACACGTGTATATTTTGAAAACCATGGGCAAACACCAACTTCTCCTTGCTAGGTGCATCCAAATCCACGGCTAAAGCCTGACCGTAAAATGGGAATTCCGAAACAGAGTCGATCCAGCATTTCCGGTCGGTATCGAAACATTTGACCGGCATCTTAAATGGTAACCCCATCGATAGAAAGATCCTGTTTGCCGTCACAAGTAAAGAAAATTCAGTGTCATGAAAAAAATCATGATCACAGGAAGTGGGCATGGGTGCAGGTAGAATTTCCCACCGCTGCGATTGGGCCCTGTATACCAAAGAGTCACCCAGACAATGATGCATCTCATATCTGTTAACTGCAAGAGCGTAGAGATCTCCATTTATCACCATCATCCGCGAATTATATACGGCATGATCGATATTTGCAACACTGTTTGAGGTTTTATCCAACTCCTTGATGCTCATTTCGTTGGTTTCGTGCTCATCATCATCCTCGATATCATAACCGTAAACCTTTCTGTTGGGTTTTTTATCGTGAGTCCCGGGTGCTAACTCGCCGCCGACGAAGACAACTTGGGAGCCAAAGGGACAGCAGCCCATGGCGTTGGGGACATCGTAATCCTCGCCGCAGAGTAAAGCGACTCTCCGGAAATCATCATCATGATTCCCGCCCATATCGCACTTGGTTTCAACACCATTTTCGTGGTCTAAGTCACAGGAGCAAGACATCAAAGCATCCAAATCGATGGCGCGGATGAAGTAGCAGCTCGTACAGTTGTTTGCTTCCTGGCAACATAAATACAATTTCTGCTTGCGAATTGCATTCGGATTGCGATTCCGAGGGCGACAGTGAATGCGATCCCGATTGCGCTTCCGATTCACGGCCTCACTTTCCAATTCACTCACTTTGATCTGATTCATCTCCCTTGAACCTCTCTTTTCCAAAGCGCCACTAGCCCTACCCTCTTACCCTCATCGTCCCAGGGGAATGGTATTTATACCTCGATCTACATCTATCTAGGGTTTTCCGCGTCTGGGTCTGCCCAATATCTTATCTTCGGGCCCAAAAGCCCAAGAAGTTTGGTCCTACTCGAAATACAATTTAAAAAAGGAGGGTTCTAGTTGCACGGTTTCTCCTAAAATATTGTTGTGTTTACCTCTACAATTTTTGTAGTTTCATTTGACGTTGTCAAGTCATATAAAAAGACAGATAAAGACAAGAAAATATATAAATAGAAAAAAAAAATTATTTTAAAACAAGAAAAATAGCAATATGAATGTTTTTGCAAACAAAAAAGATTTATGTCAATGGATCTGAGCGTGATTGTGAATCTTCATCCGATCATCCCTTAGTTCGCCTTTGTAAACGTAAAAATCATCAATATGAATGTTTCCCGATGGCTTGGGGAGGAACTAAGAAGAGATGATAACAATGAAGGTAAGTTGCGAAAAATTATGTAACTATATAATTCATCCAATAAATAGATGAAGTTGAGAAAGAGAGATGGAAGAGATTGAGAAGTGGCAATCGAAGGTGAATTTGGGAAATCAAAAGCATAGACACCTAAGAAGACAAAGAGAGAGACTTGAGAGAGCAAGAACTCCTCTCCATAATCAATTAATTAGAAAATTTTAATCTTTTTGGGTGAAAACCCACAACCCATATCATCAAAATCCTCCAAATTCATTGTGATTTCTTCTCCGTGAACAACCCCAGATTGTTAGACATAGAGATAATTTGAGGGTGTTTTGGTAAGTATGGGGATGTGTACTTAGGTTTTCAAGTAGCTAAAAAGTAAAAGGGATGTGCAATAAGTAATGGAGGTATAAATAGTAATTTTTGAGGTGCAACTAGAATCCCTTTTAAAAAATTTGGCAAATAATTCGTTGCAAAAACATTCTAACAATCTGTATTTTGTAGTAATTCGGCCTCTTTTTTGCCCTTACATTAATTTAACATAGAAGTATCCTTACTCATCTTTCAGCTGGAAAAAATTATTGAAGACAAAAAAATCATTGTTTATCATAATTTAAAGAGAATATCCCTCGACCCAATGTTCTTCTACTTGTTATTAAATAGTAAGGTGTGCTAACCTATTGGCCCACCATTTTCTTGACGATAAACATGTCGAAAAACAAAAACTGCAAAAGAACTAACGTACTCTATACAATCATACATCAATAATCCGGCCTACATTCGAAAAATGATCCCCCTTGAGGGTGTTAACGAGTACAGCGCAATCGGATTCAACCTCTAGCTCTTCCCATCCTTGTTGTACTGCCACCAACAGCCTTGTCCTAAGTGCTTCATCTTCGGCATGCAATCCGGCATATTTTAGAATATATCTTTTTTTTTTCTTTAAAAAAAATAAAAAAAATGTAGAGTGCATATGTGTGAATCATATGAAGAAATTAATTGAGAATTAGAGCTCATTTTTCCTCAAACTATAAACAAGTGCAAGACAAAATATTAATTTATAGTTAGACCTAATGAATAAGGAGTGGGAAATCCACACCCCGATTTTTACAAACCACACTCCTTTTTTAACTTTTTCCTTTATGAAAAGACCAGACTGCCATTTCTCTTTAATTTAACAAACTTTCTGTTTAATTTTCATTTTTACGTTTTGACGGAGAGTGGTGGGCCCATGAATTTGTTTACTTAAATACTGCACATATTTAATTATCAAACTTATTGCATAGAAAAAGAAAGTGATAAGTGGAATTTGTGTTTCCACTCAAGACACATCCAAGAAAACCATACGACGAACATATTCATCTCCAAAAAGAGATAGGAGTAGAAGAACTTGATCCTTCCAGACCAAACATAGTTGAATTTCTAGATCATCTGTCTAGAAATAAAACTTATGAGAAAGCAACAGAACAACTCGAGAGGGTTAATCTTAAGATTAATCAACTCGGAGAAATACCAACAAGGTTATCAAAACTTGAAGTCAAGCTCGATTACCTTAACGAAAAGCAATATCTTTCAGATATTGAAAAGAAATTAGTAAGAACAGAGATTCTTGCTAACAATATCCATCAGCAAGCAGTTGAATTAAGAGAAACTCAAGAAAATTTGAAAAGACTTTTAGAAACTCTTATCTCCAGGATAGGATGAAGCAAAGAGTAGAACAAAAAGTAAAACATGAAGACGTAAAGGCTATAAGTCTTTATCTTCCTACAGAAAAACTTGCTGAAAATGTAGAAGCAATAATATATCAGCAAAATTACAACAATACTTCTTCAAGAAATCGGAAAAGATATAGAAGAACAATTTCAAGAAGTAAAAGCAAGAATCTCAAATCTACAAAAAAGTGTAGAAAAAATGAAAGAAAATTCTAACGTTGAAAGTATCAACGAAGAAACACTAGCACAAACTTTGGCTAGTAAGATTATAATACCTTCTCCAAATGTAGAAAGTGAGTTCAAATTCAGTGAACCAAAATTACTTGAACGGAAAACATCCAAAACTCCTAAAAGAGACCTAAAAATGCTGAGTAGAATACTCAGTAAGAGACATGTTGTACCACCAGTACAACTCATAAATGCTCAAGAATTTGAGTATAATGAAATTGAATCTAGCGTAAGAGAAGCATCCGCGCCTAGATTCAGATTCAATGAGATCTACAAGAAAGGATCTTTTATCTTGGACTCTCACAGATTCAAGATATTAGAACTAATGATTCCAGCAACCGGTGAAGAAATAGATATCAGGTTAATCACCCAAAAGGAAGTAAGTGAAGCCTTCCAGAAAAAATATTCATACATGCATATTGGTGCTGTTCAAGTATCAATAAAACTCTTAGCAAGAGACGGGATAGATTGTTCAGTCCTGTGCATCTTACAAGATGACAGAATAACAGATTTCAAGAAGAGTCTGTTAGGAACAGTTGAAGCCTCACTATGCAACCAGGTTGCGTACTTTAATGTTTTTCCAAACTTCACCACTCATCTGAGTGATGCAGCCCATTGTTTGAGATTGAGAATCAAATCAGATGGGATTACCATAAAGCAAGGCATGATGGAATTAGCTGTGGATTATAGAATTTATTACCAATTAATGAGTTCTAATGTATTGCCAAACACTAGATTCCTTAACAGCCCTGGCATTACTACATTTATCCTCACAAATCCGAGAAACAATTCTCAGCAAAAACATGTCACCAAATAGCATGAAGTAACATTCCCAAGGAAATAGAACTTAGCACCTCATGAGAGACAAATACAAAGGTCGAATGCATCTATATATGAAGATATGGGAGGAAAAATAAGTCTTCAATTTCATAGGCATTCGTTTGCTAATTATGAACATGCAAACATTTCAGGAGCAGTTTCTGAAGAATCTTTTGAAGAAGAAGATTCAAAAAGACCGATAAGAATGCTCAAGATAGAAGGACTAAAATAGCTATATGCACAAGTAGAGACTTGTGATTCCCTAGAAGGGCTAGAAGAAATTATAAAGAAAATTTCTTTAATCTAAACTGGGAAAAATAAGAGAAAAGTACTGCCGTATCAGGCTGCCGCCGAATAATCAGGTACAACGTCCATCGAGGCAGAAACAAGTAATAACCAATCGGTACCCCAAGAAGGGCATACTATCATTCAAAACATCACCAATAATCCCACTAAGATCATTAGAGAAGAAACGATCAAACTTCCTAAAGGACAAGCACCTACAGGAAAGTATGGAGAGAGGAGCTCTCATAAGTACATTCCTACATAACCAAAATGGGGACAAGCAATCTCAGAAAGAGGTGTCTATCTAAATCTAGATAGTGTATGAGACAAAAGAAAAACTATTGACGACTGGGTTGCAAACTTGAAGCTAACCCAAGCGTTAATTCTGTCCAGATACGCCTATGAAGATGCTCATGCTTATTATGAGTCGACCTTAACAGGAATTACTCAGAAATGGTATAATTCCTTTAAGAGAAGCTCTAAATGGGCTGATTGGGCAGCCAAACTAGCTCAGACCAATAATCCAATGGATTTTGCTATTCCCCTATATGCACAATTATGTGGAGATATAACAGGGCATAGCGAACAGTCTAAAGAAAGAGCTAGAGCAAATATTCAAAAGCTGAGTATTTGCAACATGAGATACTTTGAAGAATATACCAATGAATTTTAGAATTATTTATGTACGATCAGAGATTTAGAAAATGATGATATTGTCAAGACATACTACAGAAAACTACTAGAACCCAGGAATAATGCTGTAGCACAATCCCTTGAAGAAAACCCCCTCCAGTATTTTACTGTTGGAGGAATAGCAGAAAGAGTGAGAGATCTCTTAAGAAAGCAATGTACAGAAAATCAAAAATCTAGAACTGCCAAAAAACAACTCAGAGGAGTTGAGAACATGTGTCCAAAAATATTGGATACTCCGACACAGTGGGGATGTCATATTCACACTGATCAAAAAAACAAAAGCAAGTTTAGAAACAAGAATTACCACAGTAATTTTACTTCTAAAAAGAAGTATAAGTTTAGGAAAAGTTTTGAACAAAACAAAGAAAAAGCATCTCCTAGAAAGAGATTCTTTAGAAAAAAAAACAACCACCAAAGTAAAACTCGTCAAGAGATACAAAGCCCTCCATATGTTGGCTTTATAAAGCTGAAGGACATTATGCGAATGAATGTCCTAAAAGAGAAAAGAGATCTTCTAAAGCTCTTATAGCAGAATATGATGAAGCTTTAGAATATGCAAACCTAAAAGGTTTCGAAGTAGCCTATTATGATGAAGAGAAAGAGTCAATATATTCTCTTGAGTATTCATCAGAAAGCGATACAGAAAACACTTCAGGAGATTCTGAAGAAGAAAATAGTTATCTCCCTATATTCATGTTAATCCAAAATTGGAAACAAGAAAACATTGATAGCATCAATGAATTAGAATTTTTACCAAATCCAGGAATCTTTACCTGTGACTATTGTAAATGTTACGATAGTGACACAATACCCATGTATTGTGAAAAAACAGGAGAAACATATCATAAAGAATGCTTCATAGCAGAAATAAGAAGAAAAACAAAAGAAAATGATGCACGTACATTGGTCGATCAAGAATATGATATATTCCATGATCAAAACCAAAAGCAAGAGCTTGAGGGTAATCTCAAGAAAATACAAGATATTGAGGATGACTTTAGGAAAATGAAGTTAGTAACTTCATTAAGTCAGAAAACAGAAGAAACACCAGTAAAAGATTCTCCTCAAGAAAATGAAAGGAAGATCAATCCTTTCATAGAAATATCTGAAAATACAATTCAACCAGTAAAACAGGTTCAGACGAGTATATACAACAATTATATCACCGTTGGCCTGAAATTTCCTAAGTATAAAAAGTATCATCTACATGCATTTGTAGATAATGGCTCAGGATACAGTCTAGCAAAAAAATATGCTATTCCTGAAGAATATTGGGAAAAGTCTGACAAAACTGTTACTGGAGTTGGAATGGGAGATAATGAATTCCTAATGGATCATGTTGCTAGAAATGTCAGAGTCTCCATAGGAGGAGGAACTTTTACTTTCCAAAGCATATGGCAAAGTGAAGCTCAAGGAGCCGATATGCTAATAGGAAATGACTTCCTACTTCAGCAAAAGATAGTGCAAACTCTTGAAATGATCGGGTTTGAAAAGAACAATAAGTTCTACTGGGAATCTAGACTACTTGATGCTGGCATTGCAAGCAAAAGATTCATAGAACAATATCAGAAGTCGCCAGCAAAGCGTGGTGATCATAAATCACCCTTTAAACCGGTTTTGCAACCCGTATTAGCATTTCAGGAATACCAAGAAATCATACCAAATGAAGCAACGAGTTCAGAAGACTCAGAATCAGAGGTAGAACCTCAAGATTCAGAAAGCTCTGATGGTGAAGAAGAATTCATCAAAGAGCACAATCTAAAAGTATACGTTAACAAGATAGAACAAAAGAAAGTTACAAATCTTGTTGAAATAGAAAACTTACTGAAACCCATAATCAGTGAGAATCCCCAGCTATATTGGGAAAGAGACCAGGTATATTGTCAGTTAAGAATGCATGATGCTAATGCAATATGTCATGTCAAAGCCATTCCTCATTATAGAGATGAGGATAGAAAGGAAATGGAAAGTCAAATTCAAGAGTTGCTTGAAAAGAGACTAATTAGACCCTAAGATAGCCCTCATCATGCTCCAACATTCTTGGTTAGAAACCATGCAGAACAAGTAAGAGGAAAAACAGGAATGGTGATAGACTATCGAGAGGTCAATAAGAAAACAGTCAAAGACGGCTATCAGATTGCACAAATAAGAGTCCTCATTAATAGATTGAAAGGAGCTAAAATCTTCTCAAAGTTTGATGCAAAGTCAGGCTTTTGGCAAGTCAGGATGCACCCTGATTCCGTTGCTTTAACAGCATTCAGAACTCCTCAAGGACATTACGAATGGTTAGTAATGCCATTTGGACTCAAACAAGCACCCTCTATCTTTCAACGAAAGATGGATAATATTTTTAAGCCTTATTTAGATTTTTCCATAGTTTACATTGATGACATTCTTGTCTTCTCTAAAACTATGAACAAGCATCTGAGACATCTTGAGCAAATTTGCAGGCTTATGGTCCAAAAAGGAATCATCCTTGGACAAAAGAAAATTCATCTCATAAAAGGAGAAATAGATTTTCTTGGCATACATGTCAAAGATGGAGAAATTCGTCTTCAGAAACATATTGTGAAGAAAATTAGCCAGTTCCTTGACAATATCCCAGATGTAAAATCTCTTCAGAGATTTTTGGGAGTTGTTAACTTTGCGATATATTTTATTCCTCAAGTGAGTGGCCTTACTGTTCTCCTCTCTCCAAAGACAAGCTCAAAGAGAAAATGGTCTTTTACAACGGATGATAGCAACACCGTTAAGAAAATCAAAGAACTCACAAAGAACCTCCCTCCGTTGCAGTTACCTGAAGAATGTGACTTAATTGTTTTGCAGACTGATGCAAATGACTATTACTGGGCAGGAGTAGTTTTGACGATCACGCCATATACGAATCAAGAAAAGATTTGTAAATTCTTATCAGAAAAGTTCAATCCTGCAGAATTGAATTATTCCACGGGGGATAAAGAAGTACTTGCCCAAATAAAATCTATTAAGGGTGCAGAAGCTTTTCTAGGAAATAAGTTTTTAGTTAGAATTGATAACAAAAGAGTAAAAATTTCAAAAATTATAAGTTAACAGATGCAGCTGATAGAAAAAGAGTTCTTAGATGACAAATGTTTTTATCTCAATATGAATATGATGTTGAAATGGTTGCAGGAGACAAGAATTATTTGCATGACGCTCTAACAAGATAAATGACAATGTTTGAAAGAGATGAAGGTCGAAATCCAAGAAGCAGAAGACCAGAGCAGGAACTTGAGAAAGGAGAAAGCCAGACTTGGGGCAGAGAGAAAAATCAGTGCCTGAAGACAGAGAATCAAGAACAAAAGAGAAAGCTATGTGGGAAAGATACAAGAGCGGAGATAAAACTGTAGGCCCTCCACATGATGGACCTGGATATCAGTACATAGTGTCATATTCCCCTGCAGAATCCAGCAAAGCCTCAGAAAGGATGCAACCAGACCCAATAGATTGGGGAGATTATCAGAACAGCAAAACTCCTTTACAAGATGAGATGCAATCTACTAATTCAGAAGAAAGACAACGCTTAAATGAGTTCTTACAGTACCCTAGAACTACGGTCACAAATGACAGATTTCAAAGAAAATCAGTAGGACATCTTCAGAAGGCAAAGGCCAAATCTACACATGACAAGATAGCATCCTTCAAAGGTAAACAACCGGTTGTAACCGGAATGAAGAAAATTTTCAATCATCCGATGCGAATTTACGAAAAACCTGTATTCAGAACCAGTAGATTCCTTCAATTCAACCAAAAGGTCATTATGGATAATATCCTAACGGCTTCTCGAGAAAAGAATGAAGCACTTGTTCTTCAAGCCCTTGAAGTATTAGCTGAAGAATTCCATAATAACAATCAGCAAGAAGACAAGCAAGTTACTGAGAAAAACCTCAAGACAACATATCTTGAGAATCCTGCAAGTGTAAAAGTTCCCATGGTAGCTTTATCAGAAGCTGAATGGTTTCGTTTTCATAATCTCTTAGGAAATTTTGAAAATAGGAAAGCACTCCAACCAACCTTATCAGTTACAGCAGGTCCATACTATGGAAGATATTTAGTCGATGTTCAAGCAGAGCATTCGCAGAAGCACAAGCTTTGGTTGGTAGAAAATGGTTTTGTTCATAATCTTTGGACAAAAACCAATGAAGACTTAGAAGGTCTTCCAAAAATAATTTGTGAAGCAGTTAAAAATATTAGACCAGAATGGACGATCGAAGAAGGAAGAATAAGTTACATCTCTCCATATCATTATGTCAGATTAATTCAGGGTCGTACATACAGAAATATGTCAGCACTAAGCAATGGCAAGCCAAACTAGAGTATCCCTTGGATGAAGGTTATGGCAATAACCAGCATAAAGAAGTTGGTTCAGAAAGATCAGTTTACCACTCTTCTTGCTAGTGGTGAAAAAATAATGGTTGCTAGCTGTAACCATCTCACTCCTGATAACTCAGATTTTTTCAGAACTCTAGAAAAAAGAGAGATAGATGAGACTTTGGCCACCACCACGTGGATAGAAAAACTGGAAAATGAGCAAAAGCACAAAATACATTATGACTCATATATGGAATCTGAGGAGGAAGAACATTCGGGTGCCTCTTTTTGTGATGAAGAATTACACAACATTAACAATATGATGGAATGTTGAGGGTAGGCCAACGCTTAAAGACAAAGTAACTTTAGGTAAGTGGATGCCAGCACATAGATAGCTTTTAAGAAGATAAGGAATAAGCGGTCGCCGACGGAAGCGGACAAAATTCAAAAGGAGAAAAAGATAAAATCTTATCAGCAATAAGATTCCTCTGGTCTCCTTTTTCTTAAAGTGTTTTAATTTTAGTTTGGAGTCCGGCTTCTATAAAAGGGAAGGAAGCTCTCACTTGAAGACATTCGAGAGAGAAGCGAGAAAAGAAGGAGCAGAGCACACATAGTTTCAGAGAGTCTTAAAAGAGTGTTTTCTTTAGAGCTGTGAGTATTTGTAAAATAGAGGTGTCTAAGAGAAGTGTCTGGAAGTACTATATCCAGCTAAGTCATCTGGTGTGGTTTCCTTTATTTCCAAGTAAGTTGGTGTTTTAATTTCAAGTATGAGTAGCTAAACAACTTTTAGCTGTTTACCCAAGAGTGAGGCTCTGGGTTATGTATATGTATGTATGTTTGAATAAATAAACTTCAGTTGGTGTTCCCCATATCCGTCTAAATTTTAGCTTGTTTCAAACTTTCTCAAACCCCAGGTGGCGGATTACCGCCTAAGAGTGGTCTTTGAGATTGTTTTTTTTTGTTAAATCCTCTCAAACCCCAGGTGGAGGACTACCTCCTAGGAGTGGTATTTGAGACATAATTTTCTTTTAGCTTTCTAAATTTAAGAAACCATATTTATTTGCTTTACTAGAACTTAAGGAACTCCTCAAATTAAGACAACAGTGATTCCGCCAGATTAGTAGTCATTTAGACAGGAGGTCGTTAGGTGAATTGGGCATGATGAAGGCTATCTCTTAGAATGGGTGGGTAACTCAGTTTAAATGAGCAAATAAGTAGTGAAAAAAAAAAAATTCAGATTTAGAAAATAGGGGTATTTTGAGAAGTTTGTAGGGAAAGGAGTGTAGTTTACAATTTTAGGAGTGCAAGTTTCAATTTCCATGAATAATCAACCAACTAAAACATATACCAAAAAGAATATGGTTGTTGAAACTTAAAATACACAACCTTTATTTTTTGCTTCTCAACTCTCACTCCTTTTCATTTGACGCATTCGCCGAACGCTATCTTCAAAATGAAAAAGCTACTCTCATATGTTTCATAGCCTTCTCTCCTCCTCCTCTTTCAAGATTAGCAGCAAGGTCAGTTTCATCGCTCCCCACCCTAATTCTGTTTGCTTTTCTTTCTGGGTATGAGATAGTTTCACGTATTTGTTGGGTTTCTGAATGTCTTTTGGGTCGGTTTAGCTTTAAATTGGTTGAAATGAATGCGTTTTGGGTTCCCCATTCCTGTCTTTGATTTGATTTGATAAGATTCATTGTTTTCTGTCTTTATATATTGTTGATGTACTTATAATAGGACTACTGCTATGTTCTGTTTCTAACTTTCTATATGTTTCTGCTGTTATCTGCAGTAGTTTTATGGATTGGTGTTTTATTTATTTGAACATTGTGAGTGATTTTCTTGCATATTATTGATAAGAACCTTCGTGATCTCGCTTTCCTATATCTGCCTGTATGCTGTATGCATGGATAGAGACATAGTGTGTGTAACATGTGTGTATATTAAATGCAGGATAAGTTGTTCTGATAAGGGAGAAATCACTTCGAGAATATACGATTGCTTGAAAGACATGTTTTCAATAATGCTTGTGCTGATTAGGAGGTAGGAGATGAGATGCCTCTCCTGAATTGAATGGATATATGCCGATTTGCCTTGCATAGTTACCCTCATTATCTCCCACCTTTATCAAACCTCATCAAGCCTGCTATTGTATTGCATTCCTCCTCAAGCTCTGCTCCTAGACTAGCAAAATTTTCCCAGCTGTCACTCACTCACTCAAAACCAACTTCTAATACTAGAGTGTGCTGTGCTGCCTCCCTTTCTTCATCAGCATCCTCGTCAATGGAAGCCCCTCCCGAAGGTTATAGAAGGAATGTTGGTATCTGCCTCATCAATGATTCGAAGAAGATTTTTGCTGCTTCGCGGTTAGATATACCTGATTCTTGGCAAATGCCACAGGGTGGCATTGATGAGGGTGAAGATCCAAGAACTGCAGCCATCAGGGAATTAAGAGAAGAGACAGGAGTTCAGTCGGCAGAAATTCTTGCAGAGACACCTCATTGGTTAACCTATGATTTCCCACCAGAAGTTCGGGCAAAACTTCAGAGACTGTGGGGATCAGATTGGAAGGGCCAAGCACAGAAGTGGTAAGTCACAGGATTCACAATTTATTTCATGTCGTGTAGCCTGCAACTTGTGTATCCATTACCTAAGGACAAACTCAGATGCTGGTTATAACTACAAGAAACACCCATTGTCTGCTTTTTATCATCAATATAAATTTAACCATTTTCTTTCAATTTATGCAAGTAGCATTTGTATATGGCTGTATCAACATTAGACCATCTAAAATTTCTGCTTTATTAGGGGCAAAGATGTTTTGCTAAATCTATATCATCCATGTATGTGCAATTCACAGGTTTCTTTTTAAGTTTACTGGGAAGGATGAAGAAGTCAATCTTCTAGGTGATGGCAGTGAAAAACCTGAGTTTGGCAAGTGGTCATGGATTTCACCCGAACAAGTAGTTGATCTTGTAGGTTAACCTTACTCTACATTTTTTTTCCTTTCCTCACTGCCTACTATAGATAGATTGTTTGAATAAGTATAGTATGTGCTCTATTTTATAATATTCACTCATATATATTTTTTTTCTTTTTCTGCAGGCTGTGGATTTTAAGAAGCCTGTTTACAAGGAAGTTTTTGCAGTTTTCTCACCCTATTTTCAATAAACGTGAGGTGCTGCAATGGCAGAAGGCTTGTTTCTATAGACTATTACATCCATGTTACTCACTTCCTGCAGAAATTAAATGGCACTCTTGATTTCAATTCCATATTCTTAGACTAATAAATCTGCTTTTGTTTGGTCTCATTCAAGATTTCTCTACATATATCATATTAGTGATGTTCCTTTATGTAGATGTTTACCTCTTTTGATTATTGTTGGCCATGCTAATTATGCTAAACCACTTTCTACCTACTGCACCACTCCCTTTTGAGTGTATCTAAATTCGAAAGAATTTAACTTATCATACTAAAGATAAGCCAGTCTGATCAGCATCCAAGTTTTGACTTTAGTGTTGGTAATCTTCATGTGTGTACAATAAGTGGCTTGCATCCATAAAGCAAGTTGTCCAACCCTTGGAACAAGTTTCATAATGCAGACCATGGTGATGTGCGGACTTGTTGTCTTCGGGTGGAGTACTGGGGCTTTTGCAGTACTAGAGTAACGAACCATTACCCTTGTATGGGCCATGTGAAGTCTCATTTGCCAACTCATATGTAAGCTTCTACTCTGCAGCTATAATATTGGATATTCAGACTTTGAAATGCTCTTTTTTCTTTTTCTTTTTTTTGAATCAAAAAGTAGTTTATAGCTGAATCTCTAAGGCTGATTACACTCCAAGAGAAGGAAATCTTGGATATAATCGGGGGCTTGATCATGCTAAACATCGTCATGATCTGCTTCATATGCAATGGCAGCAAGTCTATGAGCTACCTTATTACATGATCTAGATGCATATATAATGCTTGCATTCTGCAAACTTGCAATAATCTCTCTGGTATTATCTATGAGTCCAGCCTCCGGTGTGTGCAGGACTCCATTTTTGATGTCCAATACAGCCTCTAAACAATCAGACTCCTTAATGAAATTTCTAGTTTTTTTTTTTTTTGGTCAGATGACATTTCTAGCTTGCATGTTGTGCGGCATCAAGAAACCAACCTTAATAGCTTGCATTTCAGCATGCTTGGCAGATACTATAGCACAAATTTTCTGTGCAAAAGCTGCCTTAAACGTACCAGTAGTGTCCCGAAGTATACCACCAGTTGCACCATGAGTAATGCCAGGAAGGAAGCTCCCATCTACGTTGAATTTCCAATAACCAGATCGTGCAGGTTTCCATGACCAATTTAGGTGACATAGTTCGCTGCTTCTCAGTTCGCCTAGCCTTGCAGAAATCCTCAAGCCATGACAACAAGCTTAGTATCAACACATGTGGAGGTTTACAAGAATCATTCCACAATTTGTCATTTCTATCCGACCATAGAGACCATATAATCATCATTAGCTTTGCAAAAAAGTTCCACTGCATATGAATAGCATGGCTCAACAACCATTCTTTGAATCCCAGTGAAGGTATTGAGCCGCTTCCCATGTCAAACAGTGGAGCTTGAAGAATGCTTGTAGCAATTGGACAACTACAAAACAATTGCACATTTTCTTCATATCGATGTGGACATAACAGGCATTTAAGCTCAGCTGTACAGCCCTTTGATGTTAAACAAGCTCTTGTTGGCAGCAAGCTCGCCACGTACATAGTTTAACCTTTCCAGACACTATCCCACAATAGTTTATAAGGGTTTCCCAAAGAGGAGGAGGCTAGCACATTGTCCATGACTGCAGCTCTAGCAACCCAATACGTAGTTTTAACAGAATAGAAACCTTCCGTTTCCGGTTTCCATGTCAACTGATCGCACATAACTCCGACTTAGAGGGATGCACAAAATCTGTTGTGCCACTTCCGGTTCGAATACGGCATGAATAGCGGCGTTCTCCCATTCTCTAGTAGTGGGGTTGATGATATCAGACACAAGCTCAACAACACAAAATCTGTGGGCTTTTGTATTTGGTATGGCTGATAATTTGGAATCCATGCATCATTCCAAATATTGACTTGAGTGCCATCACCTATCCTCCATTGAACTTTTTCAAAACTGGTCTACTTTGCAAAATACTCCTCCATGAAAAACTAGGAAATGTTCCAAGCTCAGCCTTCCAAAACGTTCCATTAGGACAATATCTAGCTTTATAAAGCTTAGTAATTAGCCTAGCCAATTAGTGAATCAGGGTTTGACACAATCCTCCATCCCTGTTTTGCTAACATTGCTAAGTTGTACGCATAGAAGATTTTAAAATCCTCTTGGTCACTAGATTAAAAGAGAAATTGATATAACCAGTAAATAAGTATACTAACATCATATAGAAGAGCTAGCTCTGAGAACAAAAACCAGAGAATAGGTTGCCTTTCACACATGCATATCCAAGGATTAAAATGTCGATATCGGTAGAGATATCGGTCGGTCCAAAAAAAGAGATATCGGAGATATTCCGAAAGAAATATTTTTTTATTTAAATATGAAATTTATTCATTTTACACATAAAATCATAAATACATACAATAATAGCTTCATTTAGTACCAGAAAGAGACTCTAGTGCTTCAAATTCCCCACGCTGATCCACGAAAGTTCAATAATCTGACCAAGACATTTGACCCATATAGTATGAATTGTAGTGATTAATAGAATAATCATATATCTCTTTGGAACTGCCGACGGTACCCCCTATAATGGGATAGTAAGGATGAATCAAACTATATGATTGGTCATGCACATCTCCATATTTACCATATTTAAAAATATTATAACCAAATTGATTGTTGCCTTCATGCGATTCATTTGACGTCCCACTACGCTCTGTGCTTAAACTGATAGAATCAAAACTTAAGGCAACTGAAGCAACATCTGATGGGGTATTTTGATCATCAATTGCACATCTAGTCCTGCTGCCATGCCGATTCTGCTTTTGCGCACCATGACGAGCTTCTCTAGATCCGTGGTCTTCATCTTGGGTGACATTATCAAAAGTACTTTCATATGTAAGCTGATTTATGTCTCCACCCACAGAAGATTGTCCATATTGGAACCCTGTATCTCCACCACTTTTTCCGCTTCCATCACCATCATCATCTGAACTATCTGGAGTTGCAGTGCCCCCCCACATGCAGCATCACTGTCAGAATTATGTCATTGGTTTCCAACATCTTCAGATAATACTTTATTCAAATTAATTCCGCTGTCAGTCGCAGTTTCTACCACTTGTGAACGAGGGTTGCCATCTTCATCATCGAGATGTGCAGACATAATCCAATCATGAAGTGGATCAATGCCATTTTCCAGTGGTTTACTAGCAATATGAAGAAGATCGATGTAGTTGTTTTCATTTATCACACTCTCTGCTTGTTTATCATGTAGTTGTAACTTCATGTTGTAGTAGCAATATACAAACTTTTCCAACTTCTTATATGCAAGACGGTTTCTTTGCTTCGTATGAATAAGAGCAAATGTACTCCAGTTCCTTTCACAAGCTGAAGAAGAGGCCGTCTGTGCTAAAATACGCATTGTAATTTTTGATATGTTTAGTGCAGAATAGCCCCATTGTGCCCACCAATCAGCTGTAAATAAACTAAAAGAGTTAGTTTTATAGCTCATCAACCGTGTCTAATAATGAAGGTTCATATAAACTACAAACCTGAACTTCTAGTCTCTCTTGTTTGCTTTGCAATGCTCGAGCCGAATGATCCTTTTACTTCTCTAAAGCATACGATCTGAATGAACCGTTTTAATATTAATTGTATATAATGCCATACATTTTAAAAAAAAAAATATGTCATCAATTTACCTCATATACAAAAGTATCCACATCAACAATGCTTCCGTCAGTTGTGTTGAATTGTTCGAACACTAGTCCAATTGCTTGTGAAAAGTTTTTGTTATGACCAACCCCAGGTCGATATTGAAAATTCGGGTTTAAGAAATATGCTACAAACAAGAAACCAACAAATTATATAGTAATATACCAACTTAATAATTGGAGTATTGGACAATATAAATATTTGTAGAGATATAGGAATAGTACAAACTTGTTGCATGCAATGGTTGACTTAGTGTTTTGTCTCATCGATCATTGATGATATCAAGGACCCATTTCTTTCTATTCATCTGTGATACTTGTTGTTTCATTCTTTGAAATATATCATATAATATGGGCATGGTCGATTGAATTTCTGTATCAACAATTCGAAGAATCTCATACAATGGCTTATAAATTTGATGGACTGTTTCCATGCCTTCCAAAAAACTGGAGTCTAAGATTAGTATTTCTACCCTGTTGCCTTCTCTAATTCGGCTTGCTGCATTATGAGTCCATGCGCTGCTTGTAAACAATCTTCTCAAATTTGCTTTATTTTTCAATATGCTATCGATGGCGATGTGATTTGTTGCAAATCGATTTTTGCCAGGTCGAACTAAATCCCCATGAGTGATGCTCCTCATTTCTGCAAGTACCCAACTATGAATGTAGATGTAGTTAGTTACAATTTGAGCCATTTTAGTTGCACTGCATATTGGTTTTCTCTTCTCAATATCTTCAAATATCAAATCAATGCAGTGAGCAGCACATGGAATCCAAAGCAGGGGGTATTTTTTCTGCAAGTCTCTTCCGGCCTTTTTAAATGCTGATGCATTGTCAGTGACAATTTGAACAACATTTTCTGGTCCAATATCTTGGATAATCTCATCTAACAGACCATATATGTACTGAGCAGATTTTTTTACATAGGAAGCATCTACAGATTTCAGAAACACAGTTGTACCTTTCGAATACACCATAAAATTTATAATAGATAGTTTCGTTGGCCAAATCCATCCATCATACATAATAGTGCATCCAAATACGTTCCAAGATTCTCTATACTTATCCACATACTTTTGCATTTATGTGTACTCTGCCTCCAGGCAACGACCTTGAATTTTATACTTTAATTCCCCCACTTTGAAATCTGCTCAAACAAAATTTGCAGATTGTGCCACTTTTATTTCCTTCAATAGCAGTTGCATACTTCCATGCTGGATCATTTCCACGTCCACTACCACTTGCCATTATTGATCTAGCACATAACAATACTTAACATCAGTTAAACATTTAGTGTAAGTGTAGTAGGTAATAAGTAATAACTATAAAATTAAAGAGAAAACTATTCTTATAAGGAGATTTAGTTACCGGAATTCTACAACTACTTTTCGTTAGGAGAAGAAGAATGCAAATATGCTTGCATGTTGAAGTACCTACGCATGTGCACTCTTATATAGATTCATCACCAGCCTTGGGTCATCAGTAGTTCAATACTTTTCCATGTATCTTCATTGTTTTGTTGAATAAACTGAATGACAAGACGTGTGTTTTATTTTGGTCGAGCTGAAAACAAGTCTACTTTTTACATTTTTGGGCTCTTCTTATAATTGAAGAAAAGAGGAAAACACTAGTTGATTACTTTCCATGCGCCCCCAAACACTTTGTTGAATGAATTCAATGACATTAATACGTGTGTTTTGTTTTGGTCGGGCTAAAAACAAGCCTACTTTTTGCATTTTTTTGCTCTTCTTATAATTGAAGAAAAAATGAAAACACTAGTTGACTACTTTCCATGTGTCTTCAAACATGTTGTTGAATGAATTCAATGATAATACACAACTTTGTTTTTGTCAGGCTAAAAACAAGCCTACGTTTTGCATTCTTAGTCTCTTCTTACTAGTTACTACATTGATTTAATATTCATTGCGTGAGTTGCGTCCACTATCGATTATTGATCACGGTTCTTCTGTTCTATGACTTTCATCAAGAATTAATTATATGAGAACAAGTTGTTGATTGATCGTTCATCACTACTTTGGCACATGTTTTTATTGTTTTGTGGAACCAAGTAATATTGTCTGGCTAAAACAAGCCTTATTTTTTCCTCGAACACTCGAGGCGATTACTTATTCCAGAACTCGATGTGATTACTAATTCGAGAACTCGAGGCGATTACTTTTTCGAGAACTCGGAGCGATTACTAATTGTGAGTCCATGAGATGATTATTTTTTCGAGAACTCGATGAGATTACTTATTCGAGCACTCGAGGTGATTACTATTCGAGAACTCGAGGTAATTACTTATTTGAGCAATCGAGGTGATTACTTTTTTCTTATTTATCAAGACTGTCTGTCATTTCTCTCATCCGGATATCCTTTGAGGGGAATCCGGAGTACCCATTTTTTTTTATATCCCTCGAGGTGATCACTGATTACTTATTCAATTACTCCTCTTAAACATTCTCGAATCTCGAGAAAAAAAAATTATTGGAAAATTTGACAGGTATTTCGTTAAAATATCGGAGATATATCGCAAATATCTTAAATATCAGAGATATTTTAAGTTATCGAAGATATATCGTAGATACGGGAAAAGAGTAAATATTTACCTCAAAGATATATCGGGCGACCGAAAAAATGAGTTATCCATAGAGATATTGGATATATTGCAGATATTTTAAACCCTGCAGCATATCTGCTGTTAATTGAAGGGTAAGGGAGTTGCTACTGATTCTTTTGTGTATGATTTCTACATTTCCTAAGGGTGTAGTGGACAACACGAGTTGAAGGGTAAGGGAGACCTGAGAGACTCATAGGAAGTAGGGGCTGCTCCGAGGTAGTATCGGTCAGGAGAAGGCCGGCAGATAACCGATTAAGGATCGTCCGACACTCAAGTCAGTATTGGGTATAGACTACCATCTGAGTAGTGTGTATATAGGAGAGTTACTTGCCATCATGATTCTTCTTCTGGATTTAGGGATTTTCTTCTTCTTGCTCCCCTTGATTAGCAGCAGTATGTTTTTGGTCAATCTGATGTAGCAGCTCAGAACTTAACACCTCTATATTTTAATTACTTACCATTTTTCGATTAGGAAAGAAAGAATCCAAAGCTCTATGCCTTTGCTCATTCTAATTAGCAGCTTATAATTATTTCCAAACTTCCAATGTGCCGAAAGGTTTCTACCATTTAATAATATTATCTGTGACCATAGATTTAATAATGGTCACAGATAATATTATTAAATCTATTGAAGTTTTAACTGCCAATTAGTAGATACACCATAGATTCATAATTTGTGACCAAACAACTTCACCAGGTGAGTCTAAAGTTTAGGAGAATTAGATGCTACATTCTTCAGATGGTAGCTGAAAACTAGGACAAATATATATAAGCAATAAGGGAGGGAAGCATCACAGCAGCTAGATCCAATTTACTGACTGAGGGCGCACCATTGTATTACTCAATCTATCTGGATTACTGTCTTACTTTCTTGAGTGGAATCAGTCATCAGCTGTTTCCCTTTACCCTAAACAAAAACAAGAAACAGGTATAAACATGTGTAAATAGATTTTGCAGAGGCCATACCTAATTAATGGAGGAAAGTTTAACAAACCAACCTGTGATGAGGTATCAACATCAGTCAAGCGAATAATTTCGACGTCAAATACAAATCTTTTGGCATCGGTCAACACAAAGACACAAACATCGCCCGTTCTCAGCTTATTGACTCTTGCAAATTTAGACCAACCAGCCTGTAATCTTGTTGTCCTTCGAATATAATTGACCTTGACTTTAAACCTCCTCTCAGTCCTCTGAACCCAAAGGGTGAAGCGATCCGGGCGCTGCTTAGCAACATGTTTCTCATAAAAAGTGCGTGGAATATTCTGAAAATAAAAATGCATGTAACTGATGTAAGAAATCCTTGGAAAATAGAAGTTTTATGTTTGGCTTAAGTTTGTCACACTGATATAGTGAACAATTGATTATCAACGTATAGAAATTCACAAAATTGTACTGGATATAGAAAGTTTACCAGATAACTTCCACCAGCATATGAGGAACACAAGGAAACCACAAAAGAAGGGTGGTCAGACTTGAATCCATTAGCTTTCTCTAGAGCTAGAGAATTTAGGCGCTTTTCGTCTATAGACAAGCCACCATCACTAGAAATTTTTCTGATTCTCCTTCTCTTGTGAAGCCTTGAAGCTACTTCTCTTGAGCGTGGTGGAACATAGTTGAGTGTTTCACTAAAATCATCATCTTCCTCCTCCGCCATCTCATCTACAGTTTCTTCTTCATCTTCACTTTCATCATCATCCTCCTCCTCCTCCATCTTATCTTCAGTGTCTTCTTCATCTTCACTTTCATCATCACCCTCCTCCATCTCATCTTCACTTTCATCATCACCCTCCTGCTCCTCCTCCTCCTCCTCCTCATCATCATTATCATCATTCTCATGGTTCTCATTATCAGAAATGTCTGCAATTAAGTCACAGTGGATGGAATATATAGCATAACTAGTCTCTTAATTTAGTACTTCAATCATGAAACAATTGAAAAATTGATAGATAACTTGCCTGGTGAGAAGGTGCAAGTTGCTCCTTCATTTGCGTGGAAAATGACAACTTTGATTACAACTCTAGGGTCTTTAATCAACATAAGTGCACACACATCACCCTCTTTTAAATTATTGTCTCGCATAAATTTAGACCAACATTTACCATGTAAATTGCATCTATTGGTAGCAACACTTTTACTCAATTTGGCCCGCCAAGTTCTCACTCTCCCATCTGAAACTCGAAGGATAACATCACAAGAGTTCCCAATAAAAGGTTTCACTAGCATACTGAACTCTGATGGCAACCACTGAAAATTAAAAAAAGAAAGCAGGAAAATGACAATTAGACAATATCTTTGTTCAATATTTTGTTCGATACTCGAAATGATGCAAGTATACAAGTTTGTGAGGCCTCACCACAAATTTAGAGTTGATGTAGGAAGGCTTCATGGAAACCAAGAAAGCGGAAGGGTTTTTTGATTTGAATGCTTCAGCTCTTTTGAGAGCTTCCCACAGCTGCTGCCCCGTGAATCTTTTTGTGCCAAAGGTGCCTCCTCTATCATTCTCTGCATGAAAATCAATTCATGTTGTTACAACAATAAAATCCAAATAATGGAAGACTACTTAATATAACATGGTACATCAAAAACAGAAAATGCAGTAAGCGCATTACACATATAACACGGTACAAGAAAAACTACTAAATAGTTGTTACCCTACTTTTCATTTCTGATTTGGACCAATGGGCCTCTTTCTTTTTCAAGCTTGTTTCACCACTCAAACTTGTTTTGTACTTCTTTGGAGGCAGAGTACTCGGCATTGGAGAGTCATCTAGGATTTCAAGAGACACATCATCATCTTCTTCGTCAGGTTCTTCAGTATCATACCCTACAAAGAAGTCTCCACAGGTATCTTTTCCAAAGATGTCCACATGGAAGTGTGAGTTTCCAGCATAATGGAAGACTAGAAGCTGCCCATACTTTAATCTATTCTTTTGCAGAAACTCATTCCACCCGGTCTGGAAATAGAACTTGTTATTGACCTCTTCCACCTGAACAAGACAAGTTTGGCTTGCGGTTTGCAGACGGCACTGGTGAGGCACATTCCCATGGAAATGCTGGACAAATTCTGTTGGGATTTTCTGCAACATAAATGATTAAAGAGGCAAGTTAATAGGCTCAAAAATTCTTATAGCATAATTCAATCTGACTAGCTAGAATATGAAAAATACATAGTAGTCCAAAGACCTCCCCCCTAATACAAATATGAGCTCATTTGAAGGGGAGAAACAAAACTAAAAGGGCCCAAACTATGATCAAGTAACTGACCCCAAACTCCAAATAACCAAATTAACTAGGTATATAACTCAGGGCAAGTAAAGTTTAAGACTTCAATGGAAAGTGCAAAATCAACTATGCAGTAAGCATTGAATCTTTCTGTGATTTTAAGAACCAGAACTGATAGATTCACAGCTTACTGGATCAGGAATCGGCAAAACCCACTATGATACAAAGTTTTATCTTTTTTCTTGTTCTTTGTCTCCTGTCCAATTAAAGATTTTTATATGAACTCGAACACACAGTAAATGCTAAAGAGTCTATGAACTTTCATATTGAAGATTGTTTATCAAAACCAATAAGCTCATATTGAACAGGTAAACTAGAAAACCCATTTTTGCCAAGAAGAAATTACAAGACCCACTAAAAGCAGGTCTTTGCTTATACCTTCAGTTAACATAAAGATCTGATTTTGAGCATCCAACACTTCTGATTCAAATCTCATATTCTACTCAAAGCTCTAGTTTGAGCCAGAGAAACTTGCCCACATTAAAATAAAACCAAAGAGTATATATATTCTATGCTTCTTGGTTTATTTAATAGAGTAACTACAGGGATTTATAAGAGTACATGGGGAGCTTGGACTTACCAACTTGTTAGTGAACTCCTCACCCGGAACAATTTTGAAAAAAGAGGGCAGTTTTTCTCTTGGTGCCATCGCGATCCCCTTTGCTTAGGTGAGTGAACTCGGGAGAATCAGTGGAGGAGACCAAAGAGTCTCTTTTTCCAGCTTATGAAGTCTGAGCCCAGAAGAGTGTGAGGGAAATACTACTCTACTTTTGAAGTATTGATTTTCTTGGTTTCTTATTTATGGCTTCCATCAAGATCAGTAAAGAGCTTTAAAGGTCAGTGCAGATTGCAGTCTGATCAGTGTGTGACCAAAAATGGAAAGTTTAGACTCAGAGACATGATATGGTCAGAGAAGCAATCTCAAAATTCATTTCTCTACTTACACATTTTGTCAAGTTGTAATGACTAACATATATTGCAGTTGCAGATAATCAGCATCATCTTTGGCTTTAATTTGATGTGTGATATTATTTGAATCCTGAAGAGTAAATATGGAGTTCAGCTTTCATAGAGTAAATAAAAGCATGTCATGAAAGAGCAAATAAATAAAACCATTCAGAGTACTATACATGCAGGGCATGGCATATTGAGAATCCCATCAAATGTGATACTAAATGATTCTATACACATACTAATTGTGCTGCACCTAAATTTCAAACTCAAGAGGTGATGTAGGAGCAGAATGTGGCAGATTTAGACAGAAAACTGTAAAGGCAAGGAAGCTGCTAATAATCAAGAAGATTGGTGTGAAGATAGGTAATTCTCGTACAATGAGGTTGTTAGCAGCTGGAGTATTTAAGAAGATGATCTTTTGGACTTTTCCGTTCGCTAGACGTCATCCGCCAGAGCCAGACGACATCCGCCAGAGTCAGACGACATCCGCCAGAGCCAGACGACATCCGCCAGAGTCAAACGACAGGGGAGGTTCATCCGCCAGACGTCGTCCGCCAGTTTACTGCAGTTTTGGCGTCCGGCGTCCAAATGACAATTGTGATACCTTTCTGGAATGGGAACGACGAGATCTACAAGACTCACTTTAGTGAGCCCTGTCAGATTTAAGCCAAAAGATATCGCCTTAATGATCCGATTCGGCATTTAGTATTTTTGGGTTAGTTTTAAGTTTTCTAAATTGTTTTGGGATACAATATCTTTAGGATAATATTTATGATTTTGTATCAAACTAGGTTTCCTAGTTTAGATATTCTTGTTTATGTTTTCTAGTTGTATTAGGTTTATGTTTTGTGCCCTATATATAAGGCACCTCCTACCTTGTAATAGATAGTTAATCAATTTTATCAAAACCCTTAGAGTTTATCTCTTGTTTTCTGGTGGATTCCAGACCTATCCTATAGAGTACAACGTTGATTGTGCTCTCCATCTATTGAGGGTTCGACGTTGATCAACCCTTCCACCCTTCTACTGCGTCAGTTGGTATCAGAGCAGGCTTTCTCCTGTCTCTTTATCTACTTGACTAACCCAAAATTGAGGAGGAACAAATCAAGGGATTTCGCCCTTGGTTAACCTTATCAATTCTATCCAAAAAAAAAAAAAAAAAAGAGACAGAAGAATGGAACGTCGTTGGGTGTTCACAAGACCGGAGTGCGACGACTTTCGAACAACTTGCAGAATCAGGGAAAGAGTATGCTCGGCAATACTTGACAACAATCTACGAGAGAACTTTGTAGCAAGCAAAGTTGTGGATTATTTTCAATTGCCGACAGTGAAGCTAATTGAACCATATTGGGTTGATGGACATGTACAAGTATCAGAAGTTTGTAAGGTTCCTATTTCTATAGGAAACTTTTATGATGAGGAGATTATTTGTCATGTGATCGACATGGAGGACACTCACGTGTATTTTGGAAGGCCATGGCATGAAAGTGTCAACGGGGGCTATTGCAAAGATGGCTCATGTTTAATTAGGTGGGAGTCGCGCAAAATTAAAATCAAGCCTAGGAAGAAGAACATCAAGAATGACCATCCTGAGGTGTGTGAAAAGAAATATGAAGATGCTACTTTCCGGATTGAAGAGGAAGTAGTGAACTACGATGTAGATCTTCTAGTAGATGATAGAGTCGATGGAATCGGTGAGAGTAGGTCTCCGCAGGAAAATTACATTGTTTTGAAGGAAGAAGAAATTGCAAGACTTCAGGATAATTATATTGCAGAAGTCTCTTGCGTTCTCTCCATACCCAAATCTGATGCATGCTTACTGCTCCCTCACTTTCATTGGACGGTTGAGGAACTTAAGGATAAATGGTTTGCCGATGAAGGTAGAGACAGAGAAAAGGCGGGTTTGTTGAAGAAACCTAGAGCTGTACATAACGCTAGGGCAAATGTGATGAGAATTATAAACGAAGCGACGGCTGCTGCTATAGCTTATGGTTTGGACAAGAAGGATATCAGCGGGAATGCCAGAGCTTTGAGGAGGTTGAGGACTGCTTATGAGAGAGCCAAGAGGACTCTGTCTTCGACTTCTCAGACCACAATTGAGATCGATTCTCTTTACGAAGGGATTGATTTCTATTCGACCACTACATGGGCCAGGTTCGAGGAGCTGAACTTGGACTTGTTCAGGAAGTGTATGGAGCTGGTGGAGAAGTGTCTGAGGAATGCCAAGATTGACAAGAGTTTAATACACGACGTTGTTTTGGTGGGTGGCTCGGCTAGGATTCCCAAGGTTCAGCAGCTTTTGCAGGACTTTTTCAATGGGAAGGAGCTTTGCAAGAGTATTAATCCGGATGAGGCTGTGGCTTACGGCGCTGCGGTTCAGGCTGCGATTGTGAGTGGTGAAGGTGATCAGAAGGTCCAGGATCTTCTGTTACTTGATGTTACTCCACTCAGTCTTGGTCTTGAAACTGCTAGTGGTGTCATGACAACTTTGATTCCGAGGAACACGACTATTCCCACCAAGAAAGAGCAGCTCTTCCCTACTTATTCGGACAACCAGCCCAGAGTGTTGATCCAAGTCTACGAAGGAGAGAGAGCTAGGACCAGGGACAGCAACCTTTTGGGGAAGTTTGAGCTCACTGGCATTCCACCAGCTCCCAGAGGTGTGTCTCAGATCAATGTGTGCTTCGATATAGATGCTCGTGGTATCTTGAATGTGTCTGCGGTGGACAAGACTGCTGGAGTGAAGAACAAGATCACGATTACCAACGACAAGGGAAGGTTGAGCAAGGAGGACATAGAGAAGATGGTGCAGAATGCAGAGAGGTACAAGGCGGAGGATGAGGAGGTGAAGAATAAGGTAGTACCTGAGGCAATTGAGTTCATAGGAGATTTTCAAGCCTTTGAAGCAACAAAACAAGCAATGAGCGAGGCTAGATTGGCCCTTAAAAATGAAGAGGTCACTGCTATTGGTGTCTACGACATGGGAGGCGTTGGCAAAACAATCTTAGTAGAACATATCGGTGCACAAGCCCAAAAGAGTGGGAATTTTGATTATGCGGCTAAGGGTGTCGTATCCAAAAATCCACAATTCAAAAAACTTCAACATGCATTGGCAGAGCAGTTGGGCTTCAAATTAGATGAGGAGTACAAGTCATACTCCTTGCTCTGTTGCTTATTCCCAGAAGACGATGACATCGCAATAGAAGACTTGTTCAAGTATGCGATCGGGAAGGGATTGTTTCTTGATGATGAAACACTCGGAGAAGCCAGAGACAGAGCTGATTATGTGGCTAGACACCTTAAATATTCTAGCTTGCTTTTAGAAGGCACAAGCAATAAATGTATAACGATGCATGACGTCGTTCGGGATGCAGCCCTTCAAATTGCACAATCTGAAGATAGGCATCGGTTCTTGGTGAAAGCTGGGGATGGCTCAATGGATTGGCCACGTAAATTACATGAAGACTACTCTGCAGTCTCGCTAATGTTCAATGATATCGGCAAGCTGCCCGAAAAAATTGTGGAGGAGACGCAATTTCAAAATAATTATTCAGAACCAGTGGACGTTCGAGAATGCAATTTGGAGAACCAAGAAGAATCTATTGAGGTTGCATTTAACAAACTCATATTTGGCGTCGGGTTCATGATTGTGCCATCAAAGTTTGCAGAAGATTGTGTCAATAAACCACAGGTTCAGTTGTCTAATTTATTACTGGGTTTATTGTCATCATATTCTTGTTCTTTATTTAAGAGGAACTCGAGGTCGAGTTCTTTCGAAGTGGAGGAGTCTGATGTAGGAGCAGAATGTGGCAGATTTAGACAGAAAACTGTAAAGGCAAGGAAGCTGCTAATAATCAAGAAGATTGGTGTGAAGATAGGTAATTCTCGTACAATGAGGTTGTTAGCAGCTGGAGTATTTAAGAAGATGATCTTTTGGACTTTTCCGTTCGCTAGACGTCATCCGCCAGAGCCAGACGACATCCGCCAGAGTCAGACGACATCCGCCAGAGCCAGACGACATCCGCCAGAGTCAAACGACAGGGGAGGTTCATCCGCCAGACGTCGTCCGCCAGTTTACTGCAGTTTTGGCGTCCGGCGTCCAAATGACAATTGTGATACCTTTCTGGAATGGGAACGACGAGATCTACAAGACTCACTTTAGTGAGCCCTGTCAGATTTAAGCCAAAAGATATCGCCTTAATGATCCGATTCGGCATTTAGTATTTTTGGGTTAGTTTTAAGTTTTCTAAATTGTTTTGGGATACAATATCTTTAGGATAATATTTATGATTTTGTATCAAACTAGGTTTCCTAGTTTAGATATTCTTGTTTATGTTTTCTAGTTGTATTAGGTTTATGTTTTGTGCCCTATATATAAGGCACCTCCTACCTTGTAATAGATAGTTAATCAATTTTATCAAAACCCTTAGAGTTTATCTCTTGTTTTCTGGTGGATTCCAGACCTATCCTATAGAGTACAACGTTGATTGTGCTCTCCATCTATTGAGGGTTCGACGTTGATCAACCCTTCCACCCTTCTACTGCGTCAAGAGGGTGAATGCAAGGGTTGATTTTGCTGGAGATGGAAATCAAACAACACCTAGGATTCTCTACATGCACATAGTATTTGTACTGCTTTAAACTTTCAAACCCTCAAGGCCATGAAAGGGCTTATTTTTTCTGAAGAAGGAAATCGATATACCACCTATGATTCTATACACATACTATTTGTACTGCTCCTAAGTTACCAACTCAAAAGGGGTAATGAAAGGGCTGATTTGGCTGCAGATGGAAATCAAAATAAAACATGTGTGATTCTATGTACATACTAGTTGTACTGCTCCTAAATTTCAACATCAAAATCGAACTCTTTAGAGTCTTGTTCTTATGGACTTCTCGTCAACCAAATAAATACTCTACTGAAATTAAGATTTCAAAGTTAAGGAGCGCCATGATCACTTCCCTAGGCTTAACCAAGAGAAAAAGATCACATTGCAATTTGTGGCTTTTTGAGAAACACCCAAGAAAACTAAATTACTTGTAGGAGCAATCTGCCTTAAAGGACACATTTGATATTCTATTAGCAAAGAGTTTGTCTTCTAAAATCTATATATTTAACCGTTTCAACAGTCCAAAAACACAGCCGATTACAAGATTTTAAGGTTCAAAAACGATAACAAGAAAACATAGAAAACAAAGATTCATACCATCTCCTTGTCATGAACCGTAGTTCATCATAATCTGCTCAGGACAAAAACAGAGATAGATAGAGATGCTTACTAGTTTTGGTGTCTCTAGAATCGTCGTCTAGAATGATCTCGACAAAACGGGGAGTTGTAGTTGGAGCAATAAATGGTGGCCGGCCGTCACAATCCCGGCGACGATCCATTGTCATCGTTTAAGGCTCGAAGAGTAAACTGGGGGGTTGAAGGCTGTTTCTTTGTTTTTAATTAGCCAATAAAGGCCGGTTTTATGTCTGCGTATCAATTGACTACTCATCTCATTCATCTCTTGTCACTTGTCAGTGTTTCTGCAACTCAAAAACCCAACCAAGCACGTAAGATCAAATCCCACAATGAAAAGCACTATAATGAGTAATGGACTCCCCGTTTGGTCCAATCCAATACACTACAAATAGTCAAATAGTATTTTCTTCTCAATATGTAGTTTGACTACTAGTGTCACCCTGCCACGAGTGAGTTCTAACATGTTGGCAATATATCAAAACTTAAACACGCTCAAAGTGTTACCAATGTTTAGTCACTAACCGATGATTGCTAGGGTTCAAAGTG
This sequence comes from Potentilla sterilis, assembly GCA_963682095.1. Taxonomy (NCBI): domain Eukaryota; kingdom Viridiplantae; phylum Streptophyta; class Magnoliopsida; order Rosales; family Rosaceae; genus Potentilla; species Potentilla sterilis. The sequence goes on from OY821764.1 coordinate 28,970,703, forward strand.
TTACCATTGCTAGGGTTTCTCTGCATCTCCTATGTCCGATCCCTTCGATCATGAAGGTGCTAGCATGGAGATACCGCCGTCCAAGCGCTTTGGAAACTCATTCAGAAGCATCTTCCTTCATTTTTGGCAGTGAAACTAAGGTCTAGAGCTAACCTGAGTCTTCAATATAGAGCTAGGTATTTCCTTTCCTTAATGGGGGTTTTGTGGGATGCAGAGTTGTCATCTTCTCCTTGCTCTTGTTGGAGGGGCATATTTGAAGCTCTGACCGTTTGATGCAGAGGTACTCGTTGGCAGGTAGGGGATTTATAGATGGGAGTGTCTTTGGGCATTTACAGAAGTTATGTCGTCAATCAATTACTCTGCTCTGTTTACTCATAGTCTAGGCCTTCAACTCGTATTCTTGTTTCACTCCATGAAAAACTACAATTCCCTAGACCCTAGCAGTGAGCTCCCCACTCATATGCAAGACTCATATGTTATTTCCAAGTGTATTTCATCTGTATTTTGAGCTGTAAACAATAATCATGTTGATATTTATAACATTGTGAGTTTTTACTGGTAATGAGAAGAACAAAAAAAAGTGACACTGCAGCATATGGAGTGTGTTCAGAGTATGCACAAAAATGAGCTGACTCTTGGACATAATATTCATTAGGAAAATACAAACAATGCACCAGGCACGTTCGGTTCCAAATATTTTAAGTTGGCTGCAAGGGATGTTAGATTTAGCTTGATATGTGATATTGGAATAGACTGAAGGTTATGTGAAAAAAGTCTATGCCTCAGATTGTATGTTTATTTTAGTTTTCTACACTCAGTTAACGTAATTTAGCCTTTCTTATAGGGCCTATATATAATTATATATATAATTAATATTTTTTCTTATTTTTTTAACTCAAATGTCTACCATTCTGATTAATTAGCATGACCAGCTATGCAGCTGTAAAATTAAAAATATAATATTAGTTACTTAGAGCACATATATGAAGACTAAATGTGCATATAGATTAGATAGCTAGGATTAGTGGCCTAAATACAAATTTGGAATATCGCGTTTAAACTTTAGATGAAAATACTTGTAACCATTTAAGGACTTTTTTTCTTTTGAGAATATGGTAACAATTTTGAGAACTTGAACAATTTATAATTACGGAAAAAAATATAAAAAACACCAACGTACAATAACGTTCAAACCCATGTTCAATTTATTAACGTAAACCCTACAAACTAGGCCTCGTCAACGGGCCAGTCCAGGCCCAGCCCGGCCCATTCATAACGGATTTAGAGCGGGCCAGGTCGGGCTTTACAATATATTTTAGAAATAGCGAGCTGGGCCGGACAGGGCTTCTTTAGAAATTTTAGGATCCAAACCCATCCATATAAGGCGGGCTTGACGGGCTTTTACGGGTCGGGCCGAATAGCCCTCGGCAGTTTGAGGCCGGGCCGAGTGTCACATCCCGAATTTCGGACAATAAAAATCTAAATTCGATAACGTGAAAAATCATAGATAAACTCAAATAATTAAAAGTTATTTTACAATAACCAAGTATAATAACAGAGTTCCCATCATGAAACAAAAACATAGATGTCAGATAGAGTCTCACGCTAACACTTACTAACCCAAAAATAAATGCAAGCTAGACCTTGGATCGCCCCTACAAGCAGCGCGACTCAGATGCCGCCCTCTGACTGTTGATCCTCACCTGCAGGTCTAACCCCTACACCATCAATTGGTGCACCGGGTTGTAAACAACGAACCCGATAAGCTTTCAAAACTCGTGTGAGTAAAACAGACAAGTTCAGAAATAATAAAATTAAGCGCACAAAAGAAATACAAGGTAAGATTCAGACTTTCCTGCATAAAAGCATAGTTCAGGAAAACACAAATCTTACACAATTAAAATCGTGACTCCTGCATAAAGCTTAGTTCACGAAGTCACACACAAACAATTAACGCAAATGTAAACAAATGAAAGCATAAAATAAATCCGACAACCCCAAAATGACGTCAGGATAATTCCATCTTGACTCAAGAAAACAACGCACAATCAAGCAATAAAATAAAACTGAGGGCAAATGACCACTGTCATTCCCCTCCAAATCACACAAGGGCACAGACTAGAGCTCTAACTAATCGTAACCAATCACCCGGCCAAAGGTTTGGTTCCCGATATAATTGTCAAACGATCCCCTTCACCACATAGGAGGGATCGTATCCGCCACACATGCAAGATCCCTTTCACCACACAGGAGGATCTTACATTGGCCATTGGTTTCCAAAACCAACCCAATCACACATACCACACAACTCTCACATTCACAATTATAATAATTTCATAACAGAATAAAATCCATCCAATTGCATACTCACATTATATATTTCACGTAAATATATATATACGTAGACATTCACTCAGGAACTACCCACTAATACCAACTATAGTCATTGATCGTAAAACACTTTAAAAAACATTTTTTATATTAAAATCATTTTACTTACCAATAAACCGTAGTCGATCAACTTCATTCAATTTAAAACAAATATCATTTCTATAAAATAATTTCACATTTAACGATCCATTTACTATAAATTAACTCGTATTAATACGAATACTGTGAGGTTTACTCACCTTAATATTCTCACTGCGTCTTCGACCTCACAAGGTGAGATACTCACGCACCGTCAACACCTAAGCGACATTATCGAGACTTAGCACCCAATTTAAATAAAATAAATTATTAAATCTCACCAATCACATAACTCTTAACCCCGAGGCTTACCAACACGTAACAAACCTCCTTCGGAGCCTCTCAAAGCTCCTAGACAACTTAGTCGACCCTAGGGTTGAACATGAAACCCAAAATTCTAGGCCGACGTGCATGAAAATTAATAAACGTTTAACGTAAAATTCAAAAATACGTAACTTGGTCATACGGTAACCAAATCATGCAAATAATATGTCCACGTGCTCGTATGGACGAGCACTACACATTAGAACACCATACTGCCCCCAAAACTGCAAAACACGCCGCCATAAGCGGCTGCGCATGGACCCCACGTGCCGCCACCAAAACTGCCCCCAAACCTGTAACCAAGGCCACCAACATGAAGAACAAGGTACAAGGGTTCGAATGGTACCTGCAGCACTCGAAGTTACGGCCGGAAAGAAGATGAAACACCGACTCCAAGGAGATTGGCACCTTGAGCTCCGCCGCCGCCCTCTTCCAATTTGGACCTCGGGAGTGGCACAGACGTGCTCAGAGGGAGGAGATGACCCGGAAAACAAGCGCCTCGAGTCCCAGACCTCGCCCGGAGCGACTGCTGCTCCGCCGCCTACGGTGGCAGCACCTTTCGGGCCTTGCTGCTCCTTGCACGGGCGGTGGCTCGGTACAAAACTCGGCTCAGTCGATAGAGGAGAGAGAGATATAGAGATTGGTGGGTGGCGCGCGAGCTATGGTGGCCGGACGGCGGAGATATGGCGGAGAGAAGTCTGGCGTCGGTTGAGAGAAAACGATGACCCGTAAATTCCAGATCTTTCCGGAAATTTTGATATTTTTGGTAAGTCTGACTTTGACCGAGATATTTCTACTATTTATAAAAATTTCAGATTTTCGAAATAACTTTATTAGGTCATAACTTCTTCATACGACGTCCGTTTCATGCGTGTCGCGTGTCTACGAACTCGTATCATCGAGTTTTACGACTTTCATGAAGAAAACTTTTCGAAATTCACGACAGATCAAAAAGTCAACTTTTACCCCCTCGAAATTCAACTTTTTTTGGATTTTAACTCTCGGAATCACTTCCGACCTCGAACAACAACTAATTGAAAGGGTATGAAATAGAATTTCCGTAAATCACCCTTCTATTAATTTTTGAGGAATCTACACGAAATTGAATTTAAAATCGGAGTTACTACACCGGGTTTTAATTAAAATAAATAAATATCAGAGATTATTTTTTAAAAAGAGTTTGGAACCCGGCATCATCACCGGGAACTCTAAACCCTAAACTCTAAATTCAAATTGATTTTCTATTATAAATATACCCTATAAATATGTGGCTTATGGAATTTTCATTTTATGAATTTAGCCATTATAATGACAATATGCATACTAATGCGGTATAACTTGATTAGAAGATTATGCTCAAGTGTACAACTTTTCGAAACAACTATATAAAAGAAGTCAAATTTAGAAAAATGCTATGAAATAGAATTCGATCGCTATGATGAAATACGGTGATGGTCAAAAAATCACTTAAATCCGACAAAGTTAGAACCCCGATCGATGCGGTCAAGCTTATTTAAACTTATCTCTCTCTATGGAGAGCCAAAGTATCGGGAGATAAACGTTCCCAAATTTTTACATGGCTTATTACGTCTCATTTATTTGAGAGTTTAATATTTGAAAGAGTCGACGAAACAAGGTCATCTAAAAGTACGTAATAGCGTTTTCGTGTGATAAGTTTTATGAAAATATGGTTGACCGTTTCGATCGAGCATCGAACGTTCACGAAACGAGTTGATTTTTCTCCTCTACTCATATTTAACTATAACGATCACATCAGACGGTCAAAATTTTCATTTTGTGAATTTAGCCATGATAATGACAACATGCTTACTAATGCGGTATAACTTGATTAGTAGGTTATACTAAAGTGTACAACTTTTCGAAACAACTATATAAAAAAAGTCAAGTTTTGAAAAATCCTATGAGATAGCATTTTATCGTTATGATGAAATACGGTGATGGTAAAAAAATCACCTAAATCCAACAAAATTAAAGCCCCGATCGATGCGGTTAACCTTATTTAAACTTATCTCTCTCTATGAGGAGCCATAATATCGGGAGATAAACATTCTCAAATTTTTACATACCTGATTACGTCTCATTTATTTGAGAGTTTAATGTTTGGAAGAGTCGATGAAACAAAGTCATCTAAAGGTACGTAATAGCGTTTTCGTGTGATAAGTTTTATGAAAATATGGTTGTCTGTTTCGATCGAGCATCGAACGTTCACGAAACGAGCTGATTTTTCTATTATACTCATATTTAACTGTAATGATCACATCAGACGGTAAAAAATTTTATTTTGTGAATTTAGCCATTATAATGACAACATGCTTACTAATGCGGTATAACTTAATTAGAAAATTATACTCAAGTGTACAACTTTTCGAAACAGCTATATAAAAGAAGCCAAATTTTGAAAAACGCTATGCAATAGAATTTGATCGTTATGATGAAATACGGTGATGGTAAAAAAATCACTTAAATCCGACAAAATTAGAGTTAAGATCGATGCGGTCAACCTTATTTAAACTTATCTCTCTCTATGGGGAGCCATAGTATCGGGAGGTAAACGTTCTCAAATTTTTACATGCTTGATTACGTCTCATCTATTTGAGAGTTTAATGTTTAGAAGAGTCGACGAAACAAAGTCATCTAAATGTACGTAATAGCGTTTTCGTGTGATAACTCGTAGAGACCTCGGGTAGGAATTTTAACGGGTTTTACGGGCTTTTGATGGAGCGGGCTTGACTGGCTCTTAACGGGCCGGGCCTATGGGCAGGGCCGAGTTTCTAACCCCTAAACTAAGCCCGGCCCTCTACGCACCGGGCCGGGCTTAAACGGGCCGAGTCGGGTTTGAAGCCCATCGGGCTTGCGGGCCTCCATCGGCCCACTTGATCCGCGGGTTTAATGATGAGGCCTACTACAAACGAATGAAATAGAAGTCACAATACCTATTGAGAAGTGAAATTAACCTACACAGCATATTTTACAAAACTTTACTGTTAAAAAACAATAACAAAAACATAGGAAACAAAAATTCTTGTCATCTCATTGTACCCCACTTCATCATATCTGCTCAGAACAAGAGTAGAGAGATAAACAGAGGTGCTTGCTAGCTAGATTGGTGTCTGACGTGGCTGAGATTGGCTGTTCAATTAACCCTCTTGTGTAGTTGTAGTATCGTTCGGAAGTGGGTATCGTTCAAGCCGGAGATTGTGGGTACTCTTACAATTAATGTTAACAACAAAAATAAAACAATTAAATATGGGGTTTTGGAAATTTACGCAAAAGTATAAAATCAATATAAATTCAATGAATAAGATGAAGAAGTTAGAAACTACACTAATTCACCACCGATATACTCCACTCTTGATTAGCCTTAGAAAACATTCAACTACTAGTGATTAACAACAAACAAGAATAACCATGACAACATTGAAATTATCCTTTTTACTTTCCAAATATTATTTAATGCCGTGACTGCACTTTTCGTTAGAAACATTCCCTAACATGTCTACTAACTCTGACAGCAGTAGTCTAGCAAATCAAGTAAAAATCATTATGATCTATGAAAGTTTGTTTGTTGATTAAAGTATAAGTAGGGTGACAACACTCTCTACCTAAATCAATAAACATCCTTGATTTACCTCCACAAGTGAGATAGTCGCTACTTGGTGAGAGAAAGAATCATAACTATTAGGTGAAATAATTCTTACACTCTAGCTGCAATCACATGTATATAATCTAAGTTGCGCACCAAAGAAAATAAACATGCAAGAGTTATCAATAACACAAATCAAGACACACCAATCACATAGAAATCAAATAATAAACTAAGAAAACATAATCAAGAACTTTGCATAAACGGGATTCATGGGCAGCCCCTAACTAAAAGAATTTAATTACACATTGTAAAGAAGAAAAGATAGAAGAGAAGGTGTAGGGTGTCGTCTCTCCTACATGTTTTCAGATGCTATATATATAGAGCTAGAAAATACACAACCATAGTTGCATGAGATCTCTTATGATTGGTGCATAAAAGCAAGCCATAATCTTGTAAAATTCTTCTAAGACATCTCTTTGATGATTGTGGTGTATTGAATTGCACAGAAAATTCGTCCAAAGAAGATTTATGATCAAACTCTCCTTATTTGATATGATATCAAATTCGCGTCAGATTGACCTTTGGGTACTAAATCGTCCATAACTTCCTCTACAAAATAAGTATTGACGAACCGCAAAATATTCTGGAAAGTATACATATGTAGCTTTCCATTGATATATGGCTCATAATTTAGTTTGTCCTGAGCTGGCCTGCAAAGGCAGAATTCTTGATTTAGTCTTTAATGCATTTTTTCTCCTATATCTTCTACTTTACTTCAAAATACACCTAAAACAATAAAATAAAATTCAATATTATATAGTAAGAAAAATAACTAAGTAAAGTTTAGAGTTATAACATTAATAACATAGCATTTTATGCTCATATCAAATACCCCAACACTTAGATTTTGCTAGTCCTTTAGCAAAAATAGAATTAAAATACTCTAGACTCAAACTAACAAAAACAACTCTAATGCCCTTAGCAATGTATCTCAGCAATCACCTACTTTCATGGCAGCAAGATTAACACTCAACCAAGAATCATTACAAGACATTTGAGAGTTAATTGCTATGCATGAGTCACACATAAACACATAAGACTTGAGAGTTAATTGCAAGACATTCGAGAGTTAATTGCTATGCATGGGTCACACATAAACACATAAGACTTGGGAGTACAACAGTTATATGGTGGAGCTCAGCATGTTTCAAACAAGTCACAATTCAACCTCACAAGGGTATGCACTCTATCTTCACTCAGATTTTCGGACTCATACTTAAAAGCTTATTCACTCAAATATATATATGCAAGAGAAAATATTGTAAGGCATTCAAATAACTTGCATATGTAAGAAACGAAAACACTTTGTGAAATAACTTATAAAACCGCATGAAAGATACCAATTACATTCACAAATGGACCTACACCATACGCTTAACTCTTGAGAAAGTCTCCATAGATCAAAGGCTACCCATCTTAAGGATCAAGAAAGTCTTTGTTTTAGGTTATAATGGGGTCAAGCTTAGGGTTAATAAGAAACAAAAGATAGGGAATTCAAAAGATCCTAAGAACCTAGTAGAGCTCACAAATCACCTTATTTCTCCATAAAACAAACATTGTGAAAAAGAACAAAGACTTTATATTATGTTTTTAGGCCTTCAAATTCACATAAACTCCTAATTCACAACGAATGGACTTAATCCAACATTTTTCTCTTTTTTTTCTGCCATCTTTTTCTTTGCCTTTTTTTTTTTTTAAAAAAAAAAATTCTATTTTTTTTTCACGACATAGCTTCTTTTTATTTTGCAATTTCGACAAGTCTCCTTCCCCCACACTTCTTTCTCATCATCCATTTACACAGTACAATCACAAATTAGCTCTACTAGGCCCTAAGGACAAGGGTAGAGATATACCTATACTAAGCTCAAGATGAAGATTATGCGGGTGATGACAAAAAGGCTAAAATGGAGGCTAAAATGGGTTTACTAAGGGGTGTGCCACGCACACAAATATGAACACAGGCTTATTTTGCTCTGGTGGTGACCCTAAAAAGATCATTCAATCCTTTCCAAAATCAGGGCATATTATGACTATAAGTTTCGAAAATCATCATGAGCAAGTTCTAGTCAACACTATGGTCCATTAAAGAGCTATGACAATGTAATCGATAAAAAAGAAGAATAATGAGGTTCACAAAATAAAGAAGTCAAGAAAAATTGAGAATATAATTATCACTAAGAAAAGAAAGCACATATATAGGCTCAAATTCTCACATAAGGATTATATGAATCAAACTTATTTTAGCATGCTCATTCTGTACCAATGTAACAAAACCATATCTACTACATATCTATATGCTTTCCATGCATCTCAATTAGGGTTGAGCGCGAGTCGGGCCGAGCTCAAAATTCCCAAAGTCGGGCTTTTTCCAAGACGAGGACCGGCCCGAGACCGAGCCCGACGGGCCGAGCCGAGCCTTCTGGCTTTTTCGGGCCCTAAAAAACCTTGTTATGCAATACAACTTTCAGCAAGTTTTTTGCCAAATTCTGGTACGTGTTGTATTCCCTAACATTAATTCTCTAAGTTTCATGCATTTTTAACATTCTTACACATAATACAAGTTACAAACACTTCAACAACACATAATACAAATTACAAATCACCAAGTCTTCAATTTATCAAATAACCCCTTTGATCTTCATCGCCTTCAAGATCAACAACCCCTTTTTCCCTCACCTTAAGCTTCTCTTTTGAGGCTTTGAATGCTTCGCAGCCTTCACTTATCGTTTGAACTCTTGAACCATCCGTTGGAGCTATTGCTTTTGAGTTTGAATTGGAAGAAGCAATGCTAGAATTTGAACTTGAGTTCTCTGAAGCCATGAAAAATTGAAAATCTGCAGTGTAGCTACAAAACTAGTTTAAAAACAACACTTCAGTATAACACAAATGCACACAGTAGCACACAATCCACAGTTCCACACATTTTGCAACAAGCCAAGTAGCCAACAACACTTCACTGACTTCACTCACTTCAGTATAACACAAATTCACCAAAATGGGCAGGGCAGTAATACTAAAGCACACAATCACAATTCACAAATGCACAAATGCAGTAGCACAGTAGCACAATAGCACACAATGACACAATCACAATTCATAATTTCAAATGCACAAATGCACAAATTTCAATCACAAATGCACAAATTGGAGAAGTGGCCTTCGGCCCTTCGCTTACCTCAGGACGAGCTGGGCGATGGTGCTGAAGCTGAGGAGACTCGAGAGAGAGGCGAATAGGAGAGGAGGAGCTGAGCGACAGAGCTAGAGCCGGAGATGGAGACGAGCAGAGGAGACTCAGGAGAGAGGCTAAGAGGAGAGGAGAGGAGAGGAGGAGAGGAGGGACGAAGGAGGCGCAGGGAGGAGGGGGAGATGGAGACGGACGAGGAGGAGGCCCAGCGGAGCTGGTGTCGGAGCCGGAGTCTAGGTCTTGTGATAGGAGCACAATGTGCGATGATATTATATGCTTATGCCCTCATTTATGCTTTGTTTAACCCTTATTTGTCTAAAATAGAGTCATAATGTAGTTAGTGTCATTTTGGTAGAGTTTTGGTGAAATGTGGTTAAGAATCCGAAAAATGACTAAGTTTGAGAAATCTGGAAAATAGTGCAAAATATGTCTTTTTCGCGATTTTGTGACAAGTAAAAATATGATCTATCCTTGTCCGAATTCCATGAAATTTTGTGTGCTTAATATTCATATGTTGAGGAATGTTGTGATAAAATTTCAGATCAATCGGGGTTCGGGAAGCCACCCAAAAGTTGGCTGCAAAACGGCAGTCCGAACATTCCAATCCAGGGGCTTCCAGGATTTTCCTGGGACTTTGTCCTAACTTCGAAAAATCATTCCCGACGACTCACAAGGAATTTGATCGAGATATTTTATGGGGAGATGGCCATATGTGTCTAGTTTATCTGAGACTTGGAATCGCATCAATCGGAGCTCCGAGGATGGAGATATGCCGGAGTTACTACAGCAACATCAAATCTGCCGATTCCAGGAACCTACTGCCCCCTTTTTGTGTTTTCTGTTTTTGATGGACCAAATGTTGTACAAATGCATATGTGATGATGGTCCAAGCTTAAGGAAGGTTAGAGGATGACACCAAGCCAAGGCATTGAAGAAAAAAATCAGAAAAAGAAGTTTCCTAGAAGAACCAAGAAAGGAAGGAACCAAAACCTTGTTGCACAAGGATTGCCTTTGCCGATTTGGACTAGGTTTTCTACCTAGGTTTTCTGCCGAATTTGCCTCTATAAATAGCCAACTTTTACACAGAAAAACTTGTCACTTTCCAAAGCAAAAATCTAGCCAAAGCTCTACCTAAATTTCCCAAGAATCCTACACAAAAACCCTAGCCAAAACCACCACCACCACACCAAAGTTTCCTGCCGAAATTTTGTTCCCTTGCTGCCGATACATCACTGCCGAGCAGCCTCCATCCGATTCCATCATCAACCACCGGATCCATACAAGACGAAGTCTCCAAGGTTTCTAATGTGTGATCCACTCCCTACTCTTGGCTTTGTAATTTTTGTTGTAGTTATGTTAAACTTTGTCTATGAAGTTAGCATGAATTCTTGGTTTCAATTTTTATGTCTATGTATGAATTGGATTGAAATTTGGTTTTATGATTTGCATGTCAATTTATTTTCTTTATCTTTAAGTGATGTTTTAGATGTGAGAATATGGATTGCATGCTAAAGAGTAAGGGAAATATATGATGAATTAGTAATTAGGATTTTCGGCAAGATTTGTGTTAAATTGATTTTAGGGTTTTCTTGACTTGTTCTTTAAATTCGTGTGCTTAAAGATTGGTAGCCTATGTAACTGCAGTACTTAGATTATTAATCTCATTAGCCGAAATTTAATATGGATTAAAGTAATCAACGAGTTACTTTGTTTGTGTTGTTTTTCACTAGGGCTAGAGTAATTTAAAGAACATGCTTGTTGAGGAGATGATTGACAACCTTACTCCATTGACTTGTTTCCGACTAAAAAGATTTCGTGCTCAATTACTATGCATGTTTGTTTTCATCTATAGGAGTTCTCAAATATGTTTAGTACAATTTTAGGGTTAGACGTAAAGTTAATCTTGAATACTTATGAAATCTATCGGTTAGTAATACCTATAGGGAGCTAACTAGGTCGGAGTTAAGTTGAGTCTAGAACGCTTTAATGCTTTGCCGAGAGTCTTACTTGCTTGTTTGTTATGTGTTTTGATTGCTTTTGTGTTAGTGCTTTGTGAAAGAATGTCGACCAAACTTGTAAATAATAGACTTAGGATTTATTTTTCAGCAATTTATTTTCGTGCCTAGCATTAGTGGCAGCTTTGCTGCCGATCACAATTCATCCCCCATGATTTCGTTTCTTGTTTGTATATATGTATATAAGTGTGACAATTGTGTGCATATATGTTTGTAAATATTTGTGTTAACATTCTCATATTTCAGGTACCCTTAATCCCCGGCTAGAACGATCCCTACTTGCTTATACTACTAACGATATTTTGTAGGGTTTATTATTGCATGTGAGCTTCGGCTCACACCATCTTGGAGGCTACAGGAGGAGGACAGGAGGTCCCGAGGAGGCAAGAGGGATTAGGTTAGAAGACGAAGAGAGGAACTTTCTGTTTTTTTATTTAATATATATATATATATATATATATATATTAAAAAGTCGGGTCGGGCCGGGCTTTAGGTCCCAAAAAAATTTGGGCCGGCCCTTACAATTTCAGGGCGGCTTGTGTCAGGATTTTTTCGCCCAGCAGGACCGGGCTTTCGGTCCTTCGGGCCCAAACGCCCAGCCCTAATCTCAATTAACCAAAGAATAACATTCAGAAATCATCTCAATCTTGTGATCCTCTCTTAGCCATTATTTCAGGAAATATAAATCATCATACACTAGTTAAGGGCTCCTAAGACTCAAAAACAAAATAAAATACATAATAATATTTTTTTTTGTATTTTTTTTTTTTGTGTTTTTCAAATATATGACTCAAACAAACAACTAATAAGTTTGAATTTACACCCCCACACCTGAACTATGCATTGCCCTCAATGCAAAAATGAATAAATAATATGTAAAATCACAATTAAGGCATAGAATAGAAAGAACGAAAAGAAAAAGTTGAAGAAAATCTCCCCCTCGAAGACCTCCCAACTAGCTGTATTCCCGATCAAATAACATTGGCATGGACTCTCGGATGGGAAATCTACTACTTGGAATAAAAAGTTGATGTTGTTGGATATTCGTGCTTAGGTGGGATGTTTTCTAACTCCAAATGGTTTGAGAGATACGCCCCTGCAAAGTTAGCAAAAAAGTATAAAATCTCACAGTAAGGCAGACATGACCTTTACCTCTGAATACCTGAATTTCCATATGTTCCAGTGATCTAATGCAAAAGTGTTCTAAATATAATTTGTAGCAGACACATAAAGCTTTCCAGAGGTGTAAAGTTTGTCTCAATCCGATCACCAGAAGTATTCTCTGTTTTGACGTTTATTAGACCCAACTGCACAGATTTCTGTTTTACTGGATGGACCTTGCTATACGCAAACTGAAACTGGGAACAGCTCGAGGCTCCAAATTCAATTATGTAAAAACCTACTGAAAGTAGACTCATAGAAATTTTCAACGGTATACGGCATGAATTCTCAGGTCATCTGAGCTGAAAACTGTGGCCTTCCAAACTTGAAGTATTGTTCTGCCGAAATTCTGTTTTGGGCAAAAGTTGATATTTTTCTTCACTTCTCTTTCCAATCTGACCTGCTCACACACAAAACACATCAAAATGAACAAAAACAAAGCAAAATGAAAAGGGACAGAGATTGGGTTGCCTCCCAACAAGCGCTATTTTAGCGTCTTGTAGCATGACGATCTTCACATGTCAAGAATAATAAGAGGGTTTAGGTCTTGGTTCCTTCAAATGTGCAACTCTCTTCAAAGATAACTCATGGTCTTTTGGCAACAATTTGGATAACTTGGAAGCAATGAAAAGACATGATTTAATGCTTCTCTTTTTCTTTCTCTTGTTCCATTGTCTCCAACTTTTCTCTAGATTAACAATCTTGGCAAGAATGATGTCCTCATTTGATTTGACACGTTCACATACCACCATCTCCACATGATCGACAAAATCAATAAATGTAGGGGATTTAATGAACTCCTCTTTTAAGCATTCCTCCGACGTGGTCTCAGAACCTTTTGGATCGTCATGCTCCATTGTGATTGCTTCGAGCACATGGAACTCATTATCATCCAGCACATCCTTATTTTCTTCGTTGTAGAACAACTCATCATTAGACGAGTCTTCATACTCCCATGCTTTAAACTCAGCTATGTATTGTACTTCATGATTCTCAAAGCTCTCTACATTGTACTGAAACATTAAGGTCTCCAAACGTCTTTTAGTTTCTGCCCACATCATCAAGAGCTTGATGTTCCTTGGTAAAAGCATTCAGAGACTCAATCAGCTCATCGTAACGATTTGACTTATCTGAGATTTGAGGTGGTGCTTGTGGCCAATAATCATTGTACACACATGGAGAAGTTGCATACTCGTTAAAAGAATTTTGTTACATGTTGGGATTGTTGTTCCATGAAGAATTCCATACTCGATCATTTGGTGGTGAACAATAATCATTCCAATACCCTGTGTTGTCTTCAAATCCTCCAAGCATGGTAATTTGATCGTAGTATCCTTGATATTGGATGCTTAGACACGTTTCCTTTGAGTGACCTACCCTGGAGCATATGAAACACAAAACTCGTAAGATTGCTGCCTCATTGAAACATAAAACAAAAATTAAAGTTAGTAATATATACAAAAAAAAAATTAACACAAATTGTTAGGGATTTTACAATCCCTGGCAACGGTGCCAAAATTGACATGGCCGGGATTGGCTGTTCAATTAACCCTCTTGTGTAGTTGTAGTATCGTTCGGAATTGGGTATCGTTCAACCCGGAGATTAGGCGTCATAAACGGGCCGGACCGGGTCCGGCCTGGCCCATTCATAGCGGGCTTGGAGCGGGCCGGGGTGGGCTTTACAATGTATTTTAGAAATGACGGGTCGGGCCGGGTCGGGCCGGGTCGGGCCGGGCTTCTTTAAAAATTCTAAGATCCAAGCCCAACCATATAAGACGGGCTTGATGGACTTTTGCGGGCCGGGCCGAATAGCCCTTGGCAGGTTGAGGCTAAGCCGGGCTTTAATTAAAATAAATAAATATTAAAGATTATTTTTTAAAAAGGGGTTTGGAAACTCTAAACGCCAAACTCCAAACTCTAAACTCTAAATTCAAATTGATTTTCAATTATAAATATACCCTATAAATATGTGGCTTATGGAATTTTCATTTTATAAATTTAGCCATTATAATGACAATATGCATACTAATGCGGTATAACTTGATTAGAAGATTATAATCAAGTGTACAACTTTTCGAAACAACTATATAAAAGAAGTCAAATTTTGCAAAATGCTATGAAATAGAATTTGATCGTTATGATGAAATACGGTGATGGTAAAAAAATCACTTAAATCCGACAAAGTTAGAACCCCGATCGGTGCGGTCAACCTTATTTAAACTTATCTCTCTCTATGGGGAGCCATAGTATCGGGAAGTAAACGTTCTCAAATTTTTACATGGCTGATTACGTCTCATTTATTTGAGAGTTTAATGTTTGAAAGAGTCGACGAAACAAGGTCATCTAAAGGTACCTAATAGCGTTTTCGTGTGATAAGTTTTATGAAAATATGGTTGACCGTTTCGATCGAGCATCGAACGTTCACGAAACGAGTTGATTTTTCTCCTCTACTCATATTTAACTATAACGATCACATCAGACGATAATAATTTTCATTTTGTGAATTTAGCCATTATAATGACAACATACTTACTAATGCGGTATAACTTGATTAGTAGATTATACTGAAGTGTAGAACTTTTCGAAACAACTATATAAAAGAAGTCAAGTTTTGAAAAATGTTATGAGATAGCATTTGATCGTTATGATGAAATACAGTGATGGTAAAAAAATCACTTAAATCTGACAAAGTTAAAGCCTCGATCGATGATATGTTTACTTCGTGATTTTTACACTCACTACCAGAAAAGGGGTTATAGCCGACGATATGAAAAAAAACGGCCGACGAAACAGCACTTCGTCGGCTATAATTGATTATAGACGACGAATTACTATTTCGTCGGCCACATCGTCGGCTATAATATTATAGTCGACGAGTTGTCGGCCGTCGTCGGCTATAACTATAGCCGACGAAAAGTTTTTGGTTATAGCCGACGAGGAGGGTATTCGTCGGCTATAACTCTTATATCAGATCTATTCTGCAGCAGCGAGCTCATTCGTCGAAAACATTTCGAAAACGCTCTGAAATCGTCCAAAACCTCGGCCATAAGCTTGAAATGTACGTATATTGCTGTGTGTGTTGATTTAGTTGGTTATATGCAGAAGTGTGTTAATTTAGAGTTTAATTACAATAAATGTGTGATTAATTTGATATATATATATATATATATATATATATATATATGTGTGTGTGTGTGTGTGTGTGTGTTGAGATGAGATTATTAATGGGTTGATATGTTGGTTAGATAGAATTGAAGTTTTGTTGAAGATCAGTGATTGATTGTTGATTTAGAGGTGATTTTAGATGAATTTGATGAAAAAATGTATATATATTAATTAATTTAATTGTAATTAAAAATATATTGTTGGTATATATGAAAAATATATTGTGTTTAATTAATTAGGGAGATTGACGATGTTTTAATTAATTTAGGGATGTGTGTATATATATATATATATATATATATATGTGTGTGTAATGATGAAATTTTTAATTAATTAGTACGTACGTACGTACGTAGTACGTGCATATATACATATCTATATATAGTTACATTTATTTATTGAATTTACAGGATGGACAGGAGTTGGATTACCCGGGGAAGATGGGATCAGGCGTATCATGATGGAGTTAGGAGTTTCCTGGAATTTGTGATGGCTAACTGTGGAGACACTACACTTCATTATTGCCCGTGTAAAAAGTGCAAGTGTGCCAGCCCACGACAACGTTTTTCCATAGAGACCATGGAGCAACACCTGGCTAGATATGGATTTTGGGTCCTATACACTAATTGGATTTATCACGGTGAACCAGAGTTTGCGGGTCCTCATGATCATGGACAATTTGCCGAGAGAGGGAGTTCGTCCAATGATCCAACAACGAACTGGATCAACGATATGTTTCCTCGTGAGAGCGGTGTCTTTGATGAAGCACCAGATGTGCAACTCCCTCCTCCGGAGATGGAGTGTTTCCCTTATATTGAGCCACTCGAGCCATTACCCCGATCACCGGTCAACACAAGTGGTATGGAAAAGTACAACAACCTGATCGCATTGCAACAGACTCCGTTGTACCCCGGATGCAGTAAGACTATCCTTGAATCTGTCATGGGAGTGATGAAGATCAAAACGGAGAACAAAGGCACTGTCAAATCGGTTGATGATTGGCTGAAGATATGGGGTGGGGCGATGCCCCCCGGACATCGGCTTCCTACCAGTCATCATAAGGTGTGACATATCCTTAAAGATCTCGGCCTTTCCTACATCAAGATTCATGCATGCAGATACGATTGCGTTCTGTTTTACGGGGAAGGACTTGCAGATCTTGAATACTGCCCAGTATGCAATACAGAGCGGTATAAGTTCACTCCTAAAGGGAACAAGAAAGCTGTGAAGATACTTCGGTACTTCCCGCTGATTGATAGGCTTGAGCGGTTGTTCATGTGTGCTTTCACGGCCAAAGCTATGAGATGGTGGGCTGAGAGGAATGTGCCTGACGATGACACCCTTAGACATCCCGCCGACGGAGAGGCTTGGAAGAAGAATGTGTTGGAGTTTCCTGAATTTGCATCAGAGGTTCGAAATGTTTGGCTAGGGCTATCATCCGACGGTTTCAACCCTTTTGGCAAGAAAGAGCTTCAGTACAGTATGTGGCCAGTTATTTTGATTCCGTACAACCTTCCACCGTGGTTGTGCATGAAGAAGGAATATAACATGCTCACATTGTTGATTCCAGGCCCAGGTTATCCGGGAAAGTGTCTCGATGTGTATTTGAGACCCGTAATTGAGGAGCTTCGGTACTTGAGTCTGAAAGGCCACCTGGTCTACGACCGGTTCAAAAATGAGATGTTCCGGATGCGTGCCATGCTTGTTGGCACGATCAGTGACTTTCCTGGGAGGGGTATGTTGTCCGGCAGCGTCACCAGGGGTTACAGGGCTTGTTCAGAGTGCATGACTGTTGATTGCTCCAGTCCTCATTGCAGCAAGATTGTCCAGATGCGTCACCGTTGTTGGCTTCCGCATGACCATCCATTTAGGGACGATGCACAGGCTTTTGATGGGACTGAAGAAAGGGGCTGGGCACCGGAGCGATGGACAGGGGAGGAAATATTGACAGTGTTGAATGAGTATGACTTTGGTCCGCTTAGCAATCATCCCGATGTGTTGCGCACGATTCCAGAGAGGCCCGATCGGTATAGGTTCTGGTCACACAAGAGCATCTTATGAGAACTTCCTTATTGGGCCAGGTTGGCTATCAGATACTACCTGGATGTCATGCATATAGAGAAGAACGTGGGTGAAGCCGTGGTTGGCACAGTTTTGAATTGGGAGAAGAAAACAAAAGACACCCCCAAGGCACGCGTTGATCTGAGAAATATGGGACTGCGGGACCATTTGTGGTTGAGAGAGGGCAGGAGCAAAATGCCCCAAGCTCCTTACACCGTCACCAGGAATCAGAAACATGAAATCTTTGGATGGCTGAGTAATGTCAGGTAACTTTTTATTAGGCATGTATTCCCTAAATAATCCATCTGTTGTTGGACGACTATATATGCATGAAATCTAATTGTTGTTAATGGCTATGCAGGTATCCTTATGGCTATGCGGGTAACATAAGCAAGTGTGTTAACTACCGAGACAACAAGATGTACGGATTGAAGAGTCACGACTGCCATGTACTGCTTCAACGCCTCTTCCCTATTTTCATTCGAGCCTACTTGGAGGATGAAGTGGTTGAGCCGTTGGTGGCGTTGTCAAGATTCTTCCAGAAGTTATGCGCTAGAGAAGTTAGAAAATCAGACCTCATGAGAATGCATGAGGAAATCGTTTTTATCTTGTGCAAGTTCGAGAGGATATTTCCCCCAAACTTCTTTGACATCATGCCTCACCTGATGATCCATCTTCCCCAACAATTGTTGCTTACCGGTCCCGTACACTACACTTGGATGTATCCCATCGAAAGGTATATGTTATTCATAAATTTGATTTATACATGTTTTTAAATAAAAGTTGCATGCTCTTAACATGCACTTGTTAACCTTGCAGACAACTTGGAGACTACAAGAAATATGTGCACAATAAATCTGCGCCTGAGGGGTGTATTGCTGAAGCTTACATTGCGCATGAGTGTGTAACGTACGCCAAGTTGTACTTGGGAGCGATGGAGGACCCCCCACAACATCCAAGTCGAGATGACCCCGAGTTCAACCTATCTATCGTCGCCAACGATGTTGTACCATACGGAAGCTTCAAGAAGAAGGGTGTGGACAAGTTGCCTGACCATGAGGTAGGGATTGCCCACTGGTGGGTTCTAATAAACTGTCCGGAGGTACAATATTGGAAACGAACCCATCTTACCTGCAAGGAAGTTCGCAGTGATCTCGAGTACCACAACACGACGTTTGCAGACTATTTTCCACAATGGGTAAGTGTATAAATATATATATTAGATGGCTTTCTTTTACAGTTCCCTATTCTTTAACAAGTGCACACCAAGTGATTTGAGTTATATTTTTCAGCTTATGCAAGTGGCTGCGAAGGGTGGTCATAGAAATTACTCAGAGGAATTGAGGCTGTTGTCGATGAAGCCGATATCTTCCACAGTCCGCCCAATGTGTGATGTCAACGGCGTTAAGTATATATGTGAAGCTAGAGACGGGGAACGCAAAACACAGAATTGTGGGGTGATGGTCGATGGTGCAGAGGGGGGCGTGGATTATTACGGTGTCCTACAGTCAGTTGTTGAACTCATTTATGGGAACCGCATGAAAGTCCACTTGTTCAAGTGTCGATGGTTTGATACTAGGCCGCACCGCATAAGGATCGATCAGTACGGCATACTTTCGGTGAATACCGCCACTAGTGTGTATGAAGATGACCCCTTTGTTTTCGCCACAGCGGCCAAAAAGGTCTTTTATCTTGATGATCCATTGAACAAAGGCACGTGGAAGGTAGTTAACCATGTGTCTCAGCGAGACATATACAGTGCTACCACACTTGGTGTGAGCACAGAGTGTCAAGAAGCGACCGCATACCAAGAGCCGGACGCCGTCGACATTCCGGAATCCTCCACCATCCGCGATAATAATGTGACGCCGGGCAGAGTGGTTCGACTTCCTAGGGGTCAGGTGCCCATGTATGATGTTAATCCGAATCGTCTATCTCAGGCAGACGATGACTCAGACGACGAGTACGAGCACCGGTTGCCAGATATTAACTACTATACTACGTCTGACTCAAGTGATGAGGATGATTCTGATTATCATCCTTAGTATACTATGTATGTATTTGTGTACGATGGTGCATGCATGTATGAATACATTTTTTGTCCTTAATTACCGTTTTCGGAGGTTATGGGAATTGTATTGAATTGTTTGTGCGATGTTCAGGAATTTATCAGGTGAAATAGGCAATTTTCATGCCCTAAATGGCAAATTTTCAGAAAGATCAGCATTATAGCCGACGAAATGGACCATACTTCGTCGGCTATAATGCCCATTCTGGTAATTTAATATGCAAGTCGTCGGCTAACAACCAAACGTTGAAGGTCGTCAGCTAAAGTATAGCCGACGAATTGCAACTCGTCGGCTACACTTTAGCCGACGACTTGCATTTCGTCGGCTAAAGTATATTGACCGAAACCCAATCTTCATCCTTCAAATGCAAATGTGTCGTGAAATAAGATATGACCGAAATATTGAAATACGTCTACGGTTGAAAAATGAGCAGATTCTGACAAAATCTGTGTGCCGAATGTTGCGGTTAGCTGTTTTTTACTTCCGTTTTCCTATGGGTAGCATGACGGTCGGTAAATATTTTGAGGAAATTTTTTTTACGATTAGTTGCGTCGCATCGATTTGAAACTATTCTCTGTTGAAGGTCAGGCCAAAAAACGTCATTTAGACGGGCCAATTGCCGTTTTAAAGCGTTTAGAGGTTTGACTTTGCAGTTTGACCGTCCCGATCGAGCCTTTAACGTTGTCAGATGTAGTTGGAATTTTTTTCATACATGTATTTCATCTTAACGGTGATATCTAACAGTTGGAATAGATTTTCCAAACTTTTAGATTCAAAACCGGAACATATGCACTAATGTTCCTTAACTTGTTTACTAAGTGTTTAAGTGAATGTATAGTTTCAAATAGCTACTATACGTAGACCCTTCAAATGCAAATGTGTCGTGAAATAAGATATGACCGAAATATTGAAATACGTCTGCGGTTGAAAAATGAGAAGATTCCGACAAAATCTGTGTGCCGAATGTTGCGGTTAGCTGTTTTTTACTTCCGTTTTCCTATGGGTAGCCTGACGGTTGGTAAATATTTTGAGGAAAATTTTTTTACGATCAGTTGCGTCGCATCAATTTGAAACTATTCTCTGTTGAAGGTCAGGCCAAAAAACGTCATTTAGACGGGCCAATTGCCGTTTTAAAGCGTTTAGAGGTTTGACTTTGCAGTTTGACCAAGGAATAGCCGACGAAATACTGAAAGTCGTCGGCTAAACTCTTGCGATCCGCGCCGTTTCATTGTCCGCCGTTGGATGGGGGAGATCTGACGGCTGCTGAGCGCGTGAAGTATAGCCGACGATATTCATACTATAGGCGACGAAATTCATACTTCGTCGACTATAACAGGCCCGCAAAGCCCAACTTCGGCCCGGCCCGGATTTAGGGTCAGAGTATAGCCGACGAATTTCGTCGGCTATACTATAGCCGACGAATGAAAATTAAATCGTCGGCTATAGTCCTTCGATTTTCACACTATAGGCGACGAAATTCATTCTTCGTCGGCTATAACAGGCCCCCAAAGCCCAACTTCGGCCCGGCCCGGATTTAGGGTCAGAGTATAGCCGACGAAATTCGTCGGCAATACTATAGCCGACGAAATTCGTCGGCAATACTATAGCCGACGAATTAAAATTAAATCGTCGGCTATAGTCCTTCGATTTAAACCGAAACAGAGGCGCCTCTCCCTCATTTCTGCATAAACCCTAAATTCCCAATCGCCGCCCACCCCTCCCCGACGCCGACCGACCGCCGATCTGGAACCTCCCCGACGCCGACCGACCCTCCCCGGCCCTACCCGACCACTCCCCGCCCCCTCCCCGTCCTTCCCGACCCGTCCCGGACCCGAACGCAGACGAAATTCATTCCTCGTCCCCTAGCCGCCGTCGCCGCCGCACCGCACCACCGGTCCTCGTCCCCGTCGCACCACCATGTCAGGTAGTCCCCTGCCCCTCTTGCAATTTTTGATTTATGATTTTTCCGGAATTTTTGTGATTTATGATTTTTGTGGAATTTTTGTGGAATTTTTGATTTATGATTTTTGTGGAATTTTTGTGGAATTTTAGGAGGTTACCGAAATATTTATATATATATATATATATATATATATATATAATTAGGTATAAATATATTTAGGTATATATATAATTATGTATATATATATTTAATGAAGTTTTTTATTTTTTTGTCGAATTTATGGAATTGTGTGGAATATTTTTTAATTTTGTGGAATTAACAAGAATTTTTAGGAGGATATATATATATATCTATATATATATCTATATATATATATATATTTCGGAATATATATATATATATATAAATATATATATATATAATTAGGTATAAATATATTTAGGTATATATATAATTAGGTATATATACATTTAATGAAGTTTTTAATTTTTTTGTGGAAATTTTGTGAAATTTATGGTTTTTGTGAAATTTTGTGGAATTTAGGGTTGTTGTGCAATTTATGGAATGTTGTGGAATTTTTGTTAATTTTGTGGAATTTTGTGGAATTTTTAGGAGGATATATATATATATATATATATATAATTAGGTATAAATATATTTATGTATATATATAATTAGGTATATATATATTTAATGAAGTTTTTTATTTTTTTGTGAAATTTATGGAATTTTGTGGAATTAACAAGAATTTTTAGGAGGATATATATATATATATATATATATATATATCGGAATATATATATATATATAATTAGGTATAAATATATTTAGGTATATATACATTTAATGAAGTTTTTAATTTTTTTGTGGAATTTTTGTGAAATTTATGGAATTTATATACTAATTGTGCAGGAAGCCGCCGCGCTGTAGACCGATGGCTTGCCAGACCGACCGAGAGCGACCCCGAAGCTCAGGCAGGACACAGCAGTGGGGGGGGCGGATCCAGCGGTCGTCGGGGCCTCCGCCGGCCACTGAACAGGCGCGAGGAGACGTTAATGGGATTGACCCCGAGCGATCCACGTGGGGGCTCATCCTATGAGTCGACGGGAGCGGGCCCAAGCCCGAGCGTCAGAGGAGGACGCACAGCCGCACCCTCCAGACCCCAGTGTTCTTCAGCACTGTTCCAGGATCGGCAGCCGACCCCACCGCGCGCCGATCTGGACCCTCCAGAGATGCTCCCTGTCCCCCCACAGCGACAGCGTCCACAGCTACAGGGCCCACCGTCAGGGGGATCAGGCCCCTCAGGGTCCACGCCCCGTATGTCTCCGCCATCGGGGATGTACATGGTCCAGTTCCTCCCTGCCATCCCCGAGTACGATGCTAGGGGAGGCAGATTTGGAGGCACGACCGGCCGCACGAGATTCCCTGGGAGGAGGCCTACGTCCACAGGCCATTCGACTCAGAGGACTGCCGCGGCCTGTGGTGTGTTCGTGAGAAGGACAAGCAGTACAACGACGCAGGTAATTAGTTAGTTTAATTAATTATTTAGATTGTTTAATTAATTATTTAAGTAGTTAGTTTAATTAATTATTTAACTATGTATTCATTTTAATTATGAAACAGGCGTCCTCGTAAATAAACCCGCGGGGACGAGACGGACCAGAGGGCCAGCGAACATGTCGACCCTGGAGAGGGAGCTCGCCGGTGGGATCAGGGAGATCTTGCCCGGTCCCGGTGAGGATGGACGCCCGATCGAGAGGAGAGACACCACCACCAAGTATATCAACGCGACGGGCATGCTCGTACGGGACAGGGTCCCACTGTTGTGGCCCGACTGGGGCTCTGTGCCCGATGAGATCAAGGCGCGAGTGTACAATGCACTGTCGGTGAGTTAAATCGTATTTTTATTATAGAAAATAAACATTTATGAATTCAGTCCTTATAACTATATAAAAATATTTTCTAATTAATTTATAATATTGCAGCAATGGTTTAGAGTCCATCCTACCTTGGACTGGTGGAGAGACGAGCAGCTGAAGAACAGGTTATGTGTTTCGCGTTATTTTACTATCATTCGAGTTAGATTGAAGACGATTAAAGATGTACGAATATATCTAACAGTTGTGTTTTGTTAATATAGGTACTCCGAGTGGAAGAACGAGTTGTCGACGCACTACAGGACGTACCATGTGGAGCAGGGCTTGGGGCGAGGTGCAACCCCCCACGAGTTCCGGTACAGGGAGTATGAGTGGCTATGGCTGGTAGCCTACTTCGGGAGCGACAGGGTCTCGGTAAGAAAATTTAGCCTGCTAGTATATAACTTTTTAATGTTATTTAATAATTAAATTATGTAGTTACTTAATTAAATTAATTAGTTAGTTAGTTATTAGTTATTAAATTAAGTTAGTTAGTTAGTTACATAGTTAGTTAGTTCGTTACTAAATTAAATTAAATTAAATTAAATTAGGTAGTTAGTAAGTTAGTTAGTTACTAAATTAAATTAGTTAGTTAGGTAGTTACTAATTAAATTAAATTACTTAGTAACTAAATTAGTTAATAATTTTGTTTTGGTTAGTTCCTAATATTTTAATTTAGTTACTAATTTATATTTGCGTTTATATGTTCGTTCTTATAATAAAGAAAATCTCGAAGACGAACAGCGACAACCGCAAGAGGAACGAGCACCCCCACCACGGCGGCGCCCGCTCCTGGAGGCGCTGGGCAGAGATTGCAAGGAGGGACCGACCGCTGAGGCCGTTGTCGTGGATTCATGCGCAGATGTATCCGGGGCGTCCCGACCAAGTGGTAAGTATTCGCCCATTTTCAATAAAAGTGTTTCATTAAATTAATTTATATATATTTTTTTATAAATTCGTTTATTATATTTTATTGTCAATTAGGCGGGGATAGATGCGGAGACCAACGCGATCACCTTGGGGATCGCGCGAGATACGCTGGGGGAGGGGGCGTCCGACGAGGCGATCGCGGAGTTTGCCTCCACGATCGACACCCTTGAGCCGCGCTTGGCCTCTCAGATCATGCACGCGGAGGTAGGGACTGGCAACAACTACTTCTACCAGAGAAGCCTAGGCGCGGCGGGAGATGGGGTTCTGAAGTACACGCCGGCCAATCCCAGCACGCAGCGTGCGGCTACGAGCAGAGACTTGCAGACACAGCTGCAGAGGACGCAGGCGGAGTTGGTGAGGGCGGTGGAGGAGCTCCAGCAGCAGGCTGCGGTGCAGCAGGCCAGAGACGCGTCTGTGGCGGAGATGTACCGATGGATGCAGCAATCTTGGGAGCCCCAGCGAGCTGGACAGGAGCCCCCGCCTCCGCCACAGATGCCCGAGTTCGTCGTCCCCACTCCCCCCCCCCCCCCCCCCCCCCCCCCCGCATCGGAGTACGCCAGGCGATCAGGATAGCCACAGCCACCGGAACTCGAACGATCCCGTCGACGACGCTACGCGTTTAGGGGTTGATGAGTAGATGACTAGTTAGGGGGTTAATTTGTACAGTACGTAGGATATTACGGATGGATTGATGTGGATATTTGTTGGATATTTGGATGTTTGTTTGTGAATTTTCTACAGCCAAACCGAAGACGAAGTGAAATTGGGCCCGAACAAAATTTTTAAATTTTTTTAAATATTTAGGGGTTATAGCCGACGAAATGGACCATATTTCGTCGGCTATACCCTGGCCGGCGAATGTTATGGCCGACAAGTAATTCGTCGGCTATGCGTGACTTATAGCCGACGATAGCGTCATCGGCTATACTTCCCATTAGGGGAGAGTTGAAGCCGACGATTCTATCGTCGGCAATGTTCGAAGTATAGCCGACGACGCTTTATTCGTAGAATCGTCGGCAATGTTCGAAGTATAGCCGACGACGCTTAATTCGTCGGCTATACTTCGTGGTTTATCAGTCGACGACTTACCCTCGGTGTCGTCGGCTATACTATAGCCAACGGAGCATTCCCGACGAGAGAATAGCCGACGATACTTCGTCGGCTATGACTATAGCCGACGATTTAATGAAAACTGCCGACGAGATGGCGTCGTCGGCTATAATGCCTTTTCTGGTAGTGACTATAATTTAAAATTCTTAAAGATATTAATATAATAATTATTTTTAATGAACATAAATGATAAAATAGATGAGTTTAAGAGAAAAGATGATCCATATTGTGCTAGCGAAGTGTGAATATCCATTAAAGTGTGTGAAAATGAAGATCTAATTAATACATTATTAATGTGTCAAAAATATAAAATAACTCTATATGGGGGTAACTTATTCTTTAATTATTGAGGTATGGATTTTAACGGGCTTTACGGGCCGGGCTTTTACGGACTTTTGATGGAGCGGGCTTGACGGGCTCTTAACGGGGCCGGGCCGAGTTTCTAACCCCTAAACTAAGCCCGGCCCTCTACCCACCGGGCCCGGGCTTAAGCGGGATTTTAGACGGGTCGGGCCGGGCTTGAAGTCCATCGGGCTTGCGGGCCTCCATCGGCCCACTTGCTCCGCGGGCTTAATGATGAGGCCTACCGGGGATTGTGGGTACTCTTACAATTAATGTTAACAACAAAAATAAAACAATTAAATATGGGGTTTTGAAAATTTACGCAAAAGTATAAAATCAATATAAATTCAATGAATGAGATGAAGAAGTTAGAAACTATACAAATTCACCACCGTTGTACTCCACCCTTGATTAACCTTAGAAAACATTCAACTACTAATGATTGACAACAAACAAGAATAACCATGACAACATTGAAATTATCCTTTTTACTTTCTAAATATTATCTAACGCTGTGACTACACTTTTCGTTAGAAACATTTCCTAACAGGTTTACTAACTCTGACAACAGTAGTCTAGCAAATTAAGTAGAAATCATTATGATCTATGAAAGTTTGTTTGTTGATTAAAGTATAAGTAGGGTGACAGCACTCTCTACCTAAATCAATAAGCATACCTTGATTTACCTCCGCAAGTGAGATAGTCGCTACTTGGTGAGAGAAAGAATCATAACTATTATGTGAAATAATTCTTAAACCCTAGCTGCAATCACATGTATATAATCTAAGTTGCGCACCAAAGAAAATAAACATGCAAGAGTTATCAATAGCACAAATCAAGACACACCAATCACATAGAAATCAAATAATAAACTAAGAAAACATAATCAAGAGCTTAGCATAAACAAGATTCATAGGCAGCCCCTAACTAAAAGAATTTAATTACACATTGTAAAGAAGAAAAGATAGAAGAGAAGGTGTAGGGTGTCGTCTCTCCTACATGTTTTCAGATGCTATATATATGGAGCTAGAAAATACACAACCATAGTTGCATGAGGTCTCTTATGATTGGTGCACAAAAGCAAGCCATAATCTTGTAGAATTCTTCTAAGAAATCTCCTTGATGATTGTGGTGTCTTGAATTGCACAGAAAATTCATCCAAAGAAGATTTATGATCAAACTCTCCTTATTTGATATGATATCAAATTCGCATAAGATTGACCTTTGGGTACTAAATCGTCCATAACTTCCTCTACAAAATAGGTGTTGACAAACCGCAAAATTTTCAGAAAAGTAGACATCTGTATCTTTCCATTGATATATGGCTTACAATTTAGTTTGTTCTGGGTTGGCCTCAGGCTTCTGTCGAAGTTGGCTGACCTGCAAAAGTAAAATTCTGGATTTAGTCTTTAATGCATCTTTTCTCCTGTATTTTCTCCTTTACTTCAAAATACACCTAAAATAATAAAATAAAGTTAAATATTATATAGTAAGGAAAATAACTAAGTAAAGTGTAGAGTTATAAAATTAATAACATAGCATTTTATGTTCATATGGTCTAGAATGATCTTGCAAAAATGGGAAGTTGTAGGGAGGAGTAAAAAGTGGTGGCCGGTCGTCACATTTCGGCGAAGGTCCATCGTCATCCTATAAATGGAAGTAGTTTGTTAGAAATTATCAAATCTACAACCAAGGAGTCTAGGCACTCAGCTCGTATTCTTGTTTCACTCATGAGATACTAAAATTCCCTAGTGAGGTTCATACTCATATGCAAGATTCCCTAGTGAGCTCTAGTTGGAACTCTCATATATTTTAAGACTACATATGATGGAGAAGCTCGAGTGTCATCTCTCATGTAGTACATGAATATTTTCTTCGTTTGATATGAAATTTTTGCCCATTTGAACTTCATGGTACACAATGCAATTTCGTCAATCTGACTCTTTCCCAAGTGTACGTATTTCCCTCATCTGTGTGTTTGAGCCATACGAAACTCATGCAATAAAGATTCATAACATTGTAAGTCTTTTATGAGTAATGGGTACAGCAAAATACATGACACTGCATCATAGTGTTCGAGTATGCACAAAAATTAGCTGACTTTTGGACATAATAATATTCATTAGGAAAAACGGACTTTAAGTTGGTTGCAATTATGATAGATTTACCTTGTAAATAATTATCATTACCTACAACTTTGCATCAGTATTTACCAATAGCAGGGCGTGCTTTGTATTTTTCCATGCGCTAACACTCTAATACCCATCATAATGTTTAATTAAAGGCATAATAGCCAAAATGCACCCTAAACTTGGCTCAAATTGTCAATTTGCACTCCGAATTTGTAATTGCGAAATTTTACCTCCTCAACTTGTCGAAAACTGCCGATCTGCACCCCCTCTGTCAAATCTAAAGGTTTCTATCTAATTAAGAGTCACATGCCTAACACATGAGGAGTATTTTCATTATTTTATATTTATTTCATTTTTTAAATAAATTACACAAGAAATTTATTTTTTGTACAATTATGTCTACTTACTCATAATATTCTTTTTTTTTTTCATTTTTTTCTTTCAAAATAACGCATGCCGTATGTGATATAATTTGTCAATAAGAAAAACTATGTGGATAACTAAAATTCAATTTTCGAACCACTATTTTAATTAATAAGAAACATGATATAATTTGTCTAAGAATAAAGAACTCAAATATCTCAACAAAAGTAGTCTTTAGGTCACAAATACAATGATATAATTGTAGAAAATATTGTACAATAATAAATTTCTTAGGTATTTTTATTAATAAAATGAAATAAATATAAAAAAAATGAAAATACCCCTCATGTGCAAGGCATGCGACTCTTAACTGGATGGAAACCGTTAGATTTGACGAATAAGGTGTAAATCGGCAGTTTTTGACAAGTTGAGGAGACAAAATTTCGCAATTACAAGTTCGGGGGTGCAAATTGACAATTTGAGCCAAGTTCAGGGTGCATTTTGGCTATTATGCCTTAATTAAATTCTGTTAACTATTAAATTACAAATATATCCTTGATAAATATAATTAGTGTAGGATATCGGAATAGACTAAAGTTAAATGTATAACTAACAAGATCTAATAGACTATTTTGATCGTCTAAGACGGTTGATTAGCTGCTATCACCGTTTTTGCCGTGTCTCAACCAAATAGAATTTCATATATTACGTGGATGAGGAATAAAATTATTTATTCGATAAAAAATACATCTACACAATGATGTCACTCACTCACGCATCGTCAACAATTTGACCTCGACTGCCTCTTTACAAACAAGCATAATGTGTGCTATGATTGCAATAGAAAAGGTAGTGAACCCAAGGGGCATGAACATATGTTGTTTTTACTCTAAAATGTAACGCAAATCTTTTTTTTCTTTTGAAAAAAAAAAAAACATTACTAGCCCACCCCAAATATCGTATGATATGAGATGTTAATACCTTCAGTCATCCTTCACATATCACTGACATGGTTTCGAAAAAGATATCACTATAAGTTATTTTCACAAAACCTAAAAACTCCATGTTACATTTTTTTTTGTTACATTTTTTTTTTAAAAGGAGGGTACTGGAAAGAGACCACAAGCAGGCTTTCAGGTGTTTAACCTGATCTTTTTGTGCCGAAGTCTCAGCAGTGCCGCCCCAAAGACGCAGCGACACCCCCCCTTCGGCCAATTGAGCACTCCGTAGAGGGTTGGACCTCCCCGTAAGGTCTTTTACATACACAAAGATCAAACCTTCGACTTTTTTTAAGTAACTCAGTCTTCTTACCAACTGAGTTGGACCCTTGTTGGTTTTTTTTGTTACATCTTTTCCAGTACCGTATGTCATTTTCGCAATCACCATTTTTTTTTATTTTTTGTATTGTAGTTATCGATTCCTGTACAAGTATACTATACCATATATACAAGTATACGTATGTAGAGTGATATTTGTCCATACATTGAAGAGTGGAGAGTGAGAGCGCCCACTGAAAAAAGTAGAAGACACTCTTCCCGCCTCTTTCACCCTAATCTCTCTCTCTCATTTTCCACAAATCCCAAACCATGGCCGACAAGAAGAAGAAGCGCCGCCGCGCCGACCCAGCCTCCGACGACGACTCCCTCCCCTTCAAAAACATCCTCCAACCCGACGCCTCCATCCTCCGCTCCATCCAAACACTCACCGACTCCCTCCGCTCCTCCGCCGCCTCCTCCTCCTCCTCCAAAACCCTAACCCTCGCCGACCTCTCCATCGCCGCCTGCCGCGAAGTCCGCGAGCTCCCGATCTCCTCCGTCCAGTCCGAAATCGAGTCTCTCATGCTCAAAGTCCTCCACTCCATCCTCGACGGCCGCGGCTTCGCCTTCGACGTCCCCTCACGCGCCGCCGCCAACCAGCTCTACGTACCGGAGCTGGACCGCATTGTCCTCAAAGACAAATCCTCCCTCCGCCCCTACGCCAACGTCTCCACCGTCCGCAAAGCCACCGTCACCGCCCGGATCCTCCAGCTCATCCATGAGCTCACCATCAAGGACATCCACGTCACCAAGCGTGACCTCTTCTACACCGACGTCAAGCTCTTCCAGGACCAGTCCCAGTCCGACACTGTCCTCGACGACGTGTCGTGTATGATCGGCTGCACCAGGTCCAGCCTCAACGTCGTCGCCGCCGAGAAAGGAGTCGTCGTCGGCAGGCTCATCTTCAGCGACGATGGTGACGTCATAGACTGCACCAAGATGGGGATGGGCGGGAAAGCCATTCCGCCGAATATCAACAGAGTTGGTGATATGCAGAGTGATGCTTTGTTCATCTTGCTTGTGGAGAAAGATGCCGCTTATATGCGATTGGCCGAGGACCGGTTCTATAATCGGTTTCCTTGCATCATTGTGACAGCTAAGGGCCAGCCGGATGTCGCGACGAGGCTGTTCTTGAGGAAGATGAAGATGGAATTGAAGCTTCCTGTGCTGGCATTGGTGGATAGTGATCCGTATGGGCTGAAGATACTGTCGGTTTATGGATGTGGTTCGAAGAATATGTCATATGACAGTGCGAATTTGACCACGCCGGATATTAAGTGGCTGGGAATAAGGCCTAGTGATTTGGATAAGTATAAGATACCGGAGCAGTGTAGGTTGCCTATGACTGATCAGGATATTAAGACAGGGAAGGATATGTTGGAGGAGGATTTTGTGAAGAAGAATCCGAAATGGGTTGAGGAGCTGACTCTGATGGTGAAGAGTAAGCAGAAGGCGGAAATTCAGGCTTTGAGCAATTTCGGGTTTCAGTACTTGTCCGAGGTGTATTTGCCCCTCAAACTTCAAGAGGAGGATTGGATATGAATCGTGTTGGTTAGTTTGGAGCCCCTTTTGCTATGGTAAGTTATGTATCTTATGGTGATAGTTAAATTTTCGTCAAATCCTTTTACTTTATTGTGAAACTGTGGACATTAGGTTGTAACTGTTGCAATTTGATATAAAATCTTCAGTTGAAAGGAAATGAAATGCAATGAGTTTCTCTTAGATATTTGCATGAATGGTCTTAATGTTGTAGGAAGAGCATATTAACATTCCATTTGGTGCAATTTTAATAATTCGCTTTTGGAAACCTTCAAGTCCTGTCTGAACTTGTTGCTTAACCATTGGATAGAAGATATTAACTTTACTGTCTTGAAGTGGTGTTTTCTCTAAAAGATAGCTTCAGGTATCAACCTTCTTCATTTACGTCGATCTCTACTAGATGGTACCATCAGTTGCAACTACAGAGTGGATATATCTTAACTAAATAGATGTAGTAGAACCAGAAGAAAGTACCCTAAGCAAAGGGCAAGATTGCTTCTTTTACCTGCCATTGTTGCAATGATTTTGTGGTTATCTTTAACCTTTCTAGAGCCATTGGTCTTTCAGTAGGATATATCAACTATGTGGGCAGTTCATTTCTACTTGACATTTTTTTCGGTTTGATTTACATTGAAGTTTTCTCTGGTTCTCTGTAGTATCAACTGCAACTTTAGGTTCTATTGAAAGCCTTGAGCTCTATTTCACCCTGCAGAAGTTTGGTTACTGAGCAATGACCTTTAAACTGTGTAATTCAACTTTATTAATTTCACGGACTCCCATAATGATCAAGAGACCATCTTTACTGACTGTGTTATGTCCTGTAACCATAGATAAACTCTAACATCAATTTCCCGACAGTTAGAAACCTTGAAGTGAGGTTAGGGATTAATTCTTCATTCATTCATATCTTGTTTCCTCACATACTTAGATTCATGTTATTCCCTGTCTCAAATCCATGTACGCAGAAACCTCGAGTTTGGTTTTGATTGGTTCTATTTGAAGTCTCAAACAAACTATTATAACAGTCATCTATTGTGATTGCTATGTCTATAACATTAGGATTGGTTTTAATGATTGTCATCCTATACTTCCCGCCCTCTGGGTATGGTGTGTGAATGTTGAAAAGTTGAAGTCTGTATACATGACAGAGTTTTTGTAATTTTTCTGTTAGCATTACATTTAACTGTAGCTTTTTGCTCCTCAAATTATGCATCTATAGCTCACTAGTGTTTCTGGCTAAATATGGTTTGCAGAAATCATGAGTCCGCTGTTATTGAGACTTGGGTAGTCGATTAGCTGGCAGTTTCATAATTTACTATTTACTTTTCCTGGGATTTTGATAAGCTGTCTACATACGGATATTGTCATTCTATCTAGGTCACATTAACTTTCAGTTGCTATTTATGAAAATTCACTAGAATTAAATGAATTAATTGATAGGATATGATTATCAGTACCAGACGACAATGGCAAGCTATCTGACTTAATAGCTGTAGATATTGACAGAATAATATGCTTGCATGCCTTTTAATAACTTTGATGATGGTTATTGCCCTGAACATGGTATGGATACAGGTTGTTATCTTGATGATACTAACCATTTTCTTCCAAGTTCATTCTCTTAATTTGATGACTGAATTTTTCTGCTAGACTCAAGTCTGCTCATCCTTCCTTTGTGTGGTTAGTTTGTTCTGAAATTCTCCAAGTGCAACATATTTTTTAAACATCATAAAATACGAAAGTTATCCTTCTGTGCAATGGATTGCATTCTGCCCATTTTATGTATTGAAGTTCATGTCTGAAGTTTTTGGGGCATCTGAACTCTAAATGCCTTTTTAGGATGGAAAAGACACCAATGTATTGCTATACTATATCTCAGGATGTACAATGAAATCATCCCCGTTCCAAAGGGGATGGCGGCAGTAACCTTTCTGTATCTTTCCTTCCTTTTTTTTTTTTTTTTCTCATCTCCTTAATGCTAAAATTCTCTATGAGCAGTATCTACTTTCTCTTGCTCTGAACTTTGAATTCACTTCTTTCTTGGCAAGTGAGCTTGATGGTCTGGTCATAATAATCTTTTTAAGTGTTGTTTCTTGTTTGGCTGTGGCCCTTGGTATAATTCATATGAATATGCTTCAATGAAGGAGGCCATACGCCTCTTTAATCCTCATGGATATGTGTTTATTGAGGCAGCCAGTGAATCTTTCGAGCACTTAAGATTGTTTTGTCCTATTGTGTGTCAGATCTGGCAATTTGGGTAGATATAGCAACCATTCAGCTTGCAGTGCATTTGCTCAAATATTGTAACATACTTCCTGGTGAAGTTCTGTTTTGGGTGTGGGGCTGTATGGGCGGTGGGTTGCGGGGCGAAGGAATAGGAGAAGTTCAGCAGACAAGGAAGAGTTGGCCTCTTTTTGAGATTGAATTAGATTCATGATGCTTTGATGTCTTTGACTGTTATTTCTCTTGATTGTTGGGGCATTCTTAGGAAATGTGACAATGCAATATCATGTCACCTTGAAAGTACAGGTATTGGTTGAGACCAATTGGTAGTCTGTCGGGATAAAGTATGAAGGTTTCAAACTAGGTCGTTGTATTATGCATTTGTGCTATCTAGTACATTTCGTTTTCATTTGGTTTATGAGAGAATGTAATTTAATTTTTCTGTGTAATGAGGCATTGTGCTGCTGTACAAATACCCTTATTATTGCATCCCTGAATACTAATTCACACCTGGCTTGCTGTTTGCATTTATTTTGAGTTTTGCTCATTAGTTTTAGATTTATATCTGCATTATGTGTAGTAACTAGTAAGTATCCAATTTGGTATAAGCAGTCGATGATTTGATTTGGGACTCATCTTTCAGGGTAATAAAATGTTTTCTGACATCATATGTTGCACAAAAATGTATTCCTGATCTGAGAGGATGTGATAAGCCAAGTTATTGAGTGTTCTTACGTGGACAACTCCTTTTACATTGATATATCGTTTCGTTTGGGTTTTACTATCTGGTCACTTCTTACATTAAACTTTTTTTTTTTGACAAGTTCTTACATTAAACTTTGCTCCTGGGTAACATCGTGCAACTGATAAAAGGAAGCTCTTCTCTGGAGGACCTTGGTTTTATTGATCTGCTACGATTGTCATGAGTGATTATGATGAGTTGGGCGAGATTCAGGAGTTACCTTTGACTTTGTTACTGGTGTAGGTTCCTGTCTGCAGCCTTCTGCCTGCCTTCACTTCTATGCGGTCATTACACTGTTTTGTAACATACCCTGTACAAGTTTAGACTGTTCTTGAAGAAATCTTGGGATCAAATGTGAAGTGCGTTAGAGATGAACTCACAAACAAGTCAACGGCACCGGAAGGAAATCCGACATGACACTGTGTCGATAGCTCAATATTTAAATCTTGACGTACAGGAACTATTGTGGCAAGGGTGTGACTGTGAGAGTATTTCTGAGTTCCAAGTATGACTTCATTAAGCAAGCCAATCAAACAATAAGTGTATTCATTTGGGTCCTCTTAAATCATAATATACTAGTTTTAAGACTAAAACGCTGGCTTGCTAGAAGGCAAATGCTTTATCAAGAGGTGGGAGTCTGACTATGCTTAAGAGGATGCCTACATAGAACAATAATAGCAAATTACTGAAGTAAATTAAGTAGATACGTACATAGAACAATAAAATAATCAACACACAATAGTTCAACACGCATAGTTGCAAGGAGATAAAGATCGGCAAACACTGGTTTTATAATTGTAGCTCACTAACTCTCGAAAGGGGTTATAGCTCCCAACTCGGACAAAGTCGCAAACAAATACCACGAAAGCTAATTATTGTCTATGACGTCCAGTTCAAATAAAGCAAGTAACTGAGCAACAGATTATTTGAACCCAAAACAAAAGGTACGCCTAAGAAGGCGTGGGGAGAATGTAATAAGAAGCACTAACGAAGAGAAGTGCTGCAACTTGAGCACCGAAAGCACGTCTAAGAAGGAAGGCTGTAAGATTCAGCAGAAGCGAACACAAGCAGGGCTGATGCAGGGACGTAACCAGGATTAGAAAATGGGTTGGGCTAATCTTAGCCCGACAAAAAATTTGCGCACTTGTGAATATTCATTTGAGGTTTTGAACCCGGTAGGAGGTTCATCCTCACGCCTTCATTTAAAATACATATGAGGGGGACATAAAACCAAGAACCTCATAAACTAAAACTTACAAGCAAAATAAATTGGAAGAAAACAAGAAATTCTAACTAAATCGTACCCTTCGAGGCCCACTTTTTTCAAACTCATCAATTACAGAATCATTATCAATATCATTGGCAAAATCCTTTTCAATGTAAAGAACCATCAAATCATCAAGAAACTCATCTTCCATCTTATTCCGAAGGTTGTTCTTTATAATGTTCATAGAAGAAAAAGCTCTCTCTGTGGTGGCTGTAGAAACTGGCAGAGTCAACACAAGACAAATCAACCTGAAAATCATAGGAAAGAATGCCGACTTTCTTGATTCAACTAACCGACGACACAAAACAGAAAGAGAAGCTGTTTTGGCAAATCTTGGATCCCTCTGAATATCTGCTAGAAAATACCCACACTCCATATTTAGAGAAAGCAAATCAGATGGTGTAAAGTCTGCAGGATAATACTTCAAAGCAAGTGTGTAAACATCTTCAGATTTAAATGCAGCAAAATCATCTTGAGGATCAAATGTAGCACTAAGAACAAGAAGCTCCAATGATCCATCAGGAAATCTTCTATCCAATTCTTCTAACTGGAAGTCTATTACAGACTTAAGCATATACACCCGATAATAATGTTCATTTGTAATTCCCTGTTCACAAGCCCTTATACCTTTCTTGTAAGGAGCAGACATATCAAGCATAATAATATCATACTTGGAGCAAAATGACACTACCTTTATAATCAAGTTATCCCAACCACCATCTCTCATATCCTGAAGCTTTGATTTTGTAATTGAAAGAAAGTTTAGAGCATTCAAAATGTCTATGGCCTTCTTTTGTAATGACTGACAAAGAAAATCAGTAATCACCATCACATCATTCATCAAGAGCAAGTTAAACACAAAATCAAAACGCTTCATAGCCTTACAAGCACTCTTTGCTTCTCCTTGTACCTTAGAAGTTCCATTAGAAACCAAATCTGCAAGAGTAGTTGTTGTAGCTCCATATAGTTTAATCAAACTAGATATAGAGCGAAGATGTGAACCCCAACGAGTAGCCCCTGCTCGTGACAAAGTGGAAGCCTGATTAGCCCCTTTACCTGTCTCAAGCTCACCAGCAGCCACTAAATCTTCAATTTCTGCCTCTCTAATAACTCTTAAAGTTGAATGGCGTTTTGCAGAAGAATCAACAAAATTCACAATAAAATTTAGAGTAGAGAAGAATTCCCATATGTCATGTACTCCTTTAGCTGCAACAATCAATGTCAATTGTAAGCGATGAGCAAAGCAATGCACATAATAAGCATATGGACACTCTTCACGAAACAAAGCTTGTAAACCATTGTATTCACCCCGCATGTTACTAGCACCATCATATCCTTGACCACGCATATTCTGTACTAGAAGATTGTTCTGAGCAAGGACATTCGATATCTCATTTTTCAAAGTTTGAGAACAAGTGTCTGCAACACTCATAACTTTGAAAAATCTTTCTCTAACAAACCCATGACAATCAACAAATCGAAGTATAATAGCCATTTGCTCCCTATTAGATGCATCAACCGCTTCATCAACAAGGATACAAAATTTTGATGACCCAACTTCATCACGAATCTTGGTTCTAACTTTGTTTCCAAGAATGTTTGCAATTTGTCTTTGAATTATTGGAGAAGTATACTTAGCATTTGCCGGAGCATTATCTAAGACTTTCTGAACTTGTATATTCATCCTCCCAAAAGACTTTTGAACTGCAATAAAGTTTCCACCATTAGATGAATTTGCTGACTCATCATTCCCTCTAAAAGCACATCCTTGGTTAGCTAACAACCTCACACTCTCTATAGTAGTAATAAGCCGAAGCCGATGATTTGCTATTTCTTGTGATGATTGTGTGCTAATGGCTCTTTCGATATGCTTAGATGAGTTTCTTAGAGTCTCCCACTTATGCATGGCA
The DNA here is from genome assembly GCA_963682095.1 of Potentilla sterilis. NCBI lineage: Eukaryota > Viridiplantae > Streptophyta > Magnoliopsida > Rosales > Rosaceae > Potentilla > Potentilla sterilis. The sequence goes on from OY821764.1 coordinate 29,008,511, forward strand.
TCATTATGTGGTGAATTTAAGCCATCTATATGACCAACCATACCAGATTGCTTCGACATAACATTCTTCCAACCCTGAAAGCCACACTCAGTGAATGCTGGATGATGGGATGGATATCTATCAAACAAGAAACATGGGAAGCAATATGCTTTATCCTTCTCTACAGAGTGCTCAAGCCAAGGCCAATCCTTAAACCATCTGTAGTTAAATTTTCGACCTTGACCTCCATCAGAAGTAGTGGGATAACTGCTTAACTTAGGTTGATAAGGTCCTAAAACCACATAAGCTCTGCGAATATTATCCAGATCATTCAAAGAGTATAGGCCTATCGGATTCCTTATTCCTGGATCACGCTCAAGAGATGTAATATCAAATGTCTCAACTCTCTCAGTTCTTTCATTATGACACTCTTCTATTACTAGTATAGATGGGGAAGAATCTAAAGGCACATCATTCACAGAATTCATGTGACTACCACTTTTTCTCCCACTACAACTTCCACTACCACTTGGAGGAGGCTCACTTGCGAACCATGAAAGAATATTTTTATATCGCTTGGGCTTTCGGTGATCCGTCATTATATTCAAAACCTATATATGTATCATTATTAGAATTATGTATATAAATTAAAGCATAGAATTTTGATTATAGACATTATGCATATTAGAAGAAAAAACAAAGACTTTATGTGCACTGCTTGTGGCAGAGAACAGACAAACCGAATAAAAAGCAACATATTACAGGATATGAGAGAAAAAAATGTGTTGTTTAGTCACTGAACTGAACAGTTATGTGAAACATGCCAACTTAAGGGCTGTTTAAATCCTTTTTTGATAGGGAAGACTGGTTAAATCTTTAAGATGATGCAAGTATCATACTTCATATACCACTTCTACTCTGGATACATCATATTCATTATTCTGAGGAGAAGCATAGAAATGGAAAACAAAGACATTCATTACTAGTTGTGCAAGCATACCTTGGCCTTTTGTCTTCCTCCTTATTAAAATACAAAGAACTGCTACATCAGGGGATGTTAATCACCATCTTTTTCAGCATCAAAGGATGTCTCTTTTCTACATAAGCTGTGAGTTACAACTCTTCCGGGTAAGTCATAAGCAAAGAAGTTTAGCATTACCATAAATGGTTTTGTAAGCAATAAAACTATCAGCTTTGTAACAAAACTAGGATCGATAAAACATAAACTTATGGACAATTGAAAAATGCGTAGTAGTAACAAGTTTTTTTGTGTACCAAACAAAGACAAGACATCAAGAAATTTTCACCAATACTTAAAGAAATGGGACCTTTCCCCGAGTCAGAAGTGTCACCAGAGCACAGTGATTTTCTAAAATGTCCACTAGAATCAGTAACGTACATGCCCAAGTAGGAAGTCTCAATAAATTTACAGAACAGATAAAGCATACTGAACATGAGAATTTAAGAGAATCCCCAGATTTATGTGTACCGCTTAATCAATTTTTATCAGAAACCCCAATTACAGAAGCCCAACAAAATTTACAGCAAGAAATAAAGCAAATTCAACTATTTGCAAGAACCTTGCTGGATGAACAAGAAACAGTACCAAATGATCAATAACCTTCATCCAGTGATTTTCAGCAACTACATCAGTGAGAGAGTGAGACTCCACCTGCATAGAAAAAAGGTTTATTACCGCACCAAAGTTGAAAGAATGGGCAAGCACATGGTCTAGAAGACAGGGAAGAAGAAACAAAAGCATCATTTTTCCAAACCATTATCATCGTAATCAAGGAACATAATAATCATATTGCAACATATACACATATCAATTCAATATTGACTTCCGAAGAACCACAACCAAAGTAGTTCATAAATCATCAATAAAGATACAATTTTGAAGAACCAAGCAATCAACTTAGAATAGAGTTCAAGTCAATCACCTAAAACCCAATGTCATTGAGATTTATTCCTCAGGGAACTCCAAATCAGGAGAGGAGGTGATGAAGAAAACCATAGATGAGTAAATTGAGTTGGGGAGAAGAGGGGAGGGGACCGAAGAGTGAATTGAGTTGTTGATTAATCGATTTTGAAAGAGGAGGAGGACTGGAGGAGGCGTCCAAATCGGAAGTGCATTTTCTATTTTTTTTTTTTTTAGGTTTAGGCTGAATATATGTACCTTGGGCTTATTTCAGCATTTTCTGGGTTGGGCTGCAGCCCAACCATCCACTGAAGTGCATCCGTCCCTGAGTACAAGAGAGGCACGGCACTCGTTGTCCTCAAGTCGTAACTGCCTCCCCTCGTGCGGGTATTGGCGGTTATTTACAAAATTCAAGATACAACCCTTGTAATTTCACATTATGTCTAATCCGCTTTACACGACTAACGGTAGATGAGGTGTCAAGTGTTTATCGATTGTCCAAGGTATAGGAAATCAAAATTGAAAGGAGGATGATGTGAAGAGTAAGAGAATGAGAACAATTTAGAATCCCACATATTTTTTTGTCTCAAGACTCAATTATTTATAGAACTATTCACAACTCTTGGAGAAGACATGACCCTTCAATTTAAATAAAAAAACATTTAATAAAATATCAGTTTTGAATCTTAATAATTAAATAAAAGCCAATATTATTTACCAAAATGGAGGTTCTATTCACACCCGGCCTCCAAATGTGCACCTAAATCTCCCTACTTAATAGACATCCAAGTTACTTTTTTAAATAGAGTGTTGCTATTGAGAGCTCCACATTTGCTCACTTAACCTCCTTGTGTTTTTAATTATTAGATTACATATATGTCCTCTTATATAATTACTATTAAGGACGATAATTATATCAAAAACATATTATATTTATTTTCTCTAAACTTTTCAATTCCATAAACTAATAGGTTGCAGTATTATTATTTTCCTTATCTATATTTATTTTCTAATTTTAATACATAAAAATTTAATTATAATTTACTACGTACATATTTTATTTCTTTATCTATTTTTTATATATTTTACTGTAGCTTAATATATAGACATCTATATATTTAATAATAATTAAAACGATGATTGAGAACTAGCTTCTGACATAAAAAAATTATATAGGTTGAACGTACTCATATATAAACAAGATGATGAAGTATATATATTTTTAATTTCAAAATACATTAAATAACTATTAGAAAAATATCATGAGGTACATAAATTAGAGAGCTAAAAGAACAGAGAATAGAGGTTTGCTTGCAAAAAGAAAAAAAAAATTCAAGAACTGGAGGCACATGCGAAAAAGAAAAGTTAAAAAAAAATTCAAACAATAGAGGTTTCAATGAGTGAATAAAAGGTAAAATAAGCAGTTAATTGTAATTTGAGTGAATAGTATATTAAAGGTTATTTTGGGTAATTAAGAGGAGGTCTAGTGAGCAAATATATGTATTCAAAAGTCAAAGTGAGGTGTAAAGAGCATGAGAGGTAAGATGAGCAAATTGGGAGGTCCCAATAGCAACACTCTTTTATATATCATATTTGTTATTCAAGCTTGCATTAATTTCCCACACTACCCATAGTCCAATAAAATCAAACAAATTTTCTATTCATACCTCTCAAATCGATATTTGGACCTCTATAATTTTTAACAATGTTCACCTGAAAGATTATTGATCGAGTCCTCTATGAAATAAAATATTAAATGATTTACGCCCACATAGTAATATAATGATTTGAACTTGTACCTCAAAATACATGTAACAGCCAAGTCCACACATTTGAGATACTGTCCGCTTTGGGCCCACTGACCCGCACAGATTTGTTCTTGGAGTTTCACCCCAAAACGCGTCTCAATATATGAAGCTAACCCTGCACATATAAGCACAGCATCCACTCTTCCCCGGGCAATGTGAGATGCGTGACCTACCTACATGCTAGTTTCTCTAGCCAGGTCAGGTCAGGGTCATCACACTCCACCCCCTTAGGGTCCGACATCCGCGTCGGCACATTTCCGGCCAGGGACAGACTCTGATACCATCTGTAACAGCTCATTCCACACACTTAAGATATTATCCGCTTTGAGCTCACTGAACGCACGAATTTGTTTTTGGGGTTTCACCCCAAAACGCGTCTCAATATATGGAGCTAACCCTGCACATATAAACACAACATCCACTCTCCCCCGGGCGATGTGGGATGCGTGACCTACCTACCTGCTAGCTTCTTTAGCCAGGTCAGGTCAGGTCAGGGTCATCACAATACACATGCCAAATAGAGTTCCTAAGAGGATGCACTCTCTCTCTTCCTCTCCTTCTCCAAAGCGGTTGCCAGGGTTTCTTATCCATCTAGAGTTTCTGTGCGGATTGGCGGAGAGTGGAGATCTTTGGCCATTCCTTGTGTTGGTGCCTCAAGATGGTATAGACTTCTCTCTCTCACTCTCATTTGGGAGGAATGGGTCGGCGATGATGGTGATTTTACTCTCGTCGGTTAGGCCTGCAAGGGAGTGTGGATTAGGGTTTCTCCCTGTCCATGCTTGTAAATTGGGAGTTGTGGTGTAGATTTGGATTCGATACCGACTGCGTGCTGGATTACTAATGGTAGGCAAGCCTGGGCCTCTTGGCAAGATTGGAATTGGAGGCCGGGACATTGGCCGCTGGTGGCTTCGTATTGAGGCGGCAATGTTGGTGGTAACCGCAAGGTGGTTGTGGGGGGGGGGGGGGGGGGGGGGGGGGGGGGTTGGTTTGGGTGTTTGTTGTACCCTAGCTCCGCCTCGACTCTGCAGAAGACGGTGACGTAGCATGGTTGGGGGTTCTCTGCTATTGCCGAGATTGGTCTTTTTAGGTTTGGCCGGGACAAGGTGGTGGTCTGTTCGGTGATGTCTTTGAGGAAGGTGGTCGTGGTGGCCGTCTACATTACGGCAACGATGGGGAACTAGATTTGGGTCAGTTTGCTAGTGACGGCGACGGCTGGAAGAAGGAGGCTGGGTTTTCGGGCTAGGGTTTCCCTTAGCGAATTGGGTCGGACGATAGATGGATTGGGCCAGGGACATGTTTATTTTGGCATGGCCTTAAGGTTTTAATTTTTGTTTTAATTTTTCAGAACATGAAGAAATTACTGTTGCACCCCATTATAGGGTGTTAGCAGTAATCAAAAGCTAGAGAATCGGCGCCAGATCACTCTACACAACATCATCCCTTTTAATTCTATATATGTTTGTTTGTGTAGTTTTGACTCTGGACGTGCAAAAACCTGCATTAAAAAGGTTGAAATGCTTAGGTAATGACTCAATCTGACAGCCCTAGCGGGCGAGTCGTTATGTTGTATTTTCGCTGAACTATAATCGAGTTGACGATTCCCTCTAAAAACAAAAATGATTTGAACCAATAATTAAATATTGTAGTTTGTCTCAAGAACATGAAGATGATAACAAGCTTTACAATATCTATGCTACCCGTACGGAGAACAGATCCTGTTAAAAATGGGCTATAAGTCGAGTCCAACCTAACATGAACCAAGTTAAGGAAACATAGACGTATTTTAGGGTTAGCTAATTGTTGATACCCGAAAAATCGCGTATTTTATTTTATGTGTTCATGCAAACTTTATGATCATTCCAATACTCGACTTAACTTGCCAAGCAATGTACGCCATTTATGCGGGCCCAAGCCACATGCATTTTGAGGCTTGCATAGTGGGTATGGTGTAGAAGGTTATGGAAAAAAACGCACAATGCTCGCTGTCAATTTAGCGTTATTGACGATTTCGGTCTTGGGCCCGAAATTCATGCCCAATGACGTGAATTGACGACGAAAATAGTGAAGGTAAAGAATTTTGAGCTGTTTTCCTCTGAACCCAAACAAAAGCCCAAATGCCACTTAGGAAAGAAGCCCAACCCTTTTCTCTGCCTCACCTTTTTGCACCAAACCCCATCTCCTTCTTACCTGATCGATAACACCAACCAAATGTCCAGGGAAGTGAGATGCATGCCCTGCAGCAGCCCAGAAACCACAGCTCTCTTTGTCTACCACCTCATCTCCACTGAAACCATATCTTAAACCAGTTAATAAGCACCCTCTTCACCCTAGAAATCATGAGTTCGCCATCCCAAATCTCTTCTCGCCTCTTCCTTCCGGATTTCATGGCATCGGGCAGTCTGCCATGGAAATCTAACCCTAAAATAAAATAGGGGACAGTCTATGGGGGTATTGAGATGTATGTCATACACTCATTTTACATTTACATGAGCCAAATTACAAAAATTAGGACAAAATTACAATATTATTTACATTGTTTACATAAATTTAGACCAAAATTACAACATTAACGACAATTTATTCAAAAAATACTTGTAAAAAAGTTGTAAGATGTGTAATCATCAGTATTTGAATGATATGTATTACATAAAATATGACTAAGTTTTACTAATTTGAATACAATTTTAGTAGTCATAATTGTAAATGAGGGTACTACATACATGTGGATACCGTAGAATTTCCCTATTAGTTAGAGTTATTACTTAACTGGCGGCTACTTAAAACTATAAGCTGTCCGAGAGCTCCTAGTTAAACGGAGAAGAAAAGAAACAAGTTGAAAATTCTTCATGCATGTTCTCCCACAGAGAGGGCAATAGTTTTCGCCGGCTCAATCGGCCAAGATGCCAAGTTATTAAGTTTTTATATTTAAGTCACATGGAGGGTTTGCTAATCCATATTGATATTTACAATATGTACGTAAATGTGAATTGACATGTAACAAAACTCTTAAGAGTAGTTATAAACACATCCTAATATGATTAACACACAATCCCTATTTTTCTATTTTCAAAATTTTACAGATCGGAAAAGATTATAACTTCAGGCTAGGCCTCAAATTAATAGAAATGTCCCCAAACATGCTCATCCTCCATTCCTCCCTGATTTCAGAACACTCACACAAGTCACAAGGGCTCCAGCCAAACTGTAGACCTCCCTATTAAAACCTCTGCGCGCTGGAGATCATCAGTAACTGGATTGGCTTCCTTTGCATTGGTCAAGCTATAGATATTTAGTTAATTAACAAGTTAATTATTAATCTAGCTTGGAACAGTCATGTTCCTTACTAGGCAATTTGCAAGAGCTCAGGGTAGAGAGCTAGCTATTATTGCAGGAACATGTGAAATATAATGGTGTGTGTAACACCCATACCAGTCCTGCATCAAACTCTGAAAAGTGGGGCTAGAAAAATGATTCCGATGAACATGATGTTATATATGTGTCCATTATATCACTGGTCATGATGATTTATACGAAATGAAAAGGTGAAGATCGATTAGAAGCTAGATCTATTTGATCAATTATTTATACCAGTACTGTGCTATTATATTAGAAGAAAGAAATTGATCGTCTAATAATAATAATGAAGTGATTACTTGAATTCTTACGAACAATTATGATCTAATTCCTGACTTTCTTCCATGAACAATGTTGACAGCAACACTCGTACATTTGAGTTTTCGAGTAAGTTAGGGCATTTGTTCACCCTTTTCGCGCCTCATAAAGAAAAAAAAATTAACAATAAAAAAACAGGTCGAATGAAAATGCCTTCTAACAAATTTGATATAACAATCAAAGTTTATTGTTCCATTGGAGAATCGGAAGTTTATTAATGTAACAAACTGGCAACAAGATAAGGAAAAATGTCGCAAGATATGTGTTATTACAAGCCAAACTTCATTGAAACTGATCACCAGTAATAAAAAGAAAAATTTAGTTTATTCCATTGCAAGTTCGAAAAGAGATCGACGGGAGGTTCGTCCAACTTCATTTGATTCTCGATCAGTTGTCAGCTAAATTAATCCCAAACGCCGGTAATATTGCCTCTTAGATCTCCCCCAGCCGGATGATGATTCACCGGCGCCGCTCGCGCAACACCAACAACAACTGCACGCCGATATTTACATATATAAGATCGAAGTAATATGATGGACTTGGAATAAGTAATTTCGAATTCACAAAGAAAAATATCAAGTTACTCACCATGCAAAGAGAGCGGCTGCAACAATACCCGCGATGACTTCTAGGATGCAGCTGGCCATATATATCTGAATGATCTCTAGCTCTGTTTCTCAATCGCTGAAAGTATATGCAATATACAATATCTGCCTCTAATGAAATGACTGACCTGCACAATGCGTAATGGATTTCAACTCCTGAATGTATATATGTATTTATAGCAAGGTTCTCGACCTTAATTAACAAATAGAAGAAGACTAAGAGGGAGGGAAGTCGTCGACTAGTTAAGCTACGAATTCTTTAATTCCGATCTACTTTCCTTAGAACCATATGTTCAGACATGCATAATTAAACCTAACATTCAACCACACCCTGGCCTAATCAATTAAACAGCAATAGTAATGCTAGGGATCACCTTTAATAAATTAAAAAAATGTCCATTTAGTACTAATTTGACCCCCTCATTACCCATTCCAGATTATCTTATTTTTCTCCCCTATTGAATATAAGGTAACAACTCTATTGCCCATTTGAACGAATCTTTTTCAACCCTGGTACAATTTTAATTTTTTTTCTTTTTTTTTTGTCCTTCTGTCTTATCTAACAGATTTTTGAATTATAATGTGTTGAGAAAGTGGAAGATAAAGAAACTTTGCCGAAATGTCATCCAACTCCGCCGGCCTCCCATGGTTGGTCGCCGGATTCCGGTCACCAATTTTTTTTCACCGGATTTTTTTTTCTCCGGATAATTTTTTTTTTTAATAATTAGGTTCTGGTCAATATTACTTTAGTCGCCGGATTCCAGTCACTTGACTCAAGTTACTGAAGGTCAGTAATGTGATTACTGGGTGTCAGTAATGCAATTACTGAGGGTCAGTAATAGATTAGTGAGTGTCTTTAATGTGATTACTGGGGTCAGTAATGTGATTACTGAGGGTCAGTAATTTTTTGAATATGAATGATAATCATTTTGTTTTTGTTCTTTTACAGATTAGACAAGTGAAAACAACAAAGAGCAAATAAAAACAACATTTTAAAAGAGCTGAAACCTAATCAAGGCACCCAGAAATTTACTCGCTAAGATTTTCTTTTAGCCAAGAGAAAAAAAAAACAAAAAAAAGAAAAGAAAAAAAGAAACAGAAAAAAAAAACCCTAGTTTTTTTTTTCTTTCCGCCGCCGCTAGCAGCAGCCCCGCAACCACCCAACCTAGCATCGCTAGGCTTGCACCAACCGGATTCTCACCCCAGACTTGGTCGACGACGCTCCAGCCGGACCCGAGGCCATCAATCCCTGCATCCCTCTGTCAACTCAGTCCCAGATTGATTTGGGCACCCATCGATTTCGGCCTCCTTCCCGATCTCGACCTCGATTTGTCCGGACCCAGACGAACCTAGAGCGAAACACCAAGCAACTCGCTGCCTCACCGCCATTGCTCTGATTCCTGACCAGGCCAACGCCTCGACCCAGCAGCCCGGTGCCCTCGACCCAGCCGATCGGTGTCTGCTCCTCCACACAGTAGCCCAAGGTCGACGACACGCCCGCTGCAGTCCAGATCGGACCTTGATCCGAAGCCTCTAGACCCGGATCGCCGCCCCTCGACCTCGACGACAGAGGGATGCAGGGATTGATATGGTTTTCAGGGGAACATGAGGCAGTGAGGGTGGTGGCTTCATAGCAGCGTCGTCCAGATCAGCGTCGAGGAGGGGCTGCTGCGGCGGCGGCGGCGTGGATTTGGGGAACTAGGGTTTTTTTTTTTTTTTTTTTCCTGTGTTGTTGAGAGAAAGGTTAATATATAAGGGGGAACAAAGTACGTACATGATCAAAATACTATTCGTCGATATATACTATACTTCAGCTAGGTAGCTGAACATGTGGTTTCAGTACACATTTAACGAACTTGATGATTAAGAAGGCGAACCATTTAATGAAGAAATGATGATACTAAGGGGGAAACTTGTCCGAGTCCCAATGACCCTCTTGTCCGAATAAATATTTATTTTTTTAAATTCAAATCTTTGTTAAATGGGTCAAGGGGAGTATTGTTGTCATTTTGTCAAGGGAATCTGTCCTCCAACCACAAAACCCTTCACTATTTGCTCTCAGTTCCTCAAAGGGGGGGTTCTGCTCAGAAATTTTACCTCCCTTTTGAATTTCTGGATGAAAATTCTAAACCCAAAGAGTTGAAATGTAATGTATCAGAGCCTTTTGTTACATGTTGTTCTACATGTAGACTACATCTCTTTCAAGATTTCTCTTTTTTTTTTTCTTTTTTTTTTTCTTTTCACATTAGAGTTGTGATGAGGACGTGGGTTTTTTGTTAAAGTTCTCACATTTATGTATGATTTTGTTTTGAATGCAGAGAAGAAAAGCAAGAGACTTTGAGTTAGACAGAGGAGATGATGGAAGGTTCACACAAGAAAAAGCCTAAAAAACCCAACCTTTTGGCTGACACTGTGTTTTCTTGGTCCCTTGATGACACTGTCAATGAACGTCTCTTCAAGAACAAGGTATTTTGGGCTACCTTCCAGTTTTAATTATAAAGCTTTCATCTTTTGGTGTTTTTATTGAAGAAAGATACCGGCTTTATGTGTCTTTGTTATGTTTCTCGTTGCTCTGTTGAAAAATAATTCATATAAGTGAAATGGTAATCTTTGAAAAGGTAGTGGCTTTTGGGTTTTATTGGGTAGTTTCCAGTTGTAGAAGAAAGGTACAGTCTTTATGTTCCACTGTGATCTTTCTTGGTTCTTTGTTAGGAAACAAGTGAAATGGTAAAGGTTATTGTGTTGAATCTTGATGATTATGACAAAAGAAGTTGTTTTTTTTTTTGGTAGCACAGTCTTCAATTTCCTGGTTTTAAAATTATAATCTGGACACTTATACTGATCAGAAATATCAGATTGAAATTTTAATGTAATAGGCCTTGCATCCTACTGTATGTTTTAGCGAATTCCGCATGTGCTTACATTGATTAAAATTTATTTTAGATTTGAATCAAATAAGGGGTACTTACTGCAAGTGTTTGTTATTCTAGGTGGAAAAGATTCCCAAATCATTTCACTCTGTGGAGCATTACTTCAGTTGTTTTCTGTATCCTCTATTGGAAGAAACACGCGCGCAGGTCCATTCAAGTATGGAAACTATTTATAGAGCACCGTATGCTAAAGTAGTTTCTTTTGAAAAAGCAAAGCCATATGGAACAAAGCTATATGATATCAAGGTTGATTACTGGCGAAACAGGTTCAATGACCGTGGCAAAGAGCCAAATGATCCTGTGTCGGGTGATCTTTTTGTTTTAGCAAATGCTAAACCGGAAACTTTGTCAGATTTACAAAGGGTAGGGAGGACGTGGGCTTTTGCATCTGTCACTAAAGTCTCAGAAAATGAGAACAAGGATGAAAGTACTTCTCTTTATTTTAAAATCAAGGCTTCCAAAGAACTTGAAGTTGTAAAGGGTTCAGCGTCACTGTTTATGGTTTTCCTAGTGAACTTAATCCCGAATGGAAGAATATGGAAAGCTTTACACATGTCCAGAAATCTGAAGATTATAAAGGAAGTTCTGTGCACTGATTCTGTGGTAAGAGATTTGTGAATAGATTTTGTTTGGTTGAGATAGAATTACAATCACTAACAAAGGAACTATTTGTAGTACAAGAACTATGATGTAATTTAATGTTGCCAAACATGATAGCATATACTCAGTGTATTCAACTCTATTCAAAGCTAAATAACTTTATCACTTGATGATATTCCATATTTATATCGAGACAGTATCTTCCTAGTCAGAGTTTATGAGGAAGTATGATAAATTTTTCGTTCATGCTTTTGAGTTCAATACTTGTGTACAACTCAAAATATGTAACATGGATTCTTTGACTGATGTAATCACATATCTGATGTTCTTCAACTGTATCTAATTTATTCATATGATCCGACATTTATTGATGGAACTAACGGAAGATATTATGATTGATTACAGGCTCATACAAATCTCTGCTCTGAAAAGAATAAGAACACTGTGAATAAGGGGTTAGTTCAGAGTTTATCATCTGGTCTGAATGAATCCCAAGCTGGGACCGTTTCGGCCTGTCTTGAAATGCTGCATTGTGGTGAAAAGTCTGCTATTGAACTAATTTGGGGTCCTCCTGGTACTGGAAAAACTAAAACAGTTGTGACTCTACTTTTAACCCTGCTACAGATGAATTGTAGGACTCTTGTTTGTGCCCCAACAAATGTTGCAATAACTGAAGTTGCTTCTCGTGTCGTAAAAATATTGACTGAAGTAGAATCCAACTCGTTGTTCTGTTCCTTCGGAAAACTTCTTCTATTCGGGAATAAGGAGTGACTCAAAGTTGGCTCAGACATTGAAGAGATATATCTAGATTACCGTGTCAAAAGGCTTAACGAGTGCTTTCGACCACAGACTGGCTGGAAGCATTGCTTTGCTTCCATGATAGATTTTCTTGAAATGAAAGGAAAGGAGAGCAAGAGTGACACTAAAGTTGGCGAGGATATGTGCAAGTCATTTCCGGAATTAGTAAGAGACAGATTTGTTTCTACTGCTTCACCTCTAAGATTTTGTCTTTCAATCTTGCGTACCCACATGGCAGAAAATTACATCTCTGTAGAAATTGTCCAAAACATGGTTGTGCTGATCAACTTGCTTGACTCCTTTGAATCGTTGTTGTTTCAAGATAATGTTGCTTCTGAAACACTTGAAGATATTTTCTCTCGTTCTAACTATGATGATATATTGGAGACACTTGATGATAACTATTTTCTTCTACTCATGAATAGAAGAGAATGCCTTACAGTCTTGCACACTCTATTTGACTCCCTTAGTGAACTTCACATTCCGAATTTTGTAAAGCAAGAGTCTCTAATTGAATTTTGTTTTCAAAAAGCCTCTTTGATATTTTGCACTGCATCCAGCTCATATAAGTTGCATAAATTGGCAATGGAGCCTGTGAGTATTGTTGTTATTGATGAAGCTGCACAATTGAAAGAGTGTGAATCAACAATCCCCCTTCAACTATTGGGTGTGAAGCATGCTGTTCTAGTTGGGGATGAATATCAGTTACCAGCTACAGTAGAGAGCATTGTAAGCTGATGCTGCTTTGTTATAAATAATATTAACATTCGAGTTATTAAGTATGTTCATTTTATTTCTCCTTTTTTCTTCCATAGGTATCTGATGAAGCAGGTTTTGCAAGAAGCTTGTTTGAGAGGTTAAGCTCAGTCGGTCACTCGAAACACCTTCTAAATATGCAGTACAGGATGCATCCAGCAATAAGTTTCTTCCCAAATTCTAGGTTCTACAATAACATGATCCTGGATGCCTCATATCTTAAAAGTAGAAGCCAGGAGAAATACTATCTTACAGGGTCAATGTTTGGTCCTTATTCTTTTATCAACGTAATTGGTGGACGAGAAGAGAAGGATGAGGATGGACGTAGTCGAAAGAATATGGTGGAGGTTGCTATTGTTTCACAAATACTGCAGAATCTATACAAAAGTATGTCTTGTTGAGTCCTTCTTTATGTGCTCGTCTCGATATTTTAACCGATTTGTTTGCTTAATTCAATTTGTTATTATGTAATGATACACTTTAGCTTCTGATACAGAAACATGGTTTTCAGTATATCTCAAACTGTCCTGGTGTACACACATGCATTGATTTGAAAGTTTACCTTGCCTCAGTTATCCCCTTCATCTAAAATTTTCTCTGTATAAATTAGCATTGTGAATTTTTTTTTTTGCGCCTCATAAACAGTATCATCTTATTTAAGAATGTAATTTGGGTGATATTCATACAGGATCATTCATTTGTAGATATAACCTCTGTAGCTTATTTATACAAATTGATATTCACTTTCGTCTTTCTCAATCTATCCAGAATGGGTTGAATCAAGGAAGACACTCAGTATTGGTATAGTATCTCCATATGCTGCTCAAGTAGTCGAAATTGAGGAAAAACTTGAACAGAAGTATAATAATCTTGATGGCTTTACAGTGAAGGTAAAGACTGTTGATGGGTTCCAGGGTGGGGAAGATGACATAATTATATTGTCCACCGTGTGATACAATTATCAGCGGTCACTTGAGTTTGTTTCAAAACCGCAAAGAATTAATGTGTCTCTTACAAGGGCTAGGTATGTTTTACATAAATTTGTCGCTTTTGCATCCTTGTTTAGTAGCGGTGGAAATAGCCACTGACCCTCTTATGATTTTAGGCACTGTCTATGGATTTTGGGAAATGAAAAAATTCTATGTGATAATGAGTCTGTTTGGAAAGCCGTGGTCCAAGATGCCAAAAATCGCCAATGCTTTTTTAATGCGGATGAAGACAAGGATCTAGCCAAGGCCATATTGGAGGTTAAGAAACAGTACAACCAACTAGATGATTTGCTCAATGCTGACAGTATACTTTTCAGAAGTGCTAGATGGAAGGTAAATAAAGCTCTTGTTTACATATGGATTATCTTAATCGGCAACAACATACATCCCCCTTAATTTTTCAAGAACTTAAAGTGCAACTGTTCAAATGTTTAATTGGATTATCTGATACATTACCTTCAGGTTCTTTTTAGTGATAACTTTTTGAAGTCATTCAAGAAACTGACATCAGTCCGTTTGAAGAGGTTGGTACTAAATGTTCTACTGAAGCTTGCCAGTGGTTGGAGACCAAAGAAGAAGAGTTCAGAAATAAATTGTGGTGGCTGTTCACAGATCTTGAAGAAATTTAAGGTTGAACATCTGTATGTTCTTTGTACAACAGACATTGCAAAGGACTCGAGATACTTTCAAGTTTTGAAGATTTGGGACTTATTGCCTATAAAGGATGTCCCAACTTTAGTAAATCGCCTGGACCGTATAATGAACAAATATTCAGATGGTTTCATTAATCTCTGCAAAGAAAAATGTCTCAAGGGGTATGTCTGTTTATCTTCTTGTTACATAGCACCTGCTCTCCCTATAGATGAGTAACCGGAAGCTCTCAAACTGAACAATAAATCTTTGTATTTTGATCAAGCAAAAAAAAAGTAGCAAATCTTCTCTTTAAAATGATATACATAAACAAATTGTTCTCCATATTAATTTTTGTTTTCTTTGTTTTGTTTTATGATCAGTGATTTGGAAGTTCCAAGAAGCTGGCCACCTTCTCTGGAATTTTTGCGGTTTAAGGATCTTAGCTTCATTAAAACCCAGAATGATCTTGTCTGTGAAACATTTGATTGTAGAAATTATGCGGAGAACTCACAGGTCAGCGAAAGTTTGTTGCTGATGAAGTTCTACTCCTTATCATGTGGTGTAGTAAACCACTTGTTGTCTGATTGTGAGGGTAGAGAACTGGATCTTCCGTTTGAAGTTACGGAGCAAGAAGTGGATATTATCCTTCATCGTAAAAGTTCCTTCATAGTTGGACGGTCAGGAACTGGGAAGACCAATGTTTTAACAATGAAATTGTTCCAGAAAGAGCAGTGGCACCGGTTGGCAGTGCAAGGATGCTATTCCAGTAGTCATAGTAGCATTGGACAGAGTTCAGCGGCTACTGAGGAGAAAGTTTTACACCAGCTTTTCGTTACAGTGAGTCCTAAGCTGTGTTATGCCATCAAGCGTCATGTTTTACACTTGAAAAGGTGTGACGATTATTCATTTTTTCTACCTTTTATTTTCTTAAAATGTGATTGAATAGAACTGTATCATGAAATATGAAACAACATCTTTCTTGGGGAAAACTGTCGTATCTTGGCATATAAGTCACTAGAGGATTAAACATCATCTTAAAAACAGTAAACTTGAGATTGAATTGAATGATTTTAATGGGTTTAGAACTGTGGTTAGAATGCACCGTTGCTGTCATTACATACTTTTCATGTAATTAACAATCAATTGTGTTGCTGTTTTAATTCATTCTGCATTGTTTGGTTTTAGTACACTGGATTCTTATTTTAACATCAAAGAATCTTTAGAATTTTAGTTCAGGATGAAATTGTGCTCTAGCATATGATCTCTGTTGCTCAGGCAAGAGTTTCTATCATATATTCCGACTTCTGATATTGAATGACCTTTTTATCTTATGCACACAGTTTTGCATGTGGTGGAAGTCATTCGACTGAAAGCAGTTTTATCGATATGAATGATTTTGATGAGAATGAAGCTCAATTCAGCGATATCCAAGATTCATTTCATGAAATTCCTACTCATTCTTACCCTCTTTTCGTCACATTTAACAAGTTCTTGATTATGCTTGATGGAACACTGAGCAACTCATACCTTGAAAGATTCCTTAATGCAAATGAGCTTACTCATGGTCGTCTACAGAGTTCAAGATCAGCTGCCTTGCAGACTGTTATCAGAACAAAGGAAGTCAGTTATGAGAGGTTGAGTTTATTATACTGGCCGCATTTCAATACTGAATTAACAAAGAGGCTGGATGCTTCACGAGTCTTCACAGAGATTATTTCCCATATAAAAGGTGGCTTGGGAGCTATAGAAGCATGTGATGGTAAACTCAGTCGAGAGTCTTATGTTCAACTGTCAGAAATCCGAGTTTCCAATCTAACCAGGCAAGAGAGAGAAGTTATATATGATATTTTTCAGCTGTATGAAAAAATGAAGATGGAAAACGGGGAATTTGATCTTGCTGATTTTGTAATTGATCTTCACCATCGACTTATGCATGAAAAGTATGAGGGAGATCGTTTGGACTTTGTTTATGTTGATGAGGTTCAAGATCTAACAATGAGTCAAATTGCCTTGTTTAAACATATGTGCCACAATGTTGAAGAGGGATTTGTTTTTTCGGGTGACACTGCACAAACAATTGCAAGGGGTATTGATTTCAGGTTTCAAGATTTACGACATCTATTCTACAAGAAGTTTGTGTTGGAGTCAAGAACCAATAAGCACAATGAAAGTAAGGAAAAAGGCCAAGTCTCAGAAATTCTTCACTTGACTCAAAACTTCCGTATCCATGATGGAGTCCTCAAGCTATCACAAAGCATCGTTGACCTACTTTGTCATTTTTCCCCCTTTCCATTGATGTCTTGAAACCTGAAAGTAGTTTGATTTATGGGGAAGCTCCGGTATTACTTGAATCTGGAGATAATGAAAATGCAATCGTAAAGATTTTTGGAAATAATGGAAATATAGTTGGATTTGGTGCAGAGCAGGTAATTTTGGTACGAGATGATTGTGCTCGAAAAGAGATATCCAAGTTTGTAGGGAAGCATGCTCTTGTTCTAACCATTGTGGAGTGCAAGGGCCTTGAATTTCAGGTGATTACAGTATCTGTAAACTTTTTTAGTTGCAAAAGGAAAACTATCACTGTTTTAAATTTAGTATATTTGAAATCTATTCTGATCCTTAAGGTATGGATCTGCTATGGCATTAATCATTGTTTTCTCTTTCCTTTTGTTTCTGTTGAAGATTTTTCTGTGCTACATTTTCCAATGGAATTCCTGTTAAATGCTGGATTTCGATCAGAATATGATTGTTACTACTTTGCCTCAGTTTTTTTCAACGTTGAATAATCTAGTCCTAACACTTGTCTATCTGCTGTATAGGATGTCCTCTTGTACAACTTTTTTGGCTCATCACCAGCAACAAACCAGTGGAGGGTTATATATGATTACATGAATGAACTAAATTTACTCGACCACACTTTACCCAGGGGCTTTCCTGGTTTCGATGTAGCCAAACACAATATCTTATGCTCTGAACTGAAGCAACTATATGTGGCTGTTACTCGCACGAGACAGAGGTTGTGGATTTGTGAAAATTTGGAAGAGCTGTCCAAACCAATGTTTGACTACTGGCAGAAGAAATGTCTTGTGCAAGTTAAGCAACTGGATGATTCCCTTGCACATGCAATGCAAGTTGCAAGCACTCCTGATGAGTGGAAGTCACGTGGCATTAAGGTTTGCTTAATATTTCTGTAATAATGAGAGAATAGTAATGATGAATAGGATATATTAACTGTAACATAAATTGCGTTTGCAGTAGCAGTTTTCCGGTTCAAATACCAGTGTTTTTAGTAATACTTTCCTAACTTATTCTTTTGTTTATTGCAGTTATATCATGAACACAACTACGAAATGGCCATTATGTGTTTTGAAAGAGCAGGTGACTCTTATTGGGACAGAAGGTCTAAAGCTGCTAGCCTTAAAGCACTTGCTGACCATATGCGAACATCAAATCCTGAAAAGGCTAAATCTATTCTCAGGGAAGCTGCTGAAATATTTACTGCTATAAGCAAGGCAGATTCTGCTGCCAGATGTATTTCTGATCTGGGGGAGTATAAAGAGCTGGTAAAACTACTTAACATCTAGTTTCTGATCTGCCTCCTGTTTTATATTTGTAGTATTCTATTGGTTCTGTTGGTTTTTAGGTTTTAGGAGTATACTAAAGATGGTCAGACAATTTACATCTGTTTTGCTGAATCTCCTCATGTTTCCAAATCGTATAATTCCTGTGGTTCTGTTAGTTTTTTTTTTATCCTTCATTCCTTGAATTTTCATATTCATTGATTATATAATCTTGATTTTATGTCTGCATGGCTGTATAGGAATTTTAGTTATGAATTAATTAATAAAAATCAATTTTATTTTCTTAATTAGTGTCTTTACTTGGTGCAGCTAGGATATATTTGAACAAATGTGGCGAGTCTGAACTGAAGAGAGCTGCAGAATGTTTTTCTCTAGCAGGACGATATAAGGAGGCTGCAGATGCGTATGCTAAGGGCAACTTTTTCTCAGAATGTCTAATTGTTTGTGAAAAGGGAAAACTTTTTGAACTGTGTTTGCAATACATCAGTAACTGGAAACAGCATGCAGAAGAGGACACTGATATGACTACAAGAGGAAAAGGAGTAAAAAGAATGCAGCTTGAATTTTTAGAGAGCTGTGCACTGCACTATCGTGATTTGAATGATAACAGATCCATGATGAAGTTTGTTAAAGCTTTTCCTTCTATAACTTTGATGCGTGACTTTTTGAAAAGGTTGGACAGCCTTGATGAGCTTTTGATGTGGGAGGAAGATTTTGGAAATTATCTGGAAGCTGCAAATATTGCACAGCGTAAAGGTGAAATTCTACTTGAGTGTGATTTCCTTGGAAAGGCACGTAAGTTCAAAGAGACCTCATTGAAAATAATCTTCTACATATTTTCCATGTCTCTTTGGTCATCTGGCAGCAAGGGCTGGCCTCTGAAGAAGTTTCCACAAAAGGACGCGCTTTTGAGGAAAGCCAAGTCACTTGCCAAGAATGAGACAGACAACTTTCATGAGTTGGTTTGCACTGAGGTGGATATTTTATTAAACAGGCAGGATAACTTGACTGTGTTGAAAAATCAGTTAAATTCTTGTCAGAGACATCTGAGTATCAGAGGGGAATTTTTATGTGCTCGAAAATTTTTGGATGCGCATCTTTCTCAAAGAACTGACAAGTACATATGGGAAAAAGAATTGATTGGTGATCTCGTAAAGAATTCAGAAGACATAATATCTAAAAATCAGGTTTCCATTGATTCACTGGTTTACTTTTGGAATTTTTGGACGGAGAAGATTCTTAATATATATGAATCTGTGCGGTGTTTGGAAACTCCAGAAGGCGAAACTCAAGAATGCAAGGGATATGTAGAGTGTTGTTTAACTTGCTTAGGAGTGTGTAGGCTGTATCAAGATCCGAGTCCAGTCTATGTGTTGCTCATCCCTCGTGCTGATTGGGCAAGATGTCTGGAAAGAAGACACTTCCAAAACCATGGGAAGTTGGTCTCCATTGGTGGTCAGCAGCTCAGAATTATTGGAGTTCAGAAGTGATTTCTGTTGGAATGAAGGTTTTAGAAAAGCTTGAAGCTCTTTACAAGTTCCCTGTCAAGAATTCTGATTCAACTTTCTTCCTAAGCAAGTCTCTTACCTTGATCTATGATGTTGCGATGTATCTTGTGGATTCAAAATGTCTGAAGCCTACGCATCAAGATACCATAACACTACAGAGGTTTGTGACTTCTTCATCTGAGAGTTTGGTGTCTTACATGTTTCCTTTAGACGGTAGGAACTCGTTGACAGACAGTATGATTTCTCATAGAAGAACTGATGCTGTAAAGAATGCACTGAAACAAGTAATAGTTGAGTATACTCAGTCAAAGAATGAGCTGTCTTTTGCTAATATTGGAAAAATTGCAATGATCATTCTCGGGACTGGTAAGCTGAATAGCGAACTATTTGATAAGCTTTTCAGAAAGCTAGACTTCCACTCAAATATTAGTGCCTTCATTGTTTTCCTCTGTGAGACCATTGGACGTGGGGAAATTATTTATACGAGTATTATGTTGCCATTCTGTAATGAAAAGAAAGTAAACGGGAGGGTTACTTATAATTACATGTCACCTGGTTGCTTCTTGTATATTCTGGAACGCCTTCTGATTTGGGCAGCTCTTACTCAAGGTTATGTTCTTACTACAAATTCTTGCTTTATTGAATGGCTGATATACCAGGATGAAGATACCCGCATAAATTTCATTGTGGAAGCCGATCGATCACCTGCTCTGGAAGGCATTGTTGAAATTTCGATTAAGGAGTGTATAAAGGAAAAGAAGGATATGATTGAATGGTTTGAAAAGTCTGACAAAAATTGGAAGAAGCATTATCCACTATACATTTTTCGATTGGTTGTTCTGTTATGTTTGCTTTATGTGAACTTTGATTTGTGTTTGGAAACACTCTTTGACTTTATGGGGAAGAGCTATGTGGCTGAACAGTTACCTTGTGACTTTTATAACACCTTTAGGAGGGAGTGCGTTCAGGATTGCCTTAGGAGGGGGAAGAATTCTCTGGGTGTGGATGTGCTTGCTGCAGCTCTCAAGAAGGTTGATAATGATTTGGTAATTGCAAGTTTTGGGTCGGATTGTTCAAGGTTCCTTTGCTCTGATGCCATCTTTATCGACATGACCGCCAACCAGTGCAAGGATGACATACTGAGTAAATTGTATCCAAAGCAGCAGAGGTAGAATGTATCGAAACCTAAGCTTTCATGTCGGTTTTTGTATTCCCATTTCTAATCCTTGAGGTGACAGGACCCCCAACCTACCAACGTTGAGTATATTTTCCATTAGACTCTTGAATTTCCATTTCTAATCGTTGGGATTTTCATGTTTCTATTAACTACTAAGAAATAGTAGAATCTGGCTTGCGTGTTGTATTTGAAATTGTTTTTTTTGTGCTCTCGTTGAGTAACTTGATCTTTTCTTGGTTTAATCATGTACTAACTGTTTGCTGATGCATCTGGAAAGGCATGCGAGATAGATCAACTAGAGTAGACTGCTAGCTGCAGAATGTTTACCCAAGTTGAATTACACAAACTATTGGTTTTCACATTTTCCATCTCAATATTGATCCTAGCTCTGGGATTGTTCATGGTGTCTAATTCCTTCACGCCGAAATGCTCAGTTTACGAACCCACCTATGTACTTTTTTTTTATCATGAGTAGCAATGTACTAAAGTTTACTGCATGCTGGGTCTGCTATATATTTGCTTATTAGAAACTTAGAATTGGATTATTTGGTATCTTCTGGCAATTTGTATCTCTCGCTGCAAACTAAGGTTGGAACTGATACTAATTGCATATTCACGTAAAAAAAAATGGTTGTGTACAGATTTTCTATACTCCCAGAAACTTAGAAAATCTGTACACGACCATATTATTTTTTATGTATGGTGTGTGTGATGAGGTTTGATTCTTTTATATTCATCTACAATACATTCTATCGGTTAAGATAAGAATGTCAAATTGTCGATGAAGAGAATACCTTCTGTGATTTATTATGGGAAGACGCTAGCCACATAACTTTTTGCTTTGAACAACTTGAATTTCTGTGTGCTGATGTCTGACTTGCACTTAAGTACTGTACATGTCTGACTTCCACAGAATTCTGATTTGAAGTTTAAAACATTTTTAGTAAGGCTTACGACAACACCACATATTTTTGTTCTTTCTTTACTTGGATGGAAACTTTGGAACGATATTTCTTTCCTCTATTTTTTTTTTTTTTGGTTCTTTTTTTCTTCCCATAGCCGTCATGAGATCCTTGATGCCCTTTCAGAGTTGATCTATTCCAGTCCTGTTTGTGGATGCTCCAGTTATGTAGTTATATTCAAGCCAATTCGGCAGCTTATTGCAAAGTCCTTGTTGAAATCATATGCTCCAGTGTGGTATGTATAATCTTCCAAGACGAATAATACATGTTGTCTGGTTTGAAAATAAATTCTAGATGTATCACTGCATTCTGCTGTTGCACAACCAACACAATTATAGCTTCAGTAAATATCGTGTTTGGCGATGCATGTAGGAGGAATAGAGACCTATGACAGAACACATCGGTGTTTCTTTTATTTGAAAATGTTTACCTGATCATATCTGGCGATGCAATCCATATAAGCAGCATGTTACCACTCAATTTCACACTGATATCGATTACCTAAGATGATAATTCTCATCATTTTAGGTAATCAGTTCAAGATCAATTACCTAGTTTCTAAGCTTTCTCTCAAATTTGACCTGTCAATTTTTCTGTGCAATGCAATGTATCTCTATTGACTCTCTAGTAAATGTGATGAATGCCTATTACCCTAGACATACATTATGTGTCCTTAATCCTTAAACACCAAGCTATTTAAGCAATGGTATTGATCCTTTTTAATTCCAATCCTAAAATTTAATGAATTGTATCACTTGTGCAAATTTGATGTAAAACCTGAACTTCTGCGTGTACTTCCCATTTCATTCAAGTATTAATCTCTTGAAGGCTAGGTGAGGTTTTGCTCGGTGAAGACTGTCAGGAAGGACTACTTTACAGCAGCAACAGTCCCAGATTTAGAGACTGATCAATGACTCGAGTGCCACTGTGAATTTACTCAATGGCTCATATCTTCTGCGGGTGAAATGTAGTTATGTAGAGTTTTCTTTAGCTTCATAATCATAGCCCATGACTCCATGAGTCCAGGCTATTACACATTATTGGGGGGCAAGAGAGAGATGAATCTCCTCTGGCTTTTGTCAATATAATTTGAAGGCTTTACAGTTTAAGTTCCTAACAAGAAGATTTGGCAAGAGAGCAAGCTAGCATTTCTCCTCTGGTCGATCTTATTGGAAGATTTAACATTTTAAGTTTGCCAAAAAAAAAACCTGGCCTTTCAATGGAATAGCCACTACAGATTCAGAAAGATTTGCGGTTCATCAAGATTGTACAAGCTAGACCAGTTCTGGTAACAAGAAAACTGCAGGCTTCAATATTATATAGTATCAAACCAATTCAAATCGTTGAGAGCATATAAGTTACCAAATTTGAAAAAAAAAAGACTAGTCTGTTCACCGATGAATGATAAACCCTCGACTCAAGACACCAGGAACACCCTGAAAAGTCTAGAACACACATTCTGTAGAATCGCATTGCTTTCTTTTACAAAACTTGGGGTTCATAAGGTTGCAGGGCACAACATGGGCAGGCCAAAGTAAATACGAGGTAAGTAAATTGTGTCGTGTATGTACACGGCCGTGCATAAAAGAATTTCTGAGTCTTCAGTGTATAGCGCGTTAATACACGACTCATTGTGAATTATTAAAACATATAACTTTAATATAGATGAATATAGATATACAATAGTCAAAGTATATAAATGACTAAAATTGCGTCGTACACAGGCAGCCGTGCATAGATTAATTAAAAAATTACTAATAGATACAATTCTCAGCCTATAATTACCAATAGAAATATTGTTTTTTAAAATTACCACTAACAAGTTTCCATCCATAACTAACAGAATCCGTTAATTCATAAATTACGAAATTACTATTTTTTACGACACTACTGCAGGTCAGTAGCATTGCGTATTTCTGATGGTCAGTAGAATTACACATTTTTTAGGATCACTAATATTCCACCAACTTTTGTAGTTCAATATCATTAATTCATCAAGAAAGATGCTTCTAGTTCTAAATTTGGTGGTACTATACTTCATTCACCGAGCTCCGCCTCACTTCTAATGCCGCTGAGCCTCACAAATAAACATCCGCCATCCTCCACCACACTTCCAATACCACTGAGCCTCATAAAAAAACCTTCGTCGTTCTTCTAATTCTAATGCTACTGAGCATCATAAATAAACATATGTCGTCCTCCGCCGTTCTTCTAATGCTACTGAGCCTCACAAACAAATCTCTGCCGCCCTCCGACGCTCATCCAATGCCACTGAGCCTCACAAATCAACTTATGTCGTCCTCCGCAAGGCTTCCAATACCATTGAGCCTCATAAATAAACCTCTGCCGTCCTCCGCCGTTCTTCTAATACTATTGAACCTCACAAACAAACCTTCGCCGCCCTTCGTGTAATTTTAATGAGGGTTTCTCCGCCATTCTTTTCTTCATCGTGTAATTTGTGAAGATAGGGGTTTTGACAATCAAAAATAAGACTGCAGAGGAAGAAGGGTGGGAAGGCTACCACAGTTAAGTAAAACTAAGCATGTTATCTTTACGTTTGTTAAGATTCTTATGGAAATTTTCTTATCTTCAATAATTGGTTTTACAATGATATTTGAGATTTTGTTTTCTTATCTGTTTACGAAAACAGAACTTATGCACATATTAAAGGGAAGCAGAACTTTAGATGTGTGGGTCTTTAACACATAATCACCATTAACTTTGTATCTCGCTACAACTTTTGCTTTCTTCGTTTTCTAGGTTTTCATCCAAACCTGGGGTACATATAATCAGAGGTTTCAACATCAATGTTCATTAAAAGCCAAAATATTAATGTCCATCAATTTTGCAGATAGTATGAGTAAAAAAAGCTGATTAGTTTTATTCTTTTTTAATGTTGTTAACATCAATTCTAATTGATGTGTGCAAATGTAACATTACTCAGGAGTCCTTTATCACTTTGGATTTATTAATTCTAATTGAGGATATGTACTCTTCGTAAATTTTGATGTTGTTATGATCACTTCAACATGTTTTACTTATTTACTCTTATAGAGTCGTTCGCAACACCGTGTTTTTTTTAGTTGAAGTTATGTACTACACTACTGTAGTAGTATCATCATGGTTTAAGGTGCAATTATAGAGAAAAATGACATCATCTTAACGCAAAAAGGGAGGAATGATGTATGAAAGTGAATTTTGCAGCCAAATAGAGGAAACCTTTAACAAACTTCCCCATGTATGCTGTTAATGCTCTACCATCTCATTAAAACGTGCCTCCCATTTATTCTCTTTTATTTTGTAATTGAAAAAAAAAATTATAAATGTTCAATTTTATTCACCAAGTAAAGATTTACTTTAGATCTTATTTCTAACATGTTTATTCTCTTTTGTTTCTTTTTGGGTAAAAACTCAAGACATTTGATGTTATATGTTGGTGAGTTGGTTGAAGGTTTTAAGTGATTTCTTGAAATATGTAGTTAAAACTTGAAGAATGAAGTTCATGATTTTAGTAGTGCATGAAATTTAAGATGCATACAACACAATTTCATCTATTTAGGAGTTTAAAATTTTGAAATCTATTTAATTCGAGTTTAAGTTTTTATGCACTTGCGATGGTAATGCATACTATCTACTATAACAACAAGACCATGCCAATTAATATCTAATTATTGAGGAAAGATTTTCATGTATTAACTAAGAACAACTTAGCTGATAGACAAAACAACTTCACGCACGCTGGAGCACGGCCCTCCACTCACATAGCGCGTGCAGAAAGGCTAATCATAAAAAACTTAAAAAGTCACACTAGATTGTGCATGCAAGTTAGATTTAAAAAACACACTCCTCACATTTAAAGCACAACATAACAAAATAGGGAAGCTAATGCATATAACAATGTTTTTTTTCCCATAAATAAATTAAGTGTTCGCACGCGCATAAGTTGGAGGTCAAGAATTTTTTTTTTTTAATCAGTTGACAAGAATTTATTAATTAAAAAGACGTTTAAACATTACAGTATTCCGCTGCAATAACAGCTCCAAGAAAAGAAAGTGTACAGAAATAAAATTCATCCCTATCTAAAGAACAGACATAAGCTGCCAGGCAATGTGCAGCCTTGTTATCCTGACATCGAGTATGAGACACCATCCAATTTCCTTGACTCTGAATCTGTGTCTTCAAATCATCATACATTCTCCCCAATATCGAGGTATTAGGAACTGCTACCATCTCCAGTTGGCGCTCCACTTCCGAAGCATCAGTCTCCAAAATTGCAGGAGCAAAATTCTGATTCTCTGCAAATGTCACCCTGCTGCATGCCACCAGTTCGGCACGTTCTGCCGACACCAAGCTTTCTGCCGGTCCTGCACCTCCAGCCAACATGCATCCTGAATGGTCTCGTATAATAAATCCCCATCCCCTCTTACGACTGAGAGGAGAATAAGCCACATCCACATTAATCTTATATAGACCCAGAGATGGATCTTTCCATTTCACATATCCTCTCCCCATAACCTCCTTAGGTACTATCAGATTATGAACTCTGAATTGTCTGAGATGACCCTCTAGTTGTGAACAAACATTTAAGGCCACCATCGACTTATTGTTCCATACTCTCTCATTTTTCTCTTTCCATACTGACCATAGCATAAAAAGAAGCTCTCTAAAGTGAGGTAAACTGAGTTCACTAGCATAATAACACAACCATTCGACAACAGACTCATGCACACTACTCCAACGGTAGCAAATAGTACTAAGATGAGGATGAGACCGAATAACCTCTTTCATAAAAGCACTACTCAAATGTAAAGTCGATTCCCCAATCATACCACACAACATACAGTGAGTACCTTCCACCACTACTCTTTTGGATA
Source organism: Potentilla sterilis (assembly GCA_963682095.1). Classification (NCBI taxonomy): domain Eukaryota; kingdom Viridiplantae; phylum Streptophyta; class Magnoliopsida; order Rosales; family Rosaceae; genus Potentilla; species Potentilla sterilis. The sequence continues at coordinate 29,035,304 of OY821764.1, forward strand.
ATAAACTTCCCAGAGATGGAAGAATATCTAGGCAAACTCTCCACCCATGCACTTTTGCCTTATTTGGAATATTAGTTTTCCATAATTTTTTCTAAAAAGTCTGACTAATTGTTGGATGAATAGGATGATAACTGGAAGAATTAATAAAGACATACCTATAAGTTGTCTTCACTGAGAACTGTCCATCTGGTGCTAGCTTCCAACAAAGTCGATCTCGGCTCAGACTTGAGTTAAGAGGAATACTCAGAATCATAGTAGCATTAGCCTCCGAAAAGCATCTCTTTACTTTGGCAATATCCCAGACACCATAACCACATAAAAATCACTAACTTTGGACACTGACTCAGTAGTAGGGATCACCATTTTTGGGCAGCCCTTTATTGAACCTGGTATCCAACTATCCACAAAAGTCTATATCTGCCTACCATCTCCAACCTGCCAATAAATATTTTCTTTAAGCGCCACCCTGGCTCCAAAAATACTTCTCCAAGAATAGGAAGGAGAAGTGTGTTCCTGTGCTTCCCAGAAAGAACAGTCTGGGCAGTATTTTGCCTTATAAATAGATGCAATCAGTGAAGAAGGACTAGAGATCACCCTCCACGTTTGCTTTAAGAGCATTGCCAAATTAAAATTTGACAGGCTGCGAAATCCCAAGCCCCCAGATTCCTTCGGATTGCATAGAATATTTCATCTCTTCCAATGTATTTTCTTCTTATCCAAGGTGCTACCCCACCAGAATCCAACACACTTCTGCTCCAAGTCGTCACAAAAATTCTTCGTAAGTCTGAACACGCTCATCGCATTGGAAGATCATGAGCCACCACACTGATTAAAATATGTTTCCCAGTACCACTGAGCTATTTACCTTTCCATGCAGCTAATTTGGACTCCAAACGTTCCTTAATATACTGGAACATCGCTGATTTTTTCCTTCCTACATAAGTTGGTAATCCCAGATATTTTGCATGTGATTCCACAACCTGCACTCCTAATAAATCTGATATAACCAAACCCGTCTCCTCATTCACACTTTCACTAAAGACCATTGAACTCTTATCAAAGTTCACTCACTGACCAGAAGCTCTGCTGTATACATCAAGTAACTCCTTCACCACATTACTAGCTTTTAGTGAGGCCTCCGCATAAAACATATTATCATCAGCAAACAAAAGGTGATTCACATGTGGAGCTCCATCACAAAATTTAATACCTGGTAACTCACCCGTCTGCATCCTTTTACACAGAAGAGTCGATAAACCTTCAGCTCCTAGTAAAAATAAATAAGGGGATAGAGGATCTCCTTGCCTCAACCCGCGAGCCAGTGTCAAGTAGCCTCGAGCTTTTCCCCGGATCAAAAAAGAATATCGAACCGTAGTAATACATTGCATGATCACCTAAATCCAACGGGAGCTGAAACCAAAACGAAACATCAGCCGTTCCAGAAAATGTCATTCCATACGATCATAGGCTTTACTAAGGTCAAGTTTCAGAGCCATATAACCTCTACCGGATCTCTTATTATGCACAAAATGTGCAACTTCATTAGCCACTAATATATTATCAGTTATCAATCGACCAGGAATGAAAACACTCTGAAAAGGAGAAATAATGACAGGAAGGATAACCTTCAGTCGATTTGCTAAAGCTTTTGGACAAATTTTGTATATCACATTACACAAACCAATAGGACGTAGATCCGCCATATTCTCCGGCTGCTCAACTTTGGGAATTAAGTAGACATGGGTGTAATTGATCTGCTTCAGAATATGACCCGTATGCAAAAAATTCTGGACCGCTACCACTACCTCATCACTAACAAGTTCCCAATAATGTTGAAAGAATAGCGGGGCATTCCATCTGGACCTGGTGCCTTAGTCGGATACATTTGAAAAACAGCCTGTTTAATTTCCTCACCTGAATAATCACCACACAGCTGCATATTCATATCCGCCATCACACATGGATCAATGGCCTCTAAAGTCTGATTAAGTGCATATATATGTATCAACCTCTGAAGCTTCAAACATTTTTCCAAAGTAATTTGTTACTACTTTTTCCATACCTTGAACATCCTCATGCCAAATTCCATCAAAATCATATAAACCCTTAAGAGAACTTCTTCTTTTCGTAACATTAGTTTGTTGGTGGAAATAGCTAGTATTACGATCTCCCTCTTTCAGCCATCGCACTTTAGAGCGTTGCCTCCAAAAAATCTCTTCTTGGTGGAGCAAGTTCTGCAACTTGCTGAACAGCTCTGTTTTTTCAGCTTGACTTTTAGTGGAAATTGAGCAGCCCATAAGCACCTCCAATCTAGTTCGTATTGCCATCATCTTCACTTGGCGTCCCCGAAATACTTCTCTCTGCTACTTATCTAGCCGAATACGAACTCTCTGTAACTTGGTAACCACTTTAAACATAGGAACACCTTTCACCTCTTCCTGCCAAGCCTCCTTCACCACCGTATTGCATCTTCATTATGTAACCAGAAAGCTTTAAACTAAAACCGGTGAATCTTTGGTCGAGCACTCAAAGGTGCCGTACTCGCCTTCAGCAGTAGAGGAACATAGTCGCTGTCCGACGGCAGGAGATGGAAGAGTTTAGCATGAAAGAAAATATCAAAACAGGACATAGAACAGACCGCTCTATCTAAACGTAACAAGGTTTCCGAATTTTCCCATGTCGCCATAACACCTTCGTAATCGAGATCAATCAACTCACCATAACCTAAAGAATCTCGGAAATCTCTCATATGCCGCTCCGACCTCGGTGCGCCATCGATTTTTTCACTATTGTTCAGGATCTCATTGATGTCACCAATAACGAGCCACGACAATGAATTCATGTCTGCCAGGTCTCGAAGGAGCTGCCAGGATTTATCCCTGTCTCCAGTCGCTGGGTAGCCATAGAAACCAGTGAGGCACCATGAAGCCATTCCCGGTGGGTTCACAACCTCCGCATCGATATGGTGCATCGATTTGGATTTGATTTGGAGATTCACATCGTCCGACCAGAGCACTCCTAGGCCGCCGGACCTCCTTTCGCTGAGCACCATCTCTGCCCGAGTAAACCCTAACGAATGCTTCAGGCGCATGAAGTCTTGTTCCCGACTGATTTTTGTCTCGCATAAAAACACAACATGAGGATGATTCTGCGCAAGGAGATCCTTCAAAGCTCTGGTAGTATCATCCCCACAAATGCCTCTGCAGTTCCAACTCAATAGATCAAGATCCATGGTGTTGTTTTGAAGATTTTGTCGCAATCTCTAACTTGGCGGATAGGTTTCGGCAAAACCCTAGCAGAGCAGAGGCGATAGGTTTTTTTTATTGGGAAGACAACAAATTTAGTAGTCTGTTTTGTTAAGAATTCTTTTGGAGGTCAAGAATTAAGCGTTCCCTAAGCTGCATCACCTATATATTCCTTGCTTCAAGGTTGTTTCTATTACTGAAATGTTGCTAAACAAACTTCACTGGGTGGATGTATGATGGAAAATTATTCAATGCTTGACTCAAGCACGTACTTGAGTCCCAGAAGAAAAAAATTACACCACCAAAGCTTGACACGTGGACAGTGAATTTCTTTAATGAAATTAAGAGATGGACGACCGTCATCTCCTATCTGCTAGTATTCGCGAGGTAAAAACTGATTATTTTTTTTTAACCCGTGGAGGTAATAGCTGTTTGATATTGGTGAATTGGAGAACTGGGAGAAGAAGAAAGGGAAGCACTGGAACGGGACAAAGATGGCAGATAAAAAAAATTATGGGGTTTCTCTTCAATTCAACGGGTTCAAGGTAGCCTTGATGTAATTCTATGAGTTTATTAGGTTTGGCTGTTTCAAAGCTCTAGCAGTTATCAGAGTAAAATATTAAAGAGAGAGATGAAGAAGAGCTGAAGGGTTTGAGGAAGCCAACAAGTTTGGGGTTTGTGAAATGAATCACTCAATCATTCAATTGAGGACAGCTGTTGTGTTTGAGGTATAATTGGGATTGAGGAGGTGCTTTACAAGACTTTCGGTGGTTGATATGCAGCAGCGAGGGCGAGGCAGGAACTGAGGGGAGATCGGCGGCGGGGAAATTAGATTGGGGCTTCACTTGTTGATCAGTTGCGGCGGCAGCGGTGATGTTGGTCGATGACAAGTTGAAAGAGGGGTTGGGTGCATAACGAAGAGAGAATTTTGGTGTAGAGAGTAGAAAAGAGAGGATAGATGTTGGCTTTGGTTTTGGATGTGGGTTTGGGTAGTGGGTTTGCTTTTGGATTTGGGTTTAGGTTTGGATTTTAGTTTAGTTTTTTTTTTTAAGAGTTTAGGGTTTAGGGTTTATGGTTTTAGAGTTGCTAATTGTTGTATGTATATATCCAATTAATATTTTTATTTTATATTTTATTACAATTTTGGAATAAAGTGCCGGAAGTTTTGATTATTTGACATTATATTATATTATATTATATTATATTAAAGCAGTAATAATTAAAATAGAATAATTATTGAAAGTAGTTATTAATTTTGATCAGTTATCATTATAAGGCCAGAAACGTGCCACTTCGCTTAATTTTAATTTTATATTAATTTTTTAAATTATGAAATCTTCGGAAAATCATAGTAAATAGACGGGTATTCGAAAAATTCACAAAAAAATTACTACGCTCTTATAGTAGCGCGCTATATTCACCCATGTAAAAATATTAAACATTATATCATCGCATGACAATGCTACTTTTAAAGAAGTAGAAAGATACGTACGGCAGACCAGTTTGACCGAAGTCGAAACGAGGGCGGACTGTGCCCATTTTTTTATGAAGTACCTACTATTACTTTCTTATAACATTACTAACAAAAAATTTATCATTTTCTTAATTTTGTACTTTTTTATCCAATAAAATGATTATATGCATACTAGTGTTGTCGACTATTGTTCATTAGTTATGTTGATAACTAGAGTTTCTAAAACAATGTCTGGTGAAAATATGATTTGACTAATCACACCGATGGATGTTTTCTACACAATACGAAACGGCCATGGTACGAAATTTATCTATTTTCATCGACGTTTGACCATCGGTCAACTCAGTTAACCAAATGTAACTTAAACACCCATCAAGAGGATCCATATAACAAACAATATAAATTAAATCGACATTATAACAAAAGCATGCAACATGGTGAGTGTGAGAATTTTCGGTACATTATTCGGACAGCCGGACTATTTATTACGATTTTCCGAAGTTTGCGGTGATTGTTTCAAAGCCTCGTTAAATTTTTTTTATTTTTTGTTGTTGATAAATCTATAATTTATCTACTTGGCAGTAAAGTATGCTTCGCGAGTAGTCCGTGAAAATTTTTGGAGATTTTTTCAGGCACCGGAGCTATTTATTAAGGAATATTAAAGTTTTGAAAATATAGTAAATAATTTAAAAAGTAAATATTTTATGATGTGGAAAAAATAGCGGCCAGAAACGTGCCACGTCCCCATTTAGGACTTTATATTAATTTTCAAAATTTTAAAATTTCTTAAAATCATAGTAAATAGTTCAGGTGCTCAAAAAATTCCCCCCAAAATTACCACTCTCTCACAACGCTCTATGCACCCATTTAAAATATTGAAAATTTTATCACCACAAGATACGACTGCCTTTAAGGAGGTAAAAGAATATGTACGTTTGACCGAGGTGGAAACAAAGGGAAACCGTGTCAATTTTTTTTACGGGCTACCTAATTAATACTACTTCGTTATTAAATTAGTAACAACAAATTTATTGTTTTCTTAATTTTATACTTTTATTCAATAAAATGTTTGTATGCATACTAGTGGTGTTGAAATTTGTTCATTAGTTATGCTTACAATTAAACATTTTAAAACATATGCGCGGCGAATATATGATTCTGTTAATCACACCGATAGATGTCGTCTTCACGACATAAAACAGCCATGGTACGAATTTACCTATTTTCATCAACATTCGACCATCGGTCAACTCAGTCAATCTAATGTATCTTAAACACACATAAAAAGAATCTATATGTAAAACACTATAAATCTCTATTTAATGGATACTATAATAAAGTACGCAACATTGTGAATGTGTGAGAATTTTCGGTACATTTTTTAAACACCTGAATTATTTATTACGATTTTTCAAAGTGAACGTGTGGTGATTGGTTAAAGACCTCGTCAAATTTTCTGGATTTGTTCTTGTTGGTGAATCTATAATTTATCAACCTGGTAGTAAAGTACGCATCGCTAGTAGTCCGTGACATTTGTCAAGAAAATTTTCGGGTAAAAGAGCTATTTTTTATTAAATTTTTATATTTTAGAAATATAATAATTAATTTGAAAAAATAAAAAATTTATGAGTTCGGAGAATTAGAAGCCAGGAACGAGCCACGTGGCACAATTTTGAATTTATAATAAAATTATAAAATATTTCATTTAATATTTAAAATTAAATTAAATATTAATTGCATAAAATGACACATAGCATTAAAACCCTAAACTTTAAACCATGGCACAAAACATTAAACCTCTAAACTTCAAGCCCGAAACCCTAAACCCTAAAATATAAATATTAACCAATTTAAAAAAAGAAAACCAAGCCCAATACTCAAGCCTACACTCAATTCCTAAACCCAAATCCAAATCCAAATCCGATTACATAAACCCAATGTTTGCCGTCTCTTTCTATTACCTAAATCAAATTTTCTCTCTGCACCCTTTCTGCAATTCGTCAACAAAATACCAAGATCACCACCGCCACCAACCGCCGCCGCCAATCATTGGCAAGCGAACCAAACCCTATCTCCCACCACCTCAGCATCCTCCGTGCTCTCTCTAATACTAAAAAAATCTCCCAAATCGCCCACCGCGACTCCGCCCAACGCGCCACGCCCAAGTCACCGCAACAAAACCATGCACTCCGATGACTCTCCAAACGCCTCTCCTCTGAGCTCAGCTTATCTGCAGGGATTTCTCCACCGGAATCTCATTGACATGGAGACGACGCATATGATGGGTGAATCGGACAAGGAATTCAGAGGTTTGAGATCTCGAAATTGTCTACAATATGATCGGTATGAAACCCCACGTGAGTTGGGTGTGATTGCTGTAAAAACCAAATAACCCGAGTATGACTAACGCTTGACCCAATGTCGTTTGTCCAAAATCTTAACCCTTTTTAATCAAGTACATGCTTGAGTCAAGCACCGAATAAGCTCTCATGTATGATATATGAACTTTTGGTTGATATAATAGAATTAATCCGGATCCTACGATATGAACTTCTGATTAATGTATGATATATGAACTTTTGGTGATCAACTGTGTCCATAATCCAGCTAACACCCCATGGAGATTCAAACCAATTCTTTGATATCTTGCATCTGGTTCTATAGTTTGACAACATCTCACTCATGTCTTTTGTGAAGCAAACTTCAATGCTCATGTGAATATGTGCCTCTGTTTTGCTGGAGGCATACTTAGATTTGGGGGTCTCGATAATCTTTTTGATTAACTAACAAGGTGAACACCACTTTCTGACGACAGTGTTCATGTCATCGGCTATTGAAATGTCCTCCTTCCCACAAGGGTGAACCAAGGACACCACTTGTTAAATTTTCTTTTTGCTTCACACTCGACCTACCGCAGAGATTAATAATTAACAAGTATGAAAAGTATACTTGAGAAAATCTTTCAGGCTACAAAGAAGCAATCACATCAAGTCAGAACCATTAATTTTTTTTAAGATACCCTTAGTTTTATCATCTTAAGATCAAAGTCTAATTGCACATCATATTTTCAGGAATATAAAATCCAAAGGATGACATTACAAAATTCTAAACTTTATGGATCCACAGTAAATATGTCGAAACTTAAATTGCAAAAATCTTGCAAAACATAACCAACCCTTGCAAAAGATAAAAACAAGTTTTCTACTTCTTCTCTTCCTTTTCAGCCTCAGCTGCCCTCTTTGCTCTGGCCCCAACATGACGTACATTCACACGTTCCACACGAAGCTTGTCATATGCCTTGACTGCAGTTAAATCCTTAGTAACCTTCACGAGCTCACAAGTTGGTTTCTCGCGTTGGATGGGCAAGAGAGGACCTTGAATCTGGGTTGCATTTGCAAGTTCCTCTGCTACAGAGTCACCAGCCTGTAGCAAAGCAAGTACATATAAAGTTGAGAAACCAAATTTGGCCAACAATCATTCAGAAACTAATCCACTTCAACCAAAAAGTATTACCTTAAACTTGCCAGCACGCCTTGGGAAAACAACTAATTTTTGCTTGTATGTCTTCAGACGAAGTACATTGACTTGAAAACCCTCAAGAGAACGATTCTTCCTGCGATGATCAACCGAGATCCCAATGGTTGGGGCAAGTTTCCTTGGGATACCAGCAGCCTGAGAATATAGCAAAGCTAAGTTAAATACCATAACACAAAAATGCTTGTGATGAGATCCGCAAACACAGCAGAACTGAGGACTGTTTAATCAATCGCACAACCAGGTACCTCAAAAACAAAGGTCAACTCAACTATCCCATCTTCAGGTAAAAGTGAGAAATAACAGATACCAAACAAATTCTGGAAGACCGACATTAAAATAGACATACGACATAAGTTCAACAGCACATACACTCTGCAAGACCAAAGTGGGTAAATACAGAACAAAGTAGCTTCCATTCAGTTCAACGAAAACCCTATCATTATACAGTAACCTCCAACTAATCCATTTTCAGGGTATCTTAATATAAAGAAGAAACACAAACTTTATTTCTAGGAGTATCACATATACATCGTATCTAAGGTTCAACATCATCTAATCTCCATAAGAGAATACACTAGAAACTAATAGTGACTTCCATCCCAATATACAGATATATCATAGTAGAAGAGTTCACTACCACAAAATAAGTAACGGCTAAGAGAACTGAAATGCAACAGTGGTTAACAATCCCCCAGACTCTCCAATTCGATGCCCCATAAGAAACAGCAGAATCCAAAGAGGTCAGACAAACTAACCTTCAACTCCTCCAAAGTGAATCCACGACCAGCCCTGGTTTTCATGTTGTACTTCAATGTCTGTCCACGAACAACCGGACGCAGAGGTCCGGCAGTAGGCCTAGGGAAGATCTTCACAGCCTTCTTCTGGCGAGCTGTTAATCCATCACATAGCAAACAAGTCAATCAAACTCAGGCAAACAATCAATTCGGCAACGGGCACTGGAAAAAAGCAGCGAAAAACAATACAGCCACTCACCAACTCTCCTCCTGGTCTTCCGTGCAGGTTGGTTGAACCATGTCTTGACACGTTCCTGCCAGTTCTTTCTGAAGTGCTCCCCGGGGATAACATTGTTGTGCTTCACCATGGCTTACCTGTCACACCAGTCACATCAACTAACAATGCCGAAAACTATCCAAACCAAATAAAAATTACTTCATTTTAATCACCGTTTTGAATCCTAACTAATTAAACTAACACAGCAATCAGCTCAGAAATCAAATCCCAAATTACGCTCTGTGTCAATCATGTTCAAAAATCGATTAATGGGGTTAATTTAAATCCATAAGAAAACCAAAAGATTCTACCTTTACATCGAATTGAAACTTTTTCAATATGCAATTTAGGTAATTCCTCAAGTACGTTCATGAGAATTACTGAGAGACCTAATAGAAGTAGAACGAAATCAGAGAAGGATTAAAGAGCGATGAGAAAAAGAGGAGATAGAATCGAATACCTGAAGAAAATGGAGAGGGAGATCTTTCTCTCTAACTCGCGGCGGGAGCTGCGTTCTAGGGTTTAGTTTGTTCTTATAACCAGTGGGAGAGTTATTTTACTCGGGTCGGAATTTTGGGCGTTTGCAGATGGGCCTTACTACTTGACCCGACAATGAAGCCATGAAAATTTTGAAATTATTCCAATTCACAAAAGGAGACTTTGCTAAATTAGCTAGGTCTTTTTCTGTCGTGCACAAATTATTTGGTTTTGAAGTTAATAGCATCAGATAGTTGAATATAATTGTCTTCCATTGTTGATGTTTCGGTTTTGTTAAAAAAGATTTATTCAAATGAAGATTACATAATGACTCTTTCAGAGTATCGCGTTTGAATCTTCTCACTCAAATTAAGGTGGATGTCTTCTTCAACTGATCAATTAGACAAATATGCCGCATATGGAATAGGGTACTTGTTCTTGATCGTTACCTTGTTGCGTGCACAAGAGTCCACGCATATCTACGTACACTTAGGCTCTATACTATCCACTCTGGCCAGAGGGAGCTCTATACTATCCACTCTAGCCAGAGGGAGTAGTACTTTGATAGAAAGTGTGGCGAGACTCGAACATTTTGTTGGTGACTCACGCAGAAATGGATTTGTGGCCTTATTGATGCGGTGTAGCAAAAGACGTAATCAAAAAGTCCAACATGTGTGCCGACTCGCAGTGTTGCAGTTAAACATCATGGAGCAAATTATGAAGGTTTCATCTTATATCAATAGGTATTGTGTGTGCAAGCTAGCTACTGACTACTAGCCCCTTCATATGGAAGGAGTTTGAGATTCGAGTTTAAACAAAACAATATGAAGTGGATCAACTATTCTCACTAAAAATTGTATTAATTTGAAACATGTAAAACTAGCACCTTTTGAACAAAACAAGAATGGCTAGAACTCTAGAAGAAAGAATTCTACTTAATCGGTGAGCTCTTGTGGTTATCACTGATTGAGTCATCAACTGACATTGATAACAACCCTAAAATCAGTTTTCATAGTTAGTGATTAGTTTTCATATTCAATAATCAACTGATGACATGAGAAATTAATTATGAGATTAATTAGTTTCCTCCTATATTTCACAATCAGTGATCAATTGATGACATGAAGAGTTTAAAGGTACGTAGGTGGTTAATCAGAAGTAGCACGTTGTCAAATTAAAAGGAAAAGGAGGCTTGTTTTACATTTCTATGAAGTTTTTGCTTGCATTGCTTGTTTAGGACAATATACAAATGACAAAGAAAACCGAATCGTATGATATATGGTTCATGAAGAAAATACCTGCATGCAACACATGCTTATTTCGCTCTTGACCGTCAATGTGCTTGTGAATGAAGATGTTCGAATCTTAAATCGAATCTGACATTGGCTCATGATTCATCCTCACTCAACACTCGCACTAACATCAAGCAGGGAGTATAATGAATCAGATGCTTTCGTTTTAAAGGATTGAAATATTCATGGATTTTAGTACCTTGGAATTTCTTGTTTGAGCTGCTGCTACCCTCCATTGCTTCACAAAATTCTAAGAAACAAAAATACAAAAACTTAAAACTTTGATCTGTAAGTGAAAGAGCAATTGTTGTAGTAGAGGTCGACGACAAGTATATATATAAATAATCATCAGAATGGCTCTGTTGTTTACGCTTTGATATCTGAAGTGAGATAGAATTTCAGAACAGTTTCCTAATTCGAAAGGTAAAATTAATCTTTAGATATAAGTACCATTTAAAAAAAAACAAATAATCATTATATATATATATATATATAAGTAGAAATAAACTTGAAAACTTACTGATGTTTTATGTTTACCCGAGTTTTATCAACCCTCCGGCCTCCAAGCACTCTTGCACTTTCTGGATCGATCTCTTACTAAATTTCTCTACCACTTGGAGAACTTCAGAAGTGGTTAAATAGGAGAAGTTGTGACTGAGTTTCTGCTGGCCGCTGTGGTTCGAAATTTGAAGTCATATGAAGACATGAAAGCATGCATGATCGAAGGTATGGGGGTAGGGGTCAGAGTGGCTTTGGGAAATGACCAGCAATGTAGACTTTGCAAAACTGAGAGCCAAAAGGAAAAGAAAACTCGATGATTTGGATATGGCGCATATTTCCCATACATAGTTGAATTTCTTGTTCCCTAGCTAGCTATGATCATCTACGTAGGGAATCAAACATGCATGTCCATACTGAAAGTGAAACATTAATTACCTCCTTCACTTCGTTTCATCCAATTACTTTAGAAACATTGCAAATATAACCGTCATTTATATGAAGTGTACGTAGTGATTCATACAAGCAGTCCACAACACACCGGAACATGCCGGTCTAGAGCCTTCAGATTGAAGGTTGTGACATTTGTGCCTCTTAATCAAGTTTATCTATCATATTATTCCTTAATTAACTGACTTCGTAGCAGCTATTACGTACTTATATATGCAGCCATCATTAGTTGAACCCCATGAAACATCGATCAGTATAATCAATCTTTTAATGTTGCAACATCGCTCACGACCTAGATGTCCTAGTATATATGGTATATCGATCTCATCAATACAATTATACTAATTGGATTTCACGACCTAGAAATTGAGTACTAAACTCGCTGATTTTCTAAATTTCTATTCAAAACATCTTCCTGCGCGCGTACGTCATTTCTTAACCTCTTATCTCTAAAACCCAGAAATGAATTAATATATCATTAATTTGCAAATATAAACCAAGCCACCCTTTTTGGTATCTCCGTAAACCTGAAGCAACTTAGCTAGTGATCAAACTCAACTCGATCAGTACCTGTAGAATGAATTGTTTCACATTCAACCCTAAACCCTAAACCCTAAACCCTAAAGTTAACCGCTCAAAACAAGTACTAATATGATAATTAAGACTCATGTATTAATTACTTATAAAGTAATTTCGTAAACAGCAAGTAATCCAACAATGGGCGCATACAAATGTCTTTAATTTGTACTAATTTAGGTGCAGGCAAACACCAGTGATTAATTCAGCGAACAAAAATACATGAAAACACAAAACGAGTAGAGTAGCCTTCAATCAAGTCAGTTCATTACCGGCGCAGCTGCTATCTTTATATGCTTTCTATGTATATATATATATATATATATATATATATATATATTAATTTCTTAAGACACATTTTAGATACATAAAATATGAAAACTTTACAATCATGCATACCGTACCTAAACCAGCATATAAATACCAGAAGCCTATAGCTAGCATCTTCATCATCTGCAACAGCTCACATGTCACTTTTCGGATTGATGGAACGCTCGTGGCTTCGCCTGATTACCGAGTACTAGGTCAAGTTAGCAACTGGTTCAGCTTTGAAGGAGTTACTGGAGTAAACATTAATTGTCGGAGGTGCGCTTGATGCTAAGGGTTCCGCCTTGTGGGCTTGCAAATTAAGCACTGAAACCACCAGTTGTCCTAATGGAGCCACGGTTAGTATCTACTGTACTTTAAGTACTGCAGCGTATCTCTACCAACTTGTTAATGATAGTATTGAAGCTAATTATATTACTGTACAGATATTGCAGACTTTGAGTTTTACAAACTCAAAAGACATTAGAATCGAAGGACTTATGTCATTGAACAGCCAAATGTTTCACATTGTGATAAACGGTTGCAAAGATGTACTAATTCAAGGCGTCAAAATTATTGCCGCTGGCAATAGCCCTAACACCGATGGCATTTATGTCCAATTCTCCAAAAACGTTGCAATCTTCGACACCTCCATCAAAACTGGGGACGACTGCGTCTCTATTGGCCCGGGCACCAGGGACTTGTGGATGGAACGCATATCATGCGGACCTGGCCACGGCATTAGGTACAAATAATCAATCTTAATTTGCATTTGATTTCTCTATCGAATAAGTGATTTTCCAAGAGTGTGTAATAGTAACTCGTTAATGTTTACTAATGCATGAGTGTTTTTATGTGATTACAGCATAGGGAGCCTAGCCAAAGACTTGGAAGAGGAAGGAGTCCAAAATGTAACACTCAAAAATGCAACTTTCAAGGGCACCACGAATGGTCGACTGAGAATCAAATCATGGGCAAGACCTAGCACCGGCCGGCCGGTTTGTCCAAGATGTCCGATAACTTGATGTCGTAATGCTTAATGTCCAAAATCCCATCTTAATCGATCAGAATTACTGCCCACACAACCTCAACTGTCCTGGTCAGGTAAGAAAGTACACTAACTGTTTCAGTTCATGAAAAACTTCATGTTTAAATTTGCTAAATGTTCAACATCGCTCATTGCCATCTTAATTCAATATATAGGTGTCTGGTGTCAAAGTTAGCGATGTACTGTACCAGAACATTCGAGGCACATCGGCAACAGAATCTACCAAAGGGCAGGGACCTTATCGGGAAAAGACTGGAAAACGTTAATCTGACTTGCCGGAAGAAAGTTGTTCAATCATTTTTGTACGAATGTGAATGGAAAGAGTGTTGGGACTATTCAACCAGACAGTTGTTTGTAGGCATCGATCGATATGGACTTGACATTTGAGAAAGAGAGAAGCATAAATACACCACGTTTCTCATACGTAATTTAAAACCTAATAATGGTACGGAGGAGCTAGGGGGACTCATTACTGAATTCGAAGTGATGTGGGATTGTGATGCATGAGACGACAAGAAGATGACAGTAGCAAATAACACTTGTCGTCAATCTGCACCTCCTCATCTATTGTATAAAATTAGTTGTTAGATCTAAACTGTGGGAGCTAGGGTTTGGAGAGAGCAGAGCTCTTCCATGCGCCATTTCTGCCACCCACAGAACCACCATCTCTCTCTCTCTCGTGGGTCCTGACGGCAAGAATTTACTTTTGCTCTTTGCTTTTTGCTCTTTGCTTTTTGCTTTTTGCTTGGCTTTGTGATTAAGCTAGCCTCGGTTCGGCTCTGCTGCATGTGGATCACCTTGTAATCTTGTATAGCTTTTTGCTCTTGTGTGGGTTTTGTTTGTGTGAGATTTGAGTTTTATAATTGCAGTGGAAATTTGTGTAGAGTTTACGATTTTATTTTGTATCGGCCGGGATATTAATTAAAAAATGAAAATATAATTTAAATTAAATACTTTAATAATAATAATTTTTTCCATAATAAGAAGTATATATAATGATACAAAGATATATTTACAAAAAAAATATACCATACGTTTCACCTTATATAAAAAGGAAAGTAAATATATATGAATTTTTGTGAATTCCTTTCACTTTGGTTTGAGCTTTGCTTCTCTACCATTGTTGGCTTTGTTTCCTGTTCTTCAGAACTGGATTCTTCGATCTTTGGTGTTTTTCGATGAGTCTACCAGCCACTGCATCTCTTCCTTCACCATCAATTTTCCCGTGGAAGTATGATGTGTTCTTGAGTTTCAGGGGTGAAGACACCCGCGAGGGTTTTCTATCCCATTTACACTATGAGCTACAAAAGGTGAATAGAATTCAAACTTTCAAGGACGACACACAGCTTGAAGTGGGTATGCCTGTTTCCCCAAGTCTCCTAAAGGCAATCGAAGAATCAAGGCTTGCAATTGTGGTTCTCTCGGAAAACTATGTATCTTCTAGTTGGTGTTTGGAGGAACTTACAAAGATTTGTCAATGCATGGAGGACGATAACAGAATTCTACCACTTTTTTATCATGTCAATCCCTCTGACGTACGAAAGCAAAATGGGAGCTTTGAAAAAGCCTTCACTAAGCATGAAAATGAGGGGAAAGACAGAGAGATGATGAAGCAGTGGAGAGTAGGGGTGGACACGCGGACCCGAAAACCGAAAAAAACCGAGCCCGAAACCGAACCGTAACCGAAAAAACTGAAAACCGAAAAAAACCGAACCGAAAAAAAAAAACCGAACCGAACTGAAGTAGTTCGGGTTGGGTTTCGGTTTCAGTCTGGCAAAACCCGAACCAAACCGAACTGACCCAAACTTACCCGAATTCTAGCTATTCCGGTTTCAACTATATCTTCCGAGTCTTGTTTTAGCACTAGTGGGAGAGTAATTAATCCACATCGTAGCTCTCTAAGTCCTAAAATGGTGGAAGCATTGATATGTACTCAAAGTTGGCTTAGGGGTGAACATATTGCTTTGCACCATGTGCCTACTATTGAGGAGATGAAGATTTGTGAAGATGCGGAAATAGGTAATAGTTTTGTTTTTTTCTTATTGAATATTTGAATTGCTTAATGTGATTTGGTTTTGTGTTATGCATGATTATATTTGAAGAGCTTGCAGCATGACATTAGAGACGATCGTGCCGAGAGTGGATCAAGTGGTATGCTACCTCCAAGGTCAAACTCATTCATGCGAGCTTGAGGGAGAGTTGAGAATTGTGATGATGCCAAATTGCCAATCATGTCATGGACTCTTATATTGTTCTATTTTTCTCTTCCTTATTTAGTTATGTTTAAATATTAAACTTTGGACTTTGACTTTATTTTGATGGACTTGAAATTGTTGAATTATGGAGTATTGACTCAAGCTGAACTTTGTACTTTGAAATTTTTGACTTATAAACTATGAAATTTATATTTTTTATTCGAACTTGAAAAGTGGGTAAAACCGAAAAAAAAACCGAACCGAACCGAATTTTGCGGGTTGGGTCGGGTTATGGGTCACTGACTCAAAAATTAAAAAACCGAACCGAACCGAACCGAATTTTAAATTTGGGTTGGGTCATGGGTTTTGTCCAAACCCGAACCGAAATGACTCGTGTCCACCCCTAGTGGAGAGAGGCTTTAGCAAAAGTGGCAAATTTCTCTGGGTGGCATACACAGAATTATAAGTAATTAAGTTTTTTTTTTTCCCATTTTTTATAGTACTTTTTGTCCTCCTTATTCATAAATTCATCGTTTTACCACAAAAAAGAAGAAGAAGAATTCTATACTTCTGTACTGGATTTATATATTTAAAACATCTAAAACAAAACGGGACGTACACTGTTCATTCAAGTAGTGAGGTTACTGTTGTGCCCTTACTTTTCTATTTCCGGACCAATTTAGCCCCTTTTGTCCTTGAATTTACAAATAATGGTAACAACCTTACCAATAGGGTGTCGAAGCGTGTCTTTGGTGCCTTTCAGTTTCTCCACGAAGCCATTGCGTGTCTTCTGCTGGGATCTATCTGTAGTTGGGTTTGCATTGGTTTGGTCGTGATCAGCTCTATTGGCGTCCCTCTGCTTCTTCGACTCTGGGTTGTCTTTGCAAATCGAGTTGGATGACGATTTTGAGTTGGTTGTTACATCTTTGTCATCGGCGGTGGTCCGGCGGCCTCTCTGTGGTACATTCGGGTTCATTCTTTTATCAAAAGTATTGTGTTCGTCGGATTGGTTTGGTGTTAGCCGGTTTACATGTCCCGGTTTTGGTCGAAAGCATCAGCTGTGGGTATGCTTTTTTCGGTTTGGCTCGCAAGATGATTTGATCGAAGGTTTTGTTGTGTGGTATTGTTTTCATGCTGCTTGGTATTTATCCAATGGGTATTTTTATCGTCGCAGTTTTGATTTTGCCTGGGTAGCGATCGATATCTCCGGCAGAATAAGGTATTCCAAACTATTTTGTGCTTTGGTTAAAAGTTAAATTCTTTCTACCAAACAGCTCTCCTGCTCCACACTCTCCCCATTATCACAACAATTGTCAAACATATGCCGCAGTCTACATCACTTTGTTTTTGTCTGTGTATGTTTAGCTTCATGTCTCTTTGCAGTATGCACTGGAAAGTCTAAAGTTGCTTCCACTAGTCTTCTTCAATAGCTTCATCGTTAAGGTGAGAGTTTGTTTAACCATGTACATGTAGAAGGAACCTTGGAATTGTATTTGTAATGTGGTTATACTTTTGTCTGTTGTAGGTATATATATATCAGGCCACAATTGGACATTGGGACTTGGAGTTTGAGAAGAAATCGTCTACGGTTTTTTGCTGATTGCAGAGGTCCTGCTTGGTGTATCCTACAGGAACTTTCAAGTTTTGTTTCTTATTTTTTTTGTTTTTTGTTTTTCCTACAGTTTAGTTTACCTTTTTAAAGTAGCATGTCTAGATGGTTAATAAGAGTGTTTTTTTATTGTTGGGGTTTTATATTTAGGTTTTGGTGTTTGATTGCACGTTCTATATATTGGGATCTTAATGTTGGCATGATTAAAAAAAAAAAAGGCAGTTTTTGTGTGTCGAGAGTAAAGATGGTTGTTGTTGAACTACGAGCACTGGAACCCGTTATGTTAAAGGTGGGCTGTACATGAGTGGAATTTTTATGGCCTGGTGCATCATACTTTGATAGGATATTTGCGGTACATGAGCTAGTTATCGCACCATGTTTTGACGAAAATCTCAGTTAGCACAGTAATAGGGCTCATATTATTGTGGTTCTTTTGTAGACTTTACAGAAAATAAGCTCATGAAGATATTATTAGTTCCTGTGTCAGCAATGGATGTATTTCATATGGAAATGGTAGTTTGGGCGTCTAGGAAAAGCTACCATATCGAAGAGGTAGATAAAATACATCATACATGTTTTCCTACTGTGGGTTTGGTTAAAATGATAGTTTTATCATCATTAAGCACACTTTGCATTGATTGTGTTCCTTGCGTGCTTTCTCTATTTCACGTCTTTGTTTCAAAAGAGTCGCATTCTAATTTTTGTATTGTCTGCAGGTTTCAATCACTTTTGTTGTCAGAATATGTGGAATTTCAAAACCGGGAGGCTCTGAAATTAATGAATATCAGAAAGACCTTGCCTATATATCTTCTTGAAATGTATCATGTTTAGAAGCTTGCAGTATGTAATTTTATTTCCAAATACCTTTTTATGGGGGTCCTTAAAAATTACACTGATAACTATAATGAATTTAATTTAATATGCTATGTGCAGGTTGATTTTTGTGGACACGGCTCAGACTATGGAAATACCGTCTTACCACTTTCTTCTGTATCAGAGACGATAAAGAGATCCTAATATTCTTCTATACAATACGACACTGAGATCATAAATTTAATGATTCTGGGTGTTAATAATTTGCACAAGCCACACAGTTGAATAATAACAAAGCAAATGGTAACCTGATCTGTTGCCCAAATTGGTCTTCAATCGTTTATGTGCTGTTGGTACAAGTAATACCTGAACCTTATTTGTTTCTCTCATATTTGTGTTTTCATTTCTTTATTAATACTTCAATGGTATATTATTTGCTAGAATTTTAAGGCCTTCTTATCCTTACTCTCCACTATAGTGAGTTTACTGCTTTTTTATACTACAGTTGGTTTCTTTACTTGGTTGTATTATCAAAAGTGATGTCAAAGTGTACTATGATATCGAGGTCGAGGCTGTGTCTTGGAGAAACCCAGCTATGTGTCTTTGATTCCCTCTTGGCGATCTTAATTTTTTTGCGTGGCTTTGTTTGATTTCTATTTTATTGATAGGTCTTTGATGATGGACTGCTTATAACACTCTCCAGGGATAGGCGCTGACGGCACCGTCTTGGAGCATTTCCTAATCGGTGTATGCTCAGATGTTCCTTTTTCCTCTCTTTGGGCTTCATTTGGTTTCTGTCTGTGGTATGGTATAGTTGTGATGTCATGCTTTCTGATATGGTGTTCTTTTTTATAAGCTCAGAGCACAGAACATGTTTGCTTTTCTTCTGTGTTGATCCTTCTTTGAGTTTCTTTTATGGTTCGTTGTCTCGGTGTTCTATTTTTTTTGTTAATAGAGTGGCTATTGGTGTTGGAGTTGTGCATGCTCGGTTTAGGTTGTATAGTGACATGAATTAAAAGAATAGTATGTGTATGTCAGTATGTGTGTCGGGTTGATCAAATTTGAAACAATTTGGCTCAAGAGGTTGTATGGTGCATATGCTAATAATTGAAATCTGTCCATGTGAGTTTTGGAGCGGAAGGGTTTGGATTGTTTGGGCCGTTTGATGTTAATAGGCATGCATCGAACGTGAACATGGGCGTAATATGAGTGTAATAATAGTTTAGGTCAGTGTTGTGAAGAGGTGTGGATTGCTTGGGCCGCCTGATGTTAATATTTGTGAGTGCTATGTTTCTGCACTGCATCTAATTGTTCAAATTACGAATTGAGGACATTCGAGTAATAAATAGCTACGTGCAGTGACCGAGAAATGAACCTTTGAAGTACTTTTGTGTCGTAATATCATTCCATACATTGTACATTAATATTGTTTGTAGCTTTGTTAATCAGAACTTTGGCTGCAGCTGTATTTCTGTCAATTATAGCAATTGAAAATACCTCTCAAGATATTGTCACAAAGGCGAAAAATGAAAAGAAAAAATCAAGAAACACAAAAATCTTAGGCTTATGTCTAATGCTGAGCAGTGGTGCAGTAAAGAGACTATGCATCAATGATTTTTTTCCCTCTTTTGAAACGAACAACAATGATTATTATGAGCAAGTAAATTGTGCAATGTGAGAATAGTCCATTGGGAATCTGATTGATGAGGAACCAAAAAAAGAAAAACATTTTTTTTTGGCCAGTGCTTTAAGCTTTGCAGACATTTTATTATGAGTAATTGTTTCTGCCTAAACCCGGGGGTCTAGTAGATACTTGATGAATCCAACTTGATCTCCTGCAATCCTGCTCACTAAGGGGAATACTGGGCGGGCCGGTCTTCTCCTCTCCGATGCCTAAGTTAGTATAGTTGGAATATATATAACCAAGGCACGTATGTAAGCAGGGAGAGAGATAAGTTACCTAATAAAGAGGGTAGTTGGGGCCCTTATATAGGTGGTTGGGGGTGAGGGCTGGCCTCACCCTTCGATGTGAGACTGACTCCCTTCTGTTTGTACATTCTTGTGCCCTCTTCGGCAGGCTGGCACCCCCGGCTCCAGGGTCCCTGGAGGCAGGATAGAGTGCTGGGTCCCGAGGCCGGGTGCTGGTGATCCGGTCCCGAGCCTTGGGCCGGGCCCTGGTGCACTTGCTGCGGGTCTGTGGGCCTGCTGTAGTCTCTCTGCGGCTACTGTCAACAAGTCCCCCAAGTTCCCGGTCAAGTGCAATCTTGAATGGGGACTTAAATCTGTCTTGCTCTTGTCCCGCAGGCCCGCATGGTTACCAACCTACCGGTGCCCAGTCCCCCAAGTCCGCGTTAAAGATTGGGCGTGACCGAGGTGATGTACCTGTTACCGATGGGAAACAATAGTTTATAAGCATACTTGTAATATCAGTACTGTGGTCAGGTATTGTTATGTTATGAGCATGGAGCCGAGTGGAACCCGGAGAGTGTATGAGATAATGTCATGATGCCATGCAATAGATGTGTGCATAGAATGATAATGAGGCGTTGAAATCCGCCATGCGAGAGATTTGTGCATGGGATGATAATGAGGCGTTGAAATCCGCCATGCAAGAGATTTGTGCATGGGATGATAATGAGGCGTTGAAATCCGCCATGCAAGAAATGTGCATGGAATTTCGGCCGGGCACTCTGCCCTATCGGCACGAAGCGGAGCTTCACTGGGTCACAACTGGGCGATCTGCCAAATCGAAACGGAGCGGAGTTCACTGAGCCTATACCGGGCGATCTGCCAAAGCGGAGTTCACTGAGCCTCTACCGGGCGATCTGCCAAAGCGGACGGGGTGAAGCTCATGGGACCTTGACCGGGCGTTCTGCCATATCGAGACGAGTCCCAGGTGAACTTCAGTACTGGACCTCGACCGGGCGTTCTGCCATATTGAGACGAGTCCCATATTGCTAGGCTATAGGGAGATTACCCCGGTGTTGCGGGCTGCTTGAAGCACCGGTGAACACTTGCTAGTTCTTCTCAGCTTGTGTTGAATAAGCGTTGAGGTAAGGGGAGTGGCATTGAGGTGACAAGGCTCGCCGTGTAGCCCCATGTTGATCGCCTTTCAATGCGATGCAGAGTTTTTATCCTGCTGGACAAGAGTACCTGGGTTAGATGTAAACTCGCCCGGGTGTATAAAGCCCATGCCGGTCGAATATTCTCGACCGGGGTCAGCCATGGTACTGGGCGGAACTCGACCGGGCGTCCTGCCATATCGAAACGAGTCCCCCAGTGAAATGCCATGGGGCCGAGTGAATTCCCGGTAGGGGGGTGGCGTTGAGGTGACAAGGCTAGCCGTACAGCCCCCATTTGCCGCAGCTAGTGCGATGCAGGGTTTTTATCCTGCTGGACAAGCGTACATGGGTTAGATGTAAACTCGCCCGGGTGTATAAAGCCCAAGCCGGTCGAATGTTCTCATGACCGGGGTCAGCCATGGTACTGGGCGGAACTCGACCGGGCGTCCTGCCATATCGAAACGAGTCCCCCAGTGAAATACCACGGGGCCAGGTGGATCCTATTCCTGGAATATGCTCTCGAGCCGGTTGGATACGTCGTAACCGGTGGGCGGAACTCGACCGGGCGTTCTGCCATATCGAGATGAGTCCCCCTAGAGAGATGCAACTGGGTGGACCTCGACCGGGCGACATGCCATATCGAGACGAGGTCTCCAGTAGGATGGCGTGCAGCCGGTTGAATGACACCTGACCGTGAACTGCTACGGACCGGACGGGACTCGACTTGGCGACATGCCATATCGAGACGAGTCCTCCGGTGATATGCAACGAAGAAGCCATGCAGCCGGTTGAATGATCATAACCGTGAACTGCCATGGTGCCGGGCGGACCTCGACCGGGCGTCCTGCCATATCGAGACGGGTCCCTTCTTGCTCACACCCGGATGGATGCTCTCCAAGCGGTTGGATGATCATAACCGCGAGAGAGGTCTTCGAGATATGCAGCGAAGAAGCCATGCAGCCGGTTGAATGATCATAACCGCGAACTGCCATGGTGCCGGGCGGATGGCTCGTACCCGGATGGGTGCTCTCGAAGCGGTTGGATGATTACTACCGGTGAGAGGTCTTCAAGCCGGTTGAGAAATTATGACCGGTTAATCTTGCAGCAAAGGTGGCGTGCAACCTTGGAATCTGGGGAAGTGGGAGGGCCTGACTCCTTGGTTCCCGCTCCTACCTTCCTGTCGCCAGCGTGTGGGACAAGTGGCTGACATGCATTTAAGGAGGAAGTCCATCAGTCCCGTCAGTTATGATGGCATGGGCAGTTTACCAATGCTGGGACACGTGCCAGCAGGGGGGCGGTCTTGAGATGAAGGGCCTGGATTCGCAGGCGTTTGAGTTGCCCTGTTTGCGTGTTTGGCGGGATTTCCATAGCCTAGGGCATCAGTTCCCTCTATAAAAAGGCCTCTTCTGCTCTTCTTTCTGCGGTTGCTTCTTGCTTTGGAGAAACTAAGAGAAAGAGAGGAATCCGGCAATCACTTTGAGCCGTTTTGCCCCACGAGATCCGTTTTATTGAGCGCTCCCTACTCTCTTCCTACCATTGCTCGCTGCTTTCGCAGGGCGGATTGTCCTCGGTTGAGCATACTAATCGGTAAGTTTGTTGATTTCTTTGCCCCGGTGTTGTTCTTGTTTTTGACTTTGTTGTTTTGCGGCGGGGGGGGGGAGGGATCTCTGTCGCTGACGGGACTGCTCTGCGGCGAACTTGGGGAGAGGCCGTAGAAGGCGCTGTTGTAGCCTGTTGCTGACGAGCGCTAGGGTTTTTGTGTTCTTCCCCTAGGTTAAAATGTCATCTTCAGGTTCTGACCGGGCTTCCGAATCGACTGCCAGGGGTCCCCTCATGGATGATGCAGAGAGGTTGGACGACTGGCTCAGTTCGGAATCCCCGGAGACCGAAGTCGCCGACTGCTCCGGGAGCAGGGTTTCGTCTCCGTCCTCCCCTTCGTCTTCCGGGGCTGAATCCTCGGAGACTGAAATACCGCACGGGGTGCGCTTTGCAAATGCTCCGGCCGCGAGCTACACCATTGGCAGAGGGAAGTATGCTGTGGTGTGTGATGAACCGGAGGGTAGCATGACCCCTGGAGAGATTGCAGCGTTCCGGGAAACGTGGGGTATCCCGGATGAAGTTCTGCTGCGGCCCCTGAACCCTGGAGAGTCGGCCTGCAACCCGGAAGCAGGTTGGGTTGCCGCGCATCAGGACCAGTTCCGGCATGGACTCTCGCTCCCGCTGCCAAATTTCGTGCAGTACATGCTCAGTGCGCTGCAAGTGTCGCCCGCGTAGCTTCTTGAGCTCCAGTGGAGGCGACTACTGAGCCTCGGTTGCTTGTACGAGTTTTCCTGGATGAATATACCAACGGTAAACGATTTCCGGGCCTTGTATAGGTTGTCGTACTCTAGGAAGCAGGGGTCCCGGGGTTGCCTGTCCTTCAACGCCCGGAAACCTCCACCGATCGTCACCAATATGCCTTCATGGGTAGACAACAGTTGGAGGAAGAAGGTGGTGATGGTGGGCGGTAGGTGGCAGGCGAGGAGTAAAATGTACTGGGTTCCTGACGCCTTCCAACCCATTGGCGATCAGTCGTACGAGCTATCCGATCTGGAGCACGAGAGGGTCTCGACCATCATCGGATGTTGGGACGATCTGGAGCAGAGTTCTTTCAACTTCATCCGACGAGAAGTGTTGGAATACTGCCAACTTGGGCGGGGTCCCGGTGCGTAGGAAGCCCTTGAGCGGTGATTCGTTGTGCTAGTTTTTGCAAAATACTAACTGTTCGCTTTCCTTGCAGGTGCGTCTTCCCGGGCGACTATCAATCCCGAAACCACTCTCTCCATGGACGGGGAAGACCTCCTTAACAAGCTGAAGGAGAAGGGCGAGATCGTCTCGCGGACGTCGGTGGAGGAGGAGTCCGGCCGGCTCACGACTCATCCGGAGCCGAGGGCTATGGATCTGGACGACGGCGCCTATCTCCTGCAGCGGGTGAAGACCCATCATGCTGCGGGCCTTATGGCGCCTGGAAAGGGCAAGAGTACCGGGAGGGCAGTGAGGGTTCCCGGTGGAATGAACAGGATCCCCAACCGGCCGGTGTCCGTGCCGCACATGGCTCGTCCCGCCCGGGTAAGCGCACGATCTTCTTCTCCGGAAGGCCGGGGAGAGAAACGGAAGGGCGGAGACATTCCTTCCTCCGCGCTGGTGACTCTTACCGGTGGGTCGGCACCGGAGAACCTGGCCAAACGGTTCAGGATAACCAGTGGCGCGCAAGCCGACTCTGCCGGGGAGAAGGCCGCTGCCACTACTACAAAAAACTCAATACACAACGGTGCTGCACCGTTGTGTAAGTTCGAAAAAACCGTCGTATATCTCGAGCTTGTGTGATGAAACGTCCAACAACCAACTTATAATTTCTGTTGTACAACTTATATGCCATGCCATGGCTGGCTTGGCATTCGCTGCACTGACATGTCTAGTTCATACAACAGAATATACATACTTTTATGTTGTGTAAGTTTTAAACATACAACAGAATATTGCAATTTTATTCTGTTGTCTCATTCGCACAACAGATTTCATCTCCCACTTATTTAGTTGTCTGATTCAGACAACTGGTTTTGTTTCATATTTATTGAGTTGTATGATTCTACAAATCAAACAACAGATTTGAGAATTTTATGACACAGGTTTGATGTGGCTTTTAGTCATATTGTACAACACATGATATTCACAAAAACATAAACTGTTGTATATCAAAACCTGAAGCTTTACCATAAAAATAGTATCAGCTAGCCATTACCATTAAAACATTGCATAAAACTTCCATATCATTTAAGTAGCCTGTCTTTCAAACATGGCATACAGATTCCAAAAACAAATTTCTAACTTCACCTAAAAGTCTACGTAGACAAAGGACTTGTTGCCCATTTGCTATACTCATCCACTGGCGGAAGTAACCCTTTCCCTGGACGCTGATGCATATTGTTTGTAACACCGATAATCTGTAAATCCTTACTCCTGTGAAGCCAGTACAGGTCAAGTCTTAATACGCTATTGCCCAAAGAAAAAAGAACTATGAAACTGGATGAAAGCATATGCTTCAAGAATTTAATACCTTTCAAAGGCCGAAATAAGTTCATCTTTAGAAAAGCTATCTTCCTGAGAGCCAAAATCATGAAGATACATACAATCTGCATTGCTACAAGGCTGAACAGAAAAACCATTACTAAGAGTTTGAAAATAATGATACAGCATTCAATAACCACCCACCATGCCTAGTACAGAAAAAGAAAGTAAATCCACTTCTTGAATATTACAATAACCTAGGGATTATTGAGATGCAATATATTAATTTTATATCTTCCATTTCTGAAAGCTATCGTAAGGTTTAGCAGGGTGCAACAGATAAGACACAAAGCTGAAGACGAATGCTAACGATGCCAAGAATATTTTAATAATTAGTTTTACAGAGCAACTCATTATCATTGCCAACAGAAATCATTAACCTAAACACTTTTGTGTGCCTACAAAGGCAATAATATTTACACTAATTATGATGGCAGAAGAACATGACATAGAATAACTAGGCAAAGGGGAGGGGAGAGGAATGAGCAAGAGAATAATCATTTGTATTGTCCAACAATTGAAAAAGTAAAAATAAAAATAAGACAGGACCATACCTCATAACCATGTGTTCGGACTTTAACCTTTTTCTCAAGGCTCGCTGCCTTACCAAGATCATCCTCCAACTTCTTTTTCACATTCTCAAACTCATTTCGCAGGGCCTCAATTTTCTCCTCGCTTCCAGCAACACTTGATTCACCATAAGCATTGCGCTTGGGAAAAAACATGAACTCATTCATGCATGTCTTGTGTGCTTCAACAAATTCATCAAGGGATTTATCTTCATGTCCCATTGCAAGACGAAGATATTGAACCTCTTCGTTTATAATCGAATCAGCCTGCTCACAAAATGGTCATTGATAAGTTCCAAATCATTATACATACTAAATGCCAGTATCAGAATATTGAAGATACATATCCCAAGTGTACGAAGTCAACACAATGAGGAGTTCAAAGTCCCAAACATTATATATATAGGAACATTCAAACATCTACAAAAACAGGAACATTATATATATATATATATATATATATATATATATATATATATATATATATATATATATAGCAACATTCAATGAAAAACATCTACAAAAATAGGAAAGCAGATAGGCATAAACAGGGGCCATATCTGTTTGCCAGAATTCCAACCCCGCCAAACATGATAATTGTTATCACTTAACTTCTTTTATAATATAGATGGTGATTATAAGATTAATTCACCCCCCCCCCCCCCCCCCCCCCTCTCAAAAAAAAAAACACACACACAAAAATATCATCATAGCACAATCCTTCCAAGACCTAGATCACCAATTATGATTGTATGAGTTGTATGAAGTAAGCTTGAATACGAAATATACTCAGACCCGAGCAAAGAAACAGTACAAGTGTGTGACAATCTCTACTTCTCTAAACTCAGTAATGAACACCGATGTGTGTGCATGAATATGAAAGATTCAAGACAACAGGAAATAGGCAATTAAAAAAAAACATACAAGAAATTTATAATACCTCCTTCAGTTCATCTTCTTCAAAATCATCTATCTCAGGGACAGCAAAAGTAGAGCCGGTTGTACTGCGCTTGGTACCTTTCTTTTTCCGCTTATCTACTTTCTCATCAAGTGGGTATTTTGCATTATCATGCTCTAACAAACTAAGAAGCTCCTTTGTAATCATTTCGTTTGCCTGCTCAATTGGAGTAGGAGGAACTACTTTACTCTTATCTTCATCTGCTCTCAACAAGGACTTTCTCAGAGATTCCACTGAAGGAGCAGGAGGCCTAGGGAGCTCCCTTTGAAGTACTTTTGATCTCTTCCTAAGTAATGCCTGCTGCCGTGCTTCTTCCTCAGCCCTTTCTCTGGCAATCCTATCAGACATGTCTTCTTCAATTTTCTCCTCAGGTTCTTCATTGTCTTCCTAAGTAAGCACCACAGACATACCTATTTCATTTTTACAAACAAGGAGAGTAAAGTACCGAAAACTCGAAAACGAAAACACTCAAACAGCTCCCTAATTTACAATGCAATCACATTCACACACTAGCATGGCTTCAATTATCGACTCTATAACTCAAAAATCAACAAGCTTAGTAAAATACCTATGCTTTACCTGATGAACTGTCGTAAATGCTCCTCGCAGATTCTTTGGTGTTATCTCTGCTATGTATATAGGCACCTGTTTGCATTTGAAACATACTCATCAGGTAAAGCATCTATCACCTCAATAACAAGAATCTTATATAGGAGTTGTACTTATCAAGCCCAAAGAAATTACCACATAAGATAGAAGCCCCATTCCACATCCTACCAATAGTCTTCCAAGATCAGCTGACCAAGCAACCTGTCAAGAAGCACAAAAAAACATGGTAGCCATAAAACAAGAGGCTTCCATTGCACAGCCCAGTAGAGACGGTAGTAGTAGATTGAACAAGAAGCAGAAGTAGAAGCAGAAGCAGAAGCAGAGAATAACTGAAGGAACAAAAATGTTCTCTCGGCTCCCGGAAGACGTCGTTCTGAACATCTTCAACAAGCTGGAGGACGACCCTCGGCACTGGGCACGCTTGGCCTGCTCCTGCACCAAATTCTCGTCCCTCATTCGCAACGTCTGCTGCAAGACCAAGTGCCTCTCCGCCCTCCCCTCTGTCGTCTCCTCCTCCTCCGACCCCCCACCCGGCTACTGGGCCTCCCTCCACAAGCTCGCCGTCTGCTGCCCCGGCCTCCTCCACTCCGGCGTCCTCTTCGACAACTCCGACTTCGGCCTCGAACGCGAGCTCGGCCCCGACCACCAATCCCAATCCTCCACCTCCTCCTCCCAAATCACTCACCAACCGCCGCCTCCGCTGCCGCCGGACTGCGCTTGGTCTCTCTACGACGATCTCTACTTCGACACGGTCTACGACGACTCCGAATCCTCCTTCGCAACAGCCGCTACCTCCGGTAACGAAACCGCCGCCGTCTCGGTCGCAGTCGGCGGCGAGTTTCCGATCAGCAAAAGACTAAAGATCTGCCGGTCGATGAGGTCTCATTTGGCCTCCGGGGCCTGGAATCTGAGCCGCGAGCAAGGCAACAAGCTTCTCCACAGCCGGTTCCGTGGCGACTGCCTCTACATTTGTGACTGGCCGGGATGCGTCCACGTGGAAGAGAAGCGTAGCTATATGCTGTTCAGAGGCTTCTTCAAGGACTTCGAGGGGTCTCAAGTCTGGAGGAACATCAAGGATGGCAAGAGGACCCAAGTCGACCTCAATTGCGCTTATTGTAGCTGCAACCACACTTGGGATCTGCATTCAGCCTTCTGTTTGCGACGTGGCTTTGGTTACCATGATGACGGTGAGCCCGTTGTGAGGGCTTATGTGTGTCAGAATGGTCATGTTTCTGGTGCCTGGACTGATCTGAGAGTTTGTATGGGAAGAGAGACAGGTTGGAGGGAGGAGGAGGTGGAGTAGAAATCTGAGGAGGGTTTGAGTAGAAATCTGGGGAGGAATCGAACTGGGTTTGTGGGCTGAGAGATTTGGTTATGGTGGAAGATTCTGCCGGAGCCAAAAACGAACTCGGGATCGAGAGAGAGTCCGGGGTTTGAGTCGTTTGGAGGGAGGAATCGAACTGAAGTGGGGTGGGGTGGGGTGGGTTTGGAGTGGAGAGAGAGAGAGAGTGAGAGTGAGGATTTGGAGATTTTGGTGACATTCCAGGTCGAGAGAGGTGGTGTGGAGGTCGCGGTTTTTCTTCTGAGAGAAGAGAGTGAAAAGAGAGAGGAAGGACTTCTGTAAGGAGAGAGTCGAGGACTTCTATAAAATTTTGTCTTCAATTTTTTTAAGTTTCCAACACAAAATATCTTGAATATGTGTTATTTTTTATTTTGGCTCAAATCTGCAACCGAGGGAAATTTGCCGCCGGTCTTCCCAAATTTTAAGCAATTGGAGCCAAAATGAATGTAGCACATGGACAAGCAAAACAAGTCATACAACAGAATTACAAAATTCTATTGTACAAGTATTTTTCATCTTGCACTAGTGGCACCTAATGCAAAATGTGATATTATCATACAACACATAATAAGAACATTGTTGTCTGTCCATTTAGACCTTACCCAAATTTGAGTTTCAATGTCGGAGGGAGTTCTGCCGCCAAGATTTTCATTAATCATACAACAAAAAATATGTGTTAGAGTTGTGTGACAAAATCTGGAAAAATATTTTTCAGAATATGGAAAATGTGTACCATCATACAACACAAATTATTCACTTTAGGTTGTGTGAAACGGTTCAGTCATTCACACAACATGTAACTTTCAAAGTGTTGTCTGATTTGTGTTGTGTATTGAGTTTTTTGTAGTAGTGTGCTGCTGCCCGGCAGAGTAGTCCCGTGACTGCGGAGGCACCGGGGGGAAGCCCGGATAGTGCACTCGCCCAGCAAGTGGCGGCGGACTTGGCCGGTCTTGGGCTGGACAAACCCGGGGTTGCTGGAGCCCTGGCGGGCGGGAATCGCCCAAAATGCAAGGAATCCGTCCTTCGGGTAAGTACCGCACGGTATCACTACACTGCTTGCAGCTTGTTTTCGTTTGCGGCTTGACTAACTGTCCTTGATGTTGTGCAGTTGCTGTACAGTCTGTACCAACCAGATGCGAGCGAGGAGCTGTCGGAGCTGAAGAGACAGATAGCTGCTCTATCGGAGGCCCGACAGCGCCTGGAGGTGGAGAAATCTCGCTCAGACCGGGAGAAGGCCAGATCGGAGGAGAGGGCCAAGAAGCTGGAGGAGCAGAACCGGAGCCTGGAGAAGGAGAGGGCCGAGCTGGAAGCCAAGGTGGACGAGCTCCAAGTGGGAGCTGCCGCTCTGTGCGCCGCTTCTGCTGCTCCGACCGGGGAAGATGACCCGGAACTCTACGAGCGGGTCGTTCTCAAATACCGCGAGAGCGATCAGTTCCTGGAGTTTCTGGTGAAGGCCAGGGAGGAGGGCATCTCGGATGCGTACACGGAATGGGCGGGAAGGGATGGTTAGACACTTCCCTCATGCCGACTACTGCTGAAGGAGATATCCATGAGCATTCAGACATCCATCAGGAGGCGGTGGAGGGGCAGCCGGAAGAAGCACTTCCCTCGGACTTGGATTCTTCTACCAACGGTGCCAAGTTTCCCCGAGCCGGAGTCAACACCGGAACTGAGGTCGACGACGAGGGTACCGCAGGAGAGGCTGGCGGATTACCTGCTGAAGGCGGAGTCGTGGCTCCTTAGGATTTTTCTTGCCCTTTCCTTGTAATCTCTCAGGATCGGTTACTGCTTGTATACTTGCTTGAATATGAATATACTGGAACTGGCAGAGCCGGTGAAATTTTCTCAAAAGTAGTTTGCATATATATTTGTTTTTACAACGGTTGAACCGCGAACTATGCCAAACTAACCGCTCGGTGCTAGTGGGTTTTACCAGGCCTGGTCACGTTCCCGGTCGGGGTCTGTTCTTCTTTCCCCCACGTACCGCTGGAGCTGACCGTTATCAATCAAACCCTGCACCGCTGTCTTGAGAGCGCAGCACTGATTCGTTCGATGAGTAGCCTCATCATGGTAAGAGCAGTACTTGCCCGTCTGCGCCTTTGTAAGCTTCCCCTTCGGGTACTTTCTCTTGGGCGGTGGGGGAATGACGCTCCCGTTCTCAAGTAGGATGTCCTCGTAGGAAGTGGTGAGAGCGGTGAAGACTTCTTGACCGGCCGGTGGTGATGCTGGCATGATTGCCAGGGGGCGCTCTTGGCGGTATGGTGCCGGCTTGTGCTCGGCCTGGGGTCTATCAGAATAGGGCCTCTGCTGCCGCTGTGGCCAGTTTCTGTTGTTGGCGTTCCGGCTAGGTCGAGCGGTGCGGTTCTCAGTCCGCTGACTGGGCTTGGCTTCCTGGCCGGGCGGAGGGTTCTCTTCCCGGGGATGGTCTTCCTACTGCTCATCCCGCTTCCTCTTCAGTAGGTGGTGCCCGTAGGTCTCATGATCGGCCTGGGCATGCCGGATGGCCATAGCCATCAATTCGTCGTACCCCTGCGGGAGCTCTACCCGGACGGCGTAGGAAAACTTGCCCGCTCGGAGCCCTTGCTTGAACGCCATCTCGGCGATGCCTTTGTCCAGGTTCCGAACCCCGGCTGTGGCCGTCTGCCAGCGGTTGACAAAGGTTCTCAGCTCCTCTCCTGGGGCTTGTATGCAGTTGAAGAGGATGGTCGACGTCCGAGCTCCCTCGACTCGGAGAATGAAGCGGCCTACGAACCGGTCGGCTAACTGCTCGAACGCCTCGATCGAGTTTGCTGGAAGCTCGTAGAACCAGCTGAGCGCTTCTCCAGACAAAGTCTCTTGGAAGATGTTGCAGCAGACTGCATCGGAGTATCCCTTGGCGCAGGTTTGGGACCGGAAGCTGTCCAGATGCTGGTACGGGCAGCCGGACCCTGAATAGGTGAGCTTGAGGGACTTCTGGTTGCCAGATCTTCCCGACTCTAT
The DNA here is from genome assembly GCA_963682095.1 of Potentilla sterilis. Classification (NCBI taxonomy): domain Eukaryota; kingdom Viridiplantae; phylum Streptophyta; class Magnoliopsida; order Rosales; family Rosaceae; genus Potentilla; species Potentilla sterilis. The sequence goes on from OY821764.1 coordinate 29,067,461, forward strand.
GACCCGGTGCGAGAAAGGGCCCATGCGCTCATTAAATCGGGCGCCCTCCATAGGCCGCGCGGCTCTTCTCTCGTTGGCCTCCATTTGGGCCTTTAAGTCCGACACGGTGTTGGCTAGCATTTGCAGCGCCCGTGCGGTCGGAATCCCAACTTCATCCACTGACGAAGCGCCGGGCTGGTGGTAAGTTGTCGTGCTCTTCGGCGGGCCTGCGCCGGCTGGCGACTTTTCGCGCACGGGGTCCCCGGGCCGACCGCCCGAAGATTGCCCTACTTCGATGTGTTGAGGCTGGATCGGCGGGAGTGTCGCCTGCGCCTCGGCCATGGCGTTACTACGTTGCTGTCCCCTCTCCAGGGCGGCCACTAGGGCAGTATTCACCGCCTCCATCTCTTCGTACCGGGCGTTGGACGTAGCTCTGTCCCTGTCGCTCTCCTCTCTTAGACGACTGACCTCTGTGGCCATTGCCCGTAGCTCTCCCGCCATACTGCTATGGCCGGGGCTGTACGTAGGGTCCCGGTCTGGGCTCTCAGATCGATCGCTTGGATCATCTGAGAACGTCAAGGAGAAGCCCCGTCGCTCTGGACTGTCTTCCTCCTCTGCCGGGCCTTTTCCGCGCGAGCTGTCGCGGTGGGGATCCGGCACGCCGGATGGTCCCCCACAGCTCCCTCCATCCTGACCGTTGCCCCGGTCGCTGCGCGGCTCCCGCGTGACGGCTGGGGTGGAGGTGAGCGTCTGCACTACTGCAAGACGTCCCTCCTCGGCGGTACCTTTCTCTCGACTCATTTCCGAATTCTCTCCCAACGGTGTTGCTTACACGGCTTTTCGTTCAAGCTTCCCACAGACGGCGCCAATTGTTTCTGCCTAAACCCGGGGGTCTTGTAGATACTTGATGAATCCAACTTGATCTCCTGCAATCCTGCTCACTAAGGGGAATACCGGGCGGCGCGGGCCGGTCTTCTCCTCTCCGATGTCTAAGTTAGTATAGTTGGAATATATATAACCAAGGCACGTATGTAAGCAGGGAGAGAGATAAGTTACCTAATAAATAGGGTAGTTGGGGCCCTTATATAGGTGGTTGGGGGTGAGGGCTGGCCTCACCCTTCGATGTGGGACTGGCTCCCTTCTGTTTGTACCTTCTGGTGCCCTCTTCGGCAGGCTGGCGCCCCCGGCCCCAGGGTCCCTGGAGGCAGGATAGAGTGCTGGGTCCCGAGGCCGGGTGCTGGTGATCCGGTCCCGAGCCTTGGGCCGGGCCCTGGTGCACTTGCTGCGGGTCTGTGGGTCTGCTGTAGCCTCTCTGCGGCTACTGTCAACAGTAATCATTCTTGGAAAATTTTGCTAGCCAAACAATGTTCATGTTGAAGAATTTAAGCAAGGCAGCAACCGCTGATACATTATCCAGTGGGTAAAATCAGTGAGCCTGGTAGAATCTATTCGGCAGATCTCTTTGATAGATTTTCCTATCTGAAAGATTGATATTGCCAGTGATTGAATAGTTTATTAACGTTAATGCCTGGAGTTATTGCATTTGAATGGTTTTGGTTGTGCTGAACTTCAGACTACAGTTGATCCTTGGATTCAGGACTCCCAAGTGCACTATAGATTGAAGCATCTGATGTAAGTTGTTTCTTATACTTCCTATAATTTTATGCTTACTGTGTGATTTAAGTTATGTTTCTGGACTTTTAAACAGAGGACCTTCATAATTTCTTTATACAAATATGAGAATGATCCCCTGGAGAGATTTAAGTAAGTTGTTGCTCTTCTTATTTTCTATTTAGAGTTTGAATAAAAATGAAATAATTGGGAAAGTTGCTAAGAATAATGGGATATCAATGGTCCAGAAGTTGTAGGGGAGGATGTAGATGACACGCTTCTGAGCTAATCTTTGCATATGTGTTTGCTAGATAGAATATGAATGTAGAGGTAAAATTTTATTACTCAATGAGGGAAGAGTCCCTGAGATTGTAAGATCAATAATTAATTGCTCCACAATAGAGAATGTTCTGGACTTAAGTTGGACTAAAGCTTTTGTCAGGACAACTTTTCATGGTAACAAGTTTTTAATATATTTTTTTTCATGGGTTTGTTCTGCTCATTCCAGATATGATCCAGTTTTCCCTTTTTTTTTTACCAGTTTCAATATGACTCACAAAGCACGTACAACACATTACATTCAAGTAATCTCTATATGAAGCAAAGTAAAGCTGAGAAGTGAGTTTGTTTGGCCTTGCGTGATGTTCTACCACCTCGTTACTTGCTATTATATGACACTTATTTCTTGCTTGTAGGTCTGGAAGAGAACTTCTCAATGACATTGTGAAATCTGTATGCAGTAAGGTAAAAGCTGCAGAAATTGAGATTACCTGTGGCGAAAAGAAGATAGGGTTGCCCAGGTTTGTGGCGTGGAAAGCAATTAAAGTACAACAACAAGTACTTGAGATTAACGAAAAATGATCCAGCCTTAGAAGGGTTTATAAAATTCGATGGAAATGAAGCTATGAGCCCGCAGGCAAAGTTCGAAGTGCAGATGGCAAAGAGAGGGAACAGATTAGTGCACATACGATGTTGCTACAACAGTAAGTACTTGGTGCGATCTAAAACATTACGTTGGATTGTTGCAGCGGCTGAAAATCCAGAGGAAACCGAATCTAAAATCTCATGCACCTTGTTCGAATTGGAGCCTGTCGACAAAAATGGAGGACTAGAATTCCGATTTCGCCATGTTCAAATGAGAATGTACGCATGATTGTGGAAGGCAGAAATTCCGTTTTATGGAGGCTTATATGGAGGTTCAGATGCGCGGGATCAAGACGAGTGCGATGTCTACACAATCGTGAATTGGGAATTAGGTAAGATGTAATCATCGATTAGTAATCAAGAAGCGGCTACTTATAGGCTATAGCATAGCTATTAAATTAAGTTTATACATTCCATCAAACTAAGTTGCTCTTTTCTTCTCTTGCTTCATTTTTCATGCCGTAGTTTTCTTATTTCAACAGCAAACGAGGCAAACAAGGCAAACAAGGCAGTAGTGCTGCCAAGATTTGTGTCATTTAAAGCTATGGACAACAACAAATACTTGAGGTTAACAAAAAACGATCCGGCCTTACCAGCAGGATTTATCAAATTCGATGGAAATGTAGCTATGAGCCCGCAGGCAAAGTTTGAAGTGGAGATGGCAAAGAGTTTGAATGGATTGGTGCACATAAGATGCTGCTGCAACAATAAGTACTTGGTGAGAATGGATAATAATCATAATTGGATTGTTGCAGCGGCTGACAAAGCAGAGGAAGACGAATCCAAAATCTCATGCACCTTGTTCGAGCCGGAGCCGTATGATGAAAGTGAAGGACAAAATTTTCGATTTCGCCATGTCCAACTGGGAATGTACGCAAGCTTGTGGAGGGCAGAAATTCCTTTTTATGGAGGCTTATATGGAGGTTCTGGTAGACCAGATATAGACGCGTGCGATGTCTATACGGTGGTGGATTGGGTATCAGGTAAGATGTAATAAGCAATTAGAAATCACGAAGCTAGGCTACTGATAACGTATTACCATATTATTATACCAATTAAATTAAGTTTCTATGTTCCATCAAATTAAGTTGTGTTTTTTCTTCTCTGGGTACATTTTTCATGTAGTAGTTTCTTGTTATTTCTACAGCAAACAAGACCAACAAGGTAGTAGAGCTGCCAAGGTTTGTGGCACTGAAAGCTACGTACAACAACAAATACTTGAGCTTAATAACAAATGATCCAGCATTACCAGCAGGATTTATCAAATTTGATGGAAATGACTCTATGAGCCCACAGGCAATGTTCGAAATAGATCGAGAAGGCAAAGGGTTGGAACGGATTGGTGCACATACGATGCTGTTACAACAATAAGTACTTGGTGAGACATAATTATAATTGGATTGTCGCAGCAACTGAAAAGCCAGAGGAAGACGAATCTGAAATCTCATGCACCTTGTTCGAGCCGGAGTTGTATGACGAAACTGGAGGACAAAATTTCCGATTTCGCCACGTCCATCTGGGAATGTACGCATGCTTGTGGAGAGCTAAACTTCCGTTTTATGGAGGCTTATGTGGAGTTTCAAATGCACCGGATAAAGACAAGTGCGATGTCTACACTGTGGTCTCGCTTGATATCCATGTCAGTGATGAGGGTTGTAGTTCAGAAAAGGCAATTGATAATGGGAAAATAATTGATTTGCAGAGCGCTTTCAATAAGAATGAAGCTGTAAGTATGAAATTATTCATCTTTCCTGAGTTGAGATTGTTAATCTTTCATTTATGCAAACATCTGAGATCCAGCTGGTCAGTACAGTATTGTAGTAACCATCCTTATTCTATAACCAACACTGTTATTAGATTGACATGAACTTTACTGGTTATACAGGCCAAAGGAAATGAAAATGAGATGCATGGTGGTAATTCAAAATCTGGTTTTGATCGATAAAGGCAGTAAGCTTGATATCCAGAGTGCTTGCGAGAAGGGTTTACCTCTAGAGGTAAGAAAGTATAATTTTTTTTTTCCCGAGATTAACAATCTTTCCCGTGTTTTTAGTATGCATATTTCTAACATCGGGGCAGATAATGCGTCAACTGTAGTAAAGAACCTTTCAACTTTTGTCTTGGTTCATATAGTTCTAATGCTGAATTCAAGTTTTGGCTTAACTGCAGAAGTTTAAATTGCTTCATATTAGAGAAGTTGAACTGAATTTAAGTTTGTGATCAAGTTTTGTTAAATATCTGACTTAATTAGTTCTCTTTTATTTCAAATTGGCTAGATTGTGTAAAGACGTGGAAGATAGCTTATAAGCACATAATGGTGAAACAGAAAGAGATGTTGAATGGTACACGGAAGAAAATTATTTAGTTTACTTAGCTATTTATGTTGATGACTTGAAAGCATGTCATTTGGTTTTTGGGTTCTTATGGTGGCTCTCTGGTGCCGTTGCAATTTAATCTAGTCGATGTGTCAAGAACTAGGCTCTTAGGGTGTGTTCGTGGTTGTTGTACCCCAAGCTCCAAGGATCTAGTCCTGTCCAGCTGCTCTGTTCCTGGTTGGATTTTTGTTGGTTGGGTTCAGTACTTGTGTTTGCTCAAGTTTTTACCCTTTTGTTTGTAATCTTCTGTTCTTGTGTTGTTGTTGTATGAATTTGTTTTCCTCCCATTGATGAATTACTCGTGTCTGTCTTGTCTGTGTTCGGATTAGTATGGTCACTTCTGTATTTGCATGTTAATCTTCTAAAAAAAAAAGTACTGCTTAATTGTATTATGATCCTTTGTTATTTATAGACCAGAACATGCAGATTTCTCTTCAAAGAAAATTTCGTAATCCTCTTTGAAACACAAAATCAAATCAATGGATTCTTAATCTTCCAGCTCACCTTTTTGGCATGCCCTTGCACTTGAAGCAAGCGAGTGATATCGAACTCGATCAACTTGGTGCTTCTGGGATGAATTGATTCACATCCAAGCCAACGGCTCAAAACATTCTTCCAATCTGTATTAACTATTGATTGATCATCTCAGTATTATATTATATATATGACTCGTGTATTACTTAGAAAGTCATTTCTTAAACAACAAGCAATAAATTAGTGGGCGCGTACAAATCTCTCTGTACTAGTTCGTGTAAGTGAGACTCCCTGAACTTGTGTTTCAGATATAACACCACAAAAAAGAGAAGAGTGTCCTTCAAATTAGTTACTCTATATCCGGCGCAGCTGCTTTCTTAATATGCTTTCCATGTCTATGCATCCATGCATGTTTTAGTTTCTTAAACCCCACAGTACCTTATTTTACATAGAATATATCCCTTGCATATGTATCAAAGCTAGCGTGCATGTATATGTACTGATAAATCTGCATATAAATACCCAGAAGCCCTAGCTATTTCTTCATCAACTCTCCACCAACAGCTAGCAAGCATTTCTACTTCCTTCTCGATCTTCCTCTAACACCCTTCTAAATAATAAGCGTTTATCCACTCGATCTTCCTCTAACACCGTACCCTTGTAGCGAGGCCTATAAGAAATCATATCAAAACAAAATGGCTAGGCTTACGAGTTGTTTTGCCACGGTTCTATTCATTTTTCTAAATATTTTATTCCAATCATCTGCTTCTGGTGATGAGACGACTACAAGTACTTATAATGTTCTGAAGTTTGGAGCTAAGCCAAATGGTGTGACCGATTCAACTCGAGCTTTTCTTGATGCCTGGTCTGCAGCCTGTGACTCCTCTGCGGATTCCACTGAAATATATGTACCGAAAGGAAGGTATTTGCTCGGCGCTATGTCCTTTAACGGTGACTGCAAAAGCTCTTATGTGACTTTTCGGATCGATGGAACGCTTGTGGCTTCACTGGATTACCGTGTACTAGGCCAAGCTAACAACTGGTTCAGCTTTGAAGGAGTTACTGGGGTGACTATTATAGGAGGAGCATTCGATGCCAAGGGTTCTGCCTTGTGGGCTTGCAAGTTGAGTAGCGGAAGCACCAGTTGTCCTAATGGAGCCACGGTTAGTATAGTAGTATTGTATGCTTCAGTTAATTAATCATATCTCTGCCAATAATTTGTGTCAATATTGATGCTAATTGAATTATCGTACATATAATTTCAGACTTTGAGTTTTACAAACTCCAAAGACATAAGAGTTGAAGGGCTGATGTCATTGAATAGCCAAATGTTTCACATTGTGATAAACGGCTGCCAAAATGTACTAATTCAAGGTGTCAAAGTCATTGCTGCCGGCAATAGCCCAAACACGGACGGCATCCATGTTCAGTTCTCCAAAAATGTTGCAATCTTCGACACCTCCATCAAAACCGGGGACGATTGTGTCTCTATTGGCCCCGGCACCGAAGACTTGTGGATGGAACGCATTTCATGCGGACCTGGCCATGGCATTAGGTAAGTAAGAAGCTTCATATTACATATATGCATGTAACCTCATATTTCACCTCTGAATGTTAGTTAGCTAATGTTATACCTTCATTGGTATATGGTATTGCAGCATAGGGAGCCTTGCCAAAGACTTGGAAGAAGAAGGAGTGAAGAATGTAACGTTAAAAAATGCAACTTTTAAGGGCACCACGAATGGTCTGAGGATTAAATCTTGGGCGAGACCCAGCAGCGGGTTTGTCCAAGGTGTCCGATTCCTTGACATAGTAATGCTTAATGTTCAAAACCCCATTCTGATCGATCAAAATTACTGCCCACACAACCTCAACTGTCCTGGTCAGGTAACAATCATATTAACTCGATTACTCTCCATGTCGATCTACTTGAATGTGTTATTATTCAAGAACACAAGTACTAATACGCATATATATTCCCATCGTATGTCAATAGGTATCTGGTGTGAAAATCAGTGATGTACTGTACCAGAACATCAGAGGGACATCAGCAACAGCAGTCGCTGTAAAATTTGATTGTAGTGCAACGAATCCATGCAGTGGTATAAGACTCGAAAACGTGAATTTAACTTGCCGGAAGCAACTAGTTCAATCATATTGTACGAATGTAAATGGAAAGAGTGTTGGCACTATACAACCAAACAGTTGCTTGTAGTACTCGTAAAAAAACAAAAAGTGACATGAACTAGATAGGGCTTGTATATTCATGTTGCAACTAACAAGAGGCGGGTTGTTCTGTTCAACTCGATCTAGTATGTTGTGTAGGTTTAAATGCGACGTATACGTGAGATTAACATGTAAATTACATCATTAATCGATTCTTTTGTACATGTACAAATGTTACAATAGTAAAGCTAATTGTTTACATCTCCGAGACTCCGATCAATATGGACATTATATCGATCGCAAGCTAGCAAAACCTTAACCAAATGCCACTCCAATTTACGGAATATCTAATCCAGACACACATAAAAGCATATTGTACTTCCAAATTAACCGTAGAACCCACTTGACTTCGTTAAATAATTTCTCGTAGGATGACCTCTTCCGAGAGATTAGTCATTGGACCTAGGAAGCCTTTGGGATACCTTTTGCAATGCAAAAAAAAAAAAGGGAGAATTACTTAGTAGTACCTGACCATATTTGAATTAACTAAAAACTCACTTTCCATATTTCTTATACAAATTAGGACATAAGTCTAGGGCTGGGCGTTTGGGCCCGAAGGACCGAAAGCCCGGCCCGAAAACCCGAAAAAAGCTCGAAACGAGCCGAGTTCAATTTTTTTAAAGACCGGCCCGAAAAAAGCCCGGCCCGAAAATAGGAAATTCGGTCCGAGCTCGGGCCCTGTTTTTTTTGGGACCGAAAGCTCGGCCCGGCCCGATTGTTTAATATATATATTTAAAAAAAAAAAACCTCGTTTCTTCTTCTGCTCTTCCTCTTCTTCTCTTCTTCTTCTGCTCTTCCTCTTCTTCTCTTCTTCTTTTGCTCTTCTTCTCTTCTTCTGCTCTCAACCCTCCCTTTCTCTCCTTATCTCAGCCACCCCTTTCTCTTCTTCTCTCACCCCCCCCTCACCCCCCCATGAGTTTCGCCGGACCCAGAATCTCAAAACCCACAAAACCCCCAAACTCCACGAGCACGAGCACTCCACCGCCACGGCCGCCACTCCGGTCCTCCTCCTCTTCTTCTCTCTCCTCCCACCTCGCCATGGTCGAACTCAAACAACGCATCCTCACCTCCCTCTCCAAGCTCTCCGACCGCGACACCCACCAAATCGCCGTCGAAGATCTCGAGAAAACCATCCACACCCTCGCCTCCGACGGCCTTCCTATGCTCCTCAACTGCCTCTACGACGCCTCCGCCGACCCCAAACCCGTCGACCGCATCGCCGATCTCCTCTCTGGCGGCGCAGTACCTCACCTCTCCTCCGGCCACGCCAAGCCCGAAAAAGCCCGAAAACCCGGCTCGGCCCGTCGGGTTCGGGCCCGGGCCGGTCCTCGACTTCAAAAAAACCCGGCTCGGCTCGGCCCGAGAGGTTCGGGCTTCGGGTCGGGCTTTGTGATTTTTGGGCTCGGCCCGGCCCGCGCCCACCCCTACATAAGTCCAACCCAAAAAAATAAGTCGACCAAAATTGATTAAGTAATTAATGTAAAAATATCTAAAATACCCTTATTTTCGTGAAAATTACTAACTGCCACCCAGATTTAACAAGTTTCTCTCTCCTAATTTTTTTAGTTTTTTTCAAGCAAATTAAAATTTTCCGGCTAAACCACCAGCAATTTGGAGGTGAGCCAATATATAAAGTTGTTCCTTATGTCATGGGCTTTCATTTAAGTACCATATTGCATATGTTTTGAGAAATTTTGAAATTTTGAATTTTGCTCACAAAAAACCACAGTAGCAGTTAGTATCTCAGTCGACAGTAGCAGCTAGATTTATAGTCAATAGTAGCAAGTGCCTTCCCACAGTAGCAGTTAGATACATAATCGACAGTAGCAGGGACCTTCCCAGCCAACAGTAGCACATTTCAAATCGACAGTAGCAGCTACTTTCATGCTCGACAGTAGCAGGTACATTCCAAGTCGACAGTAGCAGGTGTCTTCCAAGTCGACAGTAGCAGTTTGTTTCCTAGTCGACAGTAGCAGCTAGTTTTACAATAGACAGTAGCAGCTAGATTTGTAATAGACAGTATCAGCTAGTTTTGTAATAGACAGTAGCAGTAATTAGGACTAAATACATGCTTGTAAATATTAAGGACAAAAGAGTAAATTAGTTAATAACATGTGGCAGCTTGTTATGCACATGGTATTTATTTGTAAATTTTTGTCCTAATTTGTTCAATTAAATATGTAAGTGAGTTATTTGTAAAACAAATTGCTGTCATGTACTAATTTGTAGTTTGTCCAAAAAGAAATCTCGGATTTTGGTTTCCATTTTGGAATGTGGTAGAGGTTTCCACAGCATATGAAGACCGAAATAAAGAGAACGGTGGTGCTAACTAGATTTGGGAACACTGGATTCTAGGCCAAGTATGATAGAGGTTTCTGAATGTGTTTTATGGCGTTTGTGCTTCTCTCAAACTGATCACTAGCTAGGGAACCAATATCGCTGCAAATCAATAACCTCACACATGAATTATGAATAGACTAATAGCCAAATGGCAACGATACTTTTCTATGCGGAAGCATCAAGAAGGCTACACTCAAATCCAGCGTTAATTTGTCCTTTAAGCCACGCATATAAAATAGAAGATAGACGAGAGATAGACCCATCACCCATGGGTTATGGGACCGGCCAGTTTCTTTATAAAACGTTCTATGAATTTATGATTCGGTGGTAGCTGCGAAATACTGAAAATATGTCATAATTTTTGCCAAAATAAAGGAGAGTAGAGAAAATCGAAGGAGCAGACCGATCATGGGTAAATTTTTTTTATTTGATTCTAGTCACTTCAGCATAATTTTTGGCAATCACTGATTCGATATGAACAGAATCGAAGGAGAAGGAGAAGACCGTAGATGGGGATCTGGGTCTTCCCAAAAGTTCAAAAAAAAGAGGAGTTGAATTGAGAGTAGTATCAGAATGGGAGAAAGTGTCAATTTTCTTCTTCTTCTTCTTCTTCTTTCTCTGATTCCGATTCTAATCAATTCTACCTCTCTCTTTCTCTTCTAGGTCTTCCCAAAATCACAAAATCCAATCATTAAAACCCCAGAATCGTACGACCATGGTGAAAAAATCGGAAGAGGAGGACAAGACTGGAGATGGGTCTGGCTCTGCTGGCGCGTTTACGACACGCTCTGTTGAGTGATCGCTTGACTATGTGGTCGTTGAATCAGCAAATGAAAGATGCTTCTTTATGGTCTTAATAAAACCGGGTCAACTCAACTTGCATTTCTAAACTAGTACAGAGAGCATCTAACAACCTCGGCACAATTGCAGTTTGCAAGCTGCAGAAGAAGCTACAAAACCCAATTGCTATTCTTCTCACGGCCAAGGGCCTCAACGGCCAAATATATAGACTTGCCACTGCTCTGTCACCAACCGTAAGCGACTAGTGATGTACAAGTCAAGTTCAAGTTCAGAAGCTTGTTGTTTGTGTGTGTGTTTTGTGCTTTCAATGGCAACTCCTCGGTGGAAGCATGATGTGTTTCTGAGTTTCAGGGGTAATGACACTCGCTGGGGTTTTCTGTCCCATTTACACGAGGCATTACAAAACACGGGAGTCATCAGAACATTCAAGGACGACAACGAGCTCCGAGTAGGTGAATATATTTCCCCAAGTCTGTTAAAAGCTATCCAAGAATCAATGCTCGCGGTGGTTGTTCTCTCCGAAAACTATGCTTCTTCTCCTTGGTGTTTGGATGAACTTAACCAGATTCTTAAATGCATGGAAGGCAGGGACACAATTCTGCCTGTTTTTTATCAGGTGGATCCTGCTGATGTAAGGCATCAATTGAAGAGTTTCGAAGTAGCTTTCGCTGATCATAGAAACTCTGGCCGATCTGAACGGAAGCTGGAGCAGTGGAAGTTGAATTTGAGAAAAGTGGCCAATCTCTCGGGATGGCATTCCAAGAATTATGAGTAAGCATGCCGAGACTTTTCATTTTTGTACTTCTGGATTCGTTAGATGCCTGATGATAATTTGAACCTTTTTTCTTGTAGGAATGAAAGTGTGTTGGTGAAACGCATTGTGGAAGTTGTGTGCAGGAGAGTGAAAAGGACTTGTAAGTTACTAGGTTCTTGTTGTTAGTTTGTTCACCGACGGTGAAGACTTGTTTACTATGATTCATTGTGTTTTCCATTAATAGCCTTGAGCCCCTGACCTTAAAAGTGTCTACATCTCTTCCTCAGCTAATTCAGCTCTTTCGTGGAAGCATGATGTGTTTTTGAGCTTTAGCGATGAAGAGACTGGCATTAAGGGTCTTGTATCCAAACTATACCATGAAATGGAAAACAGAGGAATCAAATCATTCAGGGATGACCGACAGAGTAATGCATGGTTGGATGTTGATCCAAATCTCTTAATGGAAATATCAGAATCGAGGCTTGCAATCATTATTCTGTCCCCAGTGTATGCTTCTTCTACATGGTGTTTGGAGGAGCTTACAATCATTTTACGGTTCATGTACGGCAAAAGGAAAGTTATACCACTGTTTGCTAATATGGATCCCAGTGATGTACACTCTCAAATAGGCAGTTTTAAAGAATCCTTAGCTCGTCATGAAGAATTATATTTGGAGGAAAAGAACACAGAAAAGGTGAAGCAGTGGAGAGCTGCTTTAACACAAGTGACCAATCTATCTGTATGGTGCTACAATTATGATGAGTAAGTATGATGAGACTGTCTTAACAAAAGTTGTAGTTTTGGATATATGATTCGCTTGATAATTAATTAACCTTTCTCCCTTGTAGGAATGAAAGTGAACTTGTCAAATGTATTGTGGATGAAATTCGACCTATTTCTACTCTGTCGGTCATAGATTTTGAAGAATTTCAAGCAACAAGACAAGCCTCGGAACAGGTCATGAAGGCGCTAAAAGATGATGAGGTGAGGATAATAGGGGTCTATGGAATGGCAGGTGTTGGCAAGACAACCCTGGTGAAATATATTGCTGCACAGGCCGTGAAAATTGGGATGTTTGATTATGCCGTCATGGTTGTTGTATCCAAAAGACCTGACTGGATAAAAATTCAAAGCAAGCTGGCTGATCTATTAGGTCTGAGATTTGTTAAGGAGACGGTAGATGAAAGAGCCTCTGAATTGGAATGGTGGATAAAGCGAGGAGCACGTCGGACACTCATCATCTTGGATGATGTTTGGGAGGGAACAGATTTGTTCCGAATTGGACTTCTTAGAGATTTTAATTTTGGAGGATACCAATCGAAAGTCCTACTTAGCACAAGGATATTGAATGTCTGCTACTCTATGGAGGCTGAAGCAAACATCATCACCCTCAATACTCTGTCAGAGGAAGACTCCTGGAAATTTTTCATGAAGAAATTGGGCCGTTCTATTCATGAATCTACCAGTTTCTATGATGTGGGGATGAAATTAGCTAAAGACTGCGGTGGTCTTCCAAATGCATTGAAAGCAGCAGCAAGGCTGCTCGGAGATAAAGACTTGGATGAATGGAACAAAGGTGCTCTACGAGAAACGGCTTTTCATACTGATGTGTTTGAAAGTATAAAGTCAAGCTACTGTTGCTTGAGAGATGAAGCCAATTTATGCTTTTTTCTTTGTTGTCTATTCCCAGAGGATGATGATATCCAAATAACAGACTTGGTGAAGTATGTGCTTGTCTTAGGATGTTTTCAACAATATACATTCGAACAAGCCAGATATCAAGCATATTCTGTGGTCGAGGGGGTTACGGGACTTACAGCTACTGGCTTGCTTTTGTGTGGTAGAAAGAAAGGCACTGTAAGGATGCATAATGTCATTCGGAATGTGGCTATATCAACTTCACTGTTAGAGAATGAAGATGGCCATGGATTGTTGGTGAAAGCTGGTTGTGGATTAGAGGAATGGTCCATGGATGCTTGTAAAGAGTACTCAGCAATCTCACTAATGGGGAACAAAGTTCATAAGCTTCCCAGAATGTTGGTATCCTCCAAACTCCAGATTTTATTACTGCAAAATATTGCTGGTATATGTGAGATCCCAGAAACTTTTTTCCCTGATCCAAATGCGCTAAGGGTCATTGATCTTAGTGCTACTAGTATTTCACTACTGCCCCAATCGTTCAATCTCCTTACCAACCTCAGAGCTCTGTACTTGGATAATTGCAAGACTATAACTAAGGCATCCATATCACTAATTGCAAAATTGAATTCACTCCAGATTCTTAACATGAGAGAATTTCCTGTAAAGGAGTTTCCAGAAGAACTAGGAAAGTTGATTGAATTAAGGATGTTGGACATCACTGGTGCACATTGTGAAATAATTCCCGCTCAAGTGATATCAAGGTTGTACAACTTAGAAGAATTGTACATCCAATGTAATTTCAGGGATTGGGGGAGTAAAGTGGATGGACAAGTAAGCGAAACTATTGCTGGCTTCGAAGAGTTAACAGGGTTGCGACGGTTAGACATTTTGAAGGTTTGCATATCTGATGCAAAATGCTTGGCTAATGATGTTAAGTTCATTCCAAAATGGGTCAAGTTTGATATTTGCATCAACCAAGACAGGTCAGATAGAGCATCCAATTTGGAGCATGATTTTCCACATCATCATCATTCAAGAGCTTTGACTCTTGACACATCCATATGTACCTTACCAGACTGGTTTATCAACATGGTCACGGAGAGAGCAGAGGCACTACGATACTTAGAGTGCAAGGGCTTGACTAACATTCTTGAGGAATATGAGCGTGGGAGATTAGTTAAGCTGAAGTATCTAACTGTAGTTGGGCGCCATGAAAACTTGAAGAGTTGATAAAGGCCACAACATCAGACTTGAATAAACCAGCTGTATTCAAGAACTTAGAGGAGTTGCATCTGGTTGGCTTGCATTGCCTGAAAGAGTTATGTGTTGGTGATCTACCACATGGCTCTCTATGCAATGTTAAGTTACTGATTGTGAGAAGGTGTTCAGGCTTGGGGAATGCACTTCTATTAAGGAACTTGTTGCAGAGACTGCATAATCTGGAGAGGCTAATCTGTGGAGAACTAGATCAGTTGGAATATGCATTTGTATCTGAAGGGCTAGATCCAGAGCAAACAACCTTGATAAAATTAAGCCAAATTATATTGTTCAAACTAGAGATACTGGTCAACATATGTAATGGTCCTGCTTCACCTGCAATCTTCCAGAATCTTACAATTTTGGTGGTTTACAAGTGTGACAAACTGCAAAATCTCTTCACAGCGGATATAGCAATATGTCTTCTGCAATTGGAAGATCTTTGGGTAGAACGTTGCAGCAGCTTGGACAGAATTATTAAAGCAAGCCAGGAAGCAAATAAACTTGTTATTTTTGTCAAATTGAAGAACTTAGTTTTGATGGATCTTCCGGAGCTCATGTGGTTCTACACTAGACATGGTGATATTGAATGCCCCTCATTGGAACACTTGAACATGGAGGACTGCCCTCAGTTATTAACTCCTGCTTATGCATTCCACAGCAAGAATCAAGTTCGAGTCAATGATATACAACATTGGAGGTCTTTAAAGAAAAGGTATGTTTCCGTGTTACAAATCATTTTTTTCCCCCAATTTATAGGAATTTAATGTGAACACTGTTGATCTTTGAGGTACATGACTTGCATATTCAAACAATTCTGTACATATTCAAACGTTTCTATCTTAGCTCATATACTTCTAATACTGAACTCAAGTTTCGGCTAAACTCCTGCAGTTAATTGATTAAATTATTTCATATTAGAGAAAATTGCACTGAACTTAAATTTCTGAAGTTGTTAAATTTCTGACTTAATTACTTCTCTTTTATGTCAAACTGAAGAAAGCTAATGAGCACAGAACGGAGAAACAGAAAAGATGCTGAATGGTTCACAGACCACAGAAGATTACTCAAATGACTAGCTATGTTATGATGATCACATGAAAACAAGTATTTAATTTGGTTTTTCGGGTACTTAAGGTGGCTCCTCGGTGTGGTTGCAAATCAAAATCTGGTGAATCTTTGTACCCCAAGCTCCAAAGTGCTAGTCCTCTCCTCCTGCCCTGTTCTTGGCTAGTTTTTTTGTTGGTTGCATTAGGCTGGGTGCGCTTCAGTTTGCTTTTTCCCTTTTGTATGTAATCTTCGGCCCATTTTTTGGGTTTGTTGTTGTATGTTTATTTCCTCCCAGTCGATGAATAACTCGTGCCATAGTCAGATTAGTATGGTCATTTCTGTATTAGTTAATCTACTAAAAAGAAATTTTCTGTTAATGGTTTGCATCAAAATTTGAATTTCAGGTTTGATCGTTGTTTGGGCAATTATATTAACTATAAACCAGAACATGCAGTTTCATCTCTTAAATCCATTTTGCTGCAAGATCACTCCTAATTTTCTCTCCAGACAGGATTTCTTAATCGTCTTTAATTAAAACCCAAATTTAATCCTTTTGGTATGTTCGTGGACTTGAAGCAACCGAGTGATGCCTGAGGGATGAATTGACTAACACCAAAGTCAACGGCTCAAAACATTCTTCCAATATCTATCTTATATACAAGACTCATGTATTACTTAGAAAGTCATTTCTTCAACAGCAAGCAATCAATGATGTACAAATCTCTTGGGTTCTGGGGGACTCCCTGGACTGGTGTTTCAGATATAATTCCATAAAAAAGAGAAGAGTGACCTTCAAATCAGTAAGCATATTTCCGGCGCGGCTGCTTTTTAGTATGCTTTCTATGTATATGCATCCATATTTTAGTTTCTTAAAACACACAATACCATATTTCACGTATAAGTGAATAAGCATATGCGTCAATCCTAGCATGCATGTACATGTACAGATAAACCTGCATATAAATACCCAGAAGCCATAGCTAGCTTCTTCATCAACTCGAAACCTACATCAATCAATTCTACTCCCTTCCCTAACTAATCCCTTCAATATATCTCTCCTGCTAGTGTTTATTAATTATTAGTCTTCCGCTGCTTACTCCATTTTAGCAAGGCAGAAATCATATCAAAAGAAATGACTAAGCTTACACGTTCGTTTGTGTTCATTATTCTACATATTTTATACCAATTATCATCTGCTTCTGGTGATGAGAACACAACAATACTTATAATGTTATGGAATTGGGCGCTAAGCGCAATGGTGTAACCGATTCAACCCAATCCTTTCTCGATGCTTGGTCTGCAGCCTGTGTACTCCTCCGGGGATTCCACTGAGATATATATAAGTACCAAAAGGGAGGTATTTGCCCGGTGCTATGGCTTTTAAAGGTGACTGCAAAAGCTCACTTGTCACTTTCCGAATTGATGGAACGCTTGTGGCTTCACCTGATTACCGATTACTAGGCGCCAACCACTGGTTCAGCTTTGAAGGAGTTACTGGGGTAACTATTATTGGAGGAGCACTCGATGCCAAGGGTTGCCTTGTGGGCTTGCAAGTCGAGTAGTGAAAACACCATTTGTCCTCATGGAGCCACGGTAAGTATCTATACTAGCTTCAACTAATTCATCATATCTCTGCTAATTATTATCTTAGTGTTGATATTGAAACTAATTGAATTATCGTTCATATAATTCCAGACTTTGAGTTTTACAAACTCCAAAGACATAATTAGTTTACACCTTGGTGTTACAAAACATCATGCTGTTTGTATCAAATCAATTTCTAAGACGGGAATCATTACCTTGAATCACAAGAAACAAGAGGAATCATTTACTGCTCTTAATGTTATAGACAATCTGCGAATAACCCAAATACTGCATGTTGACTTTTGCTGATTTGATTTTCTACTATCCCCAGTATCCTATTCCCCCATTATTTGATTTTTTTCTTTTTTCTTTTTGTCTCATTCATCCCAACAGCTAATCATACCGTAAGTAATCTAAACCCAGTAACTGCACACAATAAATTGAACCAAGTTTCTTTTCAATACCATGAATGTTAAAAGGAAATTTTTAGAGTTTAGACTTGGAACTGCATCATAGTTCATGACAAAAATTATCTCGAATCATATGTACACATGAGTGACATGACAAGAGGAATATTAATCCAAACTCTATGGTAATCGACCCAAATTGAAAATGATCAAACTAGAGAAACATGCCTGTAGAAGATGAAAAACAGATAAGCATCAACTGGTATAGAAATTAGACTAACCTGGATTTCCTATGCAGTTGGAAATTGCAAAACTGGGCAAGTTTTAGTCTTAAATATATAGTGTGGAAACAGGAAAGATAAATAATTAGCACGCGGTAACTAGAAAGACTAAGGTTTAGTTTGGTATTGTGTTTTAGAGTAAATAATCACTTATAATTATCATTATGAGTTGATTATGTGTTTGCACTACCAGAAAAGGGGTTATAGCCGACGATATGGGAAAAAACGGCCGACGAAATAGTACCTCGTCGGCTATAACCCGTTATAGCCGACGAACTACTATTTCGTCGGCCACATCGTCGGCTATAATATTATAGCCGACGACTGCCGACAACTCGTCGGCTATAACTATAGCCGACGAAACGTTTTTAGTTATAGCCGACGAGGATGGTATTCGTCGGCTATAAGAGTTATAGCCGACGAAAAGTTTTTGTTATAGCCGACGAGGGGGGTATTCGTCGGCTATAACTCTTATATCAGATCGACCTTCTGCATCAGGGAGCTCATTCGTCGATGAAATCGTCCAAAACGCTCTGAAATCGTCCAAAACCTCGGCCATAAGCTTGAAAGGTACGTATATTGCTGTGTGTGTTGATTTAGTTGGTTATATGCAGAGGTGTATTAATTTAGAGTTTAATTAGAATAAATGTGTGATTAATTTGATATATATATATATATATGTGTTGAGATGAGATTATTAATGGGTTGATATATATGTTGTATTGGTTAGATAGAATTGAAGTTTTGTTGAAGATTAGTGATTGATTAATGTTGATTTATAGGTGATTTTAGATGAATTTGATGAAAAAATGTATATATATTAATTAATTTAATTGTAATTAAAAATATATTGTTGGTATATATAAAAAATACATTGTGTTTAATTAATTAGGGAGATTGACGATGTTTTAATTAATTTAGGGATGCATGTGTATATATATATATATATATATATATGTGTGTGTGTGTAATGATGAATTTTTTAATTAATTAGTACGTACGTAGTACGTGCATATATACATATCTATATATAGCTATATTTATTTCTTGAATTTACAGGATGGACAAGAGTTGGATTACCCTTGGAAGATGGGATCAGGCGTATCATGATGGAGTTAGGAGTTTCCTGGATTTTGTGATGGCTAACTGTGGAGACACTACACTTCATTATTGTCCGTGTAAAAAGTGCAAGTGTGCCACCCCACGTCACCGGTTTTCCATAGAGACAGTGGAGCAACACCTGGCTAGATATGGATTTTGGGTCCTATACACTAATTGGATTTATCACGGTGAACCAGAGTTTGCGGGTCGTCATGATCATGGACAATTTGCCGAGAGAGGGAGTTCCTCCAATGATCCGACAACGAACTGGATCAACCATATGTTTCCTCGTGAGAGCGGTGTCTTTGAGGAAGCACCAGATGTGCAACTCCCACCTCCGGAGATGGAGTGTTTCCCTGATATTGAGCCACTCGAGCCATTACCCCGATCTCCGGTCAACACAAGTGGTATGGAAAAGTACAACAACCTGATCGCATTGCAACAGACTCCGTTGTACCCCGGATGCAGTAAGACTGTCCTTGAATCTGTCATGGGAGTGATGAAGATCAAAACGGAGAACAAAGGCACTGTCAAATCGGTTGATGATTGGCTTCGGCTATGGGGTGGGGCGATGCCCCCCGGACATCGGCTTCCTACCAGTCATCATAAGGTGCGACATATCCTTAAAGATCTCGGCCTTTCCTACATCAAGATTCATGCATGCAGATACGATTGCGTTCTGTTTTACGGGGAAGGACTTGCAGATCTTGAATACTGCCCATTATGCAATACAGAGCGGTATAAGTTCACTCCTAAAGGGAACAAGAAAGCTGTGAAGATACTTCGGTACTTCCCGCTGATTGATAGGCTTGAGCGGTTGTTCATGTGTGCTTTCACGGCCGAAGCTATGAGATGGTGGGCTGAGAGGAATGTGCCTGACGATGACACCCTTAGACATCCCGCCGACGGAGAGGCTTGGAAGAAGAACGTGTTGGAGTTTCCCGAATTTGCATCAGAGGTTCGAAATGTTTGGCTAGGGCTATCATCCGACGGTTTCAACCCTTTTGGCAAGAAAGAGCTTCAGTACAGTGTGTGGCCAGTTATTTTGATTCCGTACAACTTTCCACCGTGGATGTGCATGAAGAAGGAATATAACATGCTCACATTGTTGATTCCAGGCCCAGGTTATCCGGGAAAGTGTCTCGATGTGTATTTGAGACCCGTAATTGAGGAGCTTCGGTACTTGAGTCTGAACGGCCACCTGGTCTACGACCGGTTCAAAAATGAGATGTTCCGGATGCATGCCATGCTTGTTGGCACGATCAGTGACTTTCCTGGGAGGGGTATGTTGTCGGGCAGCGTCACCAGGGGTTACAGGGCTTGTTCAGAGTGCATGACTGTTGATTGCTCCAGTCCTCATTGCAGCAAGATTGTCCAGATGCGTCACCGTCGTTGGCTTCCGCATGACCATCCATTTAGGGACGATGCACAGGCTTTTGATGGGACTGAAGAAAGGGGCTGGGCACCGGAGCAATGGACAGGGGAGGAAATATTGGCAGTGTTGAATGAGTATGACTTTGGTCCGCTTAGCAATCATCCCGATGTGTTGCGCACGATTCCAGAGAGGCCGGATCGGTATAGGTTCTGGTCACACAAGAGCATCTTATGGGAACTTCCTTATTGGGCCAGGTTGGCTACCAGATACTACCTGGATGTCATGCATATAGAGAAGAACGTGGGTGAAGCCGTGGTTGGCACAGTTTTGAATTGGGAGAAGAAAACAAAAGACACCCCCAAGGCACGCGTTGATCTGAGAAATATGGGACTGCGGGACCATTTGTGGTTGAGAGAGGGCAGGAGCAAAATGCCCCAAGCTCCTTACACCGTCACCAGGGACCAGAAACATGAAATCTTTGGATGGCTGAGTAATGTCAGGTAACTTTTTATTAATTAGGCATGTATTCCCTAAAGAATCCATCTGTTGTTGGACGACTATATATGCATGAAATCTAATTGTTGTTAATGGCTATGCAGGTATCCTTATGGCTATGCGGGTAACATAAGCAAGTGTGTTAACTACCGAGACAACAAGATGTACGGATTGAAGAGTCACGACTGCCATGTACTGCTTCAACGCCTCTTCCCTATTTTCATTCGAGCGTACTTGGAGGATGAAGTGGTTGAGCCGTTGGTGGCGTTGTCAAGATTCTTCCAGAAGTTATGCGCTAGAGAAGTTAGAAAATCAGACCTCATGAGAATGCATGAGGAAATCGTTTTTATCTTGTGCAAGTTCGAGAGGATATTTCCCCCAAACTTCTTTGACATCATGCCTCACCTGATGATCCATCTTCCCCAACAATTGTTGCTTACCGGTCCCGTACACTACACTTGGATGTATCCCATCGAAAGGTACATGTTATTCATAAATTTGATTTATACATGTTTTTAAATAAAAGTTGCATGCTCTTAACACGCACTTGTTAACCTTGCAGACAACTTGGAGACTACAAGAAATATGTGCACAATAAATCTGCGCCTGAGGGGTGTATTGCTGAAGCTTACATTGCGCATGAGTGTGTAACGTACGCCAAGTTGTACTTGGGAGCGATGGAGGACCCCCCACAACATCCAAGTCGAGATGACCCCGAGTTCAACCTATCTATCGTCGCCAACTCTGTTGTACCATACGGAAGCTTCAAGAAAAAGGGTGTGGACAAGTTGCCTGACCATGAGGTAGGGATTGCCCACTGGTGGGTTCTAATAAACTGTCCGGAGGTACAATATTGGAAACGTCACCATCTTCACAGCAAGGAAGTTCGCGGTGATGTCGAGTACCACAACACGACGTTTGCAGACTATTTTCCACAATGGGTAAGTGTATAAATATATATATTAGATGGCTTTCTTTTACAGTTCCCTATTCTTTAATCATAAACACACCGAGTGATTTGAGTTATATTTTTCAGCTGATGCAAGTGGCTGCGAGGGGTGGTCATACAAATTACTCAGAGGAATTGAGGCTGTTGTCGATGAAGCCGATATCTTCCACAGTCCGCCCAATGTGTGATGTCAACGGCGTTAAGTATATATGTGAAGCTAGAGACGGGGAACGCAAAACACAGAATTGTGGGGTGATGGTCGATGGTGCAGAGGGGGGCGTGGATTTTTACGGTGTCCTACAGTCAGTTGTTGAACTCATTTATGGGAACCGCATGAAAGTCCACTTGTTCAAGTGTCGATGGTTTGATACTAGGCCGCACCGCACACGGATCGATCAGTACGGCATACTTTCGGTGAATACCGCCACTAGTGTGTATGAAGACGACCCCTTTGTTTTCGCCACAGCGGCCAAAAAGGTCTTTTATCTTGACGATCCTTTGAACAAAGGCACGTGGAAGGTAGTTAACCATGTGTCTCAGCGAGACATATACAGTGCTACCACACTTGGTGTGAGCACAGAGTGTCAAGAAGCGACCGCATACCAAGAGCCGGACGCCGGCGACATTCCGGAATCCTCCACCATCCGCGATAATAATGTGACGCCGGGCAGAGTGGTCCGACTTCCTAGGGGTCAGGTGCCCATGTATGATGTTAATCCGAATCGTCTATATCAGCCCGACGATGACTCAGACGACGAGTACGAGCACCGGTTGCCAGATATTAACTACTATACTACGTCTGACTCAAGTGATGAGGATGATTCTGATTATCATCCTTAGTATACTATTTATGTATGTATTTGTGTACGATGGTGCATGCATGTATGAAAATAATTTTTGTCCTTAATTACCGTTTTTCGAATTTATGGGAAATTGTATTGATTTGTTTGTGCGATATTCAGGAATTTATCAGGTGAAATAGGCAATTTTCAGGCCCTAAATGGCAAATTTTCAGAAAGATCAGCGTTATAGCCGACGAAATGGACCATAATTCGTCGGCTATAATGCCCATACTTTAGCCGACGACTTGCAATTCGTCGGCTATAATGCCCATACTGTAGCCGACGACTTGCAAGTCGTCGGCTAAAGTATATTGACCGAAACCATACGTAGACCGTTCAAATGCAAAAGTGTCGTGAAATAAGATACGACCGAAATATTGAAATACGACTACGGTTGAAAAATGGGAAGATTCGGACAAAATCTGTGTGCCGAATGTTGCGGTTAGGTGTTTTTTACTTCCGTTTTCCTATGGGTAGCCTGACGGTCGGTAAATATTTGGAGGAAAATTTTTATACGGTTAGTTGCGTCGCATCGATTTGAAACTATTCTCTGTTGAAGGTCAGGCCAAAAAACGTCATCTAGACGGGCCAATTGCCGTTTTAAAGCGTTTAGAGGTTTGACCAAGCAGTTTGACCGATCCGATCGACCCTTTAACGTTGTCAGATCTAGTTGTATTTTTTTTCATACATGTATTTAATCTTAACGGTGATATCTGACGGTTGGAATAGATTTTCAAAACTTTTAGATTCGAAATCGGAACATATGCACTAATGTTCCTTAACTTATTTACTAAGTGTTTAAGTGAATGTATAGTTTCAAATAGTTACCATACGTAGACCGTTCAAATGCAAAAGTGTCGTGAAATAAGATACGACCGAAATATTGAAATACGACTACGGTTGAAAAATGGGAAGATTCGGACAAAATCGGTGTGCCGAATGTTGCGGTTAGGTGTTTTTTACTTCCGTTTTCCTATGGGTAGCCTGACGGTCGGTAAATATTTGGAGGAAAATTTTTATACGGTTAGTTGCGTCGCATCGATTTGAAACTATTCTCTGTTGAAGGTCAGGCCAAAAAACGTCATCTAGACGGGCCAATTGCCGTTTTAAAGCGTTTAGAGGTTTGACCGAAAGTTTGACCAAAGAATAGCCGACGACATACAGAACTTCGTCGGCTAAAGTGTTGCGATCCGCGCCGTTTCATTGTCCGCCGTTGGATGGGGGAGATCTGACGGCTGCTGAGGTCCTTGACTATAGCCGACGAGATTCATACTATAGGCGACGATATGCATACTATAGGCGACGACGTGCATACTTCGTCGGCTATAACCGGCCCGCAAAGCCCAACTTAGGCCCGGCCCGGATTTAGTTAGAGACTATAGCCGACGAAATCGTCGGCTATAGTCATAGCCGACGAATTAAAATGAAATCGTCGGCTATAGTCCCTCGATTTAAACTGAAACAGAGGCGCCTCTCCCCCATTTCGGCAGAAAACCTAAACCCCTAAATCGCCGCCCACCCCTCCCCGAGCCTCCCCGACGCCGTCCGAGCCTCCCCGACGCCGACCAAGCCTCCCCGGCCCTCCCCCACCCCTCCCCACCCCGTCCCCGGCCTTCCCGAGCCCTCCCCGACCCGAAGTCGAACCGATCGGCGCCGTCCTTCCCTAGCCGCCGTCGCCGCCGCACCGCACCGCCGTCCTCGTCCCCTAGCCGCACCACCATGTCAGGTAGTCCCCCTCTCCCTCATTTAGGGTTTTTGTTAATTTTGTGGAATTTTGTGATTTTGTGGAATTTAGGTATTTTTGTGAAATTTTATGGTTTTTGTGAAATTATGTGGAATTTAGGGTTGTTGTGCAATTTATGGAATGTTGTGGAATTGTTGTTAATTTTTTGGAATTATGTGGAATTTTGTGAAGGATATATATATATATATATAATTACGTATATGGAAGTTTGTGGAAATTTTTTTAATGTTGTGGAATTTTTGTTAATTTTGTGGAATTTTGTGGAATTTTTAAGAGGATATATATATATATATATATATATATATATAATTAGGTATAAATATATTTAGGTATATATATAATTAGGTATATATACATTTAATGAAGTTTTTTATTTTTGTGTGAAATTTATGGAATTGTGTGGAATTTTGTTTAATTTTGAGGAATTAACAAGAATTTTTAGGTATATATATATACCTTTAGGTATAAATATAGTTATGTATATATATAATTAGGTATATATATATATTTAAAAAAGTTTTTTATTTTTTTGTGAAATTTAAGGAATTTTGTGTTATATTTCGGAATATATATATATATAATTAGGTATAAATATATTTAGGTATATATACATTGAATGAAGTTTTTAATTTTTTTGTGAAATTTTTGTGCAATTTATGGAATTTATATACTAATTGTGCAGGAAACCGTCGCTTTGTAGACCGATGGCTTGGCAGACGGACCGAGAGCGACCCCGACGCTCAGGCAGGATCCAGCCGTGGGGGGAGCGGATCCAGCGGTCGTCGGGGCCTAGGCCGGCCTATGAGTCGACGAGAGGAGACGTTGATGGGATTGACGCCGAGCGATCCACG
Organism: Potentilla sterilis; assembly: GCA_963682095.1. Classification (NCBI taxonomy): domain Eukaryota; kingdom Viridiplantae; phylum Streptophyta; class Magnoliopsida; order Rosales; family Rosaceae; genus Potentilla; species Potentilla sterilis. The sequence continues at coordinate 29,092,522 of OY821764.1, forward strand.
TGGGGGCTCCTCGTATGAGTCGACGGGAGCGGGCCCTGACTCGAGTGTCGGAGGAGGACGCAGAGCCACCAGACCCCAGTGCACTTCAGCACTGTTCCAGGATCGGCAGCCGACCCCACCGCGCGCCGATCTGGACCCTCCAGAGATGCTCCCTGTCCCCCCACAGCGACAGCGTCCACAGCTACGGGGCCCACCGTCAGGGGGAGCAGGCCCCTCAGGGTCCACGCCCCGTATGTCTCCGCCATCGGGGATGTACATGGTCCAGTTCCTCCCTGCCATCCCTGAGTACGACGCCAGGGGGAGGCAGATTTGGAGGCACGACCGGCCCCACGAGATTCCCTGGGAGGAGGCCTACTTCTACAGTCCTTTCGACTCAGAGGACTGCCGCGGCCTGTGGGCCGTTCGTGAGAAGGACAAGCAGTACAACGACGCAGGTAATTGGTTAGTTTAATTAATTATTTAGATTGTTTAATTAATTATTTAATTAGTTAGTTTAAATAATTATTTAACTATGTGTTCATTTTAACAGGCGTCCTCGTCAATAAACCCGCGGGGACGAGACGGACCAGAGGGCCAGCGAACATGTCGACCCTGGAGAGGGAGCTGGCCGGTGGGATCAGAGAGATCCTGCCCGGTCCCGGTGAGGATGGACGCCCGATTGAGCGGAGAGACACCACCACCAAGTACATCAACGCGACGGGCATGCTCGTGCGGGACAGGGTCCCACTGTTGTGGCCCGACTGGGGCTCTGTGCCCGATGAGATCAAGGCGCGAGTGTACAATGCACTGTCGGTGAGTTAAATATGATTTTTATTATAGAAAATAAACAATTATGAATTCAGTCCTTATAACTATATAAAAATATTTTCTAATTAATTTATAATGTTGCAGCAATGGTTTAGAGTCCATCCTACCTTGGACTGGTGGACAGACGAGCAGCTGAAGAACAGGTTATGTGTTTTGCTTTTTTTTGTATAAATATATTTATTGGCAGTGTACGAATATATATATCTAACAGTTGTGTTCTGTTAATATAGGTACTCCGAGTGGAAGAACGAGCTGTCCACGCACTACAGGACGTACCATGTGGAGCAGCGCTTGGGGCGAGCTGCAACCCCCCACGAGTTCCGGTACAGGGAGTACGAGTGGCTATGGCTGGTAGCCTACTTCGGGAGCGACAGGGTCTCGGTAAGAAAATTTAGCCTGGTAGTATATAACTTTTTAATGTTATTTAATAATTAAATTATGTAGTTACTTAATTCAATTAATTAGTTAGTTAGTTAGTTATTAGTTATTAAATTAAGTCAGTTGGTTAGTTACATAGTTAGTTAGTTCGTTACTAAATTAAATCAAATTAAATTAAATAAAATTAGGTAGTTAGTAAGTTAGTTAGTTACTAAATTAAATTAGTTAGTTAAGTAGTTACTAATTAAATTAGTTAGTTAAGTAGTTACTAATTAAATTAAATTAGTTAGTAACTAAATTAGTTATTAATTTTATTTTGGTTAGTTCCTAATATTTTAATTTAGTTACTAATTTATATTTGCGTTTATATGTTTGTTGTTATAATACAGAAAATCTCGCGGACGAACAGCGACAACCGCAGGAGGAACGAGCACCCCCACCACGGCGGCGCCCGCTCCTGGAGGCAGTGGGCAGAGATGGCGAGGAGGGACCGACCGCTGAGGCCGTTGTCGTGGATTCATGCGCAGATCTATCCGGGGCGTCCCGACCAAGTGGTAAGTATTCGTCCATCTTCAATAAAAATGTTTCATGAAATTAATTTATATATATATTTTTTAATTCGTTTATTATATTTTCTTGTCAATTAGGCGGAAATAGATGCGGAGACCGACGCGATCACCTTCGGGATCGCGCGAGACACTCTGGGAGACGGGGCGTCCGACGAGGCGATCGCGGAGTTTGCCTCCACGATCGACACCCTTGAGCCGCGCTTGGCCTCTCAGATCATGCACGCGGCGGTAGGGACGGGGAACAACTACTTCTACCAGAGAGGCCTAGGCGCGGCGGGAGATGGGGTTCTCAAGTTCACGCCGGCCAATCCCAGCACGCAGCGTGCGGCTTCGACGAGAGGAGACTTGCAGACGCAGCTGCAGAGGACTCAGGCGGAGTTGGCGAGGGCGGTGGAGGCGCTCCAGCAGGCGGAGTTGGCGAGGGCCGCGGAGGCTTCGGCGCAGCAGGCCAGAGACGCATCTGTGGCGGAGATGTACCGGTGGATGCAGCAGTCTTGGGAGGCCCAGCAGGCTGGACTCCAGCCCCCGCCTCCGCCACAGATGCCCCAGTTCGTCGTCCCCACTCCCCCCCCGCATCGGAGTACGCCAGCCGATCAGGACAGCCATAGCCACCGGAACTCGAACGATCCGGTCGACGACGCTACGCGTTTAGGGGGTGATGATGAGTAGATATAGTGGGTTAATTTGTACAGTATGTAGGATATTAGGGATGGATTGATGTGGATATTTGTTGGATATTTGGATGTTTGTTTGTGCATTTTCTGCAGCCCCCGAAGACGAAGAGAAATTGGGCCCGAGTTAAATTTTTTAATTTTTTTAAATATTTAGGGGTTATAGCCGACGATATTGGCATTATTTCGTCGGCTATAAGTGTTATAGCCGACGATTTTTACCAAATTTCGTCGGCTATAACGGTTATAGCCGACGAAGATGACATATGTCGTCGGCTATACCCTCCCGGCTTCCGGCAAAAAAAGCCGTTCCTGGTACCGGCGATTGGTATGGCCGACGATAGTGTCGTCGGCTATAACGGACGGATAGCCGACGACAGTGTCGTCGGCTATACTTCGGGTTAGGGGCAGTTACGTAATTTTTAAAGCCGACGATCTTCTCGTCGGCAATGTTCGAAGTATAGCCGACGACGCTTTTTTCGTCGGCTATACCTGGTGTTTCATAAGCCGACGACTTACCCCGTGTGTCGTCGGCTATACTATAGCCGACGGAGCAATCCCGACGAGATAATAGCCGACGATACTTCGTCGGCTATGACTATAGCCGACGAATTAATGGAAACGGCCGACGAGATGGCGTCGTCGGCTATGACGCCTTTTCTGGTAGTGTTGATACGTTTTTTATAAGGTACTTATTTATAAAATTTAGTTGAAAAAATCACGATTTTAAAAAGCAGGTGACATGTTGCTTATTTAAAACACAATTTTTCCATATTTGAGTTTTTTCACCTCAATACCAAACTAAGCATAACACCTTATTCAAAAGAAAAAAGAAAGACCAATACCTTCCAGGCGGGAAAAAAACAAAACTGAGGGAATATAAAAATTTAGCATGTTTCATACGGTGTGACTTTTAAAAATTTGGCCGGTGCTGTTTGCTTTACATATTTTTAAGTTAATGACTGAATGGGGAGAAGATGCAAGGATGGTTGGGTTTATTGGGTCTGGTAACCTGTCCAAATCTCACGCACCTTCTTGGTAAATCATTCTAAAAAAGAGAAACAACTCCAACAACAAAGTATATGTACGTATTCATTGTGTAACAGCCTAGTTAATTAAGTAGAATTTGAGAACGGATTCAGCGTATTAAGGTGTACTTGCACTAATGGTGTATAAGTCATTTACGCGTTATGATTTTTTCAATTCTGTTAGTGTCTCTTAACGCCTCATTGGCTGGGTATTGTGGACACCATGTTTTATGGTCTTTTTTCTTGTGATTTCTGTTGTTGCTAATCATACTGACATAGTGGCTCATCTCCAGTTTGCTTTAGTTATAGTATTTTACAATTTCATAGTCACTCACCCCTCAAATATTAGGCCTATGTGAATAGTTGGTGATTAAACGAATGGTTGAAATGACATATTTGAGTGTCGGGTCACATGCACCTCAGTGCGTTGAATAATTTTTCATAGAATTTCATATTCAAAGTATTTAGTACGCAACTTTCAGATAAGTGTATCGGTCTGTTCAATGCTTTAGCATTTCCTCTCAAGTTTGAAGCTAAAACTGTAGTGGCCAATATAAGTGTCTCATGCTGGGTGCGACCAAAGAAATCAATCTTGCCTCTTTTTTATATTTCTCATTTTTAATAAAAATCAAATAAAGTAGTTACCCACAAAGACTTGCTGATCAAAACCAATGTTGAGTACCTTAAGTTCCTTCGTGTCAGGCATTTTATCAAACACCTTCCTTGCGTAAACAACTGGAGTCGAGAAGATTGAAGAACAAAAAGGGTTTGTCTGGAAACTCCTAGTTGTAAGAGATTAAATTAATGCAAGCCTTTGGGTTTGGGAAGTTCGTATTCAAAGACATGGGTTTTGTGATTCGAGAACAGGGGATGGTAATGACTAATGAGGAGAGGTTGAGGGATTTACTACTTTGTGGTGATGGCCTTTTGAAGTTGTGCATTCCATGGTAAGTTTGTAAATATGGTACGTTATTTGTAACAAGTATTTCTTCAAGACATACCAGTGTACACAAATATAAATAGGAACTGATCAACTAGGAAATTCACTTTTGTCATTATTAACTGATCAAAGACTTGTGCAATCTCTCAAGTTCAACATAGTAAGTCTTTCCAGCATACCCACTGATGAGTCAATCTCATTCAGGCGTTTACAACCTTCAAGGATCAAACATTCAAGATTTGGACTACCACTTAAGTCTGGGATCTCGAGAAGATTCAAAGAGTGGCTGAGGTTGATGGTTTTTAAACTGTGTAATATCTGTAAGAGTAAAAGCATTTGTAGCAAAATTAACTTCCATGATATCAACAATTCGATCTGTAGGTATTAAAAGATCAATAATTAAGACAATGCGTACCTTTATGCCCATCCAAATACGATTTGGCTATGACACACATTTCAATTTCTTTTATCTTCTCTGGGTTGAAAGATGATGGCAAAGATCGTAGAGAATTCGTAACTCACTTGAAAGATACTCGAGGCTGTCACAGTATTCAGGAAAGTTGCACATTACTAATCTCAAGCTGTCTGAGTTTGTTCATCTTCAAAAATGATTTAGAATTCATGTGCAAAATCGGTTCCTCAGCAACATCCATGATATGATGAACGTCCAGGACTATGGCTTCCACTGTGTCTGTTCCCTAATGAAAATCAATAAGGAATAATGAAGATAAAAAATAAGATAGTTTAATGCTACGTTAATAGTACACCTGTTCATAAAATATAGGGAAAAAGACCATTTGCACAAAAAATTTGAAAAACTTGCCCATTTCAATGTTACCTACCCATTCCAATGAATCTTGATAAAAATACCTAATTACCCTATACTAAAACCATATATAAATCTCTCTCTCTCTAATTAGGGTTTCACTTCACCCTCCTCCTCCTCTCCTGTACCACCACCTCACCACCGGAAACCACAACCTATGCCTTCATTTGCTCCACCAACTCGGCCTCCACCGCCGCCCACTTCCTCAGACGAGGCTGATCTGCCTCATGTTCCTCCTCCGTCGGATTGGGGAAGAGCAGCGAAGGGTGTCCATATCTGGACTGCAGCGAGCTTCAGACGATGGGCTTCTTCGTCGAGGTCGAGGGGCGGCGATCCGGGTCCAGAGGCTTCAGATATGTTGTATTGTGGGAGGGAGATGTGTTCTTATAGGCTTTTTCTGGTTATAGGAGGAGGAGGGTGGTGTTGCTTTTCGTTGCAGTGATGAGAGTAGAGCTGATCGAGGTTTGGGATTTGGGTGTGGAGTGAAGATGTGGGGCTGAGATTGATGGAGATGAAGAAGAAGAAGAAGAAGAAGAAGAGGAGAAGGGGAGATAAAACCCTAACCCTAGAAAATGGTCTCCATCACTATATGGCAGCAAAGCAATGAAGGAGCGAGGCTAGCGGCAACGGCGACGGAAAGAAAAAAAACTAGGGTTTTTTTTTTTTTTTTTTTTTTTTTTTTTTCTCTTGGTTAGGGTCAGTAATCGATTTCCGGGGGTCAGTAATCGATTACTGGGGGTCAGTAATCGATTACCGGGGGTCAGTAATCGATTACTAGGGGTCAGTAACCTGATTACTTCATGAAATATGTAGAGTTTCATTGTATTGTATGTGCAAGTTCTTTATGTTATTGTCAAGTTATCAATGAAATCTTAGTACCAGTATAGTGTGGATGTTTTGTGATCAAAGTTTTACAACTTCATGAACTCTGGTTATGGATTACTGGGGGTCAGTAATCGATTATTGGGGGTCAGTAACATGGTTACTGGAAAATATGGAATCTGTAACCTGATTACTGGGAGTCAGTAATTGATTACTGGGGGTTAGTAACCTGATTACTGACCGATTACTGACTCCCAGTAATCGATTACCGGGGGTCAATAATCGATTATTTACTGTAATCTGTAAATTATTTACTGAGGGTTAGTAACCATCGTCAATAACCTGATTATAAAAAAAAAAAAAAAAAATTAAAAATCTGGCGAAAAAAAAAAATCCGGCGAAAAAAAAAATTTGGTGCCCGGAATCCGGCGACCAGGCTCCGGCGACCGGCCATGGGAGGCCGGAGGAGTTGGGTGATATTTCGGCAAAGTTTGTTTTTTTATCTTCCACTTTCTCAACACATTATAATTCAAAAATATGTTAGATAAGACAAAAGGACAAAAAAGGAAGCAAAAAAATTAAATTTGTACTAGAATTGAAAAAGATTTGTTCAAATGGGCAATAGAGTTGTTACCTTATGTTGAATAGGGGAAAAAAATAAGTTTGTCATTTGAATGGGCAGTCAGGGGGTCAAATTAGCACCAAATAGACATTTTCCCAAAAATATATTAGAACTGAAATGATCATGCACAAGGTGAAGTGATGGCAAGAAGAACTTTTGCTAATATTCGCCTTGTCTTCAAGCTATTGAATGGAGATGTGGGTTCTAAACAGTTCACGTTCCTTCTGGAGAGAAACTCTTTGTGTTTGATGCTGCAATGGTGAGTTCCTTTCATCAATATCCTTGAAAATTGAACTTTATTGTAAAAAAAAAACTCTTTAGATTTAATTGTAGATTCTGAGAATGATTAGTGAAAATAAAGTGTTTACTAATTCTCTTCAATAAATGTATTTGTATTCGAGAAATACAAGTCTGCTGGACGGGAAACCATTGTTTTGGCTGGTGCTGACTGCTGAGTATGGAAGTGGAAGCTCCAGGGATTGGGCTGCCAAGGGCCCAATGTTGTTGGTAAGTTTTTTAAGGCAGTTTTTCAATTGATTTCAAGTATTTATTTATTGCTGCAGTCACTTCTCTGACTTTGGGGTGTAACAGGGTGTTAAGGCAGTGATTGCTAAAAGTTTCGAGAGAATCCATTGCAGTAATTTGGTGGGTATGGGTATTATTATTCCTCTCTGTTTCAAAGCTGGTGAGGATGCAGATACACTAGGATTGACCAGTCATGAGCATTATAACATCGACCTCCCTAGCAACATTAGTGAGATCAAACCCGGCCAAGATGTGACCGTCACCACAGATAGTGGAAAGTCTTTCGTATGCACTCTGCGATTCGACACAGAGGTAATTTTTCAATCTTTTGCTTGATTATCATCTCCCACTGTTCTGTTTGCTGCTCAAATGGTGTGTTATCAAACTTCTTTCAAGTAGGTTTCATAAACAAATTATGATTCCTTCTGCAGGTGGAATTGGCTTACTTCAACCATGGAGGTATTCTGCCATATGTGATAAGGAACCTGAGCAAGCAGTAATTGAAACGCTGTTTCCGAGGACGCATTCCACATAATGCAAGCGCATTCAACTGTAAAGTGTGAGGAAGCAAAATAAAGTTTCAAATAATAGGAAAAGGTCCCTTTGAAGGGACAGAGGTACTTCATTTTGGAGATTCATTTAAGCTCTTCCCGCGCTGCCCAGGGTGTTTAGGCATGTTGGTTGGTCTGTTAACAGGGGTAAACAATAGTTTCGAGTAATCTAATTTTCCCTCCTCAGATTGTTGCTTGTTCTCAAGCAGTGAAATATATACCTTGGGTTTCAAGGCGACCATCTGATATAGGCAGTGTTGTGCCTTTTTAACAGTAACCTCATCAATGTGATTTTTGTTCATAGCAAGCTGGTTCCAAGCTTCAGTTCTTTTGTCGGTTGCCATTAATGAATTCGTTTCTTAACACCACTTTAATACCCGGCTGTGTTATAAACTTGGATGCTACTATTTTTTCATGGCAAAAAGACAGAAGTATTCATTATTGCCCTTGTATGTTGCTTCAACATAGATTTCGGTAAAGTGTCACATTATACTGGCACACTCAATATGTAAAACTCTAAAACCTTTTTCCCAAAATATCACAGCTGCTCTACCAGCTAGAGCTTTTGCATCTTCAGCTGACTGGAAAGAATGAAGTGCTTGGTACAAATCGCTAAAGCAATTACCTTCAGCATACCGAACGATGCTACCAAGTTCATAAATCCCTCTACTGCCTTGAGTGCCTTCTTACTATTATATTGAAATTTAGAAACCATATCAACACCTTCCGAAGCTATGTTTGCCCCGTTATTTTTTCTTTTCAAGCACCCCACATGGACTCTAAAATAGGAAAATGAAAATTTGCTCCCCCCTATTAACAAGAAAACGACGGCAATGAACCAACCAATCACCAAATTTCAGCAAAAGCATCCGAATAACACATTCTTTAATTTTAAATCCAGTTCAAGAATCTTAGTATAGATACACACATGACAAATATGTTCAGTTGTTTTCTTCTTCGAACATACACATAACACACATTATACTCCGTTCATTCAAAATTAAATAAATTAAATGGAATTTAAGTCTGGTGAGACTTTTCTCACCAAGCTTATTTATTTAACATCTTTAATTAACTAGTAATCAAGTGGGATTTTCAAATCAACCATGACAAAATGACAAAATTACAATATTTTAGGTTACTCCAATATCTTAAAAAGTAAATTGTTGCAAAGAAATCAAATGATAATATGTTAGGAACTGTGTAATTAGAAAGTTTTTTTGGGAACAAATATCATTTCCATTGAAGTGGTTTGAAGGTTGAAAATCGAATTCATAGTAGTATCAACTCTGATCACATCGATCTCCATCGTATTGCTAGCATGCAAGATGGATGAGATTAGACGCTCATGTTCACAATATGCATTATTGAACTTCTGGCATAGAAAACCTGCTGATAAATATTTGCACTAGTTATTTGTGATTCTTACGTACCAAGTCGATCTCAGATATTCTATATATCGATATTTATTTTAGTTTTAGGGAAAACATGCAAATGAATCAAGTAAACAAATTTCCAATTTGAGGTTAACTCTAGCTCAAAAAGTAAAATATGTATGATATTTGACATACAGACTCATACTAACTATAGCTACACGCCTACACGTATATAATCAACACTAATTTTTACAGTTAGTTTATACATGACTGAAAAAACTTATTTTTTGTAGTTTGTAATATTAATTAAATTCATGCTCAATCAAAGGAAAATAAAAAATGAAGTTTGAGTCTGCTTGCAAGAAAGATTTTTCTCTGGACACATGGGATGTACCAGTTCTTACTGAGAAGCAGCTGGCAGTTCGAAACAAGGCTCATGTCGGTGAGAGGGTCCTTGAAAAAACAAACCTTCGTCCCAAAAACACATAATATGCGCATGCATGAGTTTACCTGAGTTACCATAAAATTGTGTTGGACATTCTTCTTGACTTAGCCTCTTGAGTTCTCTTTATTGGGCTTGATAACACAAACGGCCTGTGTCTTGTTCCATAGAGGATTGCCAATATTATTTATACTTACATAAGTAGCACTGTAGCAGTGACCCTTGTAGTAGATCCGGCATCCCTACAATGCAGCTTCAAGCCCTCGTCTCAGTCCATGTTTGGAAGCATATCCCAGCATCCACTTATCATTTCACTAACTTATAAAGCACGTCCTTCCTTTGACGGGTACCAACTTATAAGATTATTGGACCTTTCATAAGGCAAAGAACCACTCTTTTACCAGCCAGCCACTCTCACTTTCTATGCTTCTTCACTCTTCCCATTTCACATGCTTGGTACACATAGGTACCATGCGTGTAAGAGACAAAGTGACTGAATTCCTCTCGGGCATTATATCAAACAGCTTCCATGCATAAACAATGGACCCAGGTTTGCTGAGCATGAATTCTCCTATTAGAGTACAATATGGGTGTCTAAAACGCCTAATTGTAATAGATTGACTAATGCAAGCTTTTGGGTTTGGGAGGTATGGAATCGAAGACATGGGATTTGTTATCTGAAAAAAACAGGAGATGCCAATGAGGAGAAGTCAAGGGATTGGTGGTTCGATCTTAACCCAATTTGTGTTACATTACAAATCAAGCATTCAATGTCAAGTTTGTAAACATTGTACATTATAACAAGCATTACTACAACATATATGAGTGGAACACATAGTTTTCACATAAGAGGAAAACCCTCGGACAACACACACGATGATAAGGATTGAGGGGTTTGATGAGGCTATGGTTCGGCACATATGATAGCTAACACGATGATTAGTGCCATCTTAATCTTTTATGAACTCCAGGTTCCTCATAACATAAACTTCTACGAGAAAGAGGAACAAGGCCTCGCTTGGGATAAAGCTTGATTAGATCAGTTAGGTATGTAGGGGATGATAACATGGCATTCATGGCATGATTATACAGTAAACTATTAAGAACAAGCAATCTACTGTAAAGATCAGATTAGAAAAATACTAAAAGAAAGGAGAAGAGAACCTGGAGCAATTTTCAGAGATTTTCCAATTAATGCAGAAAACTTACAGAACAATACAAGAGCTAGTAGTCTATTTATACTAGCTAAGAAAAATCAGATTATTACATCATAAAGGCTACTGAAAATATCTTCTCCACACCACAAATGACAGCTGTATTCCACTTGTAGATAAAACAAACTCCCTAAAAATCAGTGACTACAATCATAACATCATGATTAACAAAATCACAACATTATGATTAACACTCCCTCTCAATCTCAGCAGAGGTAAGCAGACTGAGATTGGAACTATGTAACTTAAACACTGGACTGTGTAAGCCTTTAGTAAAGATGTTTGCTGTTTGCTGCTCAGTAGGAACATACTGAAGAAGAAGATCATGTTTCTGCACTCTTTCACGAACAAAATGAAAATCATTGTCAAGATGTTTTATCCTAAAGTGAAAAATAGGATTTGAGCACAGAGCAAGAGCAGAAAGATTGTCACACTTTAATAAAGGAGGAGCAGGAATCTTGACATGAAGATCACACAACACATGCCTTAACTAAGAGATTTCTGCAGCAGTATTAGCCAAAGATCTGTATTCTGCTTCTGTTGAACTTCTAGAAACTGAGCCTTGTTTATTTGATTGCCATGAAACAGGACAATGGCCTAAATAAACCACAAAGCCAGTAGTAGATCTTCGACTGTTTACATCACCAGCCCAATCAGCATCACAAAAGGCAGTAACATATGGAACACTAGCAGAATACTGATAGAACAAACCTTTGTTCAGAGTACCTTGAAGATATCTCAGAATTCTTTTAACAGCCACATAGTGCACATCAGAAGGATTGGACATAAATTGACACACAGTATTAACTGAATATGCAATATCAGGCCTAGTAAAAGTCAGATATTGCAATGCTCCAACAATACTTCTGAAAAGAGTTGGATTAGAGAGAGAAGTACCTTCTGACTTAAGCAATTGAGTATGAGGAAGACAAGGAGAGTTAACAGGAGAACATCCATCCAGTCCAGCTCGAACAAGAAGATCTTTAGCATACTTCTCTTGAGACAGAAAAATACCTTTGTTTTTGTACTGAACATCAATTCCCAGGAAGAAAGTCAAAGGACCAAGATCTTTCATGTCAAAGACTGAACTCAGCTCAGATATAACAAGATTGATCCCTTCATTATTAGAACCTGTTATAACAATATCATCAACATATAGGAGTAAGGCTATAATACCACGATTACTATGTTTGATGAAAAGACTTGGATCAGAATGAGTAAACTGAAATCCAAGAGAAGGAAGAAAATTAGTAAACTTCTCATTCCATGCTCTAGGAGCCTGTTTTAATCCATAAAGAGATTTCTTCAAAAGACAAACATGATTAGGACACCTCAAATCCACAAAGCCTTGAGGTTGATGCATATAGACTTCCTCTTTTAAATCACCATGCAGAAAGGCATTTTTCACATCAAGTTGTCTCAGATCCCATTTAAACAAAGCAGCAAGAACAACAATTAGTCTCACTGTGCTGTGTCTCACCACTGGACTGAAAGTCTCATCATAGTCTAATCCCTTCTCTTGACTATATCCTTGAGCAACAAGTCTGGCTTTATGCCGAGAAACAGAACCATCTGGATTTTTCTTGATCTTATAAATCCACTTACTGCCAACAATATTCTTCCTTCTGGAAGAGGGACAAGCTCCCAAGTTCCTTGTTTCTTCAAAGCCTCAATCTCATCATTCATGGCTAAATCCCACTCTGGAACACCAACATCAGACTTAAAAGACTTAGGTTCTACTGGATCATGAATATCAAGAATAGAGGAAAAACCACTAAAAAAGGACAACTCTTCTAGCATATTCTGCTGCACAATGCAAGAGTATGCACAAAAGTCATGGAAAATCTTCTTCTTCACAATACCATTTTTAGCTCTTGTCAGCATAGAATGATTATTGTAGACTTGAGCTTGATCTTCAATAAATACCAGTTCATGAGGAAGAGCAAGACCATTTGCAATACCCTCATTTGCAGGACCATCACTAATACCATTTGCAAGACCATCACTAATACCATTATTTCCTTCACTTTCACAATTTCCATCATTACTATCTCTACTACTCACATCAGCATTACCCTCCCCAGTAGTAGAGACTGAAATATCACTTGGTAAATCTGTCCTTTGAATAGGATTAACAACCTGCAATTCATCAGAACTAAGGACAGGCATTGTAGGACCAGAAATAGGGGAAGGCATAGGATGAGTAAACACTGAATGAGAAGAAGACTTAGAAGAATCAGAAGTGGAAATAGCAGATTGTGAAATAAGATGAAAAGGAAAGATTGTTTCATCATGAATAACATGGCGACACATCCACAACTTATTCAGATCAATGCTATAACAAAAGACACCTTTATAGCCAAGAGCATAACTAAAAAAGACACACCTATAGGTTCTACAATCAAGCTTATCATGAGCATAGGGTCTTGAGTAGGGAAAACAAGCTGAACCAAATATCTTGAGAGACTTAATATCAGGAATGGAACCAAAGAATTTAGAATATGGAGACTCCATACTAAGAATTCTGCAAGGCATGCGATTTATGAGATAAGCTGCATGAGCAACAACATGAAACCAGAAAGATTTAGGTAATTTAGCAGCAACCATCAGAGTAATACAGGTTTCAACAATGTGACGATTCTTTCTCTCAGCAATGCCATTTTGCTGAAGAGTGTATGGACAAGTTACCAAATGAATGATCCCTTTAGATTCAAGAAAAATAGTGAAGGCTTTGTTGATATATTCTCCACCACCATCAGATTGTAAAGTTTGAACAGACAAGTGGAATTGAGTTTGAACAAACTGATAAAACTTCACAAAGGTGGGAAAAGTATCTGATTTATTTATAAGTGGATAAAGCCACACAAAACGAGTACAGTCATCTATAAAAGTTACATAATACTTGTACACTTCAATAGAAAGACAAGGAGCAGGGCCCCAAACATCAGAGTGAATTTTTTGAAAAGGAGAAACTGATCTAGATGATGACTCAGGAAAAGGTAACCTATGCATTTTTCCAGACATACATGAAACACAAACTGAATCTAAAGAATCAGATTTACTTTCTATTTTGGACAAGGAAAGCATTTTTGAAACTACATCAGAAGAAGGATGACCAAGCCTTTGATGCCAGAGAGATGACTTAATAGCTGAGCAACCAAAAGCTGGAAGACATGAATGATTGAACCTTGGAGATTTGAAAAGAAATAAGCCTTCCCTATTACTCTTTCCTTTGTATAGTGTTGCTCTGGATGCCTTGTCCTGCACAACAATATCAACATCATCCATAACAATATAGCAGTGATTATCCTTGCATAACTTGTTAAAAGAAAGCAAGTTAACAGCCAGGCTTGGAACATGCAACACATTTTTAAGTTGAAAAGTATGGAGACCAGGAGTAATTTGTGATGATCCAATGTGTTTGATATTCAAGCCTACTCCATTACCAATTGTTATGGAGTTAGGAGACTCAAAAGGTTGAGCAATAGTCAAACTTCTCATGTCTGTAGTCATATGATGTGTTGCACCTGTATCACCAATCCACACTTCATTGTTTTGACAGCTGGATGAACCAATTCCAGAGGCAGACATAGCTGTAAGTGAGGAAGGTGGTTTTGAACCTTGAAAAGCATAGTTGCTCCTCTGAGAACAATCCAAGGCTCTATGGCCCTTCATCCCACAAATCTGATAAGTTACAACTGAAGATGATGCTTGATCAGAAGACTTGACAGTTCTAAGATCACAATTGATTGCTGTGTGACCTATCTTACAACAAAGTTGGCATTCTGGTGAGGAACCAGAGTTGTTTCTGAATTCTCCAAAATTGGGTCTATAAGATGAAGAATCAGGATTATTGTAGCATTTGCTTGCAATATGACCTTTCCTCCCACAGTAAGTGCACACAGCATTCTGAAAACAGGTTGTAGCATCATGGCCTGATCTGTTACAGATTTGGCATTCAACAATTGCAGGATTTTTATATTGACTTTCACCATTGTACCAAGAACCTTGCTTAGTATCACTTCCACTCCATGTACCTTTCCCTTTGTTACCATTGAAAGAACCTGAACCAGACCTGTAGTTGTTTCCTCTAGCTGACATTGCAATCATTGAACTATGAGTTGAAAACTGAGCTTCAATGTCTCTTTCAGCAGCAAGCAACTGAGCTCTGAAGTCTTTAAGAGAGATGGGAGTATCTCTTGCACGAACTACAGTTTTGATCATGGAATATTCATCAGGTAAACCATTAAGAGTAACAACAATGATGTCCTCTTCCACAATTGAAACTCCAACAGAATGCAACTGATCTTTGGCATGTTTAATACGCAGAAGATATTTGTCAGTATCAGCACCCTTCTTAATAGTTTGAAGATCAGTCTTCAACTGCATGGTGTTTGCTCTAGACACTACAAAGAATCTATCTATAAGAGCAAGCCATGCTTCTCTAGAAGATTTACTCCCCACTATAATTTCCATAATCTCATCATCTAGAGTTGCCATCAAGAGACTAAGCAGAGCTTTGTCAATCATTTTCCACTGCTTATAGACTGAAGAGACTTGAGCTGTTACTTCACCATTATCAGAGAGAACATATAGAGATGGACAAGAACTTGTGCCATCAAAGAATGAGAACATATCATTTCCTTCTAATACAGACTGAAATTGAAAACTCCACTTGACAAAATTGTTCTCACTTAAGCGAACAGTAATCATACTCAACAGAGAGTTGATATCTGACTGAGTAATAGTCATAATTCCACACTTTCTGCAACAGACAACTGAGCTTGCACACTAGAATCAACTTTCAGAAGATCTCTACACTTCAAATAGAAAACAATTATCAAGAACATATACTGCAAGCTTATCAATGCAACAACAATATCTTCAATCTACTCAAACATCCACCAACTCAACTTCAAACATACACTACAAGCAAGAAAAGCTCCACAATCTACTCAAAACTTCACAATTTCTTCTTGAAATTCCACAATCTCCACTAGACTCCTCATTACACCGATTCATTAAAGGCTCCACAATCTACTCCTTTACATCCACCAAATCTACTTCAGACTTCGATGAAAAGATATTGAATCTCAACATATACTCATTCTTAATCGAATCAGACTACTAAGAACATGAGTATTTTCATATCACAAGAGAAATCAACACGATTGAGACAAAACTACAACTAAAGCAAGACTAGAGCAGAAAACTAGGGTTTCGCTTTTGATATAGCAATTTGAGTCTCACAAGGCGGAAGCAAATTCATAAACAGCTACTATAATATCAACACCAGCCTCAGGATCAAGAGCCGAAGCTCTGATACCATGATAACATGGCATTCATGGCATGATTATACAGTAAACTATTAAGAACAAGCAATCTACTGTAAAGATCAGATTAGAAAAATACTAAGAGAAAGGAGAAGAGAACCTGGAGCAATTTTCAGAGATTTTCCAATTAATGCAGAAAACTTACAGAACAATACAAGAGTAGTCTATTTATACTAGCTAAGAAAAATCAGATTATTACATCATAAAGGCTACTGAAAATATCTTCTCCACACCACAAATGGCAGCTGTATTCCACTTGCAGATAAAACAAACTCTCTAAAAATCAGTGACTACAATCATAACATCATGATTAACAAAATCACAACATTATGATTAACAGGGGAGAGGGGTCTGGACTCTCCCAGAGACCCAGACCTTAATGTGTCCAGACTATCTGGCCGAGGTTCCTTATAAAAAGAAAAAGCACTTGTACTAGATCCTCCAAAAGAGTGTGGAAGGCCTCGCTTGGAGATATGAGATACAACTGCTGCTTTCCCAGAATCATCACAAGGAGGAAGTTCAAAAGCCTCATCAGAAATGTCAGCGCTGCTCTTGACACGAAATGAAATTTCAATTTTTTTGAACTCTGTTCTCTACACGAAAATATGAAGAGAGTTGATAGTCATAGTTAAACCAAAGGTGATCTGACCTAGCTCGTCCCAGCGTTTCCCGAAAGCCACAATATAGGCTCTTAATGTTTAACTCTTGCCCACCTACTTTGACAATGCAACTAATTTGATACCTGTTACTATAAACCGGTGGCAGCTGGCGGTTTCGATGTACTGCAAAAACAGCACAAAGCGCAAACCCCACGAAATCCTTATTAAACCAACCTGGTCTTAGAATTCATGATACTTCTATTTTATTATTTGAACAGAGTATGATCAAGATCAAACTTGTGATCAGAAACCAATTCGCCTTTGGCGAGTGGCGACCAGTTCGTTGTGGCGAGTGGTGACCTTTTACTCTTGGCGAGTGAAGTATTTTACACTATTCTCTGTAACGAACAGTGTTTGAAGAAGAGTAGATGAACTGAACTTATGCAGTCTTTTTTTTTTTATCTAGAATTCTTACAGATTACTACTACAACACTTCTCTTTTATAGGGAGCAAAGCAACCTACAAAATATTTTAAGATAGAGATCAACTTGACAAATTATAGTAATTAGATACTACAAATATCTAGCAGAAAATCTCAGTGGAGTGAGCAGTGAAACAGCTGCTGGAAAGCATATATGCTTTTCCAAACAGGTTCCTAGTCTAACCAGGAAAGCATTAACTTCAACACTCCCTCTTAATGCTTTGCCTCATCATTCCGAGCAGGCCTCTGAGGTATTCAAACCTCTCTCTAGGCAGAGCCTTGGTGAAGATATCAGCAACTTGGTCATCTATATTACAGTATACCAAATCGATCTCATTCTCTTCTACTGTATTCCTGATGTAATGAAACTTCAAGGCGATGTGCTTGGCCCTACTATGATAGACAGGGTTCTTGCTCATTGCTATTGCAGACTTGTTATCACTGAGAATGGTGGTTGTTGTTCCATTTTTCTCACCAAAGTTTTCAATGACTCTTCTGAGCCATATTACTTGTGATGTGGCTATTGAAGCTGCTACATACTCAGCTTCAGCTGTGGACAATGCCACTGATTTCTACTTCTTTGAAGCCCAGGAGAATACTTTTGTTCCAAGTGTGAATGTATATCCAGATGTGCTCTTTAAGTCATCAACACTCCCTCCCCAGTCACTATCACAGAAACCAAAGAGTTTTGGTTCTACATTCCTCTCATACAGAATTCCAAAGTCCATAGTTCCTTGGATGTATCTCAGGATTCTCTTTGCAGCTCCATAGTGTATCTTGGTAGGATTGTGCAAGAATCTGGACATCAAGCTTGCTGCATACATAATATCTGGTCTTGTTGCAGTCAAGTATAGCAAGCTTCCCACTAAGCTCCTGTATAAGCTCTCATCAGCAGTACCACTTCCATCTTCCTTGGAGAATTTCTCACTAACTACTAGAGGAATTGCAACTGGATTGCAACCTAACATTTTGAACTTCTCTAGTATAGTCTTTACATATTTCTTCTGAGTAATGAAGATTTCCTCCACTGCTTGAATTATTTCAATTCCCAGAAAGTAATGCAGGATTCCCAAATCACTCATTTCATATTTCATCATCATATCAGACTTGAAATTTGAAATCATTTTATCACAGTTTCCAGTAAATACCAAATCATCAACATATAAGGAGACAATAAGGATGCTTGATTTACCTTCAGTCTTTGTATAGAGGGCAGGTTCATTCTCACTTCTCTGAAAACCCCTCTGAGTGAAATAGGAATCAATCTCACCATACCAAGCTCTTGGGGCTTGCTTCAGGCCATATAGAGCTTTCTTCAGCTTGTAAACTTTTTGCTCTTTGCCTTTGATGATGAAACCTTGTGGTTGTTCCACAAATACTTCTTCTTTCAGCACTCCATTTAGAAATGCAGACTTGACATCAAGCTGGTGTAAATACCAGCCTTTTTGTGCAGCAATTGAAATCAAACCTCTTATGGTCTCATGTCTTGCCACAAGTGCAAAGGTTTCATTGAAATTAGCTCCTTGAATCTGTGAGTATCCCTTTGCCACCAGTCTTGCTTTGTTTCTTTACATAGAACCATCTGCATTCAGCTTGGTTTTGTATATCCACTTCAAACCAATGACATCCTTGTTGTCTGGTTTGTCAACTAGCTCCTATGTGTTGTTCTTGACAATCACATTGATCTCCTCTTACATTGCAGACCTCCATTCATCTTCCTTCACTGCTTCTTCAAATTTTTCTGGCTAAAACAAGCATGCATTGCAGCTTTCATACACTTCATTCAAGATTCTCATCCTTACTGGTGAAGAGCTTGGTGTTGATTAAGCTTCTGAAGGTGTTGGTGAGGGTGATTGAGGACTGTGAGGTGGAGATTGTTGTGGTGGATTGAGTTCCAGCTCTTATGGATACTCTTGTTCATTTTGAACAATATTTTCTGACATTCCTTGCTTCAGGACTGAACCTTGGTTCCAATCCCATGATGAATTCTCACTGAAGAGAACATCGTTTTTGATAATTATCTTCTTCTTCTGTAAACTGTAGAGCCTATAGCCCTTTGTGTGTAGATTGTAGCCCATGAGCACACACTTTTCACTGGTTTCATCCAGCTTATATCTTAGCTCGATCTTCAGGGATATGTGCATAGCAAATTGAACCAAACACCCTCAAATGATTTACACTTGGCTTCCTGCCACTCCAAGCTTCAAATGGAGTTTTGCCTTGCACAGCAACAGTTGGATGTCTGTTCATCAAATACACAACAGTATTAACTACTTCTCCCCAATATTCTTGAGGAACTTTCTTGTCATGGAGCTTGGACTTGGCCATCTCTATGATTGTTCTATTTTTCCTCTCAGCTACACCATTCTGCTGAGGTGTGTAGCTCATAGTGAGCTGCCTTTCCAGCCCAATGTCTTCACAGAACTTCTTAAATTCATTTGATGTGTATTCGCCACCTCTATATGTTCTCAACTTCTTCAGCTTGAGACCAGATTGTCTCTCCACCATTGCTTGAAACTTTCTGAACACGGCGAACACATCAGACTTCTGCCTCAGGAAATAAATCTAAGTCATTCTTGTGTAATCATCAATGAAGGTCAGAAAGTATCTGTTTCCTCCATCAGTTGTGGTTTTCATTGGACCACAGACATCAGAATGTACTAGCTCTAGAGGTACTTTAGCTCTCCATGCTTTTCTCTTTGGAAATGGGAGAGTGTGTAGCTTTCCCAATGCACATCCTTCACACACTTCATTTACATCTGATATTTTTGGTAGTCCCTGCACCATTTGCTTCTGATGCAGCAACTTGAGACTTTGAAAATTAAAATGTCCAAGTCTCTTATGCCAGAGCCAGGGATCATCCTTCAGCTCCATTTTTCATGCACTCTCAGTTGCATACTTGAGAGTCAGAGGAAAACTTATGTTTCTCTTCATCTGGATTTCCACCATCAGGTTCTTGCTGCTCCCTCTCTGATAGATTTTGCAAGTGTCATCTCCAACATGTAGATGATACTTGTGCTCAATAAGCTGTCCAACACTTAGTAAATTGGAATCCAGAGTTAGAACCGACATCACATCTCTGATGTACATTTTCCCAGACTTGGTTTCAATAGCAATGCTTCCCTTGCCTTTTGTATCCACCAATATTCTATTCCCCATCTTTACTCTTGTAATGCTGTTGTAGTCAATGTCATATAGCAGATTGGCATTTGCTGTCATATGATTACTGCAAGCACTATCAACAAGCCACACATTCTCCTCTACTGCAACACTTGCAGCATGAGTAACATAGAACATGTTTGTGTCACTCTCCTCTATGCTGTTAGCCTGTTGATTTCCCTTGTAGTTACAATCCTTCTTGACACGACCAAACTTATCACAGTTTGAGCATTTTGGTTTCCCTTTGAACCAACATTCACCTGTATGAAGCTTATTACAGATATAACATTTATAGTATCCTGAGTTGCTACCCTTCTCATTTGATTGCTGATTTGATTTTCCCTCCCACTTCTTTCCTTTTCCTTTATAGTTCTTTTTCTGTTTAGAATTTGAACTAGATGGCTCACTCCTATTTGAGTTAAGGTTGAGTGTTTGGAAGGCTTTTTCTGTTTCTTCATCATGACTTGTCAACCTATGATCGAAAGCCTTCAATGTTCCCATCAGATCCTGAACTCCTAGAGTTTTCAAATCCATAGTCTCTTCTATAATACTGACCATAGCATCATACTTCCTATTCAGGCTCATTACGATTTTCTGAACTACTCTCGTCTCATCTAATGGTTCATTGTAGGTTCTCATCTGATTAACAATATCAGTCAGTCTACTACTGTAATCACTTAAAAACTTAGTATCTTTCATTCTAGTATATTCAAAATATCTTCTTATAGATTGTACCTTAACAGCTCTGACTTTGTCTGAGCCCCTGTACTCGAGTTTGAGAGCATCCCATACTGCTTTGGCTGTCTTTTCATTTCACTACCAGAAAAGGGATCATAGCCGACGACGCCATCTCGTCGGCCGTTTTCATTAAATCGTCGGCTATAGTCATAGCCGACGAAGTATCGTCGGCTATTCTGTCGTTGGGAATGCTCTGTCGGCTATAGTATAGCCGACGACACCGAGGGTAAGTCGTCGACTTATAAACCACGAAGTATAGTCGACGAATAAAGCGTCGTCGGCTATACTTCGAACATTGCCGACGATTCTACGAATAAAGCGTCGTCGGCTATACTTCGAACATTGCCGACGATAGAATCGTCGGCTTCAACTCTCCCCTAATTGCCCCTAACCCCGAAGTATAGCCGACGACGCTATCGTCGGCTATAAGTCAGGCATAGCCGACGAATTAATTGTCGGCCATAACATTCGCCGGCGAGGGTATAGCCGACGAAATATGGTCCATTTCGTCGGCTATAAGCCCTAAATATTTAAAAAAATTAAAAAATTTTGTTCGGGCCCAATTTCACTTCGTCTTCGGTTTGGCTGCAGAAAATTCACAAACAAACATCCAAATATCCAACAAATATCCACATCAATCCATCCGTAATATCCTACGTACTGTACAAATTAACCCCCTAACTAGTCATCTACTCATCAACCCCTAAACGCATAGCGTCGTCGACGGGATCGTTCGAGTTCCGGTGGCTGTGGCTATCCTGATCGCCTGGCGTACTCCGATGCGGGGGGGGGGTGAGTGGGGACGACGAACTCGGGCATCTGTGGCGGAGGCGGGGGCTCCTGTCCAGCTTGCTGGGCCTCCCAAGATTGCTGCATCCATCGGTACATCTCCGCCACAGACGCGTCTCTGGCCTGCTGCACCGAAGCCTGCTGCTGGAGCGCCTCCACCGCCCTCGCCAACTCCGCCTGCGTCCTCTGCAGCTGTGTCTGCAAGTCTCTGCTCGTCGAAGCCGCACGCTGCGTGCTGGGATTGGCCGGCGTGTACTTCAGAACCCCATCTCCCGCCGCGCCTAGGCCTCTCTGGTAGAAGTAGTTGTTACCAGTCTTTACCGCCGCGTGCATGATCTGAGAGGCCAAGCGCGGCTCAAGGGTGTCGATCGTGGAGGCAAACTCCGCGATCGCCTCGTCGGACGCCCCTTCCCCCAGCGTCTCTCGCGCGATCCCCAAGGTGATCGCGTCGGTCTCCGCATCTATTCCCGCCTAATTGACAAGAAAATATAATAAACGAATTTATAAAAATATATATATAAATTAATTTAATGAAACACTTTTATTGAAAATGGGCGAATACTTACCACTTGGTCGGGACGCCCGGGATACATCTGCGCATGAATCCACGACAACGGCCTCAGCGATCGGTCCCTCCTTGCAATCTCTGCCCACTGCCTCCAGGAGCGGGCGCCGCCGTGGTGGGGGTGCTCGTTCCTCTTGCGGTTGTCGCTGTTAGTCTTCGAGATTTTCTTTATTATAAGAACGAACATATAAACGCAAATATAAATTAGTAACTAAATTAAAATATTAGGAACTAACCAAAACAAAATTATTAACTAATTTAGTTACTAACTAATTTAATTTAATTAGTAACTACCTAACTAACTAATTTAATTTAATAACTAACTAACTAACTAACTACCTAATTTAATTTAATTTAATTTAATTTAGTAACGAACTAACTAACTATGTAACTAACTAACTAACTTAATTTAATAACTAATAACTAACTAACTAATTAATTTAATTAAGTAACTACATAATTTAATTATTAAATAACATTAAAAAGTTATATACTAGCAGGCTAAATTTTCTTACTGAGACCCTGTCGCTCCCGAAGTAGGCTACCAGCCATAGCCACTCATACTCCCTGTACCGGAACTCGTGGGGGGTTGCACCTCGCCCTAAGCCCTGCTCCACATGGTACGTCCTGTAGTGCGTCGACAACTCGTTCTTCCACTCGGAGTACCTATATTAACAAAACACAACTGTTAGATATATTCGTACATCTTTAATCGTCTTCAATCTAACTCGAATGATAGTAAAATAACGCGAAACACATAACCTGTTCTTCAGCTGCTCGTCTCTCCACCAGTCCAAGGTAGGATGGATTCTAAACCATTGCTGCAATATTATAAATTAATTAGAAAATATTTTTATATAGTTATAAGGACTGAATTCATAAATGTTTATTTTCTATAATAAAAATACGATTTAACTCACCGACAGTGCATTGTACACTCGCGCCTTGATCTCATCAAGCACAGAGCCCCAGTCGGGCCACAACAGTGGGACCCTGTCCCGCACGATCATGCCCGTGGCGTTGATATACTTGGTCGTGGTGTCTCTCCTCTCGATTAGGCGTCCATCCTCACCGGGACCGGGCAAGATCTCCCTGATCCCACCGGCGAGCTCCCTCTCCAGGGTCGACATGTTCGCTGGCCCTCTGGTCCGTCTCGTCCCCGCGGGTTTATTTACGAGGACGCCTGTTTCATAATTAAAATGAATACATAGTTAAATAATTAATTAAACTAACTAATTAAATAATTAATTAAACAATCTAAATAATTAATTAAACTAACTAATTACCTGCGTCGTTGTACTGCTTGTCCTTCTCACGAACACACCACAGGCCGCGGCAGTCCTCTGAGTCGAATGACCTGTGGACGTAGGCCTCCTCCCAGGGAATCTCGTGCGGCCGGTCGTGCCTCCAAATCTGCCTCCCCCTAGCGTCGTACTCGGGGATGGCAGGGAGGAACTGGACCATGTACATTCCCGATGGCGGAGACATACGGGGCGTGGACCCTGAGGGGCCTGATCCCCCTGACGGTGGGCCCTGTAGCTGTGGACGCTGTCGCTGTGGGGGGACAGGGAGCATCTCTGGAGGGTCCAGATCGGCGCGCGGTGGGGTCGGCTGCCGATCCTGGAACAGTGCTGAAGTGCACTGGGGTCTGGAGGGTGCGGCTGTGCGTCCTCCTCTGACGCTCGGGCTTGGGCCCGCTCCCGTCGACTCATACGATGAGCCCCCACGTGGATCGCTCGGGGTCAATCCCATCAACGTCTCCTCGCGCCTGTTCAGTGGCCGGCGTAGGCCCCGACGACCGCTGGATCCGCCCCCCCCCCACTGCTGTGTCCTGCCTGAGCTTCGGGGTCGCTCTCGGTCGGTCTGGCAAGCCATCGGTCTACAGCGCGGCGGTTTCCTGCACAATTAGTATATAAATTCCATAAATTTCACAAAAATTCCACAAAAAAATTAAAAACTTCATTAAATGTATATATACCTAATTATATATATACCTAAATATATTTATACCTAATTATATATATATATATATTCCGAAATATATATATAGATAGATATATATATATATATATATATATATATATATCCTCCTAAAAATTCTTGTTAATTCCACAAAATAAAAAAAAAATCCACAAAATTCCATAAATTTCACAAAAAAATGAAAAACTTTATTAAATATATATATACCTAAATATATATATACATAAATATATTTATACCTAATTATATATATATATATTCCGAAATATATATATATATATATATATATATATATATATATATATATATCCTCCTAAAAATTTCAGAAAATTCCACAAAATTAACAAAAATTCCACAACATTCCATAAATTGCACAACAACCCTAAATTCCACAAAATTTCACAAAAACCATAAATTTCACAAAAATTCCACAAAAAAATTAAAAACTTCATTAAATGTATATATACCTAATTATATATATACCTAAATATATTTATACCTAATTATATATATATATATATATATATATATATATATATATATATATATATATATCCTCCTAAAAATTCTTGCTAATTCCACAAAATAAAAAAAAATTCCACAAAATTCCATAAATTTCACAAAAAACTAAAAAACTGCATTAAATATATATACCTAATTATATATATACATAAATATATTTATACTGTTAAAGGAAAATACCTTTTGTGTGCCTTCGTCAGAGTAATGACGATAGTAAATTAGGAAATCAGTTATCAATAAGTTGTAACGTTTCAATCAGTGATTATGATCATCAATGTAATTGTTATTACCATTGTAATCGTCACCCTATATAAAGGGATTCTCTAATGAAATGAGCAGACCAATTCCCATTTTCCTACAACACGTTATCAGCACGTAGCTTTACTCGCTGAGATTTTTTTTAGCCAAGAAAAAAAAGCCTGAAAAAAAATATTCAGAAACCCTAGGTTTTGTCTCTGAAAAACAAAATCAAAACCCTAAATTTTCTTTTCTGCCGGCAACAGTTTGCCGGAAATCCCCAGAAACTTATTTTGCCGACAAGCACTTCGTTGGCAAAAGGAAGGCTATGCACTCTGCCGACGAAGCTTTGTCGGCAGAGAATGAAAAAATATCATGGCACCCAGATATCTGCTCTGGGCACCCTCACCTTCTCCGATCGGCGACGCAGCCTTGAAAGCTGCCGATCGACCGCCACTACACCTCGCAGCATCGTTGACGAACCGGCGCCGCCACCGATCTGCGCTGCTCTACCATCACCAGCGCGCGTACTCAGGTCGCTCGGCCTTGATCTCCGACTCTGCGGCTCCGATCCGGTCGCTCGGCCTCGTCGACTCCACCAGCTCCGACGCTAGCAGCGCCGCATCCGCCCTAGCCCAGCCTCGCCAGGCCTGCACCGATAGCATCGACGCTAGCAGCAGCCCCCCCCCCCCCCCCTCGCCGCTCCTCCGATCGCCTCGACGATAGCAGCAGCCCCGATCCTCCTTCGATCGCCGACGACGCTAGCAGCAGCCCGGAGCCCCGAGCTTTCGACCCGAGGCTCCCCGATCCGGACCCAGATCAGTCCAGCCTTGATCGGACCCAGATCAGCCTTGATCCGAAGCCACCTGATCCGGCCATCGACGCCGCTCGGAGAGCTCGACCCGATCGGCTGATTTGCAGCTCGACCTGACCCGACCCGACCCGGTTCGTCCTCGATCCGACCCGTGAACAGGATACGGATATTTACCATTTCTGGTAAATTAAGGTTAGTTTTCAAAACTTACCTTAGTGAAAAAAATTACTGTTTTTTTTTTACAGATTAATGAAATTAATTATAAATGTTAAATATGATTGTCTATTTGATATTTTTATTGCCTACATAAATGCATATATATATATATGTTTATGATAAATTAAGCATTAAAATTTATATAGGCAACATTTTTCATTTTGATGTTATGTTGAAATTAATGCGACATATATTTATGAAATTTGAGCATCATTATATGTCTATTTTATTACTGTTAAATAATTGTTTTATTTAACATGTTATTTGCCATGATAATGTAATTTCATGAACATTGTAATATAAAGAAAAAAGGACAAACCTACTACTGTGAAAAAGCATTTTCACGAAGCAAGAAAAATATGACCATTACAAATTTCGGTCTTGAAATCCAAATTTTATTTCTTGAAAAGGATATCTTATTAATTGTGTAAAAAGCAACAATAATGGAATTTCATTAGCTTCGCATGCAATGAAAACGGAGAAACCAAAATTTTACTGTGATAACGTAATTTCACAAAGCATCGGATTTACCATAATGTATCTTGGTTTATATTAGTTGTCGTGAATATCATTTAGACCGCGAAACTAATACATTTTATTCTTCCTATATTTTATAGATGGTTCAACCATCACAGTTTGACTTTGACACATTGGACTCTGAAGAACTTGAGTACCAAATTCCCCTATTAAGCCGACTAAGGCTTGAGCATGGTATATTTATGCAAATTGCTTTATGTAAATAGCTAAATAAATAATTTCAATATCTTGAACGACAATGTAAGGTCTAAGAAAAAAATCCCTGAAATTTAATTATGCAAAGTAATGCAATCACCCTAAAACAAAGGGCAATGATGATGTAAGTTATGAGAAAACAAAGAGTAATGACGATGTAAGGTCTTAGACAAAGAAATTTCCTGAAACAAATTTTGCAAAGTAATGCAACAACCCTAAATCAAAAAACAATGACGATGTAAGGTCTTAGAAAAATATATATATATATATTCTTGAACAAATTGGGCAAAGTAATGCAACGACCCTAAAACAAAGGGTAATTACCATGGACGTAAAATTCATATAATCATCCAAAAGTAAGTGGAAACAATGTAACATTTAAAAGATGACATAGGGGACATGTCATGTGCAGTGAAGCACTTTGTCATTGTTGTAAATCAATAAAGTATTGATACGTATATTACAAACTAGCAAAGAATTAGCTGTGACTTATAATAAGTATAAAGAATCATACGAGTATGCGGATTTTGAAAAAGTATCTTCAATATCCAACAAGAACATTGAAAATGCATTTACAACTAAAGGCATACAATATGGGAAGAAGATGTCAATGACACATCTCATCATTGCAGCTATTAAAAGAGCCAAAAGGATTTGACTCCATCCAAGATAGACTTTGATTAGTTTATTTTTAAAATTTCCAAGATATCCTTATAAAGGCTATTACGCCTAAATTAGACTTTTTGTCTTAAAGTTTCTATCTCTAAATTGGACAAGACTAAATGTAATCGTTGGCATGCTAATTTATGAATTTTCTCTAAAGGAATTGAGATTATTCAAACTTTATTCATGATATACATGATTCAATTTTCTGTATATAACTTTGCAAAGTATTGCATAAAGTAAAGTAACATATCATAATATAGGCATGACACAAAGAACCGTGTGCAAAAAAAAAACGCACCATGTAATCCCTAGAATAATAGTACTGAAGGACAATGGTACTCGTATATCACAAAATAACATAATAGTACTGAAAAAAAGTAGTACTATATCAATAGATATAATGAAAGTGATAAGGATCGGTATATCTGTTCCTTTGGGATTCATAATGCACCTGCCTAACTGGGATTACCATAGCTTTTATTACAATCCCCATCGAGTTACTCTAAAGAACTTGAGTTACGTTTCGATGTATATATTGAGCATATGTCAAATTGACAATTTATGCGATAAAAGAAAATTGAATTTTGTTTTCCACATTATAAAGAAATTTACGCCACGATTTGTCATGTGAAAAAGATACAAGTGAGAATTCATTTGAGCTCCTTTGCATTATCTCTAAATGACTGCGAATGAAACGAGTATTAGAGAAGATTATATGTCAACTTAGTAGGTTCTAAGTAACCGCTAATTAAATCCAACGTCATAAGAAAATGATCTTTTGGAATTCTGACATAGATTGGCTTTGATATGGTGATCCATACATTAAAGAAACTACTATGGACACCCATATTTTTGGATAAATAGAAGCAAACACCAGAAGAATATGGTTCACACACGAATCTGAGGACGATCAATGAACATTTTATCCTCAAATATTGTCATATAGGGTTGAAGACGTATGTTCAATTCCTAAATTCCGCCGCTCCCCCAATGTGGCATTATAATATATTTGATGCACAAGCATATGCATTTATACCTTATTATGCTTCTCCTATCCGTCATGATTTTATGGATAAAAGTACATCATTCAAAGCCTATTCGTTAAAGCAATTATGATTGAGATCATCATATGCAAAGGACACATGAGTTTCTCATTATGTTGTTATATTGAATCAAAAGAGGATTCAGTGGATCGATTCAACCAACTTGCGGACACCATAGATATTTTATGGTGTTGGTTGTTGTGTCGACACACTGGTCACGTGTCATGACACCATCCACAATTAAAATTTATGCTGCTTATGCTAGACAGTCAAAGCACTTAGGCCGGGTTAATTTTCGTAGGTGTGATGATTTTATGGCTTATTATATGGGATTTGTAATGGACATCATATTCCTATATATAAAAACCCAATTGGTCTCACGGAAAACGGCTACAGTAATAGTCTTAATATTGGTAAAGCACACCAATACTTCCGTTTTGGGTTATGCAATTTTTGCATGCAGCGTTACTTTTTCATCTATGGCCATCATCATTGAACCAATTTACACCATAGCTAGTGACTATGTGTGAGGATTTTAAAGGATTTCAAACGAACTTGTAATTCTTGAGCTCTTTTGGATTGACACGGATCTACAATCCTTGAGCTCCATTAAATGTTTTTATGTGCCAAAATTGCGCCGCCACAGCGCACAATGATGGGTCCATTGAGATGAATAAATATTTATGCTGGATATGAACTTCCAGCTATAGTCCGCTATGTCGAAACCTTGACAGGCGATCTCTTCACCGCTAGATTTGCGGAGTGTCACTTTGATGAGACAGTCTTCCCGTCGTTAGGGGGAGATAAGAACAAGCATGTTCAAGTGAAACGACATGAATTGTCGTGGTTTGTCCCCACTGTGTCTCATCTCGATCCCCAAAAATCACACAAAGTAAGGTGTGTAGATATCTTATACATTAAAGTGACGAGATCACATAAACCTGCTGCAAATATACCTGCAAGGATTGTGTTTTATCAAAAGAACATGGTACCACCCAAGAGGAATTGGGTATTGCACTGCCACCATGGATGGTGGCATGGTGACGCCATAAGTGGCATAAATGGTGTCACAGGCCGTGGCTCTCCAAGGAAGAGGGGGAGGCCACCTTAAGTTCGATACATACTTGTGTAAAGGAAGAAAACAAGTT
Organism: Potentilla sterilis; assembly: GCA_963682095.1. Taxonomy (NCBI): domain Eukaryota; kingdom Viridiplantae; phylum Streptophyta; class Magnoliopsida; order Rosales; family Rosaceae; genus Potentilla; species Potentilla sterilis. Next base: position 29,122,315 of record OY821764.1, read on the forward strand.
TGGCACAACCTGATCTATTGATCAGTAATACTCAAATCCGTCTCATGAGAATATTTATGGATTGTGGTAATCATTGGGGGACGCCTCAAATGTTAGAACCAATCCTTAAAGTATAGAGATCTCTACAAACACATTACACTAGTGTACATGAGGACGTGGAATAATGAGTCTACTATCGAACCATACTTCGTTGAAAAATGTCAACTTAGTAAATTGGCCTAATGGAAAGAAGCGATCCAGTATAAACAAAGAGATAGGTATTTGGGCAGGTGACGCCGACACCGCAAATATAAACCCTATCAAATATATCTTTGTTAGAATGCGTAATGAGAATAAGAGTATTCAGACTCACCTTATGGCGCAAGGTATCTCAAAAAACGCACTGGAATCGACTACGAGGAGATATTCTCTCGTAATGAACTACGATGAGACAATCTCTTGTAATGGATGTCATTGCACTCCACTACCTTGTCAGTTTGGTAGTTTCCGAAAAACTGAACATGCAGCTTACGAAAAGTGATCAAAACATATATCTCTATGGGGATCTAAATTAAGAGATATACATGAGGATCCTAAACGGACTTCATCCACCCAAATCAAGTGACTCTAGATCACATGAGTACGTTTGCAAAAGAAATTGAAACGTTCACTAAAGTGACTACTTGATTGGGAAGAGATTGGTGAATTATGTCATTGCGTGCTCATTATGGATATACACAGACTCTCAATGAATTATGAGATACTCTATGTATTGTAAATCCTAAGTTAAGAATGAAAAGATCTTGAGAATACACAGTCTTGAAATGAAACTCAAGGACTGTATTGATGGTGACCATACATCAATCGGCTTAGGCACTCTAAAGAATAAAGTGAGGCCTCCATATACTCTCATCATCAGTCGAAGTCTTTACTCTAACAATAGATCCGTTTTTCATCTAAAGGAAGATGATGAAGAAGTATTGGGAAATGAAATTCCTATACAAGTGCAATAATGCATGATTGTACTTAAACATAATATGTAAGACTCGACCTCTCATTCGATGTAAATTTGTAAAGCTATGTTTAGCTCTGCGCCTACGCAACGCAAATCATTCTTTCATTAAAGATATGAAAGATTTGGGCTCATTCAATCTCTACATAGAATGTGACATGATAAAGAAATTATCCACGTCATAGCCAACTATGCGTAAAGAAAAACGCATTAAAGGTGAGATAAGAAAATCTGTTATTACAGATCAATTTCAAATCTCTTGATGGTTCACTCATACTCTAGACGAAGTTATGGCTATTTTGTTATATGAATGTCATACCACGAGTGAACCTGATGTTCAATATGAACCAATGTGTTCGGTTCATGAACAACCTTATCCTCAAGATCAAAGTAAATCAAGTTGGATCTGAGGAAGATATGGCAAGATTTAGTTACTAAATCATTGCTCAAAGTCATATTTGGAAAAACATGTGAAAACACATAACTGTGCTGATGTTACTAAAGCTCCCTTGATCAAATGAAAGAATCAGGGAGAATCCCATGATTAATGTAAAAATCAGGGGGAGTTGCAGACATCAGGGGGAGTCTAGCACATACATGTTGTTTTCAAATGTAATAGGTGCGTTGCGCTCTTTTTGTCCTTCGACCAAAGTTTTATTTTCTCCCATTGGGTTTTTGTTACTTGGCAAGGTTTTTAATGAGGCAACACCACATGCACCATTTTATCTGTGTTGAAGGAAAAACATAGGAATGCGAAAGCTTTCAAAGCTTCCTTGATTAATGTAAGGATCAGGGGGAGATGTAGACTTCAGGGGGAGTATAATACACACATGTAATCCTCAAAGGTTAAAGGTGTGTTGTGCTCTTTTTCCCTTCGTCCAAGTTTTATTTTGTCCCACTGGGTTTTGTTACTTGGCAAGGTTTTTAATGAGGCAACGATCTATGCACCATTCCGTCTTTGACTCGGCACAAGGGGGAGTGTTAAAGGAAAATACCTTTTGTGTGCCTTCGTCAGAGTAATGACGATAGTAAATTAGGAAATCAGTTATCAATAAGTTGTAACGTTTCAATCAGTGATTATGATCATCAATGTAATTGTTATTACCATTGTAATCGTCACCCTATATAAAGGGATTCTCTAATGAAATGAGCAGACCAATTCCCATTTTCCTACAACATATACCTAATTATATATATATATATATATATATATATATTCTGAAATATATATATATATTCTCCTAAAAATTCCACAAAATTCCACAAAATTAACAAAAATTCCACAACATTCCATAAATTGCACAACAACCCTAAATTCCACAAAATTCCACCAATTTCACAAAACCCCTAAATTCCGGAAAACCACAAATTTCCACAAAATTAACAAAAACCCTAAATGAGGGAGAGCGGGACTACCTGACATGGTGGTGCGGCTAGGGGACGAGGACCGGTGGTGCGGTGCGGCGGCGACGGCGGCTAGGGGACGAGGACTGGTGACGGCTGCGTTCGGGTCCGGGACGGGTCGGGAAGGACGGGGAGGGGGCGGGGAGTGGTCGGGTAGGGCCGGGGAGGGTCGGTCGGCGTCGGGGAGGCTCGGTGTTGGTCGGTCCGCGTCGGGGAGGGGTGGGCGGCGATTAGGGATTTAGGCTTTATGCAGAAAATGAGGGAGAGGCGCCTCTGTTTCGGTTTAAATCGAAGGACTATAGCCGACGATTTAATTTTAATTCGTCGGCTATAGTATAGCCGACGAATTTCGTCGGCTATACTCTGACCCTAAATCCGGGCCGGGCCGAAGTTGGGCTTTGGGGGCCTGTTATAGCCGACGAAGAATGAATTTCGTCGCCTATAGTGTGAAAATCGAAGGACTATAGCCGACGATTTAATTTTAATTCGTCAGCTATAGCATAGCCGACGAAATTCGTCGGCTATACTCTGACCCTAAATCCGGGCCGGGCCGAAGTTGGGCTTTGCGGGCCTGTTATAGCCGACGACATATGAATGTCATCGCCTATAGTATGAATATCGTCGGCTATACTTCACGCGCTCAGCAGCCGTCAGATCTCCCCCATCCAACGGCGGACAATGAAACGGCGTGGATCGCAAGAGTTTAGCCGACGAATTTAAGTATTTCGTCGGCTATTCCTTGGTCAAACTGCAAAGTCAAACCTCTAAACGCTTTAAAACGGCAATTGGCCCGTCTAAATGACGTTTTTTGGCCTGACCTTCAACAGAGAATAGTTTCAAATCGATGCGACGCAACTAATCGTAAGAAAATTTTCCTCAAAATATTTACCGACCGTCAGGCTACCCATAGGAAAACGGAAGTAAAAAACAGCTAACCGCAACATTCGGCACACAGATTTTGTCGGAATCTTCTCATTTTTCAACCGTAGACGTATTTCAATATTTCAGTCATATCTTATTTCACGACACATTTGCATTTGAAGGATGAAGATTGGGTTTCGGTCAATATACTTTAGCCGACGACCTTCAACGTTTGGTCGTTAGCTGACGACTTGCATATTAAATTACCAGAATGGGCATTATAGCCGACGAAGTCTGGTCCATTTCGTCGGCTATAATGCTGATCTTTCTGAAAATTTGCCATTTAGGGCCTGAAAATTGCCTATTTCACCTGATAAATTCCTGAACATCGCACAAACAATTCAATACAATTTCCCATAACCTCCGAAAACGGTAATTAAGGACAAAAAATGTATTCATACCTGCATGCACCATCGTACACAAATACATGCATAGTATACTAAGGATGATATTCAGAATCATCCTCATCACTTGAGTCAGACGTAGTATAGTAGTTAATATCTGGCAACCGGTGCTCGTACTCGTCGTCTGAGTCATCGTCTGCTTGAGATAGACGATTCGGATTAACATCATACATGGGCACCTGACCCCTAGGAAGTCGAACCACTCAGCCCGACGTCACATTATTATCGCGGATGGTGGAGGATTCCGGAATGTCAACGGCGTCCGGCTCTTGGTATGCGGTCGCTTCTTGACACTCTGTGCTCACACCAAGTGTGGTAGCACTGTATATGTCTCGCTGAGACACATGGTTAACTACCTTCCACGTGCCTTTGTTCAATGGATCATCAAGATAAAAGACCTTTTTGGCCGCTGTGGCGAAAACAAAGGGGTCATCTTCATACACACTAGTGGCGGTATTCACCGAAAGTATGCCGTACTGATCGATCCTTATGCGGTGCGGCCTAGTATCAAACCATCGACACTTGAACAAGTGGACTTTCATGCGGTTCCCATAAATGAGTTCAACAACTGACTGTAGGACACCGTAATAATCCACGCCCCCCTCTGCACCATCGACCATCACCCCACAATTCTGTGTTTTGCGTTCCCCGTCTCTAGCTTCACATATATACTTAACGCCGTTGACATCACACATTGGGCGGACTGTGGAAGATATCGGCTTCATCGACAACAGCCTCAATTCCTCTGAGTAATTTCTATGACCACCCTTCGCAGCCACTTGCATCAGCTGAAAAATATAACTCAAATCACTTGGTGTGCACTTGTTAAAGAATAGGGAACTGTAAAAGAAAGCCATCTAATATATATATTTATACACTTACCCATTGTGGAAAATAGTCTGCAAACGTCGTGTTGTGGTACTCGAGATCACCGCGAACTTCCTTGCAGGTAAGATGGGTTCGTTTCCAATATTGTACCTCCGGACAGTTTATTAGAACCCACCAGTGGGCAATCCCTACCTCATGGTCAGGCAACTTGTCCACACCCTTCTTCTTGAATCTTCCGTATGGTACAACATCGTTGGCGACGATAGATAGGTTGAACTCGGGGTCATCTCGACTTGGATGTTGTGGGGGGTCCTCCATCGCTCCCAAGTACAACTTGGCGTACGTTACACACTCATGCGCAATATAAGCTTCAGCAATACACCCCTCAGGCGCAGATTTATTGTGCACATATTTCTTGTAGTCTCCAAGTTGTCTGCAAGGTTAACAAGTGCATGTTAAGAGCATGCAACTTTTATTTAAAAACATGTATAAATCAAATTTATGAATAACATGTACCTTTCGATGGGATACATCCAAGTGTAGTGTACGGGACCGGTAAGCAACAATTGTTGGGGAAGATGGATCATCAGGTGAGGCATGATGTCAAAGAAGTTTGGGGGAAATATCCTCTCGAACTTGCACAAGATAAAAACGATTTCCTCATGCATTCTCATGAGGTCTGATTTTCTAACTTCTCTAGCGCATAACTTCTGGAAGAATCTTGACAACGCCACCAACGGCTCAACCACTTCATCCTCCAAGTAGGCTCGAATGAAAATAGGGAAGAGGCGTTGAAGCAGTACATGGCAATCGTGACTCTTCAATCCGTACATCTTGTTGTCTCGGTAGTTAACACACTTGCTTATGTTACCCGCATAGCCATAAGGATACCTGCATAGCCATTAACAACAATTAGATTTCATGCATATATAGTCGTCCAACAACAGATGGATTCTTTAGGGAATACATGCCTAATAAAAAGTTACCTGACATTACTCAGCCATCCAAAGATTTCATGTTTCTGGTCCCTGGTGACGGTGTAAGGAGCTTGGGGCATTTTGCTCCTGCCCTCTCTCAACCACAAATGGTCCCACAGTCCCATATTTCTCAGATCAACGCGTGCCTTGGGGGTGTCTTTTGTTTTCTTCTCCCAATTCAAAACTGTGCCAACCACGGCTTCACCCACGTTCTTCTCTATATGCATGACATCCAGGTAGTATCTGATAGCTAACCTGGCCCAATAAGGAAGTTCCCATAAGATGCTCTTGTGTGACCAGAACCTATACCGATCGGGCCTCTCTGGAATCGTGCGCAACACATCGGGATGATTGCTAAGCGGACCAAAGTCATACTCATTCAACACTGCCAATATTTCCTCCCCTGTCCATCGCTCCGGTGCCCAGCCCCTTTCTTCAGTCCCATCAAAAGCCTGTGCATCGTCCCTAAATGGATGGTCATGCGGAAGCCAACAACGGTGACGCATCTGGACAATCTTGCTGCAATGAGGACTGGAGCAATCAACAGTCATGCACTCTGAACAAGCCCTGTAACCCCTGGTGACGCTGCCGGACAACATACCCCTCCCAGGAAAGTCACTGATCGTGCCAACAAGCATGGCACGCATCCGGAACATCTCATTTTTGAACCAGTCGTAGACCAGGTGGCCTTTCAGACTCAAGTACCGAAGCTCCTCAATTACGGGTCTCAAATACACATCGAGACACTTTCCTGGATAACCTGGGCCTGGAATCAACAATGTGAGCATGTTATATTCCTTCTTCATGCACATCCACGGTGGAAGGTTGTACGGAATCAAAATAACTGGCCACACACTGTACTGAAGCTCTTTCTTGCCAAAAGGGTTGAAACCGTCGGATGATAGCCCTAGCCAAACATTTCGAACCTCTGATGCAAATTCAGGAAACTCCAACACATTCTTCTTCCAAGCCTCTCCGTCGCCGGGATGTCTAAGGGTGTCATCGTCAGGCACATTCCTCTCAGCCCACCATCTCATAGCTTTGGCCGTGAAAGCACACATGAACAACCGCTCAAGCCTATCAATCAGCGGGAAGTACCGAAGTATCTTCACAGCTTTCTTGTTCCCTTTAGGAGTGAACTTATACCGCTCTGTATTGCATACTGGACAGTATTCAAGATCTGCAAGTCCTTCCCCCTAAAACAGAACGCAATCGTATCTGCATGCATGAATCTTGATGTAGGAAAGGCCGAGATCTTTAAGGATATGTCGCACCTTATGATGACTGGTAGGAAGCCGATATCCGGGGGGCATCGCCCCACCCCATATCTTCAGCCAATCATCAACCGATTTGACAGTGCCTTTGTTCTCCGTTTTGATCTTCATCACTCCCATGACAGATTCAAGGACAGTCTTACTGCATCCGGGGTACAACGGAGTCTGTTGCAATGCGATCAGGTTGTTGTACTTTTCCATACCACTTGTGTTGACCGGTGATCGGGGTAATGGCTCGAGTGGCTCAATATCAGGGAAACACTCTATCTCCGGAGGAGGGAGTTGCACATCTGGTGCTTCATCAAAGACACCGCTCTCACGAGGAAACATATCGTTGATCCAGTTCGTTGTTGGATCATTGGACGAACTCCCTCTCTCGGCAAATTGTCCATGATCATGAGGACCCGCAAACTCTGGTTCACCGTGATAAATCCAATTAGTGTATAGGACCCAAAATCCATATCTAGCCAGGTGTTGCTCCACGGTCTCTATGGAAAAACGTTGTCGTGGGCTGGCACACTTGCACTTTTTACACGGGCAATAATGAAGTGTTGTGTCTCCACAGTTAGCCATCACAAAATTCCAGGAAACTCCTAACTCCATCATGATACGCCTGATCCCATCTTCCCCGGGTAATCCAACTCCTGTCCATCCTGTAAATTCAATAAATAAATGTAACTATATATAGATATGTATATATGCACGTACTACGTACGTACGCACGTACTAATTAATTAAAAATTTCATCATTATACACACACACACACACACACACACACATATATATATATATATATATACACATCCCTAAATTAATTAAAACATCGTCAATCTCCCTAATTAATTAAACACAATATATTTTTCATATATACCAACAATATATTTTTAATTACAATTAAATTAATTAATATATATATACATTTTTTCATCAAATTCATCTAAAATCACCTCTAAATCAACAATCAATCACTGATCTTCAACAAAACTTCAATTCTATCTAACCAACATATCAACCCATTAATAATCTCATCTCAACACACATATATATATATACATATATATATATATATACATATATATATATATATATATCAAATTAATCACACATTTATTGTAATTAAACTCTAAATTAACACACCTCTGCATATAACCAACTAAATCAACACACACAGCAATATACGTACCTTTCAAGCTTATGGCCGAGGTTTTGGACGATTTCAGAGCGTTTTTGAAATGTTTTCGACGAATGAGCTCGCTGCTGCAGAATAAATCTGATATAAGAGTTATAGCCGACGAATACCCTCCTCGTCGGCTATAACCAAAAACTTTTCGTCGGCTATAGTTATAGCCGACGACTGTCGACGACTCGTCGGCTATAATATTATAGCCGACGATGTGGCCGACGAAATAGTAATTCGTCGTCTATAACCAATTATAGCCGACGAAGTGCTGTTTCGTCGGCCGTTTTTTTTCATATCGTCGGCTATAACCCCTTTTCTGGTAGTGTTTGAGAGTCTTTGAAAGATCTAATCTGTGACTGTAGTCTGCAGGATATTGAGTGCTCTAGTATTCTTCTTGATGTTTGACTTCTGTTCAGCCATTTGTGCAATTGTCATCTCTTCTGCTGCATCTGGTCTTGTGTATCCTTCTTCTATGAGATTCCATAGATCCCTTGAGATGAACATGGTCTCCATCTTGATTATCCAGAAATCAAAGTTCACTCCATTAAAGATAGGAACTCTGCTTTCTAAACTACCTCCTGATGTAGCCATATTAGTAGCAGAAAAAAAATAAAAGCTTGTGTTTGTTTTTTTTGTTTTCTTATCCAACAGATGGTACACCCCAGTTGATATTGATCAACAGGGCTCTGATACCGTGTTGCAATTCATGTTAGAATTCATGATACTTCTACTCTGTTATTGAACAGAGTATGATCAAGATCAAACTTGTGATCAGAGACCAATTCGCTTTGGCGAGTGGCGACCAGTTCGCTGTGGCGAGTGGTGACCATTTACTCTTGGCGAGTGAAGTATTTCACATTGTTCGCTGTTGCGAATGGTGTTTGAAGAAGAGTAGATGAACTGAACTTATGCAGTCTTTTCTTTGATCTAGAATTCTTACAGATTAAAGAGCAAACACTTCCCTTTTATAGGGAGCAAAGTCACCTACAAAATATCTTAAGCTAGAGATCAACTTGACAAATTATAGTAATTTGATACTACAAATATCTAGCAGAAAATCTCAGTGGAGTGAGCAGTGAAGCAGCTGCTGGAAATCATATCAGCTTTTCCAAACAGGTTCCTAGTCTAACCAGGAAAGCATTAACTTCAACACCTGGATGCAGATCGATACTTACGGAAGCAGCCACAGCTTAATGATCGAACCACTCCGGAATAATATTTCCAGGAATAACGATGTCAAAGAATGTGTCCCTAGGGATCCTGCACCGTAGTAAAACAGAATGTAAAAGAACAAATCATTTACGAGAGAGAGAGAGAGAGAGAGAGAGAGAGAGAGAGAGAGAGAGAGAGAGAGAGAGAGAGAACCTGAAGGTGCCGCTTCATCTATGTGAATGCCACACTATTACACCTTTGCCTCACCAGTTTCAAACAGTTATAAATATATGCGCGTGACAGATATTCTGGCACTATCTCTAATGAATTGCAATATCTAGCACTCACTAGTATACGCGACAGAAGGCTTGGTAATCGTTGAAGGTCACGACAATTGGTCAAATCCAGAACTTCAAGACTGTAAAGTTGACTGAGGCTCTCAGGAAGGGTAACAAATTGGTTACCTTGTAGCAGTAACTTTCTTAAAGAGGAAAGACAGCCTAGATCACTGGGGAGGGCTCCTTCAAAAAGATTGCAGAACGAGAAATCCAATTTTGTTAAAGAATGTAAACCCGCAAAGGAAGGCAACAACTTAGATATCGGTGGTCCTGTACATCCATAAAATAATAATTCTTTTAGAGTTTGAAGACCAGTGCATGAAGGCAGTTCTCTCAAGGCGGTTCCATTTACACAGAGAATTTCCAGACTCTATATGGCCCAAGTCTTCCGGTAATTTCTCAAGCTTCGAGCAACACGAAAGACTAAGAAGTTTCAGAGATTTTAAGCCAGACACACTGCTCGGAAGAAGCATAAGGTTTCTGTAACCTTTCAAGAACATCACAGTAAGTCTTTCAAGAAACCCAACGGATGGGTACGTCAACCTCGTACTGCTGTATACAACCTTCAAGATCCAATATTTCAAGATTTGGACAACCACTGAAGTCTGGGGTCTTGAGAAGATTCAAAGAGTACCCGAGGTCGATGAGTTTTTGTCACGCCGCGAATTTGAACAGATTAAATTTAAATTCGAAAACGTGATAATTCAATTATCACAACGAACTAAAAAAATTAAATTACAATTTACTAAGCATTAAAGAGTCCAAAGAAATGCGACTCCGGTGAATTCAATTATTACATCACAAATCTTACAATAGTTGTAAAGTATCGGATAATGTAATTATTCAACGCATGCCTCACTATTCTTAAAGAAAAACAGACTAATGAGTAGAATCACTTCTACTCACCGCAGCTATCAACCGCCGCCTCAACTCTGCTAATCCTCACCTGCACAATTAAACCCTACACCATAGATTGGTGCACCGGGTTGTAAACAACGAACCCGGTAAGCTTATAAAGCTCATGTGAGTAAACTCAGACTCACGCAACAACTCTTAAACACTCATACCACACGCACACAAAATACAAGGTATGATTCAGACTTTCCTGCTTAAAAGCATAGTTTAGGAAAGTACGAATCTTATACAATTAAAATTGTGACCCTTGCATATAACTTAGTTTAGGAACCCACCCACATACAATTAAAATCGTGACTCCTGCTGTTGACAGTAGCCGCAGAGGGGCTACAGCAGGCCCACAGACCTGCAGCTAGTGTACCAGGGGCTGGCCCGAGGCCCGGGACCGGATCACCAGCACCCGGCCTCGGGGCCCAGCAGTCTATCCTGCTACCAGGGGCCCGGGGACCGGGGGCGCCTGCCTGCCAAAGAGGTCACCAGAGCTGCCCTTTGGTGTGCAAATAGAAGGGAGAGCCTGCCTGCCAAAGAGGTCACCAGAGCTGCCCTTTGGTGTGCAAACAGAAGGGAGTCAGTCCCACATCGAAGGGTGAGGCCAGACTTCACTCCCAGCCACCTATATAAAGGCGTCAACTAGCCTCATTAATAGGTAACTGATCTCTCCTACCGCTTATATACGTGCTCAAGTTATATCTATTCCAACTATACTAACTTAGCATCAGAGAGGAGAAGACCGGCCCGCCCGGTATTCCCCTTAGTAAGTAGGTTTGCAGGAGATCATACGAGGATTCATCTGTCTCTACCAGGCCCCAGGGTTTGTGCAAAAACAATTGGCGCCGTCTGTGGGAACGGTTTGATCCACGAGAAAAGTTGCGTTGCTCTACCGAAGAATAGAACCCGATCAATCCTTTGGAAAGCAGTTCGGAAGCCATGGAAGGAAGGAAGATAAAAGCTGGCGCGGGAAGGTCGAAAGAGCGAATTCAGTTCCCCGACCGGGCCCAAAACATAAAGGCTGAGGTCGGTGCGAGGTTCGCCCTTTCTCCCTACCGAGACAGAACTCACGGTCGCCAAGACTCAGAGAACCCCGATCAGTATGATGCGGGAGAGGAAATAAAAAAGATGAAGGCAGAAGTCGCGCGGTTGCGAGAAGAGGGCGATCAAGACCGGCTAAGGGCGGATGCCCGGTGCCAGGAATTGGAAGCGGTGAACATCGCCTTAGTGGCGGCCCTGGAGAGAGGGGGCCAACAGGGCACTTCTCGGGCGGCATCGCGGCCCGCAAGCAATGCTAACGAATTTCTGCACCTTGAGGTGGGACAGCCTACGGGAAGGAGAAAGACCGCGCATGTGCCCACTCCCCTTTTTCCGGATGCTCTGAAAAACTCCGGCCCGGTTGAGCCCCCGTACCGCGCGAGCCTGGCATCAAGTGAGCAAGACAGTTCCACCGCAAGGACGCTCGAGACGCTCTCCGCCTCAGTGTCGGACATAAAGGACCGCCTAGAGGCCAGCGAGAAGAAAGCGGGTTGACCGCGGGACAGTGCACGATTCAACGAGCGCATTGGACCTTTTTTGCGCAGGATTAGGGAATCAGGAAGACCCGGTAACCAAAGGCCCCTGAAACTGACGTACTCAGGAACGAGCTGCCCGTACCAACACCTGGACAGCTTTAAGTCGCAAACGGGCACAAGGGGCTATTCAGATGCCACGTACTGCAACATATTCCAAGAGACGCTCTCGGGGGAGACGTTGAGTTGGTTTTACGAGCTGCCAACAAACTCAGTGGAAACTTTCGAGCAGCTGACTGATAAGTTTGTCGGCCGGTTTGTCCTTAGAGCCAAGGCGGCCCAAACATCAACGATCCTTTTTGATTGCATGCAGACTGACCACGAACCGCTACGCGCTTTCGTTAACCGATGACATATCGCCACGGCCGGGGTCAGAAACTTAGATAAAAGGATCGCGGGGATGGCGTTCAAGCAGGGGTTAAAACCTGGGGAACTCTCGTACAACCTGTGAGTAAAGGAGCCGCTGGGGTACGATGAGTTGATGGCCGTGGCCGTCAGGCACGCCCAGGCGGAGCACGAGACGTATGGGGATAAGATGCCCAAGCGGAGGTCGGATGACCCGCTACCGCCGTCTCCCCGTGAAAGCAAGACCGGGCGGCAAGATTGCAACCATACGCCTGCGACTAGCAAGAAAGCCGAGGTACGGGAGGATTGGCGACCCCGACAGAGCGATGACAACAGTTCACGGTTAGGGAGAAGACCACCACTTGTGAGACCGGCACGGCCCCTAGCAGCTGCGCCAGCGGGGCGACCAACCCGGGCTCTAGCCATTATGCCAGCAGGAAAACCTGAAGATCCAGCCCCTCGGAGTAGCAACCAAAGACCCCAGAGGACAGTTGTGGACGACCGAGTCCGTCCGGATGACCCGCAAAAGGACCGGCAGGCAGCCCGGCAAGTAGGGACCATAAGCACCCGAGCCATCGGGGGGGATCGAGGTGCATGGGAGTATAAACATGATACATGGTGGGGACCATATAAATCGACTCACCCGGAGCTCAAAGAAGCGGTACTTAAGAGCGATCCGGAGAAAGGAGGTATATGTCTTTGGAGGAGGAAGCGGCCAGGCCGCTAAAACCGGATGGAACTCGGTTACTTTCTACGAGGAAGAAGAGCCGGATGATCTGATTCAACCGCACAACGATCCCTTCCTCATTACGGTCCAAATAGACCACTGGATAACTAGCCGTATGCTGATCGATACCGGAGCTTCTGTCAACGTGATGTTCCGAGACGCATACAAAGGGCTGCAGAGAGGAAAGAATAAGTTATCCCAGGATAACGAGCCGCTGATAAGCTTCTCCGGTGAGGTGGTCCAGCCTTTGGGATCAGATTACCTACCACTAATCTTCGGCGAGGGAGACAGGACAAAGAAGGAGTACCTGGAGTTCATCGTGGTGGACTGCCTGTCATCGTACAATGGCATAATCGGTCAGCCAGGGTTATGGAAGCTGAAAACATTTATAGCCGGCCATATGCTGATGCTGAAGATGCCTTCACCGACCGGTGTCATTACCATACGCGGGGACCAGAGGATCGCTTGCATGTATTATGCGGAGGCCCTGACCCATGGGAGGAAGTGGACTGAGGTCTTCACGGCCACTCAACAAGCGCCGGTGCCGGATCTGAGCATTGACCCCTGTGATGACACCGATTCTGACGACGAGAAGCTAAAACGACCATCGGCCGTGGAAGAAACCGAAACAGTCTCCATTTCGGAGGACCACCAGGAACGAAGAGTGGTGATAGGGACGAAGCTCGCTCCGGCCGTCAGGCAAGAGCTCATCACCTTCCTCTGAGACAACAGTTCGGTCTTCGCATAGTCCTACGAGGACATGCCAGACATATCCCCGGAGATAGCCGTCCATAGGCTAAATTCGTTGCCCAACGTTCCCTCGGTGAGGCAAAAAAGGAGGTCCTTCAGCCCGACAAAGTATGAAGCGATCAGAGAAGAGGTACAGAAGCTAAGGGGCATAGGTTTCATCCGGGAAGTCCAGTATCCCCGGTGGCTTGCTAATGTGGTCATGGTACCAAAGAAGGGAACCGACCGGGGGCGTATGTGCGTGGATTTCACTAATTTAAACCGGGCGTGCCCAAAAGACAGCTTCCCGCTCCCCCGGATAGATCAGCTTATAGATTCCATGTCCGGCTTTAAGCTACTCACCTTCATGGACGCCTACGCCGGCTACAATCAGATAAGGATGAACCCGGACGACGAAGAGCACACATCATTCACAACTGACCGAGGTACCTACTGTTATAAGAGGATGCCGTACGGTCTAAAGAATGCCGGAGCCACCTACCAGCGGATGGTGAATCGCATGCTGGAGCAAGAAATGGGTAAAACGGTGGAAGTATACGTAGATGACATGCTGGTCAAGAGCTTGACTGCAGGGGCCCACGTCCGAGACTTGGCGGTAGTCATCGGTAAGATGCTCAAGTTTGGAATGCGCTTGAACCCGAAGAAGTGCATTTTTGGGATCTCAGAGGGCTTGTTCCTAGGCCACATCATCAGCCAACGAGGGATAGAAGCTAACCCGCTGAAGGTCCAGGCAATCCTAGACATGGAAACGCCAGGGGAAAGAAACCAGGTCCAAATGCTGACCGGCCGGCTGGCCGCCCTGGCCAGATTCATCTCCCGCCTGACCGATAATTGCGCCCCATTCTTCAAACTGCTCAAGGCACAACAGTTCAAGAAAATCCACTGGGCGGCGGAGCATGAAGCGGCATTCCAGTCCATCAAGGCATATCTATCTGTAGTGCCTCTCCTATCCAAACCAGTGCCGGGCGAGATGCTATACCTCTACATAGCTGCATCCGAAACGGCCGTCTCCGCTGCTCTCGTCAGGAAGGAGGGCACGCTCGATCTCCCGGTATATTATGCAGGGAAGGGACTTACCGGAGCCGAGGGCCAGTACCCCGACATTGAGAGATTGGCTCTGGCCCTGATTGTTAGTGCCAGAAAGCTCCGGCACTATTTCCAAGCTCATTCCATCACCCTTTGCGGCAGATCCTGCAAAAGCCGGATACCAGCGGCAGACTCGTACGGTGGGCAGTCGAATTGGGAGAATTTGACATCACTTACGCCCCCCGAACGGCTATCAAGGGACAGGCCGCTGCGGATTTCATATGTGAACTCACCCCGATGGCGGTAGAAACGCACTCCGGCCGGTCCGAGGGCACCGAAGCAGTTCAGGCCGTAAAGATCGAACCAGGCCTCCCCAACGGTTGGAAACTTTACGTAGACGGCTCCGTAACGAGTATGAGGAGCGGAGCCGGCGTCATGCTAACCTCGCCCGATGACCAATCGTACGAGTATGCCCTACGGTTCCTCTTCAATACTTCCAATAACGCCGCTGAGTATGAGGCCCTCATTGCCGGTTTGCAACTAGCCAAGGAGATGGGAATCCCATCCCTGGACATATACAGCGACTCGAGCCTAGTGGTGAACCAGATGAATGGGCTGTTCGAAGTCAAGGAACCCCAGTTAGCCTCCTACCAAGCTTTGGCCAGGGCCCTGATCGAGCCATTCCGGGGCGCCACGATCCAGCATATACCCCGAGAGGCAAATAGGCATGCAGACGCCCTCACAAGGTTGGCCACCGGAAACTACCCTCCGGAGTACCGAAGAGCTAAAATTGAAACCCTCCAGAAACCGAGTATAAGCATGACCATCTCCGAAATATTTGCGGTAGAAGAGGCACCACCGAGCTGGATGGATCCGATAGTTAGATACCTGGCCGACAAAACCAGCTCCCAGGATGCAGTGGAGGCTAGGAGGTTACACCTCCGGTGCGCCAGGTACAGCCTTCTCAACGGCCAGCTATACCGAAGGGGGCACAGCTTCCCCCTGTTAAGGTGTGTGACTAAGGAGGCGGGAGAGGCTATCATGCGAGAAATCCACGAGGGAGTATGCGGTAATCACTCCGGCGCCCGGTCCTTGTCTCACAAGTCACTCCGGGCGGGGTATTTTTGGCCAGACATGGCAGCAGCATCAAGAAGAATATCAGGTGGCTGCCACAAGTGCCACATGTATACCTCTACACCCCATTCCCCGGCAATCGCGTTATCAATTTTGTTAGCGCCATGGCCGTTCGCGCAATGGGGCCTAGACATCATCGGCCCTTTCCCAATAGCTGTGGGACAATACAAATACGCCATTGTAGCTGTGGACTATCAGACTAAATGGGTCGAGGCGGAACCCCTGGTAAAAACTCTACCAAATTGACACTAAACTAAATTATGATTCTATCTTAGATAAATAAGGGTTAAACAAAGCATAAACGAGGGCGTAAACACATTAATATCGTCGCACATTGTGCTCCTATCAACTACCCTACAGTTATCCTTTGCTAGTCCCTTAGCAAACTAAATAAAAACTAGACTCTAAACAAACTATTGCCCCTAACAATTTGTCTCAGGCTCGTATGTACACATAGCTTTCAAGTTAATGCATGAGAATGCTAAGCACGAAAATTCCAAGCTTCATGAACATGTGACATCAATAAAAACATATAAGAACAAAAGTAAGCATGTAGACATGTTAAGCTAATTCAATCCTCCTCACTAGGCATACTCTCTTCTTTTCTCTCGAAGCATGGTAATTCACTCATAAGTATATGCAAGCGAAAGATAATGAATTACAAAGAGTGACTTGCATATATCAAAGAAACGAAAGCACTTTGTGAATTTTTATGGAAAAACCTCATATGATAACTATATGCACCAATGAACCAAAACCATATGCTTACTCTTGAGATAATCTCCACAAATCAAGTTTAACCATCTTAAGAATCATGAAAAAGATCAATAAAAGGGTTGTAATGGGGCTAGGCTAAGAGGTATTCGATATTTGGATAAGGAGGCTTAAAAACGTCACCGTGGCCTTTGGCAAAGCTCAAATCTCCTTATGTCTTCTCGCCAAGGGTCAAATTTCATCTTGTTGGACCCATACTTCATTCTTTTCCTCCCATAACATTACAACAATAATCAAGACAATAGCCATGCACAAAATTTTTTCTTTTCTTTTTCAAGCCGTGCCTTACATCTTTCTTTTCTTGCTCTCGGTATCTTTTTCTTTTTCTTTTGGTCAGAGCAAAAATGTTTCAAAAATTTTTCATTCTTTCTTTTTCTAAGGCACGGCATACATATACACTTTTCATAAATTCATGGCTAAGTCTACCCCACACTTGTTCTTCTTCATCACTTCACGCAAAAACTCCTTCAAAAATCAAGCTTTGCCGACACACAATGGTCAAGACATCACTATACTAAGTTCATGGAAAGTGTTTAAGGGTGATGAAAGAAAAGGCTAATCGTAGGCTCAAAGGGGGTTTACTAAGGTGTCCCACGACGGGCTCCAATAGGTACATGCTTTATTTGGCAATGGTGGTAAACCTAAATGATCTTTATTCAATCACATTCAAAATCAAGGTAGTTTATGATTAAAAATGTTTTGAAAATCAACAAGAGTAAGTTCTAGCATACTAGAGTTCATTAAAAAGCTATGGCACATAGTCATCGAATAATCAAAGAATTATGAGGTTTCATGCTTCCTACAAATCTATTGAATTTTATCTTTTTATCGCTCAAGAAGAAATAAAATTGGCTCTAAAGCTCACATAGGTTATTATGGAAACAAACTAGCTAAAACATGCATGCTTCGTTAATCAACAAGTCCTACATGCTCCTACCAATGCACATAATCCATGAAACTCACAATTTTAATTGTATGCAAAACCATCATCTATGTATGCAAAGAGGAGAAAAACATCATTGACATATTAGGGGCATCCTAAGACTCGAAACAAATTTAAACACTCTATTTTTGTGGAACAATTTTCTGAAATTTTCTTTTCTAAACTAAGCACACGAAAACATAAACGGAATACGTTATCCCACCCCACACTTAGAAAATTACATTGTCCTCAATGTAAGCACAAATCTATATCGACGAATTTCCTAAGCATGCAATTGTCTAACATATTCCAACATATCATCACAAACCAAAGAAAAGGAGAAGGGTTAAGAAATTTCAAACTCTCGGTGATGGCTCCTTCACTTTTCTTTGGTTGGCTTGGGTTGCCTCCCAAGTAGCGCTTTGTGTTTATAGTCCATTACTTAGACTTTCCACCGTGTGTTTATCCGTTCATCATGTGCATTGCAGCTCCGCAATTGAGGCAGCAGCCCCTCTCGGCAGTAGGATTTTCTTGG
Source organism: Potentilla sterilis (assembly GCA_963682095.1). Taxonomy (NCBI): domain Eukaryota; kingdom Viridiplantae; phylum Streptophyta; class Magnoliopsida; order Rosales; family Rosaceae; genus Potentilla; species Potentilla sterilis. Next base: position 29,140,469 of record OY821764.1, read on the forward strand.
CAGGCAAGCTTCTCTCGGCCCAATAATGCAAGCATAAATTCCTTGATGAGCAACATACCACCTGGACCTTTACCTCTTATCGCCCAAATTTGAGTACGTTCCAATGACCAAATGCAAAAGTGCTCTAAATCAATATTATAGTAGACACACAGAGCTTTCCAGAGATGTAAAGTTTTCCTCAATCCGATCAACAAAAGTACTCCATATTTTGCCTTTTATCGGCCCTGTCTGCACAGCTTCCTGCTTTGCTGGACTGACCTTGCTGCAATCAAACTGAAGCTGGGAACAACATACTACTCCGAATCCACTTCTGTAAAATCCTATAAAAAGTAGACTCACAGATCTTTCTTTGCATATATCACACGCCTTCTCAGGTATTGTGAGCTAAAAATGACAGCCATCCAAAGTAGAAGAGCTGCACTGCCGGAACTCTGTTTAGGGTACAGTTTGGTGTTTGAGTTTCCTCACTTTTTCTCTCCAATTTGACCATGTCCCATGGATTCTTCTTGAGTTGGTTCGCCTTCAATGGTGTGTCTTCCTTGACCGGCCGGACCAAGGCTTACACGAAATTGATAACACAAGGCACCGAAAACTACTTCGCCTTCAATGGTGTGTCCTCAGTAACTTGGGTGCAGCAAATTTCGGCAGGGGCAGGGGCAGGAGCATCGTGCAGGGGCAGCAGGAGCAGCAGCTTGCGCGCAGGGTATTTGGCAGTGTGAGGCTGCAACTTGGCTATGGCATGAGCAGGGGCAATGTGCTTGGCAGGATGGTTTAGGTGTATGCTGGCCTCGGCATGCAGGGTTGGCTGCAGGACAGAGGCAGGGGCAGGGTCTTCGGCAGATGTGTCTGCTTCTCTTGAGGCCTGATTATGGGTGTGCTCCATTGTCCGAATGCAAACGTGTTCTAAATAAAAGTTGTAGTGCACACACAGAGCTTTTCAATGGTATAAAGTTTGTCCCAATCGGACCAGCAGAGGTACTCTTTCTTTGGCCTTGTATCAGACCGAATGATCTGCCCAGTTCTCTGTTCTGCCAGATTGACCTTCGTGCACTCAAATTGAAACTGGGAGCAGCTCGAGACTCCAAATCTACTTCTGTAAAATTCTACGGAAAGTAGACTTACAGATCTTTCCAACAGTGTATGGCTCAGCATCCCAGGTTTTGTGAGCTGAAAACGGCAGCCATTCAAAATTGACATACAGTACAGCCGGAATTCTGCTTTGGGCAGAACTTGGTATTTCCTGCATTTTTTCTTTTCAATTCAATCTGCACACGCACAAGACACTTCAAAACGAACAAAACCAAAAATAAATATAAGAAGAAAAAGTTGAGTTAAAAAAAATGAGTTAGAAAATCAGAGTTAATATGTCAAAGTTAGTAAAGGTTAGAAACAATTACAAGTTAGAATCAAGTTACAAGTTAAAGTTAGCATCGAAAATTTTCTACAATACATACATGAATTAGCAAAGTTAGAGAAGATTTATACAAAACCAAAAATAAAGCTATAAGAAATTGACACAAATATACAAAGTTAACATTCAAATATAACAAGCTTTTATAATCCCCGGCAACGGCGCCAAAAATTGATGTGAGCCGAAGCTCGCATGCAATAATAAACCCTACAATCGTTAGTAGTATAGAATAAGTAGGGATCGTTCTAGCCGGGGATTAAGGGTACCTGAAATATGAGAATGTTAGCACAATTTATTCACATATATATATATACATATTCACACGAAATCAAGGGGGATTGAGATAGGATCGGCAGCAAAGCTGCCTCTAAATTCCTAGACATGAATTTAAGACATGAAATTAAATCCTAAAGCTACTATTTACAAGTTTGATAATCATCTCTCACGCATCACATAGCACAAAACACCCTTTAACACAAAGATTCGCATGTAAGAAAGTAAGAGACAAGTATTCATGCATCTTAGACTTAATCAATTTCGACTACAATTAGAGCGATTAGCCTTTTAACCAATTGTAAGACATCTAATGTTTTAAGATCATGCTATTCGCCTTCGATCCTAAAGTTTATGCTAATCCGGTTTTAAGCGTTTTAACATTTAAGCACAAGAGTCTATATCGAAAACAAGCAAACAAGTAAGGTCGTCAATCTTCTTATTTAAACTTGCAAGTTCTAAGGTTTATAGATCTAGGGGAGCAACACAATCAAGAAAACTCAACTCGTATAACTTAATCATATTACTCAATCATATGAAATCTAGCACTTAGAATTACATGCAAACAACATATGCTTAAACAAAACTAGTGTGTCGATTTTTCTGCCCTGGCCTTAGATTACTAATCGATTTTAAGTCTAAATCATGCATCAAATACCTACTGCTCTAATTATCAAACATACGAAATCCATGAATTAAAGATTGCAAAATTCATCACATAAATTCCAACAAAAATTGCAATTCATGTTCATCATACAATACCAAACGAAAACAAAGTATTTTTATAACAACAAATGTGACTAAACCGAAAATAAAAACACAAGTCATAGGAATGGATCACACTTTAGAAACCTTGGAGAGCTTCGTCTTGGTGTGGTGAAAAAGGATCGGCAGTGGCTGAGGTAAGGTATGGGATCGGTGGTGAATGGTGGTGGTGGAATCGGTGACTATGTATTTTAGGGTTTCGGGTTAGAACTTTGGTAGGAAAATTTGGTAGAGTTTTGGCTAGTGCTTTGCAAGAGATGAGATGATTTTTCTGTAGGAAAACATGGCTATATATAGAGGCAAATTCGGCAGAAACCCTAGGTAGAAAACCTAGTCCAAATCGGCAAAGGCAATCCTTGTGCAACAAGGTTTTGGTTCCTTCCTTTCTTGGTTCTTCTAGGAAACTTCTTTTTCTGATTTTCTTCCTTGGATTGGGCTGCATATCTTCATGAACTTCTTGTGTAGGCTTGACAACTCCATTTGGTGAGCTTGGTCCATGGAAAAATGCCCCAAACCCGCAAGAACACAAGACCGGCAGCAACTCGGCTGGAATGACCTTGCTCCAGTAAATCCGACATATCTCCCTTCTCGGAGCTCCAATTGATGCGATTCCAAGTCTCAGATAAACTAGACACATATATCCATCTCCCCATAAAATATCTCGATCAAATTACTTGTGAATCGTCGGGAATGATTTTTCTAAGTTGGATCAAAGTCCCAGGAAAATCCTGGAAGCCCCTGGATTGGTTTGCTCGGACTGCCGTTTTGCAGCCATCTTTTGAGTGACTTCCCGAACTCCGATTGATCTGAAATTTTAACACAACATTCCTCAGTATATTAATATTAAGCATACCAAATTTCATTGAATTCGGACAAGGATAGATCGCACTTTTGCTCATCTCAAAATCACGAAAAAGACACATTTTTCACTATTTTCCAGATTTCTCAAACTTAGTCATTTTTCGGATTCTAAAGCACATTTGATAAAAACTCTACCAAATTGACACTAAACTAAATTATGACTCTATCTTAGATAAATAAGGGTTAAACAAAGTATAAACGAGGGCGTAAACACATTAATATCGTCGCACATTGTGCTCCTATCACCTGCGCGAGCTCAGCAGCCAACCGGCCGGTTTCTTCTTTCTCCTGCGCGAGCTCAGTCTTCAGCCGACCAACCTCTTCTCTCTCCTGCGCAAGCTTGGCTTCGCCCAAGGACAGCTGCACAGTAAGCTCCTCCACTTGCTTCTCCAAAACCGCAGCCTCCCCTCTAGGCTCGGCGGTGTAAAGGCTATGAACCAGCTGGCACAGGTACATAAAAGGAACATTAGCTCGTACCGCAAAGGGGAAAGGAAGCGCAGAAAACACACTTACCTGAAGAGCCAATTCCACGGGCTTCGTCCTGCTCTCGCCCGGTCGACCAGTTCCAGGGCCCTCCTGATCAAGTCCCAAGGTTTCAATGGTAGATGCCACGAACCTACCAAAACCACCACCACCGGAACTAGGATCGGCTTCCGACCCCTGACTCCTTCGGCCGTCGGTCTCCACGACCGGAACTAATGCCGACCCCCCACCAGCCGAGCTTGACGCCCCGGCATCAAACGTCCTCGCCCTCTTCGCCGGGGCTTCACCGTGATCGCATCTGCGGTACCCAGTCGTCTCCGCTGCCTCCCTCTCCCGCAGGGCCCGTACCCCCATCGGCCGTGCTAGAGGTTTCGGACCTGGTCGGCCCACCGATCTTACTTCCCGGATAATGAGTGGGGCATTATCCTCACCGCCCGGCCGCCTGCCGTAGTGGGAGTCCGGAAACACGAGCAGCACATGCCTGTTATGCACCGTGCACTCCAGGGTAACCGGGTCTACGACGGTTTTCGAGGCCATCTCCCCCATCTCCATCAACCTCTGGGCCACAAACTCTTCATCCGGTTTGATGGTCTCTTCGCTCCGAACAGCGAGCCGGGGGGCATTAGCTGCAAACAGATAAACCGAGCGGTCAGAATAAAAGCGACCTGCAAAACAACAGTGCAAGATACCTTACCAGGTTTTCTCCCCATCTCGCATATCTCCAGCACATTCCACATGATGAAATTGTAGGAGCCCCGGCCCAGATTGTCCTAGCAAACAAAAAGCCGGGCTAACCGTTGCCTCTCCAAGTCGACCAGCCGGTACGACTGATCCCCAATCGATTGATAAGCCCCGGGCACCTGAAAGTTCCTCCAACTACGCTGCCACCTGCCACCGGCCAGCACAACCGACCTCCACCTTACATTCGAAACCGACGATGGCAGGTGAGTGATGGCAGGATCGAAGTCCCGCGCGGCAAAATTAACACAACCGTAGGCCTGGGCCTTCTTGCAGTAGGAAACCTTGTACAGCGCCCGTAACTCATTTACCGTGGGCTAGTCCATATTGCTCAGACTGAATAGGCACCCGAGACCAAGCAACTGCCTCCACTGGTTGCTAGGAAGCTGGGCTGGGGAAAGATTTATCGAGCTCAGCATATACTGGACAAACTTCGGCAGTGGCAGAGATAGTCCGTGCCGAAATTGATCATCAAAAACGGCAACCCAACCCGGCTCCGGGTTGCAGGCCAGTTCCCCGGGATACAGGCCTCGAAGCTTAATGGAGGAGTCAATGTCCCACTTCGCCCGAAAGTCCCTTATCTCTCTTTCACTCAGGCTTCTGGTTGGCTCATCACAGAAAATCACCCTGTCGCCATCCAGTAGCTCATACCTCATGGACCCGCGGCTTGCACCGGTAGGATACGCTGATCTCCCAGACGCCATAAAGCCTAAACAATGGAATTTAGCTCTGTAACAAGATAGCAACACAGACAGGCAGCAGGCAAAGAGCAAGGTTACAGCAAGATACGGCAGGAGGAGAGCAGAGGGGATGATAAATAGGGCAAGCATAAAACAGAGGCAACCCCAGCCGTAGATCCCCTCCATCTCAGACCGCTCCCTGCCGACACGTGTCCCAGCATCGATAAAGGATCCCATGCCATCATAACTGATGAGACTGATGGGCTCTCCCCTTCATTGCATGTCAGCAACCTGTCCCACCTACAAGCGGCAGTTAGGGGAGATAGGAGCGCAGAACGAGGCGTCCACTTCCCTCACTTCCCCAACAAGTCAACCTCGAACCGGCTCCGCAGCTTCTCACCTGTTATGCAGTATCCAACCGGCTCCGCAGCTTCTCACCGGTTATGCAGTATCCAACCGGCTCCCGGGCATGTGACATCCAACCGACTCCAAAGCATTCCACCGGTTTAGTCACTTTCCTTCTCCTACGGGCATGAACGAGCCAGCAACAACTCAAGGCTTCCAAACGCATGGGCTTTATAAACCCGGGCGAGTTTACATCTAACACATGTACCCTTGTCCAGCAGGATAAAAACCCTGTATCACACTGAACTGTGATACATTTGGGGATACATGGCGAGACTCGTTATCTCAACGCCACCCCACCGGGCAGATTATTTCTCTAACACAGAACAAGTCTCCCCGCAAGCTAACAAACCTCCACATTACCTCAACGCTTATTCAACACAAGCTGAGAAGAACTAGCAAGTGTTAACCGGTGCTTCAACATGGCCGCAACACTCTCCGGGGTACCTGTTGGCTTATTCCACGCACCAACATGCCTTCCCGCAGGCTAGCACTCTCCCGACTCGTACCGATTTGGCAGAACGCCCGGTCGAGGTCTAGTACACAAGTTCATCTGGGGGACTCGTCTCGATATGGCAGAACGCCCGGTCGAGGTCCCGTGAACTCTGACTCGTACCGATTTGGCAGAACGCCCGGTCGAGGTCTAGTACACAAGTTCATCTGGGAGACTCGTCTCGATATGGCAGAACGCCCGGTCGAGGTCCCATGCACTCCGGCTCGTACCGATATAGCACAACGCCCGGTCACGCCCAATCTTCAATACGGACTTGGGGGACTGGGCACCGTTGGGTTGGTAACCCTGCGGGTCTGCGGGACAAGAGCAAGACAGATTAAGTCCCCATTCAAGATTGCACTTGATCGGGAACTTGGGGGACTTGTTGACAGTAGCCGCAGAGGGGCTACAACAGGCCCACAGACCCGCAGCTAGTGTACCAGGGGCCGGCCCGAGGCCCGGGACCGGATCACCAGCACCCGGCCTCGGGGCCCAGCAGTCTATCCTGCTACCAGGGGCCCGGGGACCGGGGGCGCCTGCCTGCCAAAGAGGTCACCAGAGCTACCCTTTGGTGTGCAAACAGAAGGGAGCCAGTCCCACATCGAAGGGTGAGGCCAGACTTCACTCTCAGCCACCTATATAAAGGCCTCAACTACCCTCATTAATAGGTAACTGATCTCTCCTACCGCTTATATACGTGCTCAAGTTATATCTATTCCAACTATACTAACTTAGGCATCGGAGAGGAGAAGACCGGCCCGCCCGGTATTCCCCTTAGTAAGCAGGTTTACAGGAGATCATACGAGGATTCATCTGTCTCTACCAGGCCCCAGGGTTTGTGCAGAAACACCTGCATATAGCCTAGTTCAGAAAGTCACGCACAAACAATTAACACAAATTTATAACAAATGAAAGTATATAAGAAATCTAACAATCCCCAAAATGAAGCCAAGATGTTGCCATCTTAACTCAAGAAAAACAATGCACACTTTGTTTTCTTTTAAAAACCGACTCCCGTTTCAACAATAAAGGAAGAACATTATAAAACTCACTTTTAAAGTCACGCACAAGACTCGGGTAACCCCACATGGTTACCCACCAGACATGCACATAATCATGAGACGCAAGCACCCCACACGGTACTCCCATAACGTACATAGGCACAGACTAGAGCTCTAACTGATCGTAACCAATCACCCAGCCAAAGGCTTGGTTCCCGATATATTTGCTTGAGGATCCCCTTTCGCCACATAGGAGGGATCCCATCCGCCAAACATGTAAGATCTTCTTTCGCCACACAGGAGAGATCTTACAGTGGCCGTTGGTTTCCATACCAACCCATACACACATATAAAGATCCCCCATCATCACACAGGAAGGATCATAACTGCCACACATGTAAGATCCCAATTCAACCATGTTTCTGTTTAAACCCGTAGGCTTGACAGAGACTGGTGGATCTTGGTGTAATTCCTTCCTGCAAGTCTTGCTAACTAAGGGGAATACCGGGCGGGCCAGTCTTCTCCTCTCCGATGCCTAAGTCAGTACCGTTTGGATAAATGGATAACTTAGACGGAAATAAGTAGTTAGAGAGTGGGGTTACCTATTAATGAGGGTAGTTGAGGCCCTTATATAGGTTGTCGAGCGTGAGGTCTGGTCTCACTCTTCAATGTGGGACTGATCCCCTTCTGCTCATACATTAGGGCAGCTTTGGTGGTCTGTTCGGCAGGCTGGCGCCCCCGGCTCTTGAGCCCCTAGCCATAAGGTAGACTGCTGGGCCCCGGGTCTAGGTGTTAGCGATCCTACCCCGGGCCATGGACCGGGCCCTAGTGTAGCGGCTGCGGGTCTGTGGGCCTGGGTAGCCCCTCTGTGACTACCGTCAACAAGTCCCCCAAGTTTCCGGTCAAGTGCAATCTTGAATGAGGACTTAAATATGTCTTGCTCTGCAGGCCCGCAAACCCGTAGGTTTATCGACCCAACGGTGCCCTAGTCCCCCAAGTCCGCGTTGAAGATTGGGCTTGGCCGGGCGTTCGAGTAAAAAACCTGTTATGATGGTGCGTGGTGATGCGAGTGCCTGTTCATGATGATGTGCAACAGTTATGAGTATGAGTTGTGATGATGGTGGTGTGGTGTCTGAGTTCCGTCGTGCCATGCATATGGAACGGGGTGAACCCGGACTAGTGCATGGGATGATAATGTGGCGTTGAGATCCGCCATGCCATGCATATGGGACGGTGTGAACCCGGACGAGTGCATGGGATGATAATGTGGCGTTGAGATCCGCCATGCCATGCATATGGGACGGGGTGAACCCGGACGAGTGCATGGGATGATAAGTCCCCCAAGTGAATAATGGCGGCCGCTAAAGGCTGCCGATTTTCTCCCGGTGGGGTGTTGGAATGCCTTTATAATGTCTTGCTAGTATGCGTGCATTACTGAGATGCAATGCATACGGATATGTGGTATTACATATGCAATGCAGGATAACGATTCTGCATGCAGTTCTGATTCTACTACATCAATATGAAAATCAATACAGCAAATAGATACTTTCTAACAATTCTGCTGCACTAATGTTCCACACAAAAGCATCTAAACAAGACAATTGTTCTTGTTTTGTTTTCCATCTGAAGGTGTTCTCCATCTGAAATGTTGATGTGTATGTTAACATGCATGACAAGACTATCAACAGTTCAACACAGGTAAGGATTAAGGCAGCACAGAAAAGCACTGAAGGCATGGATATGCTCCTGAGGTAATCCGAATTTACCTACTAGGGACTATCGATAATTATATATATCACTGAAAATTCAAATGCAAATGCTATTTTTTGCATGGGTAGCTGCCTCCAAGTTGTACTTGGAGGGCAATGCATTTGATCAATTGCAAATTTTCATGGTCTACCACACCACTCACTCACTACTCCACTTGGAGCTAGCTCATGAATCTGATACACTCTAATATGATCAATCTGAAAATCAAAGAAAATATCAAACACTTCATGGGGAGGAGAGAAAAGCATGTGCCTTAAACCTAGAATTCCATGAGAGGTCTCTGCTTTTCACGAAAGGTTTTGTGGGAGATAGATAGAAGCTTGGCCTTTCTAGGGTTTTCTGTATATTATATCCCAGTCTGGCTTTGAAATCAATGAGAATGAGTAGTATCATGATCACCACCAGCATCCCGACTCTACCAAGTTACGGCAAAACCCTATTTGCCATTTTAAATTGGGAAAACAAAGCTGAAAGCTCCAAATGCAAACATACAAAAGGGATATATACATAATCCCATATCCCATGCATAATAATATGATAGAGAATTTGATATGATGATAGGGCTGTGCGCTTCTTTGTTATCCCCTAGCTATTCTAACAGCCTTGCAATGCTCCACTGCCAGTCTGCCAGCATTTACACATCAAAATTTTAGGACTCCAACTTAGAAAGCACTATAGAACTTGAGAAGAATTCGTTTTGATAAGGAGATATCAAAACTTGCTTCTCATATTAGTGATTTCAAATGCCATGGTTCTACAGTTTTTGATCGCAATACCAAGACGGGCAAACATGATTGGCTGATGTGAGGGAAAAAAGGTTTTGGAGTTGCGATCTATGGTATACTAGGTGCGGATCAGAAAGCGGTTTTTAACCATCTCATTTTCATGCCTTATTTAGTTCATACACATTCCATGCTTCAAGCATTTCATTGAAGAAAAGTATGAACCCCATTAAACTTGACTCAATCAATCTACACAAGATACATTGATTCATATTCATAAATAGAAACATGTTGGGCTGAAATTACAATAATTACAAAAAACAAAATCCGAAATATATCGAATAACTCACCCGGCTCCTGAGGACCCCTCTTGGTCCTAATGCTGAGGGGAGGAGCATCCTCGCCTACCACACCGGCTGCTCCTCTAGCGGCACCACCACTGCCACCGCTCCCGAGGTCAGCGCCACCTCCAGTAGCCCCCACACCCGCCGAAGGATCGGTTTCTTCCAGAGACGGGATGGGAACCATCGTCCCCGCCTCTGGCACCGTCCTCGCCGATTCCGCTGCCGCCGTCGCCACTGTCGCCGTCCTGGCCGATTCCGCTGCCACTAGCGCCGTCCTCGCCGATTCCGCCGCCACTGGCGCCGTCGCCTCCGCCGCCGCAGCAGCCATTTGAGCGGCAACTTCCGCCGCCTTCCTCTCTCTTCTCGCCTCTATCTCCTTCTTCCTCTTCTGGGCACTAGAACCAGGTGCCATTGATGAATGGAAGGGTTAGGGGTGAATTTAGGGTTTAGGGGTTTGAGAGAGATCATGGGATTTCGATTAGGGGGTTTTTGGTGAGAAGGGGTTTGGGTTTCGGGTTGTAAGAGAAGGGGGTTTGGGTTTATCAATGTCACCCGGAGAAAGAGAATTTGGGGGAAGAAGAAGAAGAATTTGGGTGTTTTCAAATTTGGGGATCTCGCTACTGAGGAAGGAGCAAAGTCCCGGTTCATTTAATCAGATACGAAGCGACGAATATAGAACAACGTCGTCGCTTAGAATATTAACCGACAAAACATGGCCAAATATCGTCGCTTCACATTTAAGTTTGCGACGAATATCTAAAGTCGTCGCTTCGGAAAACTGAAGCGACGAAGTTGGACCTCCCTACATTACCTAGTGGGTTAAAACTTCGTCGCTTCATGTGATCTGAAGCGACGAAGTTTTAACCCACTAGGTAATGTAGGGAGGTCCAACTTCATCGCTTCAGTTTTCCGAAGCGACGACGTTTGACAAAAATGGTCGCCTCACGTTTTCAAGCGACAAGTATTGTGCAATATTCGTCGCTTGAAGTTGACTGAACATATTAGTTATGTTTATATGTATTTATTTTTATTTAATTAGAATATTGTAAATATTGTTCAAAATTACAACAATAAATATATATCATCATTATCATATTACAACATGTACTATAATTAACTAGTAGTCTTCCTCTTCGTCGTCTCCGCCATCATCGTCTTCATCTTCCTCTTCTTCTTCCTCATCGAATTCATCGCCACTGTCATCTTCCTCACCGTTTGATTCTTCATTCTGTTCGTATACTTCTAAATCGAGTTGGAGATTAGATGCATCAATATGGTAAAATTGTATTGAACGTAGTGTGTCCTCTTGGGAAGGCTCTGTGATTTGATTCCCTGAAGGAGGCCTGTTGTCTTCTGTTGCAAGTACTTCGGCACTGTATACATTTTGATGTGACATTTCTTGCACCACCTTCCAAGTACCACCCGCCGCAGGATCGTCCAAGTAGAACACTTGTTTAGTCTTCACAGCAAGACAAAATGGTGAACTCTCATAGTAACTAGTGTTAGTATCCACCGATATCAGACCATGATCTACCTTGACGGTGTCAATTTCTTCGTCATCGGGATCGCCAGTGGTGTTGTGCCATATAACTTTGAACAATACGACCGACAAATTGTCTGGATAACATACCTCGACTACATAGTCAAGATGACCATAGAAGTGTTGAGACAAGTTTCTAAGCTTCGTGCTTAACATCACCCCGCTATTTTGAGTCACGAGCCTTTGATCTCTATCGAATGAGACATACTTGATACCGTTCACGTAGCACGCCTTATAAATCCGAGTGAATTGCGGACCTCGAGCCAATGACAATATTGCCCTGTTAAAATTAGGGTCCTGAGCATCATATATTCTCTTGGCCTGAAAAATAGATTGTGTTAGTTCTATACTATTCAGTTTTCGTACAAATTTTAAGAACCATATATTCAGTTTTCGTACAAATTTTAAGAACCATGGATGGAAACTCCTCATTCGATGGCGCTGGTCGTAATCGTCACCATATTTCGCCGTGTACAGCTGTAAATGAGCGTCCATGTAATATTGAGCTTCTTCTGTATCCGTCAAAATTTGCCAGTGAGCCTCAGCCGTTTGCTCCTCTGTTAACCTGATATTTCTGGTGGTATCCATAATACACGGTTGAACTAACTGAGAAACAGAACTAATATTCCATATTGGGGGATTGGGCTCTTCGTGTTCTTCCAATTGCAGATACGACTTACAGTACGTGACCGACTCCCATGATATGTACCTTTCTGCAATACTCCCCTCCGGGTAACGTGTATTACTCATTGACTGTTTATAGTCACCTAATTGCCTGTAAAATGATGAATATGATTACTGCATATATAAGGTCGATACCAATTTAGTTTGGACATTAAGAAACATATTTGATTAGTGCATATACCTTTCCGTCGGATACATCCATGTAAAATGTACTGGGCCTGTAAGCATAACTTGTTCGGGAAGGTGAACCATGAGATGAACCATAGAGGTGAAGAAATGTGGAGGAAAAATCAACTCCAAATTGTAGAGAATGATCACAATCTCATCTTTCATCTATTGGACATCTGTCTTCTTCAACTCCCTAGCACATAATTTTCGAAACTAATTTGACAATGCCACTACTACAAAAAACTCAATACACAACGGTGAATCACCGTTGTGTGAGTTCGGATTTTCCGTTGTATATCTCGAGCTTGTGTGATTAAACGTCAGACAATACACTTAAAGTTTCTGTTGTACGACTTATATGTCATGCCATGGCTGGCTTAGCATGCGCAACACTGACATGTATAGTTTATACAACAGAACATATATATTTTTTTGTCGTGTGAGTTTTAAACATACAACAGAATATTGCATTTTTATTCAGTTGTCTGATTCACACAATAGATTTAATTTCCTACTAATTCAGTTGTCTGATTCAGACAACTGATTTTGTTTCATATTTATTGAGTTGTATGATTCTACAAATCAAACAACAGATTTAAGGATTTTGTGACATAAGTTTGATGTGGCTTTTAGTCATATTATACAACACATGATATTCACAAAAGCATAAACTGTTGTATATCAAAACCTGAAGCTTTACTATAAAAATAGTATCAGCTAGCCATTACCATTAAAACATTGCATAAAATCCTGCTCTGAAAGGAGGGAAATTTCCCGCTCTGAAGGAACACCATTTTGGGCAATTGGAGCCAAAATGAATGTAGCACAAGGACAAGCAAAACAAGTCATACAACATATTTACAAAATTCTGTTGTACAAGTCTTTTTCATCTTGCACTAGTGGCATCTAATGAAAGATGTGACATTATCATACAACACAAAACAAAAGTTTGTTGTCTGTCCATCTAGACCTTGCCCAAATTTGAGTTTCAATGTCGGAGGGAGTTCTACCGCCAAAATTTTCATTAATCATACAACAGAAAATGTGTGTCAGAGTTGTGTGACAAAATCTGGAAAAACATTTTTCAGAATATGGAAAATGTGTACCCTCATACAACACAAATCATTCACTTTAGGTTGTGTGAAACAGTTCAGTCATTCATACAACATGTAACTTCCAAAGTGTTGTCTAATCTGTGTTGTGTATTGAGTTTTTTGTAGTAGTGTGCTATCAATGGCTTCACGACGTTATTCGGTAAAAATCATCGGATAACCACTGGAAGAAGACGTTGAAGCAGGACATGGCATTCATGCGTCTTCAATCCATAGAACTTTTTCTCGGATAGTTTCATCTTATTTCTCAAACTTCCCGCATAGTCAAGTGGATACCTAACACCGCGAAACCATTCAAATACTTCTTCAAGACGATCCTCTTCCACTAAAAAGGGTGCATGAGGAACCTTTCCCGTCTTCTTTTCAGCTTCCGAACACCACTGACTTTTGCGTATTCCCCTCTTCTGCAAAGCTTCGCGAGCCCAGTAGTGCAAACTGCGCACGGACAAGGGAGAAATTCGATTTCAGCAGTGCGAGCGGAAACAAAATTGATGAAGTTAACTAAGCCTGTGCTGTAATCAGGGTATGTAAAGTGAAGATTCATCCAAGATTTGTCGGGGACATCATCCATGTTTCCTGTCATAACATAAACAGGCAATATGCATAAGGTTAGCACACAACATTTATGATACAATCAAAACCTGTCCCAACACTTCTTCTCCTTATGCCTCCGGGTTGGGTCCTATCCCCTTCAGGCGAACACGACTTTGTTGATCCTTTTGCTATTCATGTGGTTTCAGCTACAGTTTTGGGAAATTTCGGCAGCATCTCCCTACAGTTCCTCAAGTGCACAAAAATCTAAACAACCTAATTTGCACTCGAGGAACATTGTAGAGAGACACTGTCGAAACTATATCCCAAAACTTAAACTTAAACCACATGAATAGCAAAAGGATCAACAAACTCGTGTTCGCCTAAAGTGTCTAAAAATGGGACAATTCGAGAATCAATAACTCATCTCGATCAACTAGATGCGTTGTTGATTCTCAAACGGGAGTTCTAAGCTGATAAACACCACAATTATATATAATACGAAACAATAAATTTACACACGGCACCACACTCCCTCACTAAGCCACTCGCATGTTTTAGAAACTCTAACTACCACAATCCACACATAACACAAACCAATTACATCGTTAACTAATAATTTCAACCTAATCTGCCATAAAATTCACAAAATTTCAATAAATTGCACTATTTGAAGCCATTTTAGTTTCACTCAATTTGGATTTAACTAAATTTCACAATTTCACTAAATTACACTAAAATTCAATGTCACTAAAATTTCACAATTTCACAAACTATCCTAAAAAATCTCAATTTCACCAAAATCAACACCAATTCTATCATATATTCAAACACCTAACCCTAAAAACAACAAAAAAACACATTATAAACCAAATCCAACTCAAGATATCAAACACTAAATTCAAAAAATCAAACCCAAATATGGTGATTACAATGAAGAGGAGAGATTATACTAACCTACAAAGCAATTGGAAGAGAAGACCCAAGAAATTAGACTCCGAAATTGACGAAATCAGCCGATCTGCCATTTTTTTCGCAGCTCCGGAACAGTTTTTTTCTTCAAACTTCAACTTCTGAAATCTGTTGAAGTCGAGGGCTTAATTTATAACAGATTTTAAAACATGAAGCGACGACTATTGCTCAAAACTCGTCGCTTCGTTTCATATGTCAGCGACGAATATTGACGAAGGTTATTAACTTCGTCGCTTCAATTTTAAGTCGGCGACGAAGATTGAATTTTCGTCGCCACAGTTTACAGAACATGATCGGAGGCGACAACATACCTTTATTCGTCGCTTTAATAATTTATGAGCGACGACTATTGATCAATAGTCGTCGCTCTCGTTTTTTGAAGCGACGAATCCGATATTGGTCGCTTCGATGTGTTGAGGCGACAAACTTTGGTTTTCCCTTTCCAATCTTCGTCGCCTCAGTCGTTGTTTCCAGTAGTGACAAAAAAAGAAGAAATACAAAAAATAAAAAAATGCAAGCTACCAGCGGATAATGGTGTTCTTGAAATGAAATTTTTTCACTGAATACCGGTGGATGATGGCAGACCCACCAAAAATAGGGATCTAACTCCAATCAATTTAGAATTAATAAACATGATATAAATTTAAAATGAAAATAAGTAAAAACAAGATGACTCCAGGGATCTTGCCGGATCGGGTGCCTCGTGCGACAGCACTTGCCGCACTCCCCCATGGCCGGCTCGGTCGTCTTAATCCTTTCAGAATATCTGGCTGAGGTTCCTTATAAAAAGAAAATGCACTTCCACTAGGTCGTCCATGAGAGTGAGGAAGATGGTCCCGCTTGGAAATGGCTTGGAATACAACTGCTGCTTTCCCAGAACCACAAGGAGGAATGTCCGAAGCCTCATCAGAAATGTCAGCGTTGCTCTGGTTAACCTCTGCCACATCTTGTTCATATACTAAACGGACTCCACATTTCTTTACAACCAAGCCAAGGCCCTTGACACGAAATGAAAATTCAATTTGTTTCAACTGTGTAGTATCTACGCCACGAAAATATGAAGAGAGATGATAATCATAGTTAAACAAAAGGTGATCTGACATAGCTCGTCCCACCGTTCCCTTAAAGCCATAATATAGGCCCTCAATGGTCTCTTGCCCACCTACTTTCACAATGCAACTAATTTGAGCCTCATACTTACAAGCCGGTGGCAGCTGGCGGTTTCGATGAACTGCAAAAACAGCACAAAGCGCAAACCCCACGAAATCCTTATTAAACCAACCTGGATGCAGATCGATACTTACGGAAGCTGCCGCAGCTTGATGATCGAACCACTCCGGAATATTATTTCCAGGAATAACGAATTCAAAGAACGTGCCCCTCCTGGCTTGTTCCTGCACCGTAGTAAATCAGAATGTAAAAGAACAAATCAATTACGAGAGAGAGAGAGAGAGAGAGAGAGAGAACCTGAAGGTGCCGCTTCATCGATGTCAATGCCACACTATTACACCCTTGCCTTACCAGTTTCAAACAGTTTAAAAAATATGCGCGTGACAGATATTCTGGCACTATCTCCAATGAAATGCAATATCTAGCACGCACTACTACACGCGACAGAAGGCTTGGTAATCTTTGAAGGTTACGGCAATTGGTCAAATCCAGAAATTCAAGACTGTAAAGTTGACTGAGGCTCTCAGGAAGGGTAACAAATTGGTTACCTTGTAGCAGTAACTCTCTTAAAGAGGAGAGACAGCCCCGATCATTGGGGATGGCTCCTTCCAAAAGATTGCAGAACGAGAAATCCAATCTTGTTACAGAACATAAACCAGAAAAGGAAGGCAGCAACTTAGATATCGGTGGTCCTGTACATCTATAAAACAATAATTTTTTGAGATTTTGAAGACCAGTGCATGAAGGCAGTTCCCTCAAGGCGGTTCCACTCACACACAGAATTTCCAGACTCTCTATATGGCCCAAGTCTTCCGGTAATTTCTCGAGCTTCGAGCAACCCGAAAGACTAAGAAGTTTCAGAGATTTTAAGCCAGATACACTGCTCGGAAGAAGCCTAAGGTTTTTGCAACCATTCAAGAACATCTCAGTAAGTCTTCCGAGGAATCCAACGGATGAGTCAACCTCGTACAGCTGTATACAACCTTCAAGATCCAAGTATTCAAGATTTGGACAACCACTGAAGTCGGGGGTCTTGAGAAGATTCAAAGAGCGGCTGAGGTCGATGCGTTTCAAACTGTATAAATGCTGTAATAACAGATGAAGCAAACTTAGCTTTATTCAAGGTTTGTAGGTAATCAAACGTTAATATGTAGTGATCGTAATACCATTTTACCGTCCCACAGATATTCAATTTGGCTATGGTACATATGTAGTTCTTGTAAGTTCTCTAGGCTGTTAAGTGATGCCAAAGATTGTAGAGGACATTTGAACCATACGAGAATCCGTAACTCACTTGAAACATACTCGAGGCCGTCTGAGAGGTGCACACGAACACCATTAAATATCAGTATTCTCAAATTTGTCATCATTGAAAAGGATTTTCCATGGAAGTGTAATTCTGTGGCTGCATCTTTTTTGGAACGCAGGACTATGCCTTTCACTGCTTCTGTTCCCTAATAAACATAAATAAAGAATAATCAAGCTCCACACTTTGGTTTAAAATAGAATAGCAATTAAAATTATTCTTGCAGCAAGTTTCTTACTCTATTTTTCCCCAGGACGTGAATGATGTCTTGTTTAAGACACAACCTACTACGCTTGCCTGGCTCATCACGGGATTCTCGTCGAACAATTTCAAGGCCCATTTCTTGGAGCAAATCATGCATTTCTACCCTACCAGCCTCTGAAATAGTTAGGAGAGATCTCTCCATGAGTACCTCAAATCCAATAGTTGCATCAAAGCCACAACCGTCGAGTGTTCTTCTTAATACAGTTTCATTGTACCCAATATTGTAAAAACAAGCAATGTCTAGGAAGATTTTCTTCTCATTGTCACGCAGACCATCATAACTTATTTTAAGTGTCTCAAAAATTTCTTCATCACAAACTTTTCTTAATGATGCCAACGCACTTTCCCACGCACTTTCATCTCTTCCATGCAAAAATGAACCCAAGACTTTAAGAGCCAGAGGAAGACCTTTGGTATAATTCACAACACGATCAGACAAATGACGGTAGCTTTCTTCAGGGTAATCATTTTTAAAGGCGTGCTGGCAAAAGAGCTGAAGAGCTTCATTAGTATTTAGTCCCTGGACCTCATATCTTCTCAGTACTCTGTGTTT
Source organism: Potentilla sterilis (assembly GCA_963682095.1). Classification (NCBI taxonomy): domain Eukaryota; kingdom Viridiplantae; phylum Streptophyta; class Magnoliopsida; order Rosales; family Rosaceae; genus Potentilla; species Potentilla sterilis. The sequence continues at coordinate 29,158,718 of OY821764.1, forward strand.
AACTAACAGGTGAGCATCTCGAGTTGTAATGATAATTATGCTTCCAAACCCAAACCAGTCTTCCTTTCCTGCCAAGTAGTCCAACTGGTCCGAATGATTGACATCATCAAGAACGAGAAGCACCTTTTTGTGACGTAGAAGTCTCTTTATCTTCGTGGCTCCTTCATGAACATCCCATATGTCAATCTCTTTCCCCAGTATCTTAGAAATAAAATTCTTTTGTATCTGAACCAAACCACTTGTTTCTTCGTTGCTCCTAACATTAGGAATAAAGCTGCTGAAATCAAATTCATGAGAAATTCGATCAAAAAGTACTTTGGCAATAGTTGTCTTGCCAATTCCTCCCATTCCCCGTATCCCTATAAAGCGAACATCATTCATCCCTTCACCTAAAAGCAAATTATTAACTGCCTCTACTCTTGAATCAATGCCAATTAGGTTCTCCATTGAACTGAACAATGCTGGGCGTGATTGCGTCCTTACACCAGCAACAATGTTCTTGATTAGCTCCAATTCATACCTGGAACAGATGAGAAACAATAGTGACCATTTTTTTTCATACCTTAGTCGCACTCACAGACAGAGAACACACCCACACATATAGACACATATTGCATACAGGTAAATTGGCCAAATAATTTTGTTTACTTTATGAAACTATCCAGTGGAGAGGGAAAATTAATGAAATTGAATTTATACCTGAATTCCTTTGAATTCCAACCAGAGAAGTTTGACACTTTTGTTAGAGCAGCTCTCCACCTTTGCACCTTCTCTGTGTCGTCCATAAGTCTTTTCTCATGTTTCGCAAAGGCTTCTTCAAATGTATCGGTTTGTTTTCTCACATGCGAGGGATCGACTTCATAGAAGATTGGCAATATAGTTTTCCTAGCTTCCATGCACTCAATAATCTTCAAAAGTTCATCCAAGCACCATGTTGAAGATGCATAATTTGGTGAGAGGACAATAAGTGCAAAATTTGATTGCTCAATTGCAGTAATAAGTTCTGGAGGAAAGGGTTTCCCTTTTTGGAGTTCACGGTCATCCATGAAAGTTATTATTCCCTGATCTCGCAATGAATTGTATAAGTAATTTGTAAAACCGTTCCTGGTGTCTTCACCTCGAAAACTTAGAAAGACATCATATTTCCATTCAGAAGTTGATGTAGGAAAAGATGAAGAGGCTCTTTCTAAACTCATTGTAACTAGAAAGTAGAAACTACTGATCTGTGACTATATACTGGAAATTGGAAACTGTCACAACGACCATGAGCTAGGGTACTAACCAGCCGAAGAACTAGCAAATCATTTTTTTCGTCCTGCAGAGAAAAGGATACAAATTGAACAATGTCCTGACGAACCAGTTCTATATAAATTCTGAAAAGAGTAGCATAATTTTATCTTGGAATCTACTAACCACACAAACCTAATCGTCTGGTACAAACTTTGATCAAAGACATAATATACACTACAATATAGTAGCAGAATATAGAGAATATGTGGAATAGACATAGATCCATAACATCACTAGGCATTAATATTGTAATAACCCGATTTTTAATCGTGTTAATTATATTAAATTTATTGTAATTATTGGAAGCATGTTTTACGAGTAATGAAATGTTTGTACGCGTTGGTCAAGTCGTTACGCGATGTCGAGAGTGTGTTCGATAATTAAAAGTCGAAAAACGCTAAGTTTGAAGGGTCCAAAAGTTGACTTTTTGATTCGTTGAGAATTTCGAAAAGTTTCCTTCATGACAATCGTAGAGCTCGACGATACGAGTTCGTAGACACGCGACACGCTTGAAACGGACGTCGTACGAAAACGTTACGACCTGTTGAAGTTATTCAAAAAATATGAAATTTCTATAAATAGTAATTTAATTTCAGAAAAATCAGAAAATTCTGAAATTATCCGGAATTATCGCGATTTACTGTTCATCGTCTCCAATTCGAATCCGGAGCTTCTTTCGCGTAGATCTCCCTCATCCGGCCACCAATCGAGGCGTGCGACCTGTCAAAGTGTTCATCTCGACGTCCTCTTTCGTTTGAGCTAAGGATCGGCACCGGAAAGTGGCTGTGCTCGGCGCAGCAAGCGGAGGAAGCGACTGCCGCCGTACACGGCGAAGCTGCGACCGCGTCCGGCGGAACCGGAGCTCGTGCCACCCACCAATCGGTTCGTCTTCTCCTTGCGGTCCTCTTGGTGTAGGTGGTTGTCGCCGTTTCAAGCCGCTGTGACCGGATCGAGAAACGTCTCCGATCGGGTCGACCCGACCCGTTTCAGCAGTTCAGATCCGGTTCGACCCGACCCGCTTCAGACCCGACCCGGAGTTGACCCGACCCGGTCAACGTTGACCGTTGACCGTTGACTGGCGTTGACCGACGTTGACTGACGTTGACCGGTACTGTAGCGATCCGACCCGACGCTATTTCAGCCCGATTCGACCCGTTCTCTCCGAGGCCCGACGCGAAACGGATATTTACCATTTCTGGTGAATTAAGGTGAGTAAACCACAGTGCTTGCTCGTATGGTGGAATGGGATGAAGAGAGATGTGGCAGAGTATGTGTCCAAGTGTCTTACCTGTCAGCAGGTGAAAGTAGAGCATCAGAGACCAGCGGGCATGTTGAAGCCGCTATCTATTCCAGAATGGAAGTGGGAGCACATCTCTATGGACTTTATGACTGGGTTGCCTAAGTCCAAATTGGGGCATGATGCCGTGTGGGTGATTGTTGATAGATTGACGAAGTCGGCGCACTTTCTCCCAGTGTCGTTGACGCACTCAGTTGAGGCTTTGTGCAAGTTATATGTGAAGGAGATAGTGAGACTTCATGGGGTGCCGGTATCCATTGTATCAGATCGGGATGCTCGCTTTACTTCCAAGTTCTGGGCTAGTTTTCAGAAGGCCATGGGAACCACCTTGGATATGAGCACAGCATTTCACCCTCAGACTGATGGGCAGACTGAGAGAGTGAACCAGGTGATGGAGGATATGCTGAGAGCCTGTGTCTTGGATTTCATGGGAAGTTGGGAAGACCACCTGCAGTTGATTGAATTTGCCTACAACAACAGCTATCACTCTAGTATTGGCATGGCGCCGTATGAGGCTCTTTATGGAAGACCGTGTAGATCTCCTGTTTGTTGGGCAGAGGTTGGTGAGAGTGCGCTCTTGGGTCCTGAGATTGTTCAGGAGACCACGGAGAAGATCTCGATCATTCGAGATAGGATCTGAACTGCTCAGAGTAGACAGAAGAGCTACGCTGATTTGAAAACAAGGCAGGTGGAGTTTGAGATTGGTGATCATGTATTCTTGAAGATCTCACCAATGAAAGGTGTGGTGAGATTTGGCAGAAAGGGAAAGCTGGCGCCAAGGTATGTTGGGCCTTTTGAGATTCTCGAGAAGGTTGGGGATTTAGCCTATCGACTTGCTTTACCTCCTAGCATGTCCGGTGTGCATAATGTCTTTCATATTTCGATGTTGAGGAAGTATGTACCGGATGAGTCACATGTGATTGATCATAGCACTATCAAAGTGAATGAGAATGCGACCTTCGTTGTTGAGTCTGTTCGTATCTTGAATAGGTCAACAAAGAAGCTACGAAGGAAGGAGATAGAATTGGTCAAAGTACTGTGGAGTCACCATGATGAGGGTGATGCATCTTGGGAGTTAGAGTCTGATGTGAAGGCTAAATACCCGCAGTTGTTTGTAGAGTAGTGTGTTTGAATTTCGGGGCGAAATTCCTTTAAGGAGGGTAGAATGTAATAACCCGATTTTTAATCGTGTTAATTATATTAAATCAATTGTAATTATTGGAAGCATGTTTTACGAGTAATGAAATGTTTGTACGCGTTGGTCAAGTCGTTACGCGATGTCGAGAGTGTGTTCGATAATTAAAAGTCGAAAAACGCTAAGTTTGAAGGGTCCAAAAGTTGACTTTTTGATTCGTTGAGAATTTCGAAAAGTTTCCTTCATGACAATCGTAGAGCTCGACGATACGAGTTCGTAGACACGCGACACGCTTGAAACGGACGTCGTACGAAAACGTTACGACCTGTTGAAGTTATTCAAAAAATATGAAATTTCTATAAATAGTAATTTAATTTCAGAAAAATCAGAAAATTCTGAAATTATCCGGAATTATCGCGATTTACTGTTCATCGTCTCCAATTCGAATCCGGAGCTTCTTTCGCGTAGATCTCCCTCATCCGGCCACCAATCGAGGCGTGCGACCTGTCAAAGTGTTCATCTCGACGTCCTCTTTCGTTTGAGCTAAGGATCGGCACCGGAAAGTGGCTGTGCTCGGCGCAGCAAGCGGAGGAAGCGACTGCCGCCGTACACGGCGAAGCTGCGACCGCGTCCGGCGGAACCGGAGCTCGTGCCACCCACCAATCGGTTCGTCTTCTCCTTGCGGTCCTCTTGGTGTAGGTGGTTGTCGCCGTTTCAAGCCGCTGTGACCGGATCGAGAAACGTCTCCGATCGGGTCGACCCGACCCGTTTCAGCAGTTCAGATCCGGTTCGACCCGACCCGCTTCAGACCCGACCCGGAGTTGACCCGACCCGGTCAACGTTGACCGTTGACCGTTGACTGGCGTTGACCGACGTTGACTGACGTTGACCGGTACTGTAGCGATCCGACCCGACGCTATTTCAGCCCGATTCGACCCGTTCTCTCCGAGGCCCGACGCGAAACGGATATTTACCATTTCTGGTGAATTAAGGTGAGTAAACCACAGTGCTTGCTCGTATGGTGGAATGGGATGAAGAGAGATGTGGCAGAGTATGTGTCCAAGTGTCTTACCTGTCAGCAGGTGAAAGTAGAGCATCAGAGACCAGCGGGCATGTTGAAGCCGCTATCTATTCCAGAATGGAAGTGGGAGCACATCTCTATGGACTTTATGACTGGGTTGCCTAAGTCCAAATTGGGGCATGATGCCGTGTGGGTGATTGTTGATAGATTGACGAAGTCGGCGCACTTTCTCCCAGTGTCGTTGACGCACTCAGTTGAGGCTTTGTGCAAGTTATATGTGAAGGAGATAGTGAGACTTCATGGGGTGCCGGTATCCATTGTATCAGATCGGGATGCTCGCTTTACTTCCAAGTTCTGGGCTAGTTTTCAGAAGGCCATGGGAACCACCTTGGATATGAGCACAGCATTTCACCCTCAGACTGATGGGCAGACTGAGAGAGTGAACCAGGTGATGGAGGATATGCTGAGAGCCTGTGTCTTGGATTTCATGGGAAGTTGGGAAGACCACCTGCAGTTGATTGAATTTGCCTACAACAACAGCTATCACTCTAGTATTGGCATGGCGCCGTATGAGGCTCTTTATGGAAGACCGTGTAGATCTCCTGTTTGTTGGGCAGAGGTTGGTGAGAGTGCGCTCTTGGGTCCTGAGATTGTTCAGGAGACCACGGAGAAGATCTCGATCATTCGAGATAGGATCTGAACTGCTCAGAGTAGACAGAAGAGCTACGCTGATTTGAAAACAAGGCAGGTGGAGTTTGAGATTGGTGATCATGTATTCTTGAAGATCTCACCAATGAAAGGTGTGGTGAGATTTGGCAGAAAGGGAAAGCTGGCGCCAAGGTATGTTGGGCCTTTTGAGATTCTCGAGAAGGTTGGGGATTTAGCCTATCGACTTGCTTTACCTCCTAGCATGTCCGGTGTGCATAATGTCTTTCATATTTCGATGTTGAGGAAGTATGTACCGGATGAGTCACATGTGATTGATCATAGCACTATCAAAGTGAATGAGAATGCGACCTTCGTTGTTGAGTCTGTTCGTATCTTGAATAGGTCAACAAAGAAGCTACGAAGGAAGGAGATAGAATTGGTCAAAGTACTGTGGAGTCACCATGATGAGGGTGATGCATCTTGGGAGTTAGAGTCTGATGTGAAGGCTAAATACCCGCAGTTGTTTGTAGAGTAGTGTGTTTGAATTTCGGGGCGAAATTCCTTTAAGGAGGGTAGAATGTAATAACCCGATTTTTAATCGTGTTAATTATATTAAATCAATTGTAATTATTGGAAGCATGTTTTACGAGTAATGAAATGTTTGTACGCGTTGGTCAAGTCGTTACGCGATGTCGAGAGTGTGTTCGATAATTAAAAGTCGAAAAACGCTAAGTTTGAAGGGTCCAAAAGTTGACTTTTTGATTCGTTGAGAATTTCAAAAAGTTTCCTTCATGACAATCATAGAGCTCGACGATACGAGTTCGTAGACATGTGGCACGCTTGAAACGGACGTCGTATGAAAAAGTTACGACCTGTTGAAGTTATTCCAAAAATATGAAATTTCTATAAATAGTAATTTAATTTCAGAAAAATCAGAAAATTATGAAATTATCCGGAATTATCGCGATTTACTGTTCATCGTCTCCAATTCGAATCCGGAGCTTCTTTCGCGTAGATCTCCCTCATCCGGCCACCAATCGAGGCGTGCGACCTGTCAAAGTGTTCATCTCGACGTCCTCTTTCGTTTGAGCTAAGGATCGGCACCGGAAAGTGGCTGTGCTCGGCGCAGCAAGCGGAGGAAGCGACTGCCGCCGTACACGGCGAAGCTGCGACCGCATCCGGCGGAACCGGAGCTCGTGCCACCCACCAATCGGTTCGTCTTCTCCTTGCGGTCCTCTTGGTGTAGGTGGTTGTCGCCGTTTCAAGCCGCTGTGACCGGATCGAGAAACGTCTCCGATCGGGTCGACCCGACCCGTTTCAGCAGTTCAGATCCGGTTCGACCCGACCCGGAGTTGACCCGACCCTGTCAACGTTGACCGTTGACCGTTGACTGGCGTTGACCGACGTTGACTGGCGTTGACCGACGTTGACTGGCGTTGACCGACGTTGACTGACGTTGACCGGTACTGTAGCGATCCGACCCGACGCTATTTCAGCCCGATTCGACCCGTTCTCTCCGAGGCCCGGTGAATTAAGGTGAGTAAACCACAGTGTATTCGTATTAAATACGAGTTGATTATGAATTAATTACAGTATACGGATCGTTATATGCAAAATGATTTTATGGAATTGATATTTGTTTTAAATTGAATGAACTTGATCGACTACGGTTCATTGGTAAGTAAAATGATTTTAATATAAAAATGATTTTCAAAGGGTTTTACGATCAATGACTATAGTTGGTATTAGTGGACTATTCCTGAGTGGATGTCTACGTATATATATATATATATTTACGTGAAATATATAATGTGAGTGTGCAATTGGGTAAATGTATTATGTTATGAATTTATCATATATGTGATTATGTGAGTGGTGTGATGTGTGGTTGTGTTGGTATAGAAACCAACGATTGAAGTAAGATCTCACCAATAATGGTGAAAGATCTTACATGAGTGAGGAGAGGATCTCGCCTAAGTGGTGAAAGGGATCCTTCTGGCAAGTATGTCGGGACCAAGCCTTTGGCCGGGTGATTGGTCACGATCAGTTAGAGCTCTAGTCTGTTTGCCTTGTGAGATTTGTAGGGGAATGACGTTGGTCAGTGCGCCCCTAGTCTTACTCTTTTGGTTGATTGTGCATAGTAAATTTTATAATATAAATGTTTTCCTTTGTTGATTTAATTATTTTTATCATGAACTTGTTTGTTTTACTCACACGAGCTTTGAAAGCTTACCGGGTTCGTTGTTTACAACCCGGTGCACCAATTGATGGTGTAGGGGTTAGACCTGCAGGTGAGGACCAGAAGCCAGGGAGCGGCATCTGAGTCGCACGGCTAGTAGGTGTAGGCCTTGGTCTAGCTTGTAATTATCTTTTTGGGTTAGAGAGTAATAGTGAGAGACTCTTTTCTTACATCTATTTTGTTAATGATGTAATATTTTGAATGTATCGAGCCACACACTTAAACTCTGTTGTTTTACTTGGTTATTGTATGATAACTTTCAAGTGATTGAGTTTATTTGTAAATTTTAACATTGTCGAATTTGAATTTTATTATTCAAAATTCGGAGTGTTACAAATATCTACTTTACAGAGGCAAGACAACACTAGTAGACTGGCTCCGGATGCCAGGATTTTGAGAAATGCTTCCACTCTATGCATCTTTAATACAGATGAGAAACTGTTTTCAGCAGACTAGTCTTCATATATATGTTAAAACTAACCACTAGTTTACACATTTGGTGAATCAAAACATCACGTTATTTGAATCAAAATATCACTTCCAAAGGTGGGATTTATTACTTTAAATTACAAGATACACAGAAATTATTCACTCCTCTTTATATATCATTCGAAGAAGTACTACTATAGACAACTATTTAGTTGCACTTAAAGTGCATGCAATATCTAGTACACAAGTTTTATCAAAAACATTATGTGTCTTAAGACAGCATAATATGTAATAGCAGCTTAAAATGCATGTATTATGATTTCTGTGACAGAAATTTGGGAATGAATTGAAGGGTCGAACAAGTATACTTCCCATTCAATGAGAAGTTCTGACTTCTGAAGAGAGGCATCAGTATTTATATTTTACAAGGCATGACCATGTTCACTTGTACACTAGCTAGGGATGTTGAGATTTCACAAAATGGTTCCTTTCTATACAACAAATATATAAGATTAATATTATATACATGTTTCCAAGAATTATTTATTTGAATTACAAAATACACGATGAATTATTCACTTCTTTGTTAATGTTACATGTACTGCGTACCATAGACGATTGCGGATGACCCAAATTAATTAATATGCTAGATTGCTAGCCTGCCTCACTTTGATTTTCCCTCAATTCCCAATATATCCAATTCCCTACAAAGTTTGAACTTTTTTTTGTGTTTAGTTTTATTCATTCCAACAGCTAACTACAGTATACTGTAAGTGATCTAAACCCAAAATCAAAATTGGTATCTCATTTTCGCTAATTGCGCCCAAGAGATCGAAATAAGTGGCTTAGTGCGTTTCACTTATTTTCCAATCATGAAGGATCAAATGAATGTTAATGTTTAGACTTGCAACTACTAATATTATCTCAAATCGTATGTATTAAGACATGATTAGAAGAATATAGATCGGAAAACATCAAACCAGATAATCATGTAGAAAATAAAGAAACAAATCAAGTATTAACCACTATACAAATAAATTAATACGTAGGAGGCTAACCTGGGCTTCCTATATATGCAACTGGAGATTGCAAAACTGGGGCAAGCTTCAATCTTGACTGTGTAGGAAAGTGAGGAACTGCAGAGGCAAAAGTATAATCTAAGGGAAGCAGGGTGTGGAAATATAAACAGTACTGAAAAGATCTGACTGGTGCTGCTGGATTTTGGCCCCCCCAAATAAAGGAAACCTATCCACACGCTAAGACTAAAGAGAGAGAGACCAAGACTTTTCAGGCGGGAAGAAATAAATATGCGGGTCGTCTAGTTATAATGGACGTAAAAAATAATGGAAGAAGATGCCAGGAAACCTGTCAAAATCTCAAGCACATTCCTGGCGACTGATTCTAAAAGAGTGGAAAACTCCAACAAAAATACAGTAGTAGCCTGATTAAGTTGAATTTCATGCTCAAAGAATTGAGTAAGCAACTTCCAGGTAAATGTAGGAAGAGACTTGCCTTGCTAGTGAGCTTAGCATTTCCTTCTTCTTCTTTTTGCACTGAGAATGTTAGCATTTCCTTCTTAAGTTTGAAGCTAGTTCGAGACGAGGTACTTAGAAGTGTTTGCTGTAATTAATTAAGTCATGCATACTGTAAATAAAGATGTATTTGTAACAATGATCTGGAAATAAAGTTTGAGTGCTAGCTTATTGATGAGATTTTTGGTTTGATTTTGTTGGTGAGTTGAATGATGCTAATGTCCTTGTACTTATACAGAGACAGTATGATAATATATCAGCAGATTAAATTGCATGTGTTTCTGCACAAACCCTGGGGCCTGGTAGAGACAAATGAATTCTCGTATGATCTCCTGCAAACCTGCTTACTAAGAGGAATACCGGGCGGGCCGGTCTTCTCCTCTCCGATGCCTAAGTTAGTATAGTTGGAATAGATATAACGTACTTGAGCACGTATATAAGCGGTAGGAGAAATCAGTTACCTATTAATGAGGGTAGTTGAGACCCTTATATAGGCCGCCGGGAGTGAGGTCTGGCTTCACCCTTCGATGTGGTACTGGTTCCCTTCTGTTTGCACACCAAAGGGCAGCTCTGGTGACCTCTTTGGCAGGCAGGCGCCCCCGGTCCCCGGGCCCTTGGTAGCAGGATAGATTGTTGGACCCCGAGGCCGGGTGCTGGTGATCCGGTCCCGGGCCTAGGGCCGGCCCCTGGTACACTAGCTGCGGGTCTGTGGGCCTGCTGTAGCCCCTCTGTGGCTACTGTCAACAAGTCCCCCAAGTTCCCGGTCAAGTGCAATCTTGAATGGGGACTTAATCTGTCTTGCTCTTGTCCCGCAGACCCGCAGGGTTACCAATCCAACGGTGCCCAGTCCCCCAAGTCCGCGTTGAAGATTGGGCGTGACCGGGGTGAGTACCTGTTACCGATGGTGAGCAACAATTTATGAGTACGTTTGTAATATAAGTAGTACTGTGCTCAAATGTTGTGGTGCCATGAGCATGGAGCGGGGTGAAACCCGGAGAGTGTATGAGATGACAGTGGGGCGTTGAAATCCGCCATGCAATAGATGTGTGCATGGAATGATAATGGGGTGTTGAAATCGACCATGCAATAGATTTGTGCATGGAATGATAATGGGGCGTTGAAATCCGCCATGCAATAGATTTATGCATGGAATCTGGACCCCGAGTTCTGCCATATGAGAGCGAGCTTGGAGAGCATGAGATCTTGACCGGGCGTTCTACCATATCGAGACGAGTCCCCCAGATGAACTTGTGTACCAGACCTCGACCGGGCGTTCTGCCAAATCGGTACGAGGTGGAGTATGGGACCTCGACCGGGAGTTCTGCCATATCGAGACGAGTCCCCCAGATGAACTTGTGTACCAGACCTCGACCGGGCGTTCTGCCAAATCGGTACGAGGTGGAGTATGGGACCTCGACCGGGCGTTCTGCCATATCGAGACGAGTCCCCTAGATGAACTTGTGTACCAAACCTCGACCGGGCGTTCTGCCAAATCGGTACGAGGTGGAGTATGGGACCTCGACCGGGCGTTCTGCCATATCGAGACGAGTCCCCCAGATGAACTTGTGTACCAGACCTCGACCGGGCGTTCTGCCAAATCGGTACGAGGTGGAGTATGGGACCTCGACCGGGCGTTCTGCCATATCGAGACGAGTCCATATTGCTAGGCTGCGGGGAGGTGGCCCCGGTGTTGCGGTCTGTTGAAGCACCGGTCAACACTTGCTAGTTCTTCTCAGCTTGTGTTGAATAAGCGTTGAGGTAATGGGGTGGCGTTGAGGTGACAAGTCTCGCCGTGGAGCCCCACATTGATCGCAGTTCAGTGCGATGCAGGGTTTTTATCCTGCTGGACAAGAGTACATGTGTTATATGTAAACTCACCCGGGTGTATAAAGCCCATGCCGGTCGAATGTTCTCATAACCGGGGTCATGCCATGGAGCCGGGTGGATCTAGACCGGGCATTCTGCCAAATCGAGACGAGTCCCCCAGTGAGATGCCATGGGGCCGGGTGGATCTCGTACCCGGAAAGATGCTCTCGAGCTGGTTGAATGATCATAACCGGTGAGATGGTCTCGAGCCAGTTGAATGTTACCTAACCGGTGAGATGCCATGCAGCCGGTTGAATGATACCTAACCGGAGAACTGCAATGGTGCCAGATGGATGGCTCATACCCGGAACGATGCTCGCGAGCCGGTTGAAAGATCATAACTGGTGACTTGCCGTGCAGCCGGTTGAATGATACCTAACCGGAGAACTGCAATGGAGCCGGATGGATGGCTCTTACCCGGAACAATGGTCTCGAGCCGGTTGAAAGATCATAACCGGTGAGATGTCTTCGAGCCGGTTGAAAGATCAAAACCGGTGATTTGTAGTGAAGATGCCATGCAGCCGGTTGAATGATACCTAACCGGAGAACTGCAATGGAGCCGGATGGATGGCTCTTACCCGGAACAATGGTCTCGAGCCGGTTGAAAGATCATAACCGGTGACTTGCCGTGCAGCCGGTTGAATGATACCTAACCGGAGAACTGCAATGGAGCCGGATGGATGGCTCTTACCCGGAACAATGGTCTCGAGCCGGTTGAAAGATCATAACCGGTGAGATGTCTTCGAGCCGGTTGAAAGATCAAAACCGGTGATTTGTAGTGAAGATGCCATGCAGTCGGTTGAATGATACCTAACCGGAGAACTGCAATGGAGCCGGATGGATGGCTCTTACCCGGAACAATGGTCTCGAGCCGGTTGAAAGATCATATTCTGTGAGATGTCTTCGAGCCTGAGGACGTGGAGGGGGGGGACCTGACGCCTCGGTTCCCGCTCCTAACTCCCCTTACCTGTCGCCAGCGTGCGAGACAAGTGGCTGACATGCATTTAAGGAGGAAATCCATCAGTCCCGTCAGTTATGATGGCGTGGGGAGTTTACCAATACTGGGACACGTGCCAGTAGGGAGCGATCTGAGATGGAGGGCCTGGATTCGCAGGCGTTTGAGTTGCTCTGATTGCGTATTTTGGGGGGATTACAAACGCCTAGGGCACCGGTCCTCTCTATAAAAAGGTCTCCTCTGCCTTCTTATGTTCTGTTTTGCTCCTTGCTATAAACAGACTAAGAGAAAGAGAGAAGTCCGGCGAAAGCTCTCAGCTCCTTGCCTCGCGACATCCGTTGCCTCAAGCGCTCTTTACTCTTTTCCTACCATTGCTCGCTGCTTTCGTAGGGCGGACTTTCCTCGGTTGAGCATACTAATCGGTAAGTCTTGCTTTCCTTGCCCGGTGTTGTTCTTCTTTTTGTTTTTTTTTTTTTTGTGTTTTTCGGCGGGGGGGGGGGGGGGGGGTGAGTCTCTGTCGCCAACTGTTGTTTTAAGCGGAGCGTCTGCGGTAAACTTGGGGAGGGGCCGCAGAGGGCGCTGTTCTAGCCTGTTGCTGACCAGCGCTAGGGTTTTGTTTTTCTTCCCCTTAGGTTAAAAATGTCTTCTTCAAGTTCCGATGGGGCTTCCGAATCGGCTGCCAGGCGTCCTAGCGCGAATGATGAGGAGAGGCTGGAGGACTGGCTCGGTTCGGAATCCCCGGAGTCTGAAGCCGCTGACCGCTCCCAGAGCGGGGCTTCGTCTTCGTCTTCGTCTTCCGGGTCAGAATCTCCGGAGTCTGAAATACCGCACGAGGTGCACCTTGCCGGTGCTCCGCCCGTGAGCTACACCATCGGGAGAGGGAAAGGTGCCGTGGTGTGCGATGAGCCGGAGGGTAGCATGAACCCTGGAGAGATTGATGCGTTCCGGGAAACGTGGAGTATCCCGGATGAGGTTTTGCTACGGCCATTGAATCCCGGAGAGTCAGCCTATAACCCGGAGGCGGGGTGGGTTGCCGTGCATCTAGACCAGTTCCGGCATGGATTTTCGCTCCCGCTGCCAGACTTCGTGCAGTACATGCTCAGTGCACTGCAAGTGTCTCCCGTGCAGCTTCCCGGGCTCCAGTGGAGGCGACTGCTGAGCCTCGGCTGCCTGTACGAGTTGTCCGGGATGAGTATGCCAACGGTAAACGAATTCCGGGCCTTGTATAGGTTATCATACTCAAAGAAGCGGGGGTCCCGGGGTTGTCTGTCCTTCAGCGCCCGGTGCTTTCAGCCTATCATCACCAATGTGCCTTCATGGGTAGATAATAGCTGGAGAAAGAAGGTGGTGATGGCGGGCGGGAAGTGGCAGAAGAGGAGGAAGATGTACCGAGTTCCTGGCGCCTTCCAGCCCCTTGGCGACCAGTCATTCGAGCTATCCGAGTTGGAGCAGGAGAGGATCACGACCATACTCGGATGTTGGGACGATTTCGAACGGAGCTCTTACAACTTCATCCGCCGGGAAGTGTTGGAATATTGCTGTCTCGGCCAGGATCCCGGTGCATAGCAAGTCTTAGCGGTGATACTTTTGCTAACTGTTTTAAATACTAACTTATGCTTGTCCTGCAGGTGCATCTTCCCGGGCGGTTATCAAGGCCGACACCACTCTATCTATGGACGGCGAAGAACTTCTCGCGAGGCTGAAGGAGAAAGGCGAGGCCGTCTCGCGGACCTCGGTGGACGAGGAGTCCGGTCGGCTCACGGTTCATCCCGAACCGAGGGCCATGGATGTTGATGACGACGCCTACATCCTGAGGCGCGTGAAAAGCCATCCTGCGCCCAAGGCGGTACCCGGTAAGGGCAAGACTACCGGGGGGCCACTGAAGATTCCCGGTGGAGTGAGCCGGATCCCTTACCGCCTGGGGTCAGCCCCCCTCGTCACCCGGGTCACCCGGGTAGGCGCACAATCTTCTTCTTCTCCGGACGGCCGAGGAGAGAAGCGGAGGGGCATGGATGTTCGTCCCTCCGCGCTGGTGACGCTGACCAGCGGGTCGTCCGGAGAGAGCCTGGCCAAACGGCTCAAGGTAACCAGCGGTGCATCGAGTTCCGCTGGGGAGAAGGCTGCCGCTGCCCGGCAGAGTAGCTCCGCGCCTGCGGAGGCACCGAGGGGAAGCCCGGACAGTGTATTCGTCCGGCAGCTGGCGGCGGACTTGGCTGGCCTTGGCCTGGGGTCACCGGTGCCTTGGCGGGCGGGAACCGCCAGAAGTGCAAGGAGTCCGTCCTGCGGGTAAGGGTTGACTGGTGCCACTACACATTTCTTTTGCTGCTTGCGTAACTGTCTTTCTGTTGTTATGCAGTTGCTGTACAGTCTGTACCAACTGGATCCGAGCGAGGAGCTGCCGGAGCTGAAGAGGCAGGTGACCGCTCTGGCAGAGGCCCGGGAGCGCCTGGAGGTAGAGAAGTCCCGGCTGGAGCGGGAGAAGGCCAGATTGGAGGAGAGGGCCAAGAAGCAGGTGGCCAAGCTGGAGGAGCAGGTCCGGAGCCTGGAGAAGGAGAAGGAGCGGGTCGAAGAGGAGAGGGCCGAGCTGGAGGCCAAGTTGGACGAGCTCCAGGTGGGAGCTTCCGCTCTGCGCGCCGCCACTGCCGCCGCGGCCAGGGAAGTGGACCCGGAACGGTACGAGCGGGTCGTTCTCAAATACCATGAGAGCGATCAGTTCCTTGAGTTCCTGGAGAAGGCCAGGGAATCGGGCATCTCGGATGCGTACACGGAATGGGCGGAGAAGGGGTACCTGGACACCTCCCGGATGCCGAAGGCTGCTAACGAGGATATCCATGAGCAATCGGATATCCATGAGCAGTCGGCGGAGGAGCAACCGGAGGAGGAGGGCGGGCCTCAAACTGCTGAAGGCGCGGCTGATTCATCCGGAGAAGCTGGTGGATTGCCCGCTGAGGGTGGAGGCGTGGCTCCTTAAGTTTTTCATTTGCTCTTTTTCTTGTAAACTCTCCGGAACGGTTACTGCTTGTACTATTGCTTGACTATAAATATACTTGAGTTGGTGGAACCGGTGATTGTTTCTCAAAATAGTTTGCATATATCTCGTGATGTTACAACGGTTGAACCGATGATATGCCAAACTAACCGCACGAAGGCTTGGCGAGCCTACCAGCCCTGGTCTTGCTCCCGGTCGAGATCTGCTCTCATTTCCCCTATATACTGCTGGAGCTGGCCCTTACCAATCAAACCCTCCACCGCTGTCTTGAGAGCAAAGCACTGGCTCGTTCGATGAGTAGCTTCATCATGATAGGAGCAGTACTTGCCCGTTTGCGCCGTGGTAAGCTTCCCCTTCGGGTACCTTCTCCTGGGCGGTGGGGGAATGATGTTCCCGTTCTCAAGCAAAATGTCCTCGTATGAAGAGGTGAGAGCGGTGAAGACCTCTTGACCGGCACGGTTGTGCTAGCATGATTGCCAGGGGGCATTCTTGCCGGTACTGCGCCGGCTTGTGCTCGCCCTGGAGTTTATCATGATAGGGCCTTTGCCCCCAATTTCTGTTGGGCCAGCTCGGTCGGGCGGCTCGGTTCTCGGTCCGTTGGCTTGGCTTGTCTTCTTGGCTGGGCGGGGGGTGCTCCTCCCGGGGGTGGTCTTTTTGCTGCTCGTCCCGCTTCCTCTTCAACAGGTGATGCCCGTACGTCTTGTGATCGGCCTGAGCATGCCGGATGGTCATTGCCATTAACTCGGCGTACCCCTGCAGGAGTTCCACCCGCACGGCATAGGAAAACTTCCCTGGCCGGAGCCCTTGCTTGAATGCCATCTCGGCAATACCCTTGTCGAGGTTCCGAACCCCGGCCGTCGTCGTCTGCCAACGGTTGACGAAAGTCCTCAGCTCCTCTCCGGGCGCTTGCATGCAGTTAAAGAGGATGGTCGATGTCCGAGCTCCCTCGACCCGGAGGATGAAGCGGCCTACAAACCGATCGGCCAACTGTTCGAATGCCTCGATCGAGTTCGGCGGAAGCTCATAGAACCAGCTGAGCGCCTCTCCAGACAGAGTTTCCTGGAAGATGTTGCAGCATACTGCATCGGAGTAGCCCTTGGCACACGTCTGGGACCGGAAACTGTCCAGGTGCTGGTACGGGCAGCCGGACCCTGAGTAGGTGAGCTTTAGGGACTTCTGGTTACCAGACCTTCCCGACTCCATAACCCGGTGTGAGAAAGGGCCCATGCGCTCGTTGAACCGTGCGCCTTCCATCGGCCGTGCCGCTCTTCTCTCATTGGCCTCCATTTGGGCCTTCAAATCCGACACAGTTTCGGCGAGCATCTGCAATGCCCGTGCAGTCGGGGTCTCTACTTCATCCTCGAATGAAGTGTGTAGCTGGCGGGGTGTCGGCGTGCTCTTCGGCGGACCTGCGCCGGCCGGTGACTTTGCTCGCTCGGGATCACGGGGCCGACCGCCCGATGACTGCCCTGCCTCAAACTGCTGAGATCGGACTGGCGGGGGTGCTACTTGTGCCCTGACCATAGCGTCGCTGCGCTGCTGTCCTCTCTCCAGAGCGGCTACCAGGGCAGCATTCACTGCCTCCATTTCTTCATATCGGGCGTTGGACTTAGCTCTATCCCGGTCGCCCTCCTCACGCAGGCGACTGACCTCTGCGGCCATCGCCCGTATCTCCCCCGCCATACTGCTCCGGCCGGGGCTGTACGTGGTGTCCCGGTCACTGTTACAGCGCGGGCTCTCCTCTCGGTCACTCGGATCATCCGAGAACATCAGAGAAAAGCCCCGGTGTGTTGGCTGGTCGTCTTCCGCCGGGCCTTTCCCGCGCGAGCTATCGGGGTATGGCCCCGGTGTGCCGGAAGGCCTCCCACAGCTCCCGCCTTCCTGATCGTCCTGGTCGCCGCGCGGCTCCCGCATAACGACCGGGGTGGTGATGAGCGTTTGCACTGATGCAACACGCTGCTCCTTGGTGGCGTTTCTTTCCTGTCTTACTTCCGAACTCTCTGCCATTGGTAATGCTTACGCGGTTTCTTGTCCAAGTTTCCCACAGACGGCGCCAATTGTTTCTGCACAAACCCTGGGGCCTGGTAGAGACAGATGAATCCTCGTATGATCTCCTGCAAACCTGCTTACTAAGGGGAATACCGGGCGGGCCGGTCTTCTCCTCTCCGATGCCTAAGTTAGTATAGTTGGAATAGATATAACTTGAGCACGTATATAAGCGGTAGGAGAGATCAATTACCTATTAATGAGGGTAGTTGAGACCCTTATATAGGCGGCCGGGAGTGAGGTCTGGCTTCACCCTTCGATGTGGGACTGGTTCCCTTCTGTTTGCACACCAAAGGGCAGCTCTGGTGACCTCTTTGGCAGGCAGGCGCCCCCGGTCCCCGGGCCCCTGGTAGCAGGATAGATTGCTGGACCCCGAGGCCGGGTGCTGGTGATCTGGTCCCGGGCCTAGGGCCGGCCCCTGGTACACTAGCTGCGGGTCTGTGGGCCTGCTGTAGCCCCTCTGTGGCTACTGTCAACAACATGTATTCTTCCATCCGTGACAGAAAATTGAAAATAAATGGTTGAAAAATTATAAAATATAGATGTACGTATTTCACGCGCCCTTTCTTCAATACTTGAGCGACGAAAAACATTACATTATTCCCTTCAATACTCTTAATCTGTTTAACATCCATCGCTCTTTGGAGCGGAGCTGCGTCGGCAAATATAAGTAAATGTCACATTTGACATCCGACGCTAAGTTTGTCCAAAAGAATTGTTCACCGTGATTGAAAACTCAAGTATTCCCCTAATTGAAAACTCAAGTATCCCAATAAATGGTCAAGTCATTTAAAGCGACATACATTATAAATATTCGTCGCCTAAGTATAAATTATTTCCTTATTTTTTAAAAAAAATAGTTTTATATTGATCTTAAATGAAGAACTTAAAAATACACTACCAGATAGAGAATAGCTGACGAAAAAAATTTCGTATACTATGCCAAATTTTCGTCGGCTGTTCCTTCTACCGACGAAATTTTCGTCGGCTATAATTCGTCAGAAAAACGCCGTCAGTAATACCAATGGCCGACGAAAATAACGAAATCTTCGGCAATAGTCGAGTATGACCGACGATTTTACCGACGAAAATTTATTTTGTCGACCAAACGTGGGCAAAATATCTGACGAAATTCGTCGGATATTTTCGAGTATGGCCGACGATATCGTAACCTATAGCCGAGGAAATTCGTCGGCTATTTGTTCTGAAATATAGCCGACGATTTCGTCTATTTCGTCGGTTATTTCGTCAAAATATATTAATATTTTAATAAGCATTAATTAGTTATAGCCGATGAAATTACATTATTTCGTCGGCTATAGAACTTATAGCCGACGAAAATTGGTAAAAATCGTCTCCTATAGTGCTTATAGCCGACGAAATAATCCCAATATCGTCGGCTATTCTTACATTTGGGGAAAAAAAAATTAAATTATTTTCTAAATTACCATTCCAAGCAACCTGCAAATCACAAAGACAATCCATGCATTTACACCAACAAGAAACACGTCTAAATGACTTATTATTTAATTTGTTCTAATATACATAAAATATAACCCTAATCATCACCTAAAGCACTAAAGTCCACCACGTCATCCCCATCATCCTGCTCTCCATCATGCTCGTCATCCTGCTGAACGAACTCGGGAGGTTGAGGCATTGGAGGTTCAACTAACGGCTGAAACGGGGGCGGGGGTTCAAGGGCTTGTTGTTGTGCCGCGAACATATCACACCACCAGTTTTGTTGGCCGGCGTAGTTGTGTTGCCGAACTCTGTCGCATTCAGCATGCCAACTGGCCATATCCAAATGATACTGCTGTGTTCTGCGGCGTAGCTCCTGTGATCTCTGGGCCTCGACCGCCAATCTTGCGGCCAATCTCTGCACTTCCCCCCTCATCTGTTGGCTGTCCCCGCCTCCCTTCTTTTGACCTCCCTTAGTGGTCTTCAGGAGCCCTATTCCAGAACTTCCCAAACCCCGGCAGTAGTATTGGTTTGACCGGTCTGGGAAGGCTGCGTCGAACATCCTCGCTGCCGTTTGGACATTCAATCGGTCTACCTGGCGCAGGGCTTCTTCCAGATATGCCTCTGAAATGTTCGGTTGTGTCTCCCTAACTACTTGCTGGAATATCTCTTCTTTGGCCCGGTTCACCCTCTCCTAATTGAACGGGAAAAAAATAATAATTAATATTCTAACAAATATATAATTAAGTAAAATTAATAATTAAAATTTTAAAATCGTAATGAACGACTTACGAGCTGTTCTGTCGCTTGTGGATAAGCGATCTTGAACTTCTCCACGTACGGGTTGCTATCAGGATGAACTCTAAGAGCCTCCTCCTGATATTGTGCAAATGGCCTAGAACCACCATGATGGGGGGTTGCGTTACGGCGGCGGTTCGCAGAGTTTATCCGAGACCGTTCCTTCAAACAAATAATAAAATATTAGAAAAATGCATCAAAAAATATTAGTGTAATAATTTTAAAATAATTAAACTAATAATTAAAATTTTAACAAAATAAACATTTATAGTTAAGTTTAGTATTTACCTGCATAACTGGGTTGTTGAAGTCTACTGTCTTCAACTAACGCCACTCGTACTCCCTGAACATGAACTCTCTGGGAGTACCCATACGACCACGGTTGTCGTATTCGTTAAAGTGGGAACGGAGCTCGTTCTTCCACTCTTTGAACCTACGGCAAAAACAAAAGTGCATTAGAAATATTATTAATATCATAAAATATTTCAAATTATAAGATGAGGAATTCCCAACGTACCTCAAGTTCTGCATCGAGTCCGCCCAATCCTGCTTGTGTTCGGCAATCTCGAAGTATGCCTGAAAGATAATATTTTATTAGTTTTACAATTATAACAATACCGAAAATTATTAAATATTACGATAAATAAATTAAATTTTTTAAATTACTCACCGACGCGGCGTTGTTCACCTCCCTCTTGATCTCTTCGGGCACATCAGCCCACCGTGTCCACAACATAGGGACTCTGTCCCTAATCAGTGCCCCCACGCAACCCGTGTAGTCGCGGCGTTTTTTCCCCTGAACCTCCTGATTAGGAGGTTCGTTGATCTGGATCCTCCCCCGGAGCGCAACAGTTCTCCTGAGCGTGTCAAAACATATGACACCTCTCGTATTCCTCGTTGAACTGCTAGCGGCTGTCCCTATCACATAAACGACGATTGGTTAATAAAATTAAATATTAGTGCGTTAATTTTAATAAAACATTTAATTAATAAAATCAAATGTTACCTGAACTCGATGACCCGTCTGTCGACTTTCCTTTTCTCCTCGCCGAAATCAGGAGGTCAGGGTTCTCAAATGGCTACTGCTGGTATGCCTCCGCAGCACTCACGTACTGAGGCATAGCAGGCCATATGGGCACACCACGAAAGTCGACATCGGGTATCGCAGGAATGTTGTACGGGAGGTAGAGATGATTTGGGAGAGTAGGCCCCTCAGTCGAGTCAGCAGCAGCTGTCGTCAGACTCGTCATCGGCTCCCGATGAACCTCAGGCATACGGACCTGAGGAACGTCTGCAGCTATCTCGTCCTGAAATAGCTGCCTACTGAACCTCGGAGCATCTGGCCCGACAGGGGGACGTGAACTGCTCGACGGCCGCCCCACCTGGAGAAGGGTCTGGTGCCGAGAACTCACACTCCTCCGCGGCTGGGATGAATCCACACTCCTCCGCGGCTGGCTGGTGGTCCTCTCAGGCTGGCTAAGGGTCCTGTCGGAGTCTGCGGAACCGGCGGAACTTCCAGAACCCCTAGATCTGGAACGATGGCCTCCGAACAACTGTCTCAATGCATCGGCCATCTGCAGCTTGAGGCATTAATACATTAATTAATATTAAATTATATTACATTATATAACAAATTCTAATTAATATAATAACCAATAATACTAACATATTTCAAAACATACTAACAAATTTATATATAACAATTTAACTAATTTTAAATAATACTAACCATTATCCTAAATATAACTATTTATATAAAAATATAACTATATTTCATTATTAACATATATATAAATACAAATAACCATTTATATATTAACAAAAATATATAAATGGTTATAATTAGACAACCAATTTATATATAATTAATTTAACAATTTATATATAACAATTAAAATATACATTAACATATAACCAATATTAACAAATATATAACAATTTATATAATTAATCTACAAATTTATATATATAATTAATCTAACAATTTATACATATAACCAATATATATAACAATTTAACACACACTTAAATATCTAAATTATATACCTAAATTATAAAATTATAATAAATTGAAAAAAAAAAACATCGGATGAGTCTTCTTCGGTTTCTGAATTGCTCGATAGGGGTAATCTATGTCGTTCCTCACCACTAGAGTCCTGGTTAGTTTCTTCATTTGGATCAACATTAACAAGCAGTGGCTCTTCACGTCGAATTCGCACCGGCGTGTCTAGGCGAATAAAAGAGGAGTCAGGAATACCGTTTGAGTTGGGCTCTTGATACGCGGTGCCACCTTCCTCGTTCTCTTCAGCCACTCCAAGTGTAGACGCCCGGTAAATATTGCGATGGTGGATAGTGTTGACTACTTTCCACAGGTCACCCTTGGCGAGATCATCAAGATAAAACACTTGTTTCACCCATGTGGCTAAAACGAACGGGTCGTCCTCATACCATGATGTATAGTGTTCACAGAAGTTATGCCGTATTGATCGGTTTTCATGCTCTGCGGCCGTGTGTCAAACCAACGATGTCTTGTTCCATTTCCCGGAGGTCAGATTTTCTCACTTCCCCTGTGCATACCGTCTGGAAAAATCTTGCCAACGCTACTAACGGGTCCACAACGTGACGGGGAAGGAACGGTCGAATGAAAACAGGGAAGAGACGTTGTAGCAGGATATGATTGTCATGACTTTTCAACCCGTAAAGATTGTTGAATTGTCTGTTGACACACTTGGCTATATTTCCAGCAAAGCCTGAAGGATACTTGGCCCGACATATCCAATGGAAAATTTCTGATTTATGCTCAGGCTTGACGGTGTAAGGAGTTTGAGGCATTTTTCTCTTCCCTTGTTTCAACCATAGTTGTTTTCTGATATTCATGTTTTGCAGATCAGTGCGAGCCTTACGACCATCTTTCGTCTTCCCCTCCAAGTTCAGCGTTGTGCCCACCACACTTTCAGAAACATTTTTTTCTATGTGCATAACGTCTAGGAAGTGACGGATCAGCAACTCACACCAGTACGGGAGTTCCCACAATATGCTCTTATGTGTCCAGAATTTGTACTCCTCAGGCCTGTCAGGTATTTCCGCTACAATATCGGGATGATTGCTGAGGGGCCCAAAATCGTACACATTAAGCACTGCTAAAATTTCTCTTCCCGTCCATCTTCTGGGAGGACCACCGTGTTCTTCGGTTCCATCAAATGCGGCGGACTCGTAACGCTAGTGGTGATCCGCCGGAAGGAACACACGATGACCCATTCTGCATATCTTGTTGCAATGAGGGGTGCTCCCATAATCGTTGAGGCACTCTGGACAAGCCTTGTGGGAAGGGCTGCACCGGGTCATGCATATATTGTTCCCCACGTACACCGCTTTCAAAAGGAAACACGTCGTTGACGAATGCCATTGTTGGATCGTTGGATGTACTACTACTGCCCGCCTCAAAAAACTGCCCATGATCATGCGATCCATCTAATGATGGCTCACCGTGATATATCCAACGTTTGTACTTCGGCCAAAACCCATTACTCTTTAGGTGCTCCTATACTGTCCTAATCGGAAATCGACACATATCACTGCGACACTTACATTTCTTGCACGGGCAATAATGGTATTCATTCTCGTTTGCATTTTCCTCGACGAACTGCAAAAAATTCACAACTCCTGTAGTGTATCATCGGTCATGCCTTGGAAGCGAAATCCAACTCTTATCCCGATCCATATATAGCCTGATTATAATATATATGTATAACTTTAATTAATAAGAAATTAATTAACACATACATATATATATATATATATATATATAAATCATTAATAATTAATTACATTACAATATATATTATTATCAACATCAACTCATATATATATATACCATTAACAACCATTATTTAAGTTACATTATATATCAACCATTATTTAAATTAATTACACTATCAACAACTATTAATTAACATATATATATATATATATATATATTTTAACACTAATTAAAATAACATCAAATTAAAACACATAATTAAACTAAAACTCAAAATCAACTCAACTAAAACTCAAAATCAACATATATACATACATTCTAACACTAAAACAACAAAAAATTAAACAAAAAATCACTTAATAAATCAAAATCACTAAAACTCAAAATCAACTCAACTAAAACTCAAAATCAACACATATACATACATTGTAACACTAAAACAACAACAAAACAAAAAATTACTTACTAAATCAAAATCACTAAATTAAAACTCAAAATCAACTCACTAAAACTCAAAATCAACATATATACACATATACGTACCTATATATAGCTCCACAATGTAAGAGAGGACGGATTTCAACAATACCCACCGATTTTTCACTCTTTCTCCCGTTTTCCTCTTTTTTTTTTGAAATGAGCAGCTGGTGCCCAGATCTGAAAATATATAGACTTATAGCCGACGAAATTGTCAACTTCGTCGGCCATACTTCCAAAAATTTTCGTCGGCTAATGTTTCAGAGAAAGGCCGACGAAAATACAAATCGTCGACTGAAATATGAATATAGCCGACGATTTTTTGAAAATACCAACGGCAAAAGAGTTTTGTCGGCTATGGTTAAACTATGGCCGACGATTTTTTTTTTTTTACCGACGAAAAATAAAATCGTCGGCTATTCCTTAGAATTACTGACGAAAATTTTAATTCATCGGCCGTTTTTTTTTTCGTCAGGAAAACCCTTTTTTCTGGTAGTGATATTAGGACTTAAAGATTTAGGCGACTGACCTTGCTCTTTGGTAGTCGCCTAAGTATAAATTATTTCCTTAATTTTTATATTGATCTTAAACGAAAGACTTATAAATATTAGGACTTATAGATTTAGGCGACTGGCTTTGGTCGGTGCTAGTCGCTTACGACCACACAAAGCGACAGGTTTATCTATGTGTGTCGCCTAAGTTTAATTTTTTTTAAAAGAAAAATAGTTTTATATGAATTTTAAACGACGGACTTTTAAATATTAGTCACCTAAAATCTACCTAGGCGACTTATAAATATTACTTATGTGTGTCGCCTTAATGTTATGAAATTATAAAATTATTTTCTTAATTTGTTTCAAAAATAGTTTGATATTAATCTTAAACGATGGATATACAAATATTAGTCACCTAAGTATAAATTATTTCTTTTTTTTTTTGAAAAAAAAAATAGTTTTATATTTATTTGAAACGACGGATCGACTTATAAATATTAGTCACATAAAATGTACATAGGCGACCGGCTTTGTTATTTCTTAGTCGCCTAAGATTAAACAAGGCGACAGGTTTACGTATTTGCGTCGCCTAAGTATAAATTATTTCCTTATGTTTTTTACAAAAAAATGTTTTATATTAATTTTAAACGACGGACTTATAAATATTAGTTTTATTCGCGTCGCTTAAATATAAAATATTGGCTTAATATTTTTCAAACAATATTTTTATACTACTCACCATAAGAGCATTGTTTTGTCATGATGCTCTTTTACTGAATAAAAAACGGTGTTAACTTGATTATTTTAGGGTTTACATAAAATACTTAATGAAATGATCAATTTTCATTAGATAGGTCTTCCTCATATTCAGCATAATCATCATCTCTATCACTTTCATCTTCATCTTCCTCACTTTCGCCTTCATCTTCTTTGTCATCGTCGCTTTCATCCTTGTATTCATTCTCGTCGTCATCATCCTCGTCCTCTTCATCATTGTAACATTGAATGGGAACATCAATGTGTGGAAGAAAACCGAAGTCGATGGTGAAACCAGATATAAGAGTGTAAGTTGGGATTGAGTCCGCGGTAGGTTCTTGATAGGGTTCATCAACTTCATTCCTCCTAGGAGGTCTGTTAGTTTCATCCCTTGCAAGTGTGCTAGCACTGTACGTACCTCTGTGTGACATCACATTAACAACTTTCCAAGGTTCAGCAGCCTTCGGGTCATCTAGATAAAACACTTGTCTTGCTGTGGCGGCAAGAATATATGGTGAATCCTCATACCAGCTAGTAGATGTGTCCACTGATAAAAGACCGTGATCTATTTTTACGCTACCATGAACGGTAGGGTCAGTATTGTACCATTTACACTTGAACAAAACAACCTGCATGCCTTCTGAATATACTAGTTCGACAACGGCTTCAAGAATCCCGTAATATGAGATGCATTTAGTCTCTACCATGACACCACTATTTTGAGTCTTCAATTTATGGTCTCGCTGCCACGTGATAAACTTAACTCCGTTCACATAACATTGTGAATAAATATTGTGTGCTTGAGGACGACATGCCAAAATGTGTAGTTCAGGCGTATAATACTCACTTCCTTCTGTTTGCAGCTTCGTGATCTGTAACATTAATATTAACCATTAGTGCAATGTAATATAAATGTTCAACTGTATATAATGTTCAAATTATAGTGATTGTATACCCAATCTTGAAAGTATGGAAGAAAGCTCTGAATATGTTGCTCATCAGTCATCCGCGAATTGATTTTTTTTAGTTCATTATGATGAACCGCAATGAAGTAAGCCGCTTCTGTACAGTGCTCCATTACATTACAGTGAGCCTCATACAGTTCGTTCCTACTTAAGCGAGCATTTGCTACAAAACCTGCGGGCTTCACGAGTTCAGAAACAACAGAGATATTGAATCGAGGTGCACTGGCGACGTTTGCATCTCCCGTAGCATCATCCATATAAAAACTGCAGTATGTCACACACTCATGTGTAATGTATTGCTCAGCAATACACCCCTCTGAGAAACGTGTGTTTCTAACAGTTTTTTTATAGTCCCCGAGTTGCCTGTCAAATATTATAGTTAGTACATTATATATATATATATATATATATATATATATATATATATATCACTACATATATATAGAGGATCATGTAGTTAAAATGACAAAATTAACGCAATACCTTTTCATGGGAAACATCCAGGTAAAATGTACTGGGCCGGTAAGCTTCACCTGTTCGGAAAGGTGAATCATGAGGTGAACCATGATAGTGAAGAAAGCGGGAGGAAAGATCATTTCCAATTTACAAAGAATCATTACTATTTCTTCCTTCATGTGACAGACGTCCTCTTTCATCAACTCTCTAGCACATAGTTTCTGAAACTATCTGCACAACGCTATTAACGGCTCAACGACGTGATATGGCAGATATGGTCAGATAACGACTGGAAGAAGACGTTACAGCAGTACATGACAGTCATGCGTCTTCAATCCATAAAACTTTTTATCATTCACATTTACCTTATTCTTCAAACTTCCCGCATAACCATAAGGAAACTGTGCATCTTTAATCCATTCGAAAATCTCGCTCTTTGCCTCAGGAAGAACTGTATACGGTGCTTGAGACACTTTTTCTTTCTTTTTACTTGACCCCGGTTTCACTTTCTTCCACAGCCTCTTCCGTATCCCTAGTTGTTCCAGACTTTCACGAGCTTTTGGATCGTCCTTGGTCTTTCCTTCGAGACCGAAAATGGTTCCACTGATGTTGTTCGTACACATTCTTCTCAATGTGCATGACATTTAAGGTATACCTTATTCTCGATGTGGTCCAGTATGGCAGCTCCCAAAATATACTCACGTGAGTCCAACACAGTTTCTCTCTAGTTGCTTTGGGCTTGAACTTCGGATGCAAACTCAGTTCAGGGTAATCATGAGAGAGGATATTGCTATAAATCTCATCCCCAGACCAAGAGCGTGGTGCTTCCCTTAACTCAACCTTCCCATTAAACTTATTTGCTGCTAGACGCCATGGATGCCTCCGGGGTAGCCATCTGCGGTGACCCTGGTATGCCATTCTCCCTGTCAAGTTGCTTGAATCAATATCTTCCAAACAAATGGGACATGCTTTGTAGCCTTTTGTCTGGATGCCTCCCAACATCCCTAATCCGGGAAAGTCGCTAATGGTCCACATCACTGCTGCTTTCATTGTGAATGACTTTTGCTCATGTCGGTCATAAGTCTGAACTCTGATACTCCACAACATCTTTAGCTCATCGATCACCGGTCTCATAAACACATTCAAACACTTTCCTGAAGACTTTGGACCGGATATTAACAATACAAGAATGTTAAACTCCTTTTTCATACACATTGAATGAGACAAATTATAAGGCATCGCCACAACAAGCCAAGTGCTATGAGAAAGACCGGTTGCACCAAAAGGATTGAACCCGTCTGTAGCTAGTCCGAGGCGCACATTCCTAATGTCGTTGGCAAAATCTGGAAAGTCCTTATCAAACTCTTGCCATGCTTCCCAATCTGCCGGGTGTTTAATAAAATCTGGATCTGAAATCCTTTTCCCGTGCCACCGCATTTCCTTTGTTGTGTGCGGCGACATATATAGGTGTTGCAACCTGGGTGTTAGAGGGAAGTAACGAACCTTTCTTACAGGAACTTTTATACCATGTTCAGAATATATCCATCTTGACTCATTGCATATGGGACAGTTGTCTAGGTCTGCATTCTCTTTGTAAAACAACGCACAACCATGATCGCATGCGTGGATGATCTGATAACCCAGACCCATGTTCTTTAGGATCTTTCTTACAGTTCGGTATGAATCAGGACACTTATTTCCTGGAGGAAGCGCGCTCTTGATCAATGCACAGTTCTCATCAAAACTTTTGTATGACCATCTATTTAGCGTTTTTATCTTAATTGTTTTAAGGATGATGGTTAAAACAGTCTCCTCACTACCATCATACAACGGAGTCTGAGCTTCTAATAAAAACCTGTTATACTTCTCATAAGCATCTCTGGCAATATGGTCTAAATCATTTACATCATTTCCACCATTTAAACCATCAACATTCTCTGCCTCATAAAATCTATCAATATATGGAAAAACATCATACAGAATGTCCATAATGGGGTTTATTTGAGGACCCACACTACCACTAGAAGATGCCATCTGCTCCAGGTATTTTTGCATCTGCTCATACAATGAAGAACCGCTTGCAACTTCACCGTGATATATCCATGTAGTATATTCATACATCATACCGTTTTCCCTCAAGTGCGTATACATCTCATGTACTGTAACCCTTCGCTTTTGCAACAGACAACGCTTGCACGGGCACCTGTGCAATTCCGTGTCACTACTGCTATTTCGTCTGACAAACGCACAGAAATCAATTATCCCCTGAATGAACTTTGGATCACCTCTAGATAAGCCGATCCAACTCTTGTCTATGTTGCCTGTCATAACATAAACAGATAATATGCATAAGGTTAACACACAACATTTAGGATACAATCAAAACTTGTCCCAACACTTCTTCTCCTTATGCCTCCGGGTTCGGTCCTATCCCCTTCAGGCGAACACGACTTTGTTGATCCTTTTGCTATTCATGTGGTTTCAGCTACAGTTTTGGGAAATTTCGGCAGCATCTCCCTACAGTTCCTCAAGTGCACAAAAATCTAAACAACCTAATTTGCACTCGAGGAACATTGTAGAGAGACACTGTCGAAACTATATCCCAAAACTTAAACTTAAACCACATGAATAGCAAAAGGATCAACAAACTCGTGTTCGCCTAAAGTGTCTAAAAATGGGACAATTCTAGAATCAATAACTCATCTCGATCAACTAGATGCGTTGTTGATTCTCAAACGGGAGTTCTAAGCTGATAAACACCACAATTATATATAATACGAAACAATAAATTTACACACGGCACCACACTCCCTCACTAAGCCACTCGCATGTTTCAGAAACTCTAACTACCACAATCCACACACAACACAAACCAATTACATCATTAATTAATAATTTCAACATAATCTACCATAAAATTCTAATTTCACTAAATTTCACCATTTCACTAAAATTCAATTTCACAAAATTTCACAAATTAACCTAATTACAATTGTCACCAAAATCAACACTAACTCCATCATATATATATTCAAACACCCAACACTAAAAACAACACAAAACACATTATAAACCAAATCAACTCAAGATTTCAAACACTAAATTCAACCAATCAAACTCAAATATGGTGATTACAATGAAGAGAAGAGATTATACTAACCTACAAGGCAATTGGAAGAGAAGACCCAAGCTTTTAGACCCCGAAATTGACGAAATCAGCAGTTTTGGAGTTTTTCGCATCTGCTACAGTATTTTTCTGCGTTTTCTTCTTCTTCTGTGTTCTGTCTAAGCCAAGGGCTTTATAACAGATTTAAAAACTTTAAGCGACGGACATATTATTTGTATGTCGCTTAAGATAGAGTCTTAAGCGACTAGCAAAAAATACGTCGCATAAGAGGTCCTTAAGCGACAGACACGAACCGACGCATAGATACCGTCACATAAGCGGTTCTTAAGCGACGTACATAAGATGTCGCATAGGTACCGTCGCATAAGATCTCTTAGGCGACATACCTAGTTTTTTAGGCGACAGACGTATTCACTGTCTGTCGCTTAAAATGATATATGGCGCAGTGTAAGAGTTGAAGGGCTGCTGTCATTGAACAGCCAAATTTTCAGATAGTGATAAACGGCTGCCAAGATGTAATCATTAAAAGCGTGGAAGTCATTGCCGCTGGCAATAGCCCAAACACAGATCGGACGGCATCCATGTTCAGTTCTCCAAAAATGTTGCAATCTTAGACACCTCCATCAAAACCTGGGACGATTGTATCTCTATTGGTCCTGGCCATGGCATTAGGTAAGCAAAACCTTCATGTTACGTACATAATTAACTACATAAACATCTCATATTAAATCTCTGAATGTTAGTGTTAATTAGCAAATGCATGTGTATGTTTATATGGTATTCCAGCATAGCCCCATAGGGAGGCTCGCTAAAGACTTGGAAGAGGAAGGAGCGCAAAATGTAACGTTAAAAAATGCAACTTTTAAGGGCACGACAAATGGTCTGAGAATAAAATCTTGGGCGAGACCCAGCAGCGGGTTTGTCCAATGTGTCCAATTCCTTGACATCGTAATGCATGCTTAATGTTCAAAATCCCATTCTAATCGATCAAAATTACTGCCCACACAACCTCAACTGTCCTGATCAGGTAACAATATTCAAATTAACTTGATTACTCTCCATCTCGATCTACTTGCATGTGTTATTATTAAAGAATACAATTACTGATATGGCAATGTATTGCCGTCTTATATATATTAATAGGCGTCTGGTGTGGAAATCAGTGTACTGTACCAGAACATCCGAGGGACATCAGCAACAGCAGTCGCTGTAAAATTCGATTGCAGTTCAATGAATCCATGCTGTGGGATAAGACTCGAAAACGTGAATTTGACTTGCCGGAAGCAAGTAGTTCAATCACACTGCCCGAATGTAAATGGAAAGAGCGTTGGCACTATTCAACCAGACAGTTGTTTGTAAACTCAGAAAGAAAATAGGCTTGAATTAGCTAGGGCTCATGTATTCATATTGCAACTGACAGAAGGAGGCTGTTCTTCTCTAGTATGTTGTGTAGATTTAAATGTTACGTGATGAGATATGCCACATGTAAAAGTTACATTAATTGATCATTGATTATTATGTACATTTACAATAACAATGTTAATAATATATACGTACTCGATTATTCATCTCAGATCAATATTGACATTTTAACGCAAGCATGTCTTCTTCATATATAACCTTAACCAAATAACACTCCAAATTATGAAAAATCCGAATCGATCCAGACACAGATTGAAAGCTTACTGTACGTACTTCCAATTCAATTGATATATAAACCTGCAGAACCCTCTACTTCGTCTATAAGTGATAAAGTGAATGACAAACTAACTACAGTATGTCATGTTTTTTATCTAATTGTATCTCAGATTTTTGTTTCCATTGACGTATGGTAGAGGCTTCCACAGCATATGAAGG
Source organism: Potentilla sterilis (assembly GCA_963682095.1). Classification (NCBI taxonomy): domain Eukaryota; kingdom Viridiplantae; phylum Streptophyta; class Magnoliopsida; order Rosales; family Rosaceae; genus Potentilla; species Potentilla sterilis. The sequence goes on from OY821764.1 coordinate 29,190,316, forward strand.
CCAAAATTAAGATCAAGGTGGGCTAACTAGAGGTTATTTTCTGAATGTGGCCAGCTGGGATTGTAAGTTAAGTGATTTAGAAAAAAAAGTCCTCAATTAATTTGTAGATAAAATGAATTACCTAATGCATTAATTTACTATTGTAATCGGCTTCAAATTAAGCATCAAATTAAGCACGTAATGATAATCCACAATCAAGAAGCCCCCCTTTGGTCTATTCTTGGACTTGAAGCAACCGAGTGGTCAAACTCGATTAAATTGGTGCGTGTGGGATGAATTGATTCAAACCCAAGTCAACTGCTCAACACATTCCTCCAATATCTAGCTATAAGTGACAAATGATCTCAGTATAGTCATGTATTACTTAGAAAGTCATTTCTTAAACAACAAGCAATATTCAAATGATGTGCGCGTACCAATCTCTTTGTGCTAATTTGCGTACTGGGAGACTCCCTGGACTAGTGTGTTTCGGATATAAGAGTGTCCTTCAAAATAGTTTGTCCATTTCGTGCGCAGCTGCTATATTAAGAGTGTCCTTCACATATAACGTATAACTGTATAAGCATGTATATTCCTTTCATATCTACCAAACCTAGCATGCAAGCATATATATTACTTTCATATCTACCAAACCTAGCATGCAAGCATGTATATCTACAGATACACTTGCCTATAAATACCCAGAATCCCTAGCTAGTTTCTTCATTAACTCCAACCAACCAGCATCAAATCTACTTCCTTCTATAATTTAATCCCTGCAATCATTTCTAGTGTCTATTTGTTGGAATCCATGTTAGAATTCACAATACTTCTACTTTCGCACTGGCGAGTGGTGACCAATTGCTCATGGCGAGTGAAGTATATCACACTGTTCACTTGGTGAATAGTGTTTGAAGAAGAGTAGATGAACTGAACTTATGCAGTACGTCTTTTCTTTGATCTAAAATTCTTAGAGATTACAGAGAAACACTTCCCTTTTATAGAGGGCAAAGTAACCTACAAAATATCTAAGCTAGATTCACTACCAGATACGGGGGAATAGCCGACGAAAATTTTTTCGTCGGCCATTCCATTTTTTCGTCGGCTATACCCTCTGCCGACGAAAATTTCGTCGGCCATAAGTCGTCGGTAATACGCCGTCGGTAATACCAATGGCCGACGAAAAAAAAAATTTCGTCGGCTATAGTTAAATATGGCCGACGAATCCAAAAATTCGTCGGGCAAACGTGGGAGAAATAGCCGACGAATTTCGTCGGGTATTTTTGAGTATGGCCGACGAAATCCATTAAGTATGGCCGACGATTTAATAAAATTTCGTCGGCTATTGTGTTTTAACTATAGCCGACGATTTAATAAAATTTCGTCGGCTATTTCCTCGAAATATATTAATATTTTAATAGGCATAATTAGTTATAGCCGACGAAATACTAGAATTTTCGTCGGCTATACAACTTATAGCCGACGAAAATTGGTAAAATTCGTCGGCTATTCTTAAATTTTAGGCAAAAAAAAAATTAAATTATGCTTTGGATGGAGGAGGGGAAGGAGGAGGGGAAGGAGGAGGAGGAGGCCGGAGGAGGGGAAGGAGGAGGAGGAGGGGAAGGAGGAGGTCGGAGGAGGGGAAGGAGGAGGCCGGAGGAGGGGAAGGAGGAGGCCGGAGGAGGAGGAGGAGGGGAAGGAGGAGGAGGAGGAGGAGGCCGGAGGAGGGGAAGGAGGAGGAGGAGGAGGAGGGGAAGGAGGAGGGGAAGGAGGAGGAGGAGGAGGAGGAGGAGGCCGGAGGAGGGGAAGGAGGAGGAGGAGGAGGGGAAGGAGGATGCCGGAGGAGGGGAAGGAGGAGGAGGAGGAGGAGGCCGGAGGAGGGGAAGGAGGAGGAGGAGGAGGGGAAGGAGGAGGAGAAGGAGGAGGAGGAGGAGGGGAAGGAGGAGGAGAAGGAGGAGGAGGAGGCCGGAGGAGGGGAAGGAGGAGGAGGAGGAGGGGAAGGAGGAAGAGGAGGCCGGAGGAGGGGGGGAAGGAGGAGAGAAAAAAGGCGGGAGGATTTAAAAGATTTAGAAGGAGTATAGCCGACGAAATAAAAGATTTCGTCGGCTATACTTAGAGAATAGCCGACGAAATATTTTAATTTAGTCGGCTATTCTCTAAGTATAGCCGACGAAATCTTTTATTTCGTCGGCTATACTTTGGAAAATCAACAGCCGTCGGATCTGAGCCATCCAACGGCGGACAATAAAAAGGCGCGGATCAAGAGTTTAGCCGACGAAATATTTGAATTCGTCGGCTATACTTAGAGAATAGCCGACGAAATTTGAATGTTTCGTCGGCTATTCTATGAAAACATACTAAAATGCCGTTTTGAGGCCCTAAACGAACTCAAAAGCCCGAAAAAGCCCACACATCGTGGCAAAGCCACGAGTTTGATTCCTGGCGTCGTTCCCTTTCCGGAATGGTATCACAATCGTCATTCGGACGCCGGACGCCAAATCTACAGTAAACCGGGTTTTGACTGATTTCATTCTTTCGGCACGCGGATTTTATCGGAATCTTGTCATTTTTCAACCGTAGACGTATTTCATTATTTCGGTCATATCTTATTTGACGACATATTTGCATTTGAAGAGCCTACGTATAGTAACTATTTGAAACTATACATTCACTTAAACACTTAGTAAACAAGTTAAGGAACATTAGTGCATATGTTCCGATTTTGAATCTAAAAGTTTGGAAAATCTATTCCAACCGTCAGATATCACCGTTAAGATTAAATACATGTATGAAAAAAAATCCAACTACATCTGACAACGTTAAAGGCTCGATCGGGACGGTCAACCGGGTGAGTCAAACCTCTAAACGCTTTAAAACGGAAATTGGCCCGTCTAAATGGCGTTTTTTGGCCTGATCTTCAATAGAGAATAGTTTCAGATTGATGAGACGCGACTAATCGTATAAAAATTTTCCTCAAAATATTTACCGACCGTCAGGCTACCCATAGGAAAACGGGAGTAAAAAACAGTTAACCGCAACATTCGGCACACAGATTTTGTCGGAATCTTCCCATTTTTCAACCGTAGCCGTATTTCAATATTTTGGTCATGTCTTATTTCACGACACATTTGCATTTGAAGGATGAAGCAATGGTTTGTCGATAGTGATAGAAAATGGAAACTGCTCTTTTTTTGTTTTTTTTTTTAATCATAGCCGACGAAATCAAACCTAGTATTCGTCGGCTATGCTATTCTTTTGTCGTTTTCTGTCAAAAATAATCGTATAATTATTTTTTTTAAAACTTATGGCCGACGAAATACTTAATTTTCGTCGGCCATTGTTCGTAAATAATTATTTTTAAAAAACGTATGGCCGACGAAATAATTAATTTTCGTCGGCCATTGTTCGTAAAATAATTATTTTTAAATAATTTATGGCCGACGAAATAATTAATTTTCGTCGGCCATTATTCGTAAAATAATTATTTTTAAAAAAACTTATGGCCGACGAAATAAAACAGTTTCGTCGGCCATTCTTCCAAAAGTTTATAGCCGACGAAAACTTTAAATCGTCGGCCATTATAGGAGTATAGCCGACGATTTTTCATTTTTACCGACGAAAAAAAAAATCGTCGGCCATTCTATGGGAATGGCCGACGAAATTTTTTTTTTGCCGACGACAAAAATTTTCGTCGGCCATTCTTGGGAATAGCCGACGAAAAAAGTGTTTCGTCGGCCGTTTTTTTTTTTTTCGTCGGCAAAGCCCTTTTTTCTTGTAGTGATTAGCTAGAGATCAACTTAACAAATTATAGTAATATGATACTACAAATATCTAGCTGAAAAATCTCAGTGGAATGAACAGTGAAGCAACTGCTGGAAAGCATATTAGCTTTTCAGACAGATTCCTAATCTTCTCAGGAAAGCATTAACTTTAACACTCTCCCTTAATGTTTTGCCTTATCATTCCTAGCAGGCCTCTGAGGTATTCAAACATATCTCTGGCGAGTGCCTTGGTGAAGATATCAGCAACTTGGTCATCTGTATTGCAGTACACCAGATCAATCTCATTCTCTTCTACTGCATCCCTGATGTAATGAAACTTCAAGGCGAAGTGCTTGGCCCTACTGTGATAGACAGGGTTCTTGCTCATGGCGATTGCAGACTTGTTATCACTGAGAATGGTTGTTGATGTTCTGTTTTTCTCACCAAAATCTTCTATGACTCTTCTTAACCATATTGCTTGTGAAGTGGCGATTGAAGTTGCGACATACTCAGCTTCAGCTGTGGACAATGCCACTGATTTCTGTTTATTTGAAGCCCAGGAGAACACTCATGTTCCTAGTGTGAAGGTGTATCCAGATGTGTTCTTCAAGTCATCTACACTACCTCCCCAGTCACTGTCACAGAACCCAAAGAGTTTTGGTTCCACATTCCTCTCATACAAGATTCCAAAATCCATTGTTCCTTGGATGTATCTCAGGATTCTCTTTGCAGCTCCATAGTGTATCTTGGTGGGGTTGTGCATAAATCTGGACATCAAGCTTGCTGCATACATAATATCTGGTCTTGTTGCAGTCAAGTATAGCAAGCTTCCCACTAAGCTTCTGTATAAGTTCTCATCAGCAGAACCACTTCCATCTTCCTTGGAGAATTTCTCACTGACCACTAGAGGAATTGCAACTGGATTGCAACCTAGCATTTTGAACTTCTCTAGTATAGTCTTTGCATATTTCTTATGGGTAATGAAGATTCCATCCACTGCTTGAATTATTTCAATTCCCAGAAAGTAATGCAGGATTCCCAAATCACTCATTTCATATTTCATCATCATATCAGACTTGAAATTTGAAATCATTTTTTCACAGCTTCCAGTAAATACCAAATCATCAACATATAAGGAGATAATAAGTATGTTTGATTTACCTTCAGTCTTTGTGTAAAGGGCAGATTCGTTTTCACTCCTTTGAAAACCCCTTTCTGTGAAATAGGAATCGATCTCACCAAACCAAACTCTTGGGGCTTGTTTCAGGCCATATAGAGCTTTCTTCAGCTTATAAACTTTTTTCTCTTTGCCTTTGATGATGAAACCTTGTGGTTGTTCCACAAACACTTCTTCTTTCAGCACTCCATTTAGAAATGTCGATTTGACATCAAGTTGGTGTAGATACCAACCCTTTTGTGCAGCAATGGAAATCAGACCTCTTATGGTCTCATGCCTTGCCACTGGTGCAAAGGTCTCATTGAAATCCACTCCAGGTATCTGCGAGTATCCCTTCGCCACCAATCTTGCTTTATTTTTTTACACAGAACCATCTGAATTCAGCTTGGTTTTGTATATCCACTTCAAACTGATGACATCCTTGTTGTCTGGTTTGTCAAACAGCTCTCATGTGTTGTTCTTCACAATCACATTGATCTCCTCTTGCATTGCAGACCTCCATTCATTTTCCTTCACTGCTTCTTCAAATCTTTCTGGTTCGAACAAGCATGCATTGCAGCTTTCATACACTTCATTCAAGCTTCTTATCCTTACTGGTGGAGAGCTTGGTGTTGATTGAGCTTCTAAAGATCCTGGCGAGTGAGGTGCTGGCGAATGTGTCACTGGCGAGTGATTCGCTGGCGAATGTGTCGCTGGCAAGTGAGTTTCTAGCGAGTGAGTTGCTGGCGGATTGAGTTCCAGAATTTCTGGATCCTCTTGTTCATTTTGAACTCTTACTTCTTTTACTCCTTTCTTCTGGGCTGAACCTTGGTTCCAATCCCAAGATGAATTCTCACTGAAGAGAACATCTTTGCAGACTATCATTTTCTTCTTCTGCAGATTGTAGAGCCTATAGCCCTTTGATTGAGAGTTGTATCCCATGAATACACACTTCTCACTGGTTTCATCCAGTTTATATTTCAGCTCCTCTGGGATATGTGCATAACAGATTGATCCAAACACCCTCAAGTGATTTACACTTGGCTTCCTGCCACTCCATGCTTCAAACAGAGTCTTTCCTTGGACAGCAACTGTTGGATGTCTGTTCATTAAATACACAGAAGTATTCACTGCTTCTCCCCAATATTCTTGAGGTACTGATTTATCATGGAGCATGGACTTGGCCATCTCAATGATTGTTCTGTTCTTTCTTTCAGCTACACCATTCTGCTGAGGTGTGTAGCTAACAGTAAGCTGCCTTCCAGCCCAATGTCTTCACAGAACTTCTTGAATTCATTTGATGTGTACTCGCCACCTCTATCTGTTCCTAACTTCTTCAGCTTGAGGCCAGATTGTCTCTCCACCATTGCTTGAAACTTTCTGAACACAGCGAACACATCAGACTTTTGCCTTAGGAAATAAACCCAAGTCATTCTTGTGAAATCATCTATGAAGGTCAGAAAGTATCCGTTTCCTCCATCAATTGTGGTTCTCATTGGACCACAAACATCAGAATGTACCAGCTCCAGAGGTACTTTTGCTCTTCAGGCTTTCCCTTTTGGGAATGGGAGTGTGTGTTGCTTCCCCAATGCACATCCTTCACACACTTCATTTACTTCATTTATTTTTGGCAGTGCCTGCATCATTTCTTTTTGATGCAGCAAATTGAGACTCTGGAAATTCAAATGTCCAAGTCTCTTGTGCCAGAGCCAGGGATCATCCTTTAGCTCCATTCTTCTTGCACTCTCAGTTGCATAATTGAGAGTCAGAGGAAAACTTCTGTTCCTCTTCATCTGGATTTCTACCATCAGGTTCTTGCTGCTTCCTCTCTGATATATCTTGCAAGTGTCATCACCAAAATACAGGTGATATTTGTGCTCAATGAGCTGACCAACACTTAGCAGATTGGAATCCAGAGTTGGAACCAACATCACATCTCTGATGTACATTTTTCCATACTTGGTTTCAACAGCAATGCTTCATTTGCCTTTTGTATCCACCAACATTCCATTTCCCATCTTCACTCTTGTAATGCTGTTGTGGTCAATATCATGTAGAAGGTTGGCATTCGCCGTCATATGATTACTGCAAGCACTATCAACAAGCCATGATTCTCCTCTACTGCAACACTTGCAGTATGAGTAACACAGAACATGTTTGTGTCACTCGCCTCTATGCTGTTCGCCTGTTGATTTCCCTTGTAGTTACAATCCTTTCTGACATGACCAAACTTGTCACACTTTGAGCACTTTGGTTTCCCTTTGAACCAACACTCGCCTGCATGAAGCTTATTACAGACAGTGCATTTATCATACCCTGAGTTGCTACGTACCCTTCTCATTTGATTGCTGATTTGACTTTCCCTCCCACTTCTTTCCTTTTCCTTTCCAGTTCTTTTTCTGCTTAGAATTTGAACTAGATGGCTCACTCCTATTTGAGTTAAGGTTGAGTGTTTGGAAGGCTTTTTCAGTTTCTTCATCATGACTTGTCAACCTATGATCAAAAGCCTCTAATGTTCCCATCAGATCCTGAACTCCTAGAGTTTTCAAATCCCTAGTCTCCTCTATAATACTGACTATAGCATCATACTTCCTATTCAGGCTCATTAGGATTTTTTGAACTACTCTCGTCTCATCTAATGGTTCATTGTAGGTTCTCATCTGATTAACAATATCAATCAGCCTAGTGCTATAATCACCTAATAGCTCAGTATCATTCATTTTTGTATACTCAAAATCTCTTCTAATAGATTGTACCTTGACAGCTCTGACTTTTGCAGATCCTCTGTACTCAAGGATGAGTGCATCCCATGCTGCTTTAGCTGTTTTCTCATTTGAGATTCTGGGAAAAATCTCATCTGTGACTGAAGTCTGCAGAATATTAAGAGCTTTCGCATCTTTCTTAATATTCGACTTCAGTTCAGCCATCTGCGCAATTGTTTGCTCCTCTCCTGCATCTGGTCTCTTGTATCCTTCTTCTACGAGGCTTCATAGATCTCGTGAGATGAACATGGTCTCCATCTTGATTATCCAGAAATCAAAGTTCTCTCCATTAAAGATTGGAACTCTGTTTTCTGAACTTCCTGATGTAGCCATACCAGTAACAGAAAAATAAAGACTTGTGTTTGTTTTTTTTGTTTCTGAATCAACATATGGTACACCCCAGTTGATATTGATCAACAGAGCTCTGATACCATGTTGGAATCCATGTTAGAATTCACAATACTTCTACTTTCGCACTGGCGAGTGTGATCAGAAACCAGTTCGACGTGGCGAGTGGCGACCAATTACTCGTGGCGAGTGAAGTATATCACACTGTTCACTTGGTGAATAGTGTTTGAAGAAGAGTAGATGAAATGAACTTATGCAGTCTTTTCTTTGATCTAAAATTCTTAGAGATTACATAGAAACACTTCCCTTTTATAGGGGTCAAAGTAACCTACAAAATATCTAAGCTAGATTAGCTAGAGATCAACTTGACAAATTATAGTAATATGATACTACAAATATCTAGCTGAAAAATCTCAGTGGAATGAACAGTGAAGCAGCTGCTGGAAAGCATATTAGCTTTTCAGACAGATTCCTAATCTTCTCAGGAAAGCATTAACTTTAACACTATTAAGTCTTCCTCTCCTTACTCCTTCTTAGGCAGAAATCAAATCAAGGGAAATGACTAAGCTTACAAGTTGTTTTGCCATAGTTGTGTTCATTTTACTACAAATTTTATACCAAGCATCTGCTTCTGGTAATGGGAAGACATGTAGTAGATTTAATGTTCTGAAGTTCGGAGCTAAGCGCAATGGCGTAACCGATTCTACCCAAGCTTTTCTTCATGCTTGGTCTGCAGCATGTGGCTCCTCAGCAGATTCCTCTGAGATATATATATATATATGTACCAAAGGGGAGGTATTTGATCGGTGCTATGTCTTTTAAAGGCAAATGCAAAAGCTCACATGTCACTTTTCGGATTGACGGAACACTTGTAGCCTCCTCTGATTACCGAGTTTTAGGCCAAGCTAACAACTGGTTCAGCTCAGCCTGTGGCTCCTCAGCAGATTCCTCTGAGATATATGTACCAAAGGGGAGGTATTTGATCGGTGCTATGTCTTTTAAAGGCAAATGCAAAAGCTCACATGTCACTTTTCGGATTGACGGAACACTTGTAGCTTCCTCTGATTACCGAGTTTTAGGCCGAGCTAACAACTGGTTCAGCTTTGAAGGTGTTAGCGGGGTAACTATCATCGGAGGGCAACTCGATGCAAAGGGTGCTGCCTTGTGGGCTTGCAAGTTAAGTAGCAAGCACACCAATTGCCCTAAAGGAACCACGGTTAGTGTATAACTATATAAATACATTAACAAACTTAGTTATGTTTCCATTTTGGTACTAATCAAATTGTGCATATATATAATTGCAGACTTTGAGTTTTACGAACTCTAGAGACATTAGAGTTAAATGCTTACTCTCATTAAACAGCCAAATGTTTCACATTGTGATAAACGGCTGCCAATGTGTACTCATTGAAGGCGTCCAAGTCATTGCCGCTGGCAATAGCCCAAACACTGATGGCATCCATGTACAGTTTTCCAGAAATGTTGCAATCTTCAACACCTACATTAAAACCGGGGACGATTGTGTCTCTATTGGCCCCGGCACCAAGGACTTGTGGATGGAACGCATAATTTGCGGACCTGGCCATGGCATTAGGTAAGTAAAAGTCTGCATATGTATGCGACTATGCATGGGAACATCGTGCTAATATTCATTCACATTTTCAATCGGTTATTTGACATGTTCGTGGCGGATTTAGCACACGGCGAACAGTCAGCACTTGGGGGCGGAGGGCGTGAGCTCCTCGCGTGTCTTCTGTGTGCTTAGGCGTACCAGCACCCTTTGGAGCGGTGCAACTCGACTGCGGACGACCCCTGACGAGTCCTCTCGTCTGCTCCCAATAGACTCTGACTTCCTGACCAAGCAACTGTTACGCGGGCGCTGACTAAGCCGGCGTACAGGACTCGAACAAGACCTGAATAGAACTGGCTAACAGGATTTTCTTCTCAACCCCCTAAGGATTGAGGATCTTACTTTGATCTGAAGAAGCAAAGCAAAGCTAAACTAAGATCACGGGTGTGTGTTACCGGGGTAACGACTCGATTGCTACCGGAGTAGCGGACTGAGATAGGCTCAGCAACCGCTCGACACGAGTGCGAGATGTGATCGATCGCAGGTGGAGGCAAATTGCGTGAGTTGCTCCGGAGAGGCTTTGTAAGTTAGCGGTGCGCTAGAACTTGTCTTTGTTTGTAGATGGTTGAGAACCCTTTCTCAGTTACAAAAGAGCTATATTTATATGATTCACGAAACCCTAATGCTTGAAGATCCAGCCTGGCGGATTCCGGGATTGACTAGGACTGTCCTTCCTTAAACCACCTCAAATCAGATCGGTTAAGAATAAAATGAGATCAGACTTTCCCTTAACCTAGGGAACTCATTCCACACCGTATATTGTCAAGATCATCATTCAATTAAAGCCGAGATAAGCCCAATCGAATCCATAGAAAGTCATTTCCTGATTCGACTAAGATACCTTTTAGAAATAGATTGCTATCCATAACAATCGCTAGTTATCCCAATCAGTGTTTACACCTTATTATCCGTTAAGGTAACTCACGTATTGTGTAATTGGATTACTACAAAATAACCTCAATCTGATCAGGTAACAAATCAATACTCTCTCTCCAAGTATTATTTCCCAACTGAAACAGGAAGTTTGCATATTGGATTTGGTTTAACCTAAACCCCTCTGGGTCTCGGAGTAAAAGCCCAATTGAAGTAAACTCCAATTGTGGCCCAAACATAACGTCCATTAATTTACTGTGAAAATACCAAAGCATTGAAATTTAATTCTTGAATGAGTTTATAAGAATGAATATAATGGTAGCTAGCTCCTGATTAAGACCTTTACTGTTATTTTTGCTGATGTGCTGCGTGTGTGTGTGGTGAACGCAGCATAGGGCGCCTGGCAAAAGACTTGAAAGAGGAAGGAGTCCAAAACGTAACACTCAAAACTGCGATTTTTAATGGCACTACAAATGGTGTGAGGATCAAATCTTGGGCAAGACCCAGCACCGGATTTGTGCAAGGAGTCCGATTCTTTGATGTTAAAATGATTGACGTCCAAAACCCCATCATAATCGACCAGAATTACTGTCCACGCAACCTCAACTGCCCTGGTCAGGTCAGAAAATAAGAAATCAATTCAATCTGTAACTTTGCTAAAAGTGCAACACAAGAACTAAAGCACATTGCCATCTTATATCAATAGGCATCAGGTGTCAAAGTTAGTGATGTACTGTACAAAAACATTCGAGGGACCTCAGCAACAGCAGTCGCAATAAAACTTGAATGTAGTGCAGCAAATCCATGCCGCGGAGTTAGATTTGTAAATGTTAATTTGACTCACCGGAAGCAGGTGGTTCAATCATATTGTACCAATGTAAATGGAAAGAGTGTTGGCACTGTGCAACCAAGAAAGTGTTTGTAAAGTTCAGAAGGGAATTAGACATGGAGTAGATAGGACTTGTACATATATCATATATGTGCAGTTGCATATTGCAACTGATTAGAGGGGATCCTTCAAGTCTTGTATGTATGTACATAAGTATATCATTGTTTGTATATAACCGATCATAAAGTAAATAGTATAGTAATCCATTATATGTGCAGTATTTACTGCAAGTATCCAGTATTTATTAAAGGAAATGACCATGAAGGAACATAACCACTAACCATCTATGTTCAGTATCTCTTTTTGATAGATATTTTTTTACCATGAAAAAAAAAAAAAAAAAAAAAAAAAACCTTGTTTTGCCTCATATTGCTCAGTAGAGGATTTGACAAATCATTAAATGGATGACTCCGTAACTAGTTTTTCAAATGTGAATATACAGAGTCTATTCATTGTAGCCAATAAATTTACAGATTCTATGCAATAACAATCAAACCCTGTATTCCTTCTCTCATGTTTTAAACTGTGGGTTAGATTTAGAGAGCACGTACTCGTTCTGCAATTACCGAGCAAAAAGGAGATGCTTCAGGAGTTCAGGTACAGGATTTCTGTTTTAGCCTTGCTTGTTCCTGGAAATCTATTAACGTACTAACTGGTATATACATACACGACCGAGTGGTTGGTAAAATGGGCCACTTCAGAATAAACTACTTTAATTCCATCTCTTAGCGTTCTTTGTTCCTTTCGATTTCGCCTTTGCTTGCTGGAATGCCTGCATCTTTTGCTTCTTCCGAGCTTCCTTTTCAGCCTACAATAATAAGCCAAACACGTTAATATTGGATCGACTCAGATTGCCGCACTAAACAAAACATACAAATATCTTGGAAGCATTCTTACCTTGGACATCTTCGATTTGGCTTTCACTTTAGGCGCCTTTTCCTCAATCTCTGCCTCACGCTCGAGCTCTCTTTCCCTAGCATCTAGATTCTTCTCTAGATAATACTGCACATCATTAAATTTCACGGTCATGATCACTGATCAAATAAGCAACTGCATACTGGTTTCAAATTTGAATGAACTCCAGACTCCAAATTGAATAGAATTGCTACTCTATAGGCACTGTTTTGCTCTGCTGAGCTTGCAGAAGAAAGACTGGCTTTATAAACAGATCGTATGAGTACAATAAAAAAACAGTCATCAATCTCTTGGTTCTGATAGCTCTCCAGTTTTAACTTTTGAAAGTTCTTGGTGTTGGTTGATTTCCATATGCAAGATGCTGATATATAATCTCCAAATTTAGCTGAGAACATATTAAAAATAAAAACCAAAAGATTATCTGGAGATGACATGCTTTAAGGCCCAAGTAAATTGAGAATGAAGACTGCTTACATTGTAATTGCCTGCATAATCTTGCAACCTTCTGTCTTTAACTTCCACTACTCTATTAACTATTTGCTTTATGAAGTATCGGTCATGAGAAACAGTGATAACAGTGCCCTTGTACTCTGTTATTGCCTCCTGAAAGATCAATTATGTACCATAGTACGGGTAAGTGATACTATAGTTCAACTACAAACTATATATTGTAAATAACAGAATAGAAAGATAAAAGTGGGAATACCTCGAGCATCTCTTTTGAAGGAATATCCAAGTGATTTGTCGGTTCATCCAGAACTAGCAGAGTAGATGGCTTTACCATAAACTTGCAGAAGGCAAGGCGTGCCTGAAAAAAAAGAAGCAAAAAACAAGCTGTTAAGCCGTGCACTTGTTCAGCCCTTGATTGATTCTCAAGTGGAAGACATTCTTTTGGGCTATTGACACATTTGTTTCCATAAAATAGTCCAGCCATCTTGTTTATTTGATGGACAACAGAAAAGCTGCCTCAGTGGGAGGAAAATATATCAAGACAAATAGAAATCACTGAACTAGATGCAGAGTCAACACTAGCAGTTGAACAAAAAGTTCTGAACAAAACATGTTACATGTAGCCTAGAAAAGCTAGGTGTAAGAAATTTAACTAAAAAAATTGCATCTTGAACTTACCTTCTCACCACCACTTAAGAGGGAAACCTTTCTATCAAGCATATCTGCTTTGAAATTACAACGACCAAGGAGACCCTTTATATCATCAAGTCTCCAGTCCTCTGCTGCATCTTCTACCGTCTCAAGCACTGTTTTATTCAAATCAAGTGCCTCAGCCTAAAAACACATGAACATGGGTCAGCCAACAATAGACTGACAAGGAAATATATAAATCTGTTTACTCGTTTACTAAGAAGTGAGAAGAAACTCCATGCTATTAGTTATTTCAATATAGCAAATAGTAATGACAGTATAGACCTGATTCTGCTCAAAATAGTTTGGTAACACATTATGCTCCCCAAGCAGAACTTCACCAGCTATTGGCTTTTGTAAACCCATTATTAGTTTCAGCAAAGTACTCTTTCCACATCCATTTGGGCCAATAATGGCAATTTTCTCTCCCCTTTCAATTGTAAGATTTGCTCTGCTAAACAGTACCTGGTACACAACAGATATGAGTGCAATTAATACACACAGTTTGCAGATGAATACTCCTTCCAGTAAGGCGGAAAGAAAATATGGTTTGTAGCACTTCTACCCTATCATAATAGGCAAACCCACCTTATCTCCAAAGCCAGCTTCCAGATTCTTAAGTGTAGCAACAAATCTTCCACTTCTTCCTCGTTCAGGAAACCTGATCCTCATCTGTTTCCTCTGGAATGGCCTTTCAACTAGATCCTCTTCCTGAAGTTTCTCCAATTTCTGCGCTTGCCAAGAAGAAAATAAATCTCAGATAAAAAATTGGAGCTAGCCAGTGGAATTATCTTTCCAACTACCTGGTGGGAATAGATAATCAATTTTGTCAATGCTTAAAGACTTGGAGGGACATCAGAGAGATACAAAGCAAAAAAATCATTTGTTTTATTATTGTACTATGAATTTATGGGGTATAGAAAATAAAAAAAAAGATATAAAATTTGGCAGATACAGTTTGTTAGCACTTAGTCACAAAGTTAATGCAATTGCACTGAAATGATTGAATGAGAGACAAAATGTTAATATAAGATCAAGAACAACCTAATAAATGTGTTTTATTTAGTTGATGAATATTCTACCTGCCCTCTAGTTTTCAGAACTGAGGGAAAATACTGTAGAATTAAACAGCTCAGTTGCATTTTATTACCTTGAGAAATATAAATAACAGAACTCAATGCTAACCTATAGTCCAGTTTCGATCGATGTTTTTCTTTCTTTCAGAATTTCAAGCAAATCAATATGCTACCCTAATAAAGCTCAACGTACCTTTTCAGCAGAAGACGCCCGCCCAGAATTTGCTCCAGCACCCAACCTGTGTATCAAATCTTTTGTGTGCTCAATTTCCTTCTGCTGCTTCTCCCAAGCAGCATTTTGACTTTCAATCCAAGCTGCCTTTGCAATATAATACTCAGAATAATTTCCTTCATATGTTCTGGAGACACCCATATCAGTTTCCACTATTTTTGTACACAACTGATCCAAAAAAGCTCGGTCATGAGATATGATAACCATTGGCACATCTTGCTGATTAAGATAATCTTCGAGCCACTCGATTGTGTCAAGGTCAAGGTGATTTGTAGGCTCATCCAGCAGTAGTAAATCAGGGTCCTGAAGATAAAGCCAGTATACTCTGATCAACAGCTGAACCAATTTACATTCTAAGAAACACATTATATGCACATTAGCATATCTTAGAGGAATAATGTTAAACATACAGCTGATAGCCACTTGCACAGTATGATGATTAATTCTCATAGATTAACAAATGAATTGCACGATAATCAAGCTACCCCAAATGAATCGCATGATAACACTGTTATTTAGAGTAACCAACTTCTGATTAAGCTTCAATCATATGGCTAACGAAGCAAATAGTAAGCATCTCCCTAATCAAAAACCGAGCAAGCAATTCATCATGACACCATTTCAGAAATGCCACACTATGCAAACTATACTAACAAGCACATAAATCATCACGCAATAGTCAACCTATAACTCACATTTTCAACAACTACATTTCCCATCCAAAAACACACACAAACAAACTATATATACCTGAAGCAAAATCTTCCCAAGCGACATCCTCATCTGCCATCCACTACTAAACGACGCCACCAACCTATCCCCATCCTCAGCCGCAAACCCAAGCTCCGGCATCAACTTACTAATCTTAGCATCCACCATACTCAAATCACAATCCTGCGCCCGGTTCTGTAGCTTATCCATCTCATCAAGCAACCTCCCCATCAACTCCAAATCCTCCACAGCTCCCTCCAAAGCCTTCTGCACTCTCTCCAGCCTCTCCATCACCTCCATCTCCTCCTTAAAAGCACTCATAAACTCCTCCCTCACCGTCTTGCTCATCGAAACCTCAAACTCTTGGCTCAAAAACGCAATCTTCATGTTCGATTTCGCCTTTATTACATTCCCTGAATCCGGTTCCTCCAATCCAGCAATGATCCTCATCTGGGTTGTCTTCCCTGCTCCGTTCACCCCAACCAGCCCAACCTTCTCGCCCTTCTTCACTTCCCACGTCACGTCCTTCAGCACCGTCACGCCTTTGTAGCTTTTGGTCACATTCTCGAGCTTCACGCCGGAGGAGACGCCGGAAGCGCCGGAGTTGGAGTTTGATTTCTTCTTGCGGTGGTTGGTGTCGGAGTTGTCGGAGAAGAGGGATTCAATGTCGTCGGTTTGGGTGGTGGCCACCGGAGTTTCGACGGCTAAAGCATGGAGCTTTGTGGTGACAGGAGTAGTTTCGACGGCGAAAGATTGAAGCTTTGGGAGGATTGGGGAAGAGGGTGGAGTGGGTTTTAAGAAAGAAGTGATTTTGAGGGAGCGGAAGCGAGAGGTGGTGGTGGGGGCGGAGCCGGCGAGGAAGTCGAGGCGGTGGAGCTTGGAGGTTAAGTCCATGGTGGGTTTATCAAGGAGATGAGAAAGGTGGAGGCTTTATATTTGAGTGTGTGAAGGTATTTTATGGAGGTGTGTGTGTGTGTGTAGGGCACACGATTCGATAGAAAAGATCACCAAAACTTTGTGATCCAATCTCGGAGTTATTATGTATCATATGATTGCAGAGTACCTTATATGAGAAGAATATAAATTGGTTTTGAAGTAATAACTAAATAGAGCATTTGAACACTAGGATTGATGTGATTTTGAACAACAAAAGGAGCAACGCATTCGAATTTCCATGGAGTATTCACCACCCCATACACTTGTGTACTTGTATATATACGAACCAAGACTCATTGGTCATTGACAAGGACTCATTGGTGTAGTTTTCTTCAAAACTTATATTCCTATTCCACAAACCAACAAAACAAGAGAAGGTCTGAATGATTTGGCGCCAAGAGAAACTACAACATAACGATAACGCCCGCACCATCAAATACCAGATTTCGTGGTGCACATTCTGCACCCAAGATTTCAAGAATTTCCGACCCTCCTGTCATCTAGCGCCACGTGTAGTTGGAGCTGTGTCTCTCCTCGAACCGCGTCTGTACAAAACTAGACACCCAAATCATTTTGTTAATGATACATAGCAAAATAACGATGGCTTTGCAATTGGTACCAAATTTTTCAACGGGATTTCGGCCATGTAAAAGCGGTTTCCAAGCTCGCAAAAGATACACACCGCACTCGTAGCTTCTCATATCACTTACTGTCCGAATATTTACAATTGAGAACATGGCATTGCATGATTTTTGATCAAACAACCGCTTTAGTTAGCGAAGCTTGGGTGAAGACTTCGGATAAACTCGCTCACCATCCGATTCAATTGGGCAACCGCTCTAACAAAGCTCATTTGGATTAATCTGAGTACAGTTGAAAACAAATAGATGACCAACCTCATTTACCATTCTCTTGCAACCGTGCTCTAAAACGCTGGCACTTTGCCAAAAAATCCACTGTATTTCTGCCAATTCTGAGACCTCAATTCCAGCTTTGGTTGTGTACTCCTACAAACTGTGGAGGGCCTCATTTATCAATACTGATGAAAAGGGTTACCTCTGCCAACTCTATAACCCCGATGCGGGACATCTAATGGCCAATACCTTCTCCGAGTCTTTGCAATTCTTTTGTTCCTTCCCGTTTCACTCTCTCCTCCGACTTCACTATCCTTGTTAAAATAATTCATTTTTTTAATATATTATTGGCCGACCTTTCTTAACAGCCTGTTCCATGCAACCAAATTCCTTGATGATCCACCAAAAAGAGCATATTACCTTTCAACACCTGGAAACATGAATTGATTCGTCGTTTGGCTATTTAAGTGTGAACTTAGACCAATAACCAAAGATCAAAAGTGATTAATAATAGGACACAGGATTAGATAGTAGAAAGTAGCAGAATAAATATAACAAAGCAGAAAAAATATTTAACCTAAAATTTCACAAAGAAAATTTCACAACAAACAACAAAATACTTTAAATTGAACCTATAATCTTTAAAACCACCTTTTTCCCCTCAAGAAGGGAGTTTGCAAAAAAATATTCCACAGTTATCTTCATAACTTTATGAACACTAGGACACCAAAACTGATATATGACTGAAAGCAGCAAATTGATTCAAATCTTCATGTTTTAATATTTTGATAGAAGCCTAGCATAGAGTAACTACTCCACCCTAGATATCCAGGCCATCCTGCCCACAGAGAATGGAAGCCGGGGCACAGACAAAACACACGGGCAGTGATACCAGACAACTGAAAATGCTGACATGATAAATACTCTATCAAGAGGAGTAGGGGAGGTCAGGGAGGACATAAAAGCTGCTACAGTACAGAACATAGCAATAGTCAAGGTAAGAGAAGAACAGCAAGTTTCATTCACTCCTAGAAACAGATAGTGGTAAACATGACTCTTCTGTTTAAAAGATAACAATGGATTCTTTGAAAATACAAGTTGTCAAAAACTTCAACGCATGATAGACATGTGCAGCTGCTTATTTACAGCTCTATTCACCTGAGTAATAAGCAACAAAATCCCGAATAATTCCCCAACTTACCGAAAGGCTTTTGCTAAATCAATTTTTAATTAGAAACATCCTAGAATTTTCTACTTTTCCTAATTCCTACGAAGGCATACTTGATCCATGAACTAGGATATCAGAATACCAAAAGTTGATCATCTGAGAAACTATTTCCATCATTATAGATGGCAAATGTAACCATAGTAGTAATTATGGCTGCTCAAGCTGCATTATATTACCTACCAATGGAATGCAATAATTTTGTAAACAATAATATGACGTAGTCATATACAGAGGGAGGCCTGTTTGAAAACTAATGATGCTCAACAATTTCAAACTATGCATCAATGACTGATAGCACCAACCAGTGCCAGTTTACAACCAACAAAACACATTTTCAGAAGATCTAACAAAGATAGATAGACTAAATTGATTAAAAATTATCGTGCAAGTCACAAACCATTATTCAAAACAAAGAAAAATCACTGAAAAGAGCATTAATACAAACCATTAAGCATTATAGAAAAATACTACATAACAAAGTTCATTTAGTCCATAGGATTGGAAATTAAAAAGCATTTTGTTCAACCTCACTGACTCCATGAAATACAGATAGGTTTATAAGTCAATTTCTCAAACCTTGAGCTTTCAAACAAATAAGAAAAAGCTACAGTACTTTGAAGAGCTAGAAGACGAAATAGAAAACGGGGATAAAACGGAAATTTCATTTGACAATTTTAAGATTCTGCTCTTTGTAGCAACCATCAGCTCCTTTTAAACTTGAGAAGAATCACCAGACCAGTTAAAAACACTGATGCACCTATGTAGATCTGCACATTTAATAAGGAAAATGTGAAAAACATTTTAGAAGAGATGAAAGGTTTGAACCCAAAATCCCTTTAAAGCGAACACAAGATACAGTACAAGATTATATTTGACACAACAACGCTATCAACTAGCCGCAAATATGGTAGATAACTTGAACAGAAACTATCCTAGTAAGAGCAGGACACAACAAGAACATGACAAGTAAATGCGCTTAACAAAATTGTAGAAGCTTCTATCTACACTATGCATTAAATTGAAATCAGCGCCTTCTAAATTCTAATTTTCTAGAATAGTATTTTCTAATGGAAAATATGTTAAACTACTTAGTGCAGGAGTGGCTGTTTTAATTTTGTGCTTAAGTGGGTGATTGACTAACATTACTAAGTAAAAGAGTAAGTTTGCCATACCTCAGGGGCATCTAGTGCCCTGTGTAAGGAGCACCGCCATATTGCCCAAGACCATGCGGCCCTCTTCCTGATCCCCCTTGTCCCAACTGCGGGTTGGGGTAGCCTCCAGGCAGTGCCCCTTGACTTCCATAGGTTCCAATCATTCCAGGACTTATACTTGGCTGATTACCATACCCACCTTGTATTCCATGTGCTCCACCAGGCACACCAGGGTTCAAACCTTGAGCTCCCATAGTCCCAAAGATATTTAAACCAGCTCCCTGTGTCGCGAGCAAAGCCAGCGCCTGCCCGAGCGCAGGGTTCAACGCCTGAGTCGACGCAGGCCCCTGGTTAAACCCAATTCCAGCAGCACCTCCTGGCGCCATCATATGGCCAGGAACAGCCGGCGCTCCGCCACCAAAACCACCCGAATTCTTATTCCTATTATGGTGGTGCTGATTCCCATGCTGAGACTTCATCGGCTTCGGACCATCAATAGCCTTCTGGCAGTGCAAAATGTGCCCATCGAAATTCTTATGTGGCTCCTCCAACGCCCTCTTTGCACTCTCGGCCGACTTGTACACAAACAAGCAAAACCCTTTCGGCCTCCCAGTTGCTTTGTCCAGCCCCAACGGTCCCTCCTCAATTTCTCCAAACCTTGAAAAATACATCAGCAGCTTCTGAGGATCCAAATCCGCCCCTACATTGCTCACATATATCTTCCTCAGCGTGTACTCCGACACCGGCTGAGCCTGGGCCACCACGGCAGCTGGCCCAGGCGCGCTCGGCGTCGCGGCCGGGCCCAGCGACGCCAGCTGGCAGGCAGTCATCCGATTCCCAATCTTCTTCTGCGGCTGCTTCAACGCTTTCCGAGCTCCGGTCCTCGTCTTGAACAGAATAAAACCATAACCTTTCGATTTTCCGGAGACCTTATCACACACAGCCTTGCAATCCTCAATCTCGCCGTACTCGGTAAACACGGAGGTTAGGGTTTCGGCGGTGGTGTCCCACCCAAGGCCGTGCACGAAGATTTTGCGGTGGATCGGATCCTCATCCGCCACCTTCCGGATCCGATCCGCCACGTCACGGTGGCTCTCCGCCGCCTCCTTCAGCAAACCCACCAGCTGTTCCTTACTAAACGGCTCCAGCAGATCCTGAATCAGCTCGTCCTCGTCCTCGTCCTCGTCATCC
Organism: Potentilla sterilis; assembly: GCA_963682095.1. Taxonomy (NCBI): domain Eukaryota; kingdom Viridiplantae; phylum Streptophyta; class Magnoliopsida; order Rosales; family Rosaceae; genus Potentilla; species Potentilla sterilis. Next base: position 29,211,148 of record OY821764.1, read on the forward strand.
TCCTCACCGTCGCCTCCGCCGTTCTCCGACGCGGCCGGATCCACAGACGTCGTCGTCGTCGTCGTCGTCACCGTTACATTCTCCGTCTTCTGCATGTACTCGACGCCGGGCTCTTCTTCTTCGTCGATTTCCTCTTCTTCTTCTTCGTACTCCTCTTCTTCTTCTTCGACCTCCTCTTCTTCTTCGGCCTCCTCTTCTTCGACTACCTCCTCCGGCGGCGGCTCTTGGGGCTTCGGCTCCTCGACGACGGGCTCCGGCTGCTGCTTCTTGGCGGGCTCGGCGGCCTCGGTGGAGTTGGAATCGAGCTTTCGCTTTCTGGCCATGACGTGACGGAGAGAGAGAGATTAGGGTTTGTTTGGGGTGGTGGTGGTGGTGGTGGTGGTGGTGACGGCAGCCGAGTAGAAATAGAGAGAGAGGAAGAAAGGTGAGGTTATGAACTTATGATGATGACTATAAATTTTTGTTGGGGGCAATTTTGTAATTAAAGAAATTATAATAATAATAATAATAATAAAGCTTTAAATGGGTCATGTAATTTATAAGGTTATGTAAGGTAAGGTTTTGTGTGGTTCATGAGGAAATGCAGCAACAAAGAGGTGAACCCAAACATGAAGCCAAATGCAAATCAACAACCCGAAAGTAATAACCAATAACATGATCTCTATATCAAAGTAATATTGATTAAAAGTACCATCGTTACATCAAATGTACACAAGCACAAGAGTTACAACAAGAAATCAATAAATAGCAAGAGAAATCAAAACAAAAGCAATGAGTACCCTAAAACTAAATTCACTAGAAATCTTTCAAATCCCCAACCACCAGTGACGACGCACCTTCACACACATAGGTCACTTGCAAGTGAAAGATGATAGTCGACATGGTAGTGCAAAGGCACAATAATACATTATAATGGATTATGGTGTTTTCTAATATATAAAATATCTCAGTTAAGTGACAATTATCAAATATGATAAAATTTTGATGTGAATAGTCAATAGTGTTTGTGTAATTTCGTAAGACAAGAACTACTCAAGTAACAATCAAGGCCGGTCATGAGGGATTTAAGGTCCGGTGCAGAAAAATAAATTCTACCCATTATATAGTTTTCTTTTTAATTCAAAAAGTACCGAATGGTATTTTTTTAAGAAAATCGGTTACTGTATCAAAAATGTTATGTGTTACGATTTATTATGACATAAAAGCTTATTTAAAATTACATTCATTGCGATTGTTTTTAATAATGCGATCGTTTCACTAAAATTCATATAAATAATAGTGCCTGCCATATGAAAATAATAAGCAGAAGAAGAAGATCGATTACATTGTGTAGCAGCTAGCCATGGAGTCGAGAATATTTGGTTTCATTTTAGCGCTCATCTTGGTCTTTTCGACATTAAAATTGGTTCGTTTTGGTGTTGCACAAGAACAACTTGGGAATTGTAAGGCGTGGGCTTGGCATGATACTAGCCTGGAATGCGATACTGGATCAATCTTCAACAATTATAATAAAAATGAGAGAGCTCAGAGCTACTGTAAGGCAGAGTGTATTAAAAAAGGTTACAAGCATGGCGCTTGCGATGGCAAGTATGCGTCGTTGTTTTCGTGGGAAGTCTGTAAGTGCACCAGTGAGGCATGTTAAGTTCTAGCGTATTGTAACCAATACACAATAAAACAAAAGACAGGCACACATGTATTTGCATAAGCAAAATCTATAATTACTTAGATGAGACATTCGAGAGTCAATGTGGTGAATTCTCGTACCAATTCTCTTCACATGTATTTACATTATTTATTAAGTAATTTATAATTATGTATATTCTTTTTTATTTGGATTACATAACAACCCTTAAACAGACTTTGTGATATTAGTCGAAGTTGAGGTAGTCAGTCGTGCTCAAGCTCAACTACAATTTTATATTTTCGATGTTGAAAAGAAAATGATCTAAGAAGAGTGGAGTAGTAAAAAAAAAAAAAGATGAGAGTGGACAAAGGTGAAATGGGGGTGGCGTCGTATCATCGCTGTCGTCGTCCTCGTGTCTGACTCTGTGCTGATCTAAAAAGCAGCACAGCACAGCACAAGCACAGCTCAGCCCACTCCAACCCCCTTTCAAATCCAAAACCAAACCCAGACGAAGACGGCACCCCCAAAACTAAAGGACGTAAACCAAACCGTGTGTGTCCCCTACAATGGCATTTCCGCAATTCAATCCAACCCACAGGTCCTTTCTCGTCAACCAACTCCTTATATATACACAACTCCATCTTTGTTTTCTTTGCTGTATTACTCCTGTGAAAGCAAACACACACACAGTTCCCTCCTTCCAAAGTTGTCATAAAGTCTACACCTTTATATTTCCTCTGTGCACCCAATCAAGCTCTGCAATATTTTCTCTGGGAATCTGAGGACTTTTAAGTCATGGATGATCGTAAGGAGGTGAATTCGTTGTTTCATTATGTTTCTTGGCTTTGTTGTTTGGTTTCTGAAGAAGTTAGGAGACTTTTTTGGGTCTGTGTTTATTAGTTTTAGCTGTGTTTCTGGGTTGGTTTGGTTCAGATATGAGAAACAAAGAGAACCCAAGTGAGGAAATGACTTGAAATACATAAAGTTTGAATCTTTGGACTTACAAACCAGTGTGGATTTCACTTTGTTTTGTTGGTTTTGATTGTTTGTTTGATCTGTTTTGATGAGCTTGAAAAGTCTTGGAGAATTATTGGTGTGAACAGTTAAATTTTCTTTAATTGTGACTTTTGTCTTGTACAGTGATAGAAGTAATCATTCTTGTATTCATAGCTTGGAAACAGTCAAAGAGTACACCTTTTTTTGTTTTTTATTTTGATTTGGGGTGTTGAATTTCAGCAGGTGTCACAATCAGTTTAGCTGTTTTGGATCAGTTCAACAATTTGAAAAGAATGATTGTTGAAATTTTTTTAGAGATTAAATTCTGGGATCTGTTGTCAGAGTTTGAAACCTGAGAAATAGTAATTAACATTCTGAGCAACTTTTTTGATTCTTTACATCATAAACCATCATCCTACATTTCTGGTCTTGCTATTTGACTCTGTTTTGGTTGACCTTGCTGGGAAATTTATAAATTTACAATCAGTTCATGCAGTTTTCAACTGTGTGGTAGGAAGTTTTATGGCCTATGTCAATGAATTGTCAGTCATTACATAACTCTTCTTTATATCTTGGGTTTTAGGGTATTGAATTCTATATCACCTGAACATCCATGTATAATGGCTGTGTTGTGTTTACTACTTATAGTCATTTGTTCCACCTTTGATGAAGGCTGTTATTTGTCTTACTGGTTAGAGTAATGTTATACAGTAATGCAGCTAATGCTATAGCTTCAGCGAAAAGAATTGATTTGGATGATCTGATTTAATCTCTTACTTATGTATATACAAATTCCATCTCTTACTTGTGCATATCTCACTCATGTGGATGGTCTGAGTTCTTTGAGAGATGTGGTTGCCAACGTAGTTGCCAATATCATCTACATAGTTTATTCTATCCTAAATGCTTTAGCAGTTTGGAATTTTGAGTCTTTTGATGTAACCAATGAAATTGACTTATTTGTTTGTCTGATGCAGAAAAATGCGCCATGGTTATCAGTGCCACAATTTGGGGACTGGGATCAGAAGGGCCAAGTGCCAGATTACTCCCTTGATTTCTCCAAGATCAGGGAAATGAGGAAGCAAAACAAGAGAGATGTGTCCAGAGCAAGTCTTGGAAATGAAGAAGAGCTCATTGCCTCAAACACTACTAAAGTGGATGCTGCCCACAATGACATTCACCACCCTCATTACCATCAGAGCACCCACTCTCCAACTGTAAGATTCCTTTGCTTTCATTTCAGTGCTAGTTTGATGTGATCCGTATAATGTATTCGATACAACTATACAACCAGTAGTTGGTCTGGTTATAAATGGAGAGATAATGTCTTTAAGTACCATATTTATGAGAGATATGCATGTGGTAGCTCTGGTAGTCTGTAGATGGTGGGGAGAGCCCTTAATTAAACAAGCTGACTAGACAATATAGGTGAGTAGGTTGCAACTATCTATATAGTATTGTTAAGTTTCTTTCTATGGCATGGACTGGTATAATTAGTTAGCTGTAGAATCCGATCCAGTATGTGCAACAGTGGGTTACAGGTAGGTTCACCATTGATTCCTGTTTTTATCAAGCAGACTTTATTCTACGCCTTCTGTTTATTTATGAGAATAAGGATAAGATAGAGAAAACCACAGTATTGCTGCTGTTGCAACGGTCAGAGCATAAAACACCTGATGTGGTCATAGATTTTATCCCATTTATTACTTATGTATGTATTTGTAGTATGATTCCAAGTTTCAGTCCAGTGGTGATCTCATCGTGTTGTCCTGTCTTTATAATTGTATTGTCATGTACAGAAAGAACTGTCGATCTCTGGCCAAATTTATTAACTTTAAACTCTGTGATTTTGATACAAATCCCAGGATGAATACTTAGCTAAAATGAATGTACTCTGTTTCTGAGGGTTTAAAACTTTCATCTCAGATCACAGGCATAAAATAATGCAAAATATATCTGTTTGGTCTGTGATATTCATAAAGGAAATCTAAAATCTTTTTCTTAATTCCTTGATAGGTCCCTGTGAGAACCCCATTATGGTGGGAATCATGGAGTTGTCAAAATTTTCATATATAAATGATTAAGAATGTTCCTGTGTATATATTAAGGTCACACTCAATTCTAAAAGTGGTTGCACATGCATAAGATGTTCTGGACCATAAAAATAATAGGCAATTACAGAAACAAGAGAACTATATTCTGTGTTTGTTAGGATAAGAATTTATTGAGTGATCCTAGATATCTCTACACACAAGACCAAGTGGTGCACATGCAGCACCGGCTATCGTTGGCAATGTAACGTAATATATTACATCATGATGATCTCAATTTTTTACTCCAGGAATTAAAGAAGATATTATTGTCTGTGGGTCTATACACACAGGATATATTAATTGTCCAATTTGATGAGCTATCTATGGTATCATCCATCAGAGTTTGGTGAATACAATAGTATAGGAATCCTCTTCTTATTGTTTCATATGGCATCCATGTAAATGATTGCTTGATTGCCCCTTCAAACTTATAATTTTCAAATTGTATATGCCCAGTAGTTAAAGTCTCTCCTTGCTTAGTTAATATTGAGCCACTTATTGATGAAAAATATCAGTTCTTCACTTGATTTTGTTCATAAGATTATATTTTAATATTTTGTTTTTGTTTAAACAGGCTCGAAGAAGCATATTCAGCTACTTCAACTGTTGTGTGAAAGCTTGATGATGCAGTAGACGTAGGTTTGGGGCACAACCCTCTTTCTTCTTGTATCTTTTCTACTGTTTCTATTCTTAATCACTTCTCGGTCTCACCTCAACCTCTCATCTCATTAGGAAAAACGAATGATGTATTGCTGGATTTGGTTATTAGCAATCTTTCTAATTTTGTTCTCATGTTTCTGCTCTCCTGCAACAAACCCTGTACGTAAATGGTTTGCTTAAGAGATTAAGAGGTTAACCTTTTCAGCTGAAAAGCAATGTTACATGCTTAAATTGTAGGGTTCCAATGTTCGGATTTGGGTAGCCAAAGCGACTATTATTCTCAATAGCTTGTACGAAATGGTTTCACAATTGTCTTGATTGTGGGATATCATTGAGAAATAGGAATCCATGTTATCGAAAGATTTCCTGCGATTATTGTTAGTAAAGAGTGAGTCAATAACCCCTTTGGTATCTTCCTCTCCATTCATCAAGAGATTTGATTTTTGGCCCTTTGGTATCTTCCTCTCCATTCATCAAGAGATTTGATTTTTGGGAAGGTCCAATGCCTTGTCCAAATTACCAAATCCAAAATACATCAAATTGGCCAATATGGTGAACTAATGAAAATTTTCGTAATCTGCTTTTCAGATCAAGAGGTAATATCAGCACTAAACCCTACTCCTATGGATTCTGGAAATTCACGACATAATTAGTTTGGCAGGTGTATGATTCATAGTTGCATCATGTTCGTAAATGAGGTTTACATCATATGATATGAGGGAGAACGTTTTGGTTACCTGTTAACATAGTTCACCATAACATAGTTCTCTGATCGATCAGCCATCCAGTTAATTCTTTCAACCATAAGCTCTACAGAAAGAACGTGAAATAATATTAGCACATACAATTGAAACATACTTCTGTGCATATTTCATGAGTGCAACAAAAATAGAATTTCGTATAATAGTGTTCTCCTAACTCTGTGCGAATTGGAGTACTATTCTGTTGAGGATCGGATAGAGTGTTCTCCTAATTCTACAAGAAGGATACACGGTTAATATCCTGGTCGCAGTAGACTAAACAAAGCGACTATATAAAGGGTACGTACGTTAAGAAGTACTCTAACAACGATGGCTGCAACTCAACGCTAAGGCATTCACAACGCTTGTCTCTCCTCACTCACCCTCCAAACAAAAACATCCCTTCAAGCTTGGTAGGGTCAGGTGCTCCGCCACGCCACCCTCAAAACGCTACACCATCACCCTACTTGCCGGCGATGGCTTTGGCCCCAAAGTCACTTCAGTAGCCAAAAACGTCCTCAACCTCGCTGCCTCCTTGGAAGGGATTGAGTTTAAATACAAAGAAATGCCTGTGGGTGGAAATGCCTAAGCTTTAAAGTGTTTAAAACCAGAAACCGGGTTGCTTAAGCTTCGGGAAGGTCTTAAAGTGTATGCTTATTCGAGGCCAGCACTCCAGCAGTTGTTTTACCGCAGTTGGTTGATGCCTCTGTAAACCAAATTCTGAATTTTCACAAATACAATAGATCATATGCATAACATAAATCATAAGACTTAAGTTTAGAGTTAACTCACCATCATCATGAACCATATATAGCTCCTTCCATTGATGTAATCCTGAAACACAAAAGCACTAGGCAAGGTTTTCTGTTAGACACCACAATAAGCTTCTCAATGGACAAAACTTACGCTATGTCTCGTTGTGATAACAGAGACCAATACCATCTATTTATATAGAATCATTAACCCTAAAGAGTCCTCCCATTAATGACATTCCTTGAGAGTTAAGTCTTCTAATTAGATTCCTGATACAATACTGATTAGTTGTCTTACTTCTAGACTATGAATAGGATTCCTTACAATAATGATCTAATACACGAAATTATTATTAACTGGATATAGTTCTGTATTTGTTTCCATGTAGAAGTAGATATTGTCATTAAGTATAATTATCATTTAATATGTGATAAGTCCATATTGATCTAACAATCTCCCACTTGGACTATCACTTGCCATAAATGATAACTCGCACCTGAGAATGACAACATCTGCTCTACCTACTGTAGTGCGCGCCGAAAAACAAATGAACCAAAAAATCCATTCACAACATGGTCAGATTACAGTCATTTATGCAGAGCAAGAACCAAGTTACACTTTGACAAAAATACAGAGGTTCTGTACCACAACATAAGCTTCTACAATCCACATATTTCAATCATGCAATATTGAAATATATGTTAATGTGTATTAACAAGTAAAACATATATCAAGTCCAACTTTATGTTCTTAAAACCAGAACTCAAGCAAATTTTCAGGACACTAATAATCTCAACTTTGCTTGTACTGTAGTATCATGCTAAACATGAATGAGATTATCTGATAGCAAGTATATATATGACTAGAACCATAAAACAATAATTTTCAGAACAATTATAAAGCTACAGCAACACAAATTTCTGAAATACCTCAACTTTCATTTTAAAAACTGTCATTACAAAAATAAGTTGTGATTCTACTGATATCACAACTGAAAACACAAGAACTCAGAAAACAAAACATTTTTAAGTTTGCTCCTACTGGTCTTAACTCTCACTGAACCTAAGCATCTAATTTTGGAAGAATTCCAATACTTTCTGCATGCTTCTTGAATACCTTCACTGGTAGTGCTTTGGTGAAAGGGTCTGCAAGCTGTGAATTGGTGTTTATATCCAAAACAGTTACCTCACCATACTTGACTCTTTCTCTAACACTATAATATTTCAAGTCTATGTGTTTTGAGTTGCTGGACCTTTTACTGTTCTTGCTAATGAACACAGCAGCCTCATTATCACAGTATATAACAAGTGCATCAGCCACAATATGACTCAATACTTTAGTCTGCTGTAGGAAGTTCCTAATCCAGAGCCCTTCACACATTGTTTCATATACTGCAATATATTCAGCTTGCATGGTGGAGGTTGTGATCAAGGTTTGCTTCATTGTTTTCCAAGCAACTGCTCCACCCGCCAGCATGAACACATAACCACAAGTTGACTTGTTTGAGTCTGGAAAATTCCCTGCAAAATCAGAATCTGAGAAACCAACGAGTTTCAGATCCTCAACTCTTCTGTACACAAGCATGTGACTCTTTGTTTTCTGTAAATATCTAAGAACTTTCTTTCCAGCCAAATGTTCTGGTCCTGGATTTGATTGAAACCTTGACAGCATTCCAACAGCAAATGCCAAGTCTGGTCTGGTACAGACTTGAGCATACATGAGACTTCCAACAAGTCTAGCATATGGATTTGTTTTCATGTTTTCTTTCTCAGTTTCACTTTGTGGACACTGACTCTTAGTGAGTTTATCACCCTTAGACATAGGAACCTCTCCATTTGAGCACTTTTCCATACTAAATCTTTTAAGAACTTTAGTAATGTAATTTTATTGATATAATCCCAACAACTTTTGTGCTCTATCTCTTTTAATTTCTATCCCTAGTACATAGGATGCTTCACCTAAATCTTTCATGTCAAAATTCTTTGACAGAAAGCTCTTGGTATCTTTAAGCAGCTTGAGATTGCTGCTGGCCAAAAGTATGTCATCCACATACAGTACTAAGAATATAAATTGGTTCCCTACTGTTTTTAAATAAATGCACTCGTCCACTAGATTTTCAGTAAAGCCAAAGGAAGAAATTACTTAATCGAATTTCTTGTACCATTGCCTAGAAGCTTGTTTTAGACCATAGATAGATTTTCTTAATCTACAGACTAAGTTCTCATTTTCAGCTTCAATAAATCCTTCGGGTTGCTTCATGTAAATCACCTCCTCAAGCTCTCCATTTAAAAATACTGTTTTGACATCCATTTGATGCAGCTCCATGTCATAATGTGCCACAAATGCCATGATAATCCTGAAGGAGTCTTTACATGAGACTGGAGAAAATGTCTCAGTGTAATCAATACCCTCCTTTTGTGAGAATACTTTTGCCACTAGCCTTGCTTTATGCCTCTCAATATTTCCAGTTGCATCTCTCTTGGTTTTATAAACCCATTTGCAACCCATTGGCTTCTGTCTAGGATCAGGTTCAACTAATTCCCAGACTCCATTATTCTCCATAGACTCAATCTCAGCTTGCATGGCCTCCTGCCACTTGTCAGAATCTTGACTTGCTGCTGCTTGATCAAAATTTGTTGGATCATTGTCTTCTGCACAGTCTTCATTAATATCTGCTTCAGCTAAGTAGACAATGTAATCACTATCTTCCCCCCTCAAATTTTGATTTTCTAGCTCGTTTGGATCTTCTAAATTCAGGATTGAGATCATTTTGTGGTTCTATAATGTGAGGTTCTGCTGTAGCTGGTTGTTCATCAATTTGCATTTCTTGATCAATTTCTTGATCTTCTGCATTTTGATTTTCTATAATGATGTCATCTGCTATTTCTTCAGTTTCAAAAGGCAAAACATTTTCCCAATCCTCATCAGTCACAATTTCTTCAAAATCTAAGGATAAATTAATCCTCATATTCTGTATTGTGAACTTTTTCATTTAAGAATTTGACTTGATGAGTTTCAAAAATTCTAGGCTTATGTTTAGCAGAATACAGCTTATAGCCCTTAGATTTTTTTGGATAACCTATGAAATAGCAGCTTATGGATTTAGGATCAACCTTGCTCAAGTTTGGATTATAAACTCTAGCTTCTGCATGACAGCCCCATACATGACAATGGTGAAGACTTGGTTTTCTACCACACCATAATTCAAATGAAGTTTTCTCAATGGCTTTACTAGGTGTTCTGTTGCAAATGTAATTTACCGTTTTCAAAGCCTCTCCCCATAAGAATTTTGGTAAGCCAGTTGTACACATCATACATCTAACCATATTTAGAAGGGTTCTGTTCTTTCTCTCTGCAACACCATTTTGTTGTGGATTATAGGGTATTATATATTGAGCTTTAATTCCATGTTCTTGTAAAAACAAGGCAAATGGACCTTTCTGTTGACCTTTTTCTGTATATTTTCCATAAAATTCCCCACCTCTATCTGATCTAACTGTTTTGATTTTTCTCTCTAGTTGATTCTCTACCTCAGTCTTGAAGATTTTAAAGGCTTCAAGTGCTTGAGATTTTTCTGATAGTAGAGAAACATAACTATATCTAGAGAAATCATCAATGAATGTAATGAAATACATATTACCACAGATAGTTTGATGTTTAAATGGACCACAGATATCAGTATGTATGAGTTCTAGTAAATTTTGGCTTCTTGCTGCAGTCTTCTTTCTTTTATTTGTCATTTTTCCCTTAAAGCATTCCACACAATCATTAAGATCAGAAAAATCCAATTCATTTAGGATATTGTTTTTAACCAGAATTTTCAGTCTCTCTTTTGAAACATGGCCGAGTCTTCTATGCCATAAATATGCAGACTTTTCATTTTGTTTGGTTCTTTTAACACCAATCAAGGCATTAGTACTGTTAGTGTTTTCTTTTTCAACAAGAGAAATCTCTTGTTGAGACATAGAACAATTAAGCTGTAAATAATCATTCAATATCACACCAGAACCAATCTGTTTTGAATTTCTAGAAATAATAATTCCATTATTATCTATCAAAAGTCTACAACCAGCTTTAATCAGCTGAGAAACTGAAACTAAATTTCTTCTAATGGAAGGTACATAATAAACATTATCCAAAAATAAAAAGTTTTCATATCCTAGATCAAGCTTGAGGGTTCCTATGGCTTTTACTCCCACTCGCATTCCATTGCCTACTCTCAGGTTCACCTCATCACTTCTTGGAACTCTTTTCTTTGTGAATCCCTGCAAAGAATTAGTGACGTGAATAGGAGAACCAGAATCTATCCACCATGACTGGGGTTCAATATTTATAAGATTAATTTCTAAGGAAAATACTGTATCAGAAATCATATTACCCTTTTTAGCTAGCCAAGCCTTATAACCTGTACAGTCCTTTTTCAAGTGACCTACGTACTTTCTTGCAAAAGTAGCACTTGAATCTGCATGGCCTGTTTTCTTTTAGTCCTGTGGCTGCAGATGCCTTGGTGATGGTTTTGGTAGGCTTGAGTTTGTTTTGAGTCTTTTTCTTCTTAGGCTTCTCAACAAGGTTGACTGTGAGGGACTGAGACTGGTTTTTCTTGATCCTAGATTCCTCATCAACACAGATTGAGATGAGTTCATCTGGGGTCCAGTTTTCCTTTTGAGCATTATAACTTGTTATGAGATTGTCAAAACTGCTAGGGAGTGTGTTTAGTGTATAATCCACCAACAATTGATCTTTTACTCCTACTAGCATCTCCCTCAGCCTGTTGTTGATGTTAATCAACTCCATTATATGCCCTTTTACACCTCCAGATCTTATTCCAGAGTACTGTAGGGTATGATACTCTATGTTCAGCCTAGCTATTTCAGCTTTTTCACTTTCTTTAAACTTAGCCGACACAGCCTCAAGAAAATCAGCAGCTAATTCTGGTTCCTCAACATAACCTCTCACTGATCTAGACATAGAAGTCCTAATCACATTCTTGGCCATCATATTAGATCTCATCCATTTCTTATGGTGAGCTTTGATTGAGGGTTTATCATCTTCTGCTGGGGTATCAGGTTGTTCTTCAAGAAAACAGAATCCTATTGTCTCATGCATACAAATGTAGTTTTCTACAGAATCTCTCCAGGCTCTAAAGTTTGAACCAGTAAGCACTAACACATTGTTGAAGGTCATGTAGGTGTTGTGAGTTCTCAATTTTGTAAAGCTTTTAGAGTTTTCAATGTTTTATGAATTAGTTTAAGTTAATCAAACCATAACAGAAACGCTCATAAAACAAAACATTCAGAAAACTCAATACATTACTTGCATTCACATCAGTCCATATTCATAAAAATAATACTGAGTAACACTTTTGAGCAGAAACTTAGCATACTGTAAATCTTTATCAATAAACCATACTTGATAAAAACATGTTATTCAAGGAACCAAATCCACATCTTTAGACAGAAGATTAAATTCCAAGTATCCTGATTTATTCTTATCAAATATGCTTACTGCTGTTTGCATTCTAAAACATACTTCGACACTTTTTTGGAAGATAAAAAAACATTATTTAGAACACAAAACACAACTTTCAGTTTGTTATACCATATGATCTCCTGCAAATATTAATGAAAAATACTTTGTGCAATATATCCATTTATACTGATAGAAAATCACAAACTTGTTTGAGCTTGAAAACTTGATTTCTATCCAGGTTACCCTTTGTAAGAATACTAAGCTCTTGTGCCTGTAAAAACTTTTCAATGCATAAATTTTGGGAGACTTTAATATCTACATGCATCATCATCAATTACAGAACACATACTTCAATTCAATTCCATAGAGCATAATCTGTATTGAAATATCATCCAGCCACAAAACAACACAATCACCAACTTATGTGCACGCTGGGAGTGCTCTAGGGTTCTTATGCAATATATATATATATATATATATATATATATATATATATAGATATACATGCTTGAATTGAAAACAAAATTTCCAGAAAAACTTGTTTTGCTTTTTCCCCAATTTGCTACAGAACACAACGGAAGCTATAAACTTGATGCATCAACTATTTCTTGGCTTGCTTGATCCACAACAATTGGGTTTTGAATCCCATAAGAGACTTAAAAGTCCCCAGCGCTTCCAATCCAGTCTCTGCTCCATCTTCTTGTCAAAACTATCCATTTAGAACGTATTTGCCAGGTTATCTGTTATGAATGCCTTCGCCACCGTTGCGACTTACTCGCCAGATTATGTATTCGCTACCGTTGCGAACTTACCCGCCAGGTTATGCATTCGCCACCGTTGCGAACACAATAATTGTTTCTGGTTAAAACTATCCGACCTCTGGCGAGTGGGTGATCTCTGGCGAGTGGGTCGAGACTAGATCCACGCTTGCATGTGGGTTGAGCCAAGAACTGGTTAACAGGCAAAGCCTGTTAACCCGTAAAGCAAATTTCTCCTTTTTTTGTTTTTTGTTTGAGAAAACCCTAAAACGATTTTGTTATGCAAAACTGAAAATTTTGTGAACCTTTAAGGCTCTGATACCAATTTGTAAACCAAATTCTGAATGTTCACAAATACAATAGATCATATGCATAACATAAATCATAAGACTTAAGTTTAGAGTTAACTCACCATCATCATGAACCATAGCTCCTTCCATTGATGTAATCCTGAAACACAAAAGTACTACGCAAGGTCTTCTGTTAGTCACCACAATAAGCTTCTCAATGGACAGAACTTACGCTATGTCTCGTTGTGATAACAGGGACCAATACCATCTATTTATATAGAATCATTAACCCTAAAGAGTCCTCCCATTAAGGACATTCCTTGAGAGTTAAGTCTTCTAATTAGATTCCTGATACAATACTGATTAGTTGTCTTACTTCTAGACTATGAATAGGATTCCTTACAATAATGATCTAATACACGAAATTATTATTAACTGGATATAGTTCTGTATTTGTTTCCATGTAGAAGTAGATATTGTCATTAAGCATAATTATCATTTAATATGTGATAAGTCCATATTAATCTAACAGCCTCTACTTTGAAGAGAGAGGTCGCCGAAGAGGTTAACCTTGTGGTTATAAGAGAGCTCACTGGTGGCATCTACTTTGGACGGCCAAGGGGTTTTGGCACTAATGATTATGGTGAGGAGATTGGTTTCAATACCGAGGTTTATGCTGCTTATGAGGTATATCGTATTGCTCGAGTTGCATTTGAGACTGCAAGGAAGCGGCAGGGAAAGCTCTGCAATGTTGACAAAGCAAATGTATTGGAGAAAAAGAATCCAGACAATAGCCTTGGAATATCCTGATGTTGAACTATCACACATGTATGTTGATAATGCTGCAATGCAACTTGTTCGTAATCCAAAACAGTTTGATACAATTGTAACTATCAACATTTTTTGGTGATATATTATCTGATGAGGCCTCAATGATTACTGGAAGTATTGGGATGCTTCCATCAGCTAGTCTTGGAGAATCAGGTCCTGGACTTTTTGAACCTATACATGGTTCTGCTCCTGATATTGCTGGACAAGATATGGCAAATCCATTAGCAACGGTTCTCAGTGTTGCTATGTTTTTGAAGTACGGTCTAGGAGAAGAAAATGCGGCTAAGAGAACTGAGGCAACATTTTTAGATACTTTAAACCAGAAATTACGAACCGTTGATATGTATTGATCTGGAACGAAACTAGTAGGATGTAAACAAATTAATGGGTGAAGAGTACGGTACTGAAGTCTGTGATACTCTAGACATTTTCCAGTAGGAAGTTGGTCGTGCTAACCCAATATAATCTCAAGAGTCGGAGAAGAAAATGATGTTATTCTTTTGAAGTTTGGTCTACGAGAAAAAGATGCTGCCAAGAGAACTTACGCAGCCCACAGTTCTAGATACTTTGAATCAAAGTAGAAAAATTACTCGTCTCGAGCATGATGCAACTTGTAGACGAGATCAAGGACAAGCATCGCATGGTAATTTTTCTACTACTGACTTCTTAATTTTAGACGAGGACAATGACTTGTATATTTACCGCGAGATGCTAGGGGGGAGGTGGTAACAAAAGTAACGAAGTTTAACTCGCAAAATGAGGAAGTCTCCTTTCAAAAAATGAGCAAGTCTTGAACATATAGGTTCTTTAATCAGCAATGTCATGTATTCATAACCCTTTGATACATGTACTGATGATATTCTCAATTTGGTATTGCTGTTCCCGCTTCTTACTGCCCAAATGAGAACATCATCTCGAGCAGCTTTACTTTTCAGCTAGGCTACAATGACATTCCGCCCAGATTGGATCTTCTTTTTAGAAATCTTGTTATAGCCTTACTCATGTGATTATTTCTTATAGTGATGAATTTGCAGTTGACATAAATCCAAGTTCAAAGTGCCACAAATGTAAGAAACATTGACATCTTCATATCCGATTCTGAACAGGAAAATATGGTGCTTACTTTAACGTGTCTATCTATCTACCGGGATTTTATGCACATTTTCCAGCCTCAACTCTGTATATGGGAAATATGCAAGTAATTAACCTGAATGGAAAAGCATTAGGAAACATCCTCATCATCTATTGTTTTATTATAGGAAAATGAAAGCAACTCCAATTAAGAATGATACATACTCCAAATAAAAGATCTCTCGCTAATAATCTAATCATCTGCAATTCCCGTCTAACAGATTCCTTGGCCAATGCAAGAGTCGCCTCAACGGTTGGAAGCCAAACTGATTGTTAAAGCCAATGTTGTGTTACTGAAAAACCACCATGATACTGCTGCAAGTTATTCAATAATAGTTCGTTATAACATCATCAACTGGCTAAAGTTTAATTGTTCTAGTTTGCATTGGCTGACGTAAATCAATCAGGGAAGTTCCTTCCTCCTAGAGCCAACAGTGAAGTATCTCATCATTGGCAGAAATTTGGCTTAATATCCAGCTGAATTCTGAAAAGCAATGTTAAATGTTTTGACTCTGTTACAAGTCTAATTAAACAAACTACAGTATCCAAGTGCTCTAATTGCCCTTTACTAATATGCACTCTTCTTCAGCTTATGGTTTGGAGGCTTGGATTTGTGTGCTTATTCATGCATAGACCTTGAAACAGCTCACATCGCCTGATTTCAAAGTTAAGACTACAGGAAGTTAGTCCACTGTTGTAGAAATTGATTTACTGATGCGGTAATATACTGAGGGACTTTTTCTTGATGTAGAACACTCAAAATTGTGCAGTCAAGGACATCTCATTTGCCAGTCTCCATGTTTTGGCATTGGACCAGTCTCACAGACGGAGATTCAACAATGGCTAGAGTAAGTGTCAAAAAGATGTTTACATGTTGGCGTTAAGATGAGACTGGAAAGTTTGGAAGCTAAGTTTTGAAAAAAAGTTGTGTAAGGGGAGCCTTGCTCACTTTGATGACGATGGTGTAGAACAAGGGATCGATGATGAGCAACAGGCTTTATCATCAAGCATGCATTGTGAGAAGTGTCACTCATTTT
Source organism: Potentilla sterilis (assembly GCA_963682095.1). Classification (NCBI taxonomy): domain Eukaryota; kingdom Viridiplantae; phylum Streptophyta; class Magnoliopsida; order Rosales; family Rosaceae; genus Potentilla; species Potentilla sterilis. Next base: position 29,227,530 of record OY821764.1, read on the forward strand.
CCTTGTGCCGATATCCAATGCCAACTATGGAAGAAGAGGTGGCGGGCGAACCATCAAACCCTCGTGGGGCAGGGACGGCTGCATTGGCCTATAGTTCTCACAATAATCTGCGGGTAGCATATCATACTTTGAACTGCCATTAGCCGTGTACTTTCTGAGAAGTAGGTTAAACATAAATATGAACTCGGTTCTTTATTTGCGTTGTAGGATCTGGAAGCTAGATTGAACATATAGAGACAGCTGAACTAATATATTCGTTACCCGCAGTCTTTCAATCCCATAATGGACGTTATTCGTTAGTATCAACAAAGAACATACTGCCAAGAATAGCTTGATCACAAAAGGTTCAGTAAGATACCCTGATTTCAGTTAACAAGCCGCCTTACACTTTGCCTACCCTTATCACACTAATAGAACAGACAAAAAGAGTGCTATATACTCTGTAAAGTACAAGCGATGAGTCTCAAAACCCACAAACGACATATTGATGCTAAGGTTGCACATATTTCTGAGCTACCGCTAAATCACACCTTTTTGATAATCTGAACAACATCCTCATCTTCAAGCAGATGCTCCTGTTGCCAAACCAACACAAAACATGCTCTTTTGAATTAACACAAGGAACATTTATCAATAGTAACAAAGTACAAGCAAAAGGACGAGACAACATGCTGAATCAAGAAAAAATCAACCTTTCCAACTCTTTGGGGCTTGTGTTTCGCGCTAGACCCCCAAACCAGAGCACTGCAACGGAAAAGTGCAATGTTAATTTTCATGACTAAAGCCCTTGATAGCCTAAAGTAAAATGGCATCAAGTTTATAACTTATAAGGAATGCAGAAGTCTATATCAACTTGAAAATGTAGTTTTCCAGAGATGATGAGACAGCCGCCAGAGCATTATCAGAGGGGAAAACAATGGAACTAGGAAATTTTAGGAGGGTACTTACTACTTGAATTGTTTAATGAAATCTTTATGAATTCGCTCACAGAAATCCTCAACTGTCCTTGTCCTAGATGATAGGATCACAGGATCTTCATAATCTGGATTCATCCCTTTAGGTTTTGTGTATATGCGAGTTAAATTGAGATACTCCCATATCTTCTCCAGCAAACCGTCAAGGTTCCACTCTAGGTGAGCACTGCAGATGAGTCATGGCAAAGCAAATGTAAGTAAAATAACTACTATATAGTAATGCCAAAATTTTATGAACTTGCACAAATCAAGTCCAACACTTGATTCATTAAAGTAACTTATTCCTTATTGTCATAATCTGTATACAAAGAGTATAGTTGAACACCAAACCTTGAGAGAGTCATAAAAAACATTAAAAGGCCTCTAAATTACTACATATGTTACAATGTTATAGAAAATACTAATGTTTGACACATGGTAAAGTTGTCAAACTTTGGAAATATTTTATGGCAGAAATTTTTGGAAACTGAGCCATTTTCTCCAGCAGGAGTTTGATACTCACTAAAAATTCCAAGATATTAGTTACAACACTTAGCTTAAGTCTTCAAGGAGAAATGAACTTTCATAATTAGATTAATATCATAATTAGATTAAACAATGATAGTTCATGGTGGAATTATCAAATTATACGTTACCTGACTGGACAGTAGTGAGGAAGTTTATCCAAAATCTCAAGTTCTTCAAGGGTAATCTGATCGATCTTGTTCACAGCATAGATGCAAGGCATGTATACCCTACTGCCTTCAATTACATCTATGAGGTCATCGGCAGTTGCATCAAACCTAAGAGTGATATCAGCATTGTGAATTCTATATTCACTACAAATCGCCTTCACAGTTTCAAGATCCAAATGTGTGTTGGTGACCGTTGAAGTGAAATTGATCCCACCCTTCTCTTTCTTCCTGAAGGTTAGGTTAGGCGGTTCCTTGTTTAACCTGCTCAGCATAAGCATTTAGCCAATCAAATGACGTACAAAATCTCAAGGAATCTAGAAGGAAAAAAATGGGTTCTAAGGACTTGACCAAAGATTGCTTATACATCTACATGCATCTTGGTAAGCATTTACCTACACGTGTTTTGTGTGCATGGATGCAGCTGAAAGAGTTTTCTTTTTTCTTTGTTGGTGTAAGTAGCTCAAAGACATCATGTACACATCAAAAGAAAAATGTAGTGGCAATATGCTACAATTGGTGACTGAAAAAGTGACGAGCTCTTGTGGATCAAACCCACCAAAAGAAGGAAAAAAAAGGCACTCAACAAGCAGTATGCACTATAGCTTTTTAACCTTTTGAAGAGACCTGAAGCAGTTTCCAACAGCAGATAAATTAAATACTTTCTAAAAAAAATGTATTCAACAGAGGAGTGGGTATGAGTTCCTAGGATATACAACTTCTTTATAAGAAATGAGAGATAATTGGTGAATCAAAACTTCATAAAGGCCGGAAAATGAAATTTCTATATTGTAAACAATAAGATTACCATACTACAAAAAATTATTAGAAGCCAGTTTAGATTCAACTGATAAAGGACAACTTCTGAAAATCGCATACACATACATATATCACCTAATTATTTGTAAGAGGGGACAACACTGACAATGCCTTAATGCTCTTAAGATCTGATAACTATTGCTAACATCAAACTCATACAGATTTACAAACTTATCTGAAAGACCAAAAACAAAGAGAACAACAAAGATTACCTTATGCCAAATCCCTCAAGCTCTTTCTCAATTAGACGTTTGTGAGTTATTGGCTTTATTGCATCTAGAACAATTATTATGCAATTGCATGTCCTAGCAGTGCTGATAACCTGGATATCATGAAAGCCAAATGAACACAAACATACTCAGAAGGAATATAACTTAATTTGTATTTAAATACAATATCAGGCATATCTTAACCCCAAGCTTGCAATTATGAAGATCCAACAAAATGTATCAATGTCATTCATAAAGAAAGCTATATATCACCAGCAGTTAAAATACTGGTTGATATCCTCATAACTACCAACCTCATTTTTAAGATAGCCTATAGGTTTAAACAACCAAAACCTATCTTTCTGGTGGCAACAAATATAACATAAGAAGCCAATGTTCAACATTTGTTTGTTTGGCAGTTTTTAGTCTATTCATTTAACCAAAAACAGTACTTCTGTAATGAGGGCTAAAGGGACCAGAGAGTAGGCACCGGTTATCCCCCGAATAGAATAACGTTAGGGATCTTTCATAGGAAAACATTTAATTGATCCAAATGATTTTAGTTTTTATTCTTTTCCTTCTCCCTTTGACTATACTACTGTTTTTCTCATTTCTCTCATCTCTCCCCTTTACTTCTTTACTGAGAATAAAAAGATTATAGGGGTTAGCGGAATACAGACATCATAGACTTAAGTGGTTACAATCAATAACTGCATTGCAATTCATCATGTATGGTCTTCTGAAAATAAATGTGGGATTTTAGTTTTTATTCTTTTCCTTCTCCCTTTGACTATACTACTGTTTTTCTCATTTCTCTCATCTCTCCCCTTTACTTCTTTACTGAGAATAAAAAGATTATAGGGGTTAGCGGAATACAGACATCATAGACTTAAGTGGTTACAATCAATAACTGCATTGCAATTCATCATGTATGGTCTTCTGAAAATAAATGTGGGAGTAAATTTCCAGCCATTACCTGTCTTCCTCTACCCTTTCCATCCTTTGCACCCTCAATAATTCCAGGGAGATCCAACAGCTGCAAATAACAGAATGAGAATTCGAACAGTTAAAACTTAAAAGACAATGAGTATCATGATTTCAAAAAACTTCGACCATGAAATCGAGGACATTCATTTTGAAAGACCAAGATATACTGTTAAGGTGTAATCCAACTAGTCTAGATAATTACTGATATATATATACACACACACACACACACACACACCTATAATCACCCTAACATATGTTCTGAAAACCATAATTTATCACCATGAATAAGAAAAAAAGGTAACAAATATCTAGATAAACATTTAGCTTACTTAGCAGCCTACCCTCAGCATTTACCTACAATTGTGGTTCACCATTTACAAAAATCATTTCTTTTTCTTTTTTAAGTAAAAACTTAAATTGAACATCAAAATACAAGCAGAAAACAATGAGAATATGCACATTTCTTGTCAATTGTCAAATCTCCTCTAATCTATTGAATTTTATAATTTTATGACTTAGGTGAATCATGATTGAAAAACTGTCTACATTTTTAGTTCTAAAAATCTAGTTTTGATAATAGGAACTTGGAAGTTTGTGTTCAGGAATATTTATATTTACAAAGGCATGATTAGAGGTATGAATGTCATATGCATGTCGACAGTTGACACACATCAATTCGTATACAAGACTATAAGACAGTTAAAAAATATTGCATGCTTTGTTTATCTTTCTAGAATCCAGCTTATATAACCAAATGGTAATGGGTCAAATATCACCAAAAATAATAGAAATACTACCTGAATTTTTGCACCTCGATAGACAATCACACCTGGAATGCAAGTTAAGGTAGTGAATTCATAGGAAGCAACCTGTAAAGATACACACCACACAGTCATTACAAGATCAAGAATTTTAATAAATAGGATATATTAAGAGCAAAGAATTAAGTAAAAGAGGAAATTTCATTCAAATCTCACACAGTGAGCAAGCTTTTGAGTGTCATCATTCACACACACATTAGTATCAGACAGAGGAATAAAGACTCCCACACCCCCACACCCCCACACCCCCTCCTCCCAACTCAATTTCTAACATAGAAGTTGCAAACGATTCAAAGAACCTCACAGGAGGATGCCTAATATTTGTTCAAATCAATATGTTTATGTGAAAAAGTGAGGCTGAAAGTATTAGCGGCCATTATCATCAGTGGCTTTGACATGAATTGACACTAAAGTAAAGAGATGACTCCTAGCTTTTGCACTTGTAGTAAAGCATTTTACTTTTGGAGGGTAAATAAAAAAAATGTGGGAAGTTGTAGAATCTCTGAACCACTCTATAAAGCACCAAAGCGATACAGCTCGGGACTAAAACCATTGAAGTCTTAATGACAGAGATAAATGTATCAAATTCTAATGACATTAAAATCACAAATAACTTATCCCAGGAATAGTTGCATGTAAAGGATGAGTGTATATCACTTATGTTTCATCGGTTTTATGTGTTCCCCTCAATTGCTAAAGTAATCTATCCCTGAGAAGCATATTCACTTATTCAGCACAACTTTGAAGCCTTAAATTAATCGAATGGACTTATGCATTTCCAATATGAAAACTCTCAAGTAGATTTTAAACCCAAGACTGAAAGCTACAGCTTACAGAAAACAAAAATTTGGAACAAGAACCTGATTATGAAAATGTACAGTACAGTCATCAAACACCAGGCAAAGAATCCCAGCGGATTGCATAAAAAAAGTTAGAAGTCCGAATTTGGCCCAATATTAGAGACATGTCATAGCAGTAAAACATAATAAGAGATCTCAATCAAAGTCTATGCTTCCACTCTACATACAAAAGAAATTTACTGTTTCAAACAGATTTGTAAAGACTGAGACAAATCAACAAAACTCTACCTCTGAAAAAGTCCCAGTCAGTTTATTCAGCAGAGTAGATTTCCCAACTGAAGGAAAACCTACCAAACCAACTCTTGCATCTCCACTTTTAGTGACGTCAAAACCTTCACCAGCACCACCACCGCCTTTTGTTGAGGGCTCAAGTAGGTCTCTCCTTAACTTTGCAAGTTTAGCCTAGCAACAAACCAACGAATGACAAACCATATCAGGATCACTTCTCAAAGAATAATTACCACACAAAGGCAATATAATGACCAACCAAATCAGGATCACTTCTCAAAGAAAAAATATCACACAAAGGCAATCGAATGACCAACGTAAACAAGATAATTACAACTCACCTTGAGCAAACCCAAGTGATGAGCAGTAGCCTTGTTCTTTTGAGTCCTAGCCATCTGCAATTAAAAAGTAGAAGTATATTATTATTCTAATTAAATCGAGATAGAGAGTTTAAAACATCCAGATGCAGCAAATAAAAACAATGTAGTGCATCTCAACAGTGGAACGAACAGAAACAAATCAAAGAAGAAAAAAACTGGAGTTACAGATATTCAATCACAGCAAGGAAGTCCAGCAGCAACCAAATCAAAGAAACCGAAATCTGTTTGTTCCAAGTTTTATGTTAAATTAAACAATGAACATGACTTACTATTCAATACGAAAACAAAAGCCACATTCAAAAAATTTCAGCGGTCTGTTTTCGTTGTCCTCGATTGGCTTTCACAGCTTAAGATTAAATCCTATCTAGCCTAAGAGGTATCACCGCGTATGCGAAATTTTTCGTTTCCATTCTATTTTACGTTTTATTCGAATTGAATTCTTAACTATCTGAACTAAGCTATGCAAGCACTAAACTGAATTAATCCTCATAATTTTGAACACGAATGGATTAATCTCTGGTTTAATCTTGTTCTTAAACCCTAAGATTCTGAAAATGACGAGGCTAAACAGTGATAGTATCTTTCGATTTTCACAGACCAAAACGGAGCTTAGAGTTCTAGGGTTTCCAAATTCGCAGATAAAAGCAGAAGAGAGATTAGCGGTGAAGGGAAAGGTACCTCATCTTCGATGTCCTTAATTTTCTGCATTAGAGTCGCCATTGTTGAAGCAGACTAGCTTAAGAGAGAGGGAGATGAGTGTTTGGTAGAGCGATATGCGAGAGTTGTGATCGAACAGTGAAGATTCTGCACAAGAGTGCTGCTTCTATGAGATAGAGGAGCAGAACAGCCGAAGGCGCTAGAAAGAAATGCAACCCCGCATTGTAGGGTTAAATTACACTCCCTCCCATAGCGGTCAAATTGTTAATCTCGGTAAATACTTTTATGCTTTTATTACTCTGCCAGAAAGATTTACCAACCTGTTTGACTGCTAATCATTTTATAATGCAGATTTCAAGTTTCACCGTAAGTGTCATTCCTAGGTATTTCATGATAAACAATGTTTACATAATTACCAAAAACTACAGTTTTTAACTAAATATTATCAATAGCTGACTATCTTTTTAAAATTACCGTGCGCAAGAGCCGTTAGTTTCTAATTGATTCCGTTATCATGAATTTTACGAAATTACCCCTGAAATAGAATATTAGCTTGAAACAGAATATATATTAGCCCGTTACTGTTCATCACTTTTACTGTGCCTTTTTGCTAAATCTTCGATTGCTCTCTCCATTGGAACCTCACCTTGTTCTTATGGAGAACAAGAATCCTAACACTAGCTATGGTTAGTATTATCTATTCCTAGCTTCGATTTAATTCAATTTTGATTCAATTTTCGCTTCGTTTTGGTTCAATTACGATAAGGTTTGCTTTGATTTGGTTCAGTTATGCTTCGATTCTCTTTTTTGGCTTCGATTACTGGTAGATATACCAAATCGTTGAGTTTACTTTGATTTCATCGATGAATTTGATGATGTGATTTATGATGATTTCATGAAATTGCTAGTTGTTGCTCTCCGATGATTCTGATTACGTTTTTCTTCGATTTATTGTATGTATTATGTACTAGAAACTGTTTGTTTATGACTCGTATAGATTTTTCGAAATAAAGGTTGTGTTATTAAGGTTCAGTATCTTTATTTTCTGTCTCTTTTAGAATACAAGAATCATAGGTTCTTTTTTAGATTCTTACGCTACGTTTGGCATCAAAGATAGGATTAGATTAGGATAGTAATAAGATTAGATTAGATTAGGATAAGATATGATTTGTTTTAATGATTACATGTGTTTGGTATAAGAGGATAAGAGCCGGAATGGATACCTTCTCAACAACAAATCAAGGTATTCACAGTGTACCACTTCTCCACCTCACTCTCCTCCACGGCCACCATTAGAGCTCAATTCTTCAAGCCCAACAACACGGCTGGGTTCTTTGAGGTCAAAGTCATGGCGGCGCAGCTGGTGCATTGAGTAAATTGGGTCGGGTTGGTTAATCCGAGCTACCCGGTTTCCATTGGATCCGAACTTTTCGATCTGTTTTCGTGTTCGATTTCATGTTCAGTGACCAGAGACGCAAAGCAGAAGAGGCGCAGAGGTGATCGGTTTTGTGTTTTGGTCAGAACGATGTTGGTCAATTTGGTCAAACATCCATCCTTATTGTTATAAGGGGTTTTTACCCAAAACTACAATTTTGTATTAGTATTTACCACTAGCAAAATTGTTTTTTCAAATTACCACTAGCAAGTTTCCATCTAAAACTAACAGAATCAGTTAACTCTTAAATTATAAAATTACCCTCAGTCAGCCTAATGCTACTGATCCTCAGAACTCAACCTAATACTACTAACCCTCAGTGAGCCTAATGTTACTGATCCTCAGAACTCAACCTAATACTACTGACCCTCAGTAGCTCCGCCGTCCTCCGCCGTCCTCCGCCGCACTCCAATACTACTGACCCTCAGAAGCTCAACCATAACCAACACACAAGCAAAAATCCCAACACACAACAATCAAATCGCTAAAGAATAAAGTGATTTGAATCAATATTGAACAAGATTTCAGATCAGGAAGCTAAAAATCAAAATAAGACGAGAAAAACAATTGAAAATTGAAAATTGAAAATTGAAAAATCAGTAGAGAGAGAGAGATGGACTCGTCATCATCATCATCATCTTCCTCCGAGTCATCAACCTCCTCTCTCAACCTCGCCATAGCTGCCTTGGTCGGCGCCTCCCTCATGGCCGTCTCCACCTTCTACATCCACAAACGCAGCGTCGACCAAGTCATCGACCGCATCATCGAGATCCGCCACAAGCCTCCCTCTCGTCTCCACCCCCACGCCTCCGCCTCCGACGACGAAGAACAAGAAGAAGATTACATCGAAGAAGAAGACGAGCATGCAAGACCGCGACACAGTCACCGATCGCAAAACGACGCCGTCGTCCACCTCGCGCCTCCGCCTCTGCCCTCGCGCCTTCGCTGCCTCGGGCCTCCGGCCTCGCTCCTCCGCCTCGCGCCTCGTGCCTCCGCCCTCGCGATCGGGAAGGAGAAGAGTAGAGTTTCGGTGGCTCCAGATCGGGAAGGAGAAGAGGAGAGGAGCAAATCTGGGTTTGTGGGTTTTTTTTTTTTAATATATATAGATGGCATATGTTGTTATTTTTATATTTTCAGGGTTAATTATGTCATTAAACATTAGAGGGATTAACAGTCTGTTACTGTTAATTCATGTTGATGGTATAAAAAAATTAGATCTTGCTATTGGTAAATATCACCACCAAAATGTAGTTTTGGGTAATTATTTATTGTTATAATTCTGTACCGTTGTGCATATCCCACCTCTCTAACGGGAGATGAAATCCTACACTGACAAGATTTGAATATTCTATCCTGGATCAATCTGAATCACCAAACACATGATTGGAGATATTTTTCTCCTGTCCAGCTAATAATCCGGGAAAACAAACATGGCCTTATTGGTTAGACTAGATATGTGCCAGGTTCTATGTTTTCAGAGGTGATTGTGATGTGTACTTATGGGTCCGAAACTGTGGTGTTTAGTATTGATAATACTACTAGGTTCTTGGATTTTTCAAATAAGGTTGGCATGCGTTTCAATTTAAAGGCAGGCATGTTTGAGCTCAAGTATTCCCTTCCAGATTATCCTTCATGTGCTCTTAGTTCTGAGGTTGACTTGAAGCTGATGCTTCGCTCTTTGACTGAGTATAATAAAAGTTTTGTTGATGTTTTGGTGAGGACTGCTACTGCTAAATATGTTGATGATGGGATGGGCTTCAATGTTGATGATAGTTTGGGGTTTCGGTATTGTGACGGGGCAGACTACTTAGGTGATTTTAGGCCAGAGGATCCTAAAGTTTTTATGTATAGGCAGTGTAAAGATTTCATCAAAAGTGTGGACCAGAAATTTATAGGTGGGGCTACAGAATTTCGTGAAAAGCTATGTTTATTTGCAATTGAACTTGGTTTTATGTTTACGTATAGCAAAAAAAAATAGATGGAGGGTTGTTGCGCATTGTTCCAACAAGGTTTCTGAAGGCTGTGAGTGGCATGTTAATGCCTCAAGTTGTCCTGCGAATCAGTTCTTTTATATCAGGAAGCTCAATAATGTGCATACATGTTCTAGTGTATTGAGGCAGCAAAAGCATAAGCTCATGAGTTGAAGTCTTGTCAAAATGTTGATTATTGACGAGTTTCGTTCAAATCCATCTCTCAAGCCTCATGATATTATGGATAGGTTAAGGAACACATATGATATTGACATTACATATCGTGTTGCTTGGAAGAGTAAAGAAAAGGCATTGAAAGAGTTGCATGGTTCAGATGAGGAGTCGTATGGAATGTTAACTTGGTACCGTGATGCCATTTTGGAGACTAATCCAGGGTCCCGTTTTGTGCTGGAGTAGGATGAATATACTGGTCGTTTTCAGAGGCTTTTCATGTATTTTGGTGGGGTAATTGAAGGGTTCAAGTCTTGCATTCCTCTTTTGTTTGTGGATGGTGCACACGTGAAAAGCAAGTATAAGGGCACAATGCTTTCTGTCACAGGAAAAGATGGTAATCAAGGTATGATGCTAATTTTCCTATTATTCATAATTTTGTAGAAATGATTGTAGATGAATGCTACTTTTTGGGTTGCTTAATGGGCAGCGGTGCAGCGACACGCTGCAAAGTATTTGAAAAAAAAATTAAATGGATCACCTAAGCTTTGTTACTGAGTTCCAGTATTGATGTTTTCTGTTTTATGCTTTCTTTTTCCTTTTTTTGATTTTTTGTTTTGATTGTTTTGTGTTATTCTCCTTCAGGTTTTTTTTCCTTTTGCCATTACAGTTGTGAATGGTGAAACTGATGCTAATTGGAACTGGTTTTTTGAGAACCTGAAATCAATTTTGGATCCGCAAGGAAGAATGATTACATTTTGTCACTGATCGATGGATTGGGTTGATAAATTCCTTGGATAGAATTTTCCAAAGAATCCTCATTCATATTGCTTGTATCACTTGAAGCTCAATCTCCAAGAAATGTTAAAGGGTGATAACAACAAGGCACTCCGAAACACGCTTGCTGAAAAGTTTTATAGCGTTGCATACTCATGTATTGAGCGTCAGTATCACTATGCTCTGAAGGAGTTTCTTGATGAGGGTCAGGATGTTGCGCGAAAATTCCTTAGAGACCTGCCTGTTGAGAAATGGTGTAATGCCTTTGTTGACACTAGATATAGTGCACCGCCAAACATGTTCAACGACCTCGTTGATCGTCCAACCGGCTCCATAGGTCCTACTTCTAGCATCCATCGGGTAGACCGACACCTCGGCTACATCTCCATTGTGGAAGATCACCGGTGCTGCATCCGGAAGCCATGCCTCCGGGCTCCGCAAGAAGCTTCGTGAGCAGTAAATGTGCACATCTGTCCCACATTGGAAACATGGTGTAGGAGGGGGTCTTCCTTAGTTATAAAAGGAAGGCTCCCCCTTAGATAGTAAGATAAGTTGGTTCCAAGGCATTCCACCATTGTAACACCACCGGGCTTATTAGCTGGCCATAGTGAATTCTAAGTGGACGTAGTCGTGCCCTCTGACGGCACGGCGAACCACTATACATGCCTATGTTATTAGTCTTTATTATTGTGCTTCTGTCAGGCCTACGAGTTTGAACAGAAACAGCCTTCTTTAAAGGTTGCAGATTTGAAGAGATGGTAAACAGCACTGCAGAATCTTTTAATAGTTGGACTCTTGATGCTCGGGGTCTCCCAGTTTTTCCTATGCTGGAAAAGGTCCGAAACAAGATGATGGGAATGATGGCTAAGAGAAAGGTTTTGGTACAGAAGTGGACTCTTCCTCTATGTCCGGTGAAGCAAAAAGAGCTCGTAATAAATATGGATATAGGGAGGGATTGGACCAAGGAGTGAAAAATCGATAATATCGTCGATATTTTGATGATATTATCGTTTTCCCTCGAATCGATATATCGATTCAATTCTGCCTTTTTCTCGTCGAAATTTCCCGATTTCGCCGATATTTCTCTATATTTTCCGATATTTCCGAAATTTCCACAAAATTTCTAACCTACTTTTCTAAAACTAATTTTCAACACCAGATTCTTTGTCAGCTAATTTTGGCTCAATAGATTTGGATCACGGTAATTATCAACCCTACAATCATGGTCAGAACTTTATAATACCGTATCCATCATATTACTTGCCTTATGGTATGTCATCCAGTGATAGCTCAAGGTCACAAACACAAACTAACTTAGATGCTGATAATCGTGGAGCAACGCGTGGTCCATACTATGAGCCCCAGAATCCTCAAAGATCGTCACTTGACCCATATGGTTGTCATGTAAATCAATATATGCAGAATTTTAGAGGAGACCAATCATTCAACGAATATTCTTTGCAGTTCACCCACGACTCTACACAAGACGATAAAGAAGGCAGTGCAAATTTCGAACCTCATCGGTCTTCTGTATGGTTTTAAAAACTTCATGTAGTTGCTTTTGTGAAATATTATGTACAAATAATGTTAAAGGGTGTGATGGTCTAGCCTCCTTTTAGGTTTTAAGCATAAATTATATATATTAAATTATATTTCAATAAATATCAGCTCTATTCACGTAGTAATTCATATAATATTTCACTAAATCCATATCTATTTTGAGTTTATTAATATTTTCTTCTCACATATGATCGATAACATAACATAAAACAATCTTAGAAGGTTTCAATATAAATTTCCATGTATTTCTTATAGTTTCCGTCGTTTTTGTCAAAATTTCTAATGGATCGATATTTTATCGATATTTCCGTCGAAATATCCGTATTTTGAAACGTTGATATTTCCTCGATATCCGATATTTTACTCCTTGGATTGGACTGTTACCAGGTCGGATATATATGTTTATGAGGTTCACTCACTCTACTCATCAACAGTTGACCTGTGCCCCAATACTTGCACATGTCAACAGTGGCAGATTATAGGGCTGGCAAAAATGAGCTAAACGAAACCGTACCAACCATTACCAGCCGAACCAAACAAGTTGGTTACCAAGTATGTCGGTTACCGACACTTCGGTACGAACCAACTTTCCTAAATTGGCACGGTAATGGTAATGGTTTTGGCAAAAGTTGGTACAACCGTACCAACCGAGTAGTTTATATTTAATTATTTATTTTTAATTTATTATTTAATCTTGGCCATTGATATATCCAAACACAATCTTAGCCCTCGAAACATCTCAACCCTAACTCTTAACTCCTAAAGACTAACTATCATTCAATTCATTCCCCCACTCTCTCCTCCTCCGCCTCCCTCCCCTCCTTCGATCACTCCGCCTCACGCGCCTTCTCCGCCAAACACGGCCTCGCCGTCGCCATCCAAGTCTCCGACGCCGACCTCGCCTTTTCCACCAGCCCACTGCATATATTCATTGTCTTCTCTCGGCGGAAAAGGAGCTTCTATAGAGGTTAGAGATCAGAGAGACATAAACTCATTATCCATTTCTCCAGGTCAGGTCCCAGGTAAACTGAATCAATCTCTCATTCTCTTTCAATTTGTGAATCCGAAACTGGGTTTTTGAGGGGATTGAAATCTGGGTTTATTTGAGTGTGTTTGTTTCTGTGAAGTTTTGGATTATATGATGTTTGAATTTGAAATGTTCATTGTGGAAATGATTCAATAGATTCGAAGTTGTTAGCTTTATAATGTATTGAGTATCAGCCTTTGAGAAGAGCCGGTGATATCGGTGCTGCACTCCAAGAACAAGTGGATTGTGCTTCAGAGGCCGAGGAAGAGCTTTGAGAAGATCATAAGGCCAGTCTTGGTGACACTCCACTGCCTCAGTTATGTGATCAAAAATCCGGATTCGTCTGCCAGAACAATGTGGCAGTTTATAGCTAATGTTTCCAGGTACCTTGCAATGTCTTGAGTATAGTTTAGTGCTACTTTGTTGATTTGTGATTTCTGAGTCTGATAGCTGCTCTTGGCTTGCAGTGTGTATGAGGTCAAACCTTCCCCGGATGATCTTGTGGAGCACATGTCTTTAATTAGTGAAGTTGTTAAATGGTATTGCAGCTGTGTTGATCATCTCATCACAACCTAGTATTGCAGATGCTAGCAAATTCAAATTCTCATTGTTCTATGTTGGATTTGTCTATCATATTTGTGTTTCTTTTTTCCCCTTTATTCGATTTAGATACAAATTGTAATTGCCACAGATAATTGACATAATCCATATTTTTTTGTTCTATTCTGTGCAAATATGTTAGTTCTTTTATATTTTTCTGCATTGAATGTTTTGGATTGCAAATCGGTAACTACATTGTTTGCAAATTAGATATTTATACTGATTCAAGACTGCACAATCGATATTATGTACTCTGCAAATTGCTACATTGATCAATACAATTATATCTTGGGCTGGGTCTTAGACTTAATTGGGCTGATATCATATCTTGGTAGGGGCTCATTACCAACCGAACCAACCGAAAGTATTGGTATATCGAAGAGTTGGTACATGGGCTTGGGTGGTCGGTAATGGTACAAATTTTCTCGTTACCAATTACAATTGGTTGGTAGATGGTAGAGACAAAAATAAATTGGTAATGTACCGAACCCAGCCCTAACAGATTAAGTCATTTCCGTGCGCACACGCTCTTATCGCCATGCAGAAAAGTGGATATGATGTATACTCGATCATTGATCCATTCTATTTTAAATGCGAATATTTCAAGAGCTATTCATCTGGCATTAAGCCCATCCCAGATATGGAGAGGAAGTATGTTGAATCTTCTAGTAGTGTGTCGGTTAAGCCTCCGTTAACTAGACGACCCCCTGGAAGGCCGAAGTCTAAGCGGATAAAGTCAAAAGGTGAGGTGGTTGTGAGGCCGATGACATGCAAATGTTGCGGCAAAGCGGAGAGGCATAACAGGACGTCTCGCATTGTTCCAATATGATGAACAGTTGTTGAGTGTATTGAACTATTATAAAATAACTTTGGCTCTCTTCTTTTTTCATTTTTACTTCTGATAGACAGTAGGATTTCATTGGCAATAGCTACTGATGTGCAGTAGCTTTGTGATTAAGGTTACAGATTCATTTTGAAAGGATGGTTGATATATGCAATTGTTGTTCAGTACCATTATCTCTGAAGCTTTTCTTTTCCTTTTCAATTTTTTTTACAAAATTGATTCTATTATAATCAAGTTTTTGAGTTACTTTTTCCACAGAAGTTATACTTTTCGATGTCGATATATTATATAATCTATGTTACTGTGGTTCAGTAGGATTAGCTAAGCTTTACTTTTTGGACAGCACGCTGCAAAGTTTTTGAGAAAGAAGTTCAATGCCCATGTAATCTATGTTACTGTGGTTCAGTAGGATTAAATGAGCTTCATTTATTGGCCAGCGGTGCAGCGACACGCTGCAAAGTTTTGAGAAAAAAGTTCAAATCTATGTTATTGTGGTTCAGTAAGATTAGTTAAGCTTCATTTATTAGGTAGCGGTGCAGCGGCACGCTGCAAAGTTTTGAGAAAGAAGTTCAATGCCCATGTAATCTATGTTACTGTGGTTCAGTAGGATTAGTTAAGCTTCATTTATTGGGCAGCGGTGCAGCAGCACGCTGCAAAGTTTTGACAAAGAAATTCAATGCCCATGTAATCTATGTTACTGTGGTTCAGTAGGATTAGTTAACCTTCATTTATTGGGCAGCGGCACGCTGCCATTGTGGTGCAATGACACGTTGCAAAGTTTTGACAAAGAAGTTCAATGCCCATGTAATCTATGTTACCGTGGTTCAGTAGAATCATTTAATCCTGTAAATTTTTTGAAAATGTATATCAACCGCAAAGTAAATCCCAAAGTAAAGAACTACACTTTGTCACAAACAAGAGATCCTTTAACACAAACAAGAGATACACTCACATTTTCATCTAAACAGCTTACAACCCATCACCATCAAAAACTCAACTAATGTTATTGGGAATCAGTATCATCTGAGGGGTATATTTTTGTTTTTCACTTGTGAATATGTTTGAGTAGCTTTTTCATGTATCTAAATGTCACCCACTTGTGAATACCAACTCTTTTCATGGTTAAGAAACCTTTCCAGCATTGTTCTTCTCATGTTCTTGAGGCTATTTTTGATGTGTTTCTCCACTTTTGACACATCCTCAACTGAAACAAGTCCTTCTGCCTTGTTAATTTGCAACTTGTTTTTTTGCAATATTCTCAATGTAGTTTGCAATGTATGGTCCACAATCCGTTCTACAAGATAAGAAAAGAAACTTTTAAAGAGGCATTTTTCTGATATAGTTAACAGTACTCATACTCATCACTGTTGTGATTTTCACTTCGTGTTAGAAGGTTGCTGGACACAATTCAGGTCTTCAATAAGCTCCAAACTTTCCACAGTAGTTTCTGGAAGCCAATTCACCGTCTTCTTTTCATTTTCAGTGAGATTTACTTGACGGAATATTCTCTTTTCTCCCTTGATCTCAGTGTCGACCACTTGCATGTACCACCTGTTTCTGCACAAACCCGTAGGCCTGGCAGAAGCACAATAATAAAGCTGTAAAGAACACTGCGAGTATAGTGGTTCACCGTGCCATCGGAGGGCACGGCTACGTCCACTTGGAATCCAGTAGGCATGGCCAATAAGCCATCGGGTTACAAGGGTAGAGTGCCTTGGATCCAAGATCCCTAATACTAAGGGGGAAGCCTTCTATTTATAGAGAAGGAAGGCTTCCTCCTTTACCATGTTTCCAATGTGGGATGCTTTACTACACTATTACATATTTCCCTACTCACGAAGCTACTTCAGGCGCCCGGTGGCACTGCTTCCGAGTACGGCACCGGTGATGTGGAACCATGGAGATGTAGCCGGGTTGCTGGACTACTCGCTAGATGCCGGAAGTAGGACCCCCGATGCCGGTTGCACGGTCCACGAGGTCGCCGGATGTGCTTGGCGGAAGTACTATATGTACTGTCAACAAGTCCCCCAAGTTCCCGAGTAAGAGTGCAATCTTACTTGGGGAGTTAATCATCATGTGCCGCCAAGCATAGGTGGTGACCGAGTCACCCCTACTACCACCAGTCCCCCAAGTCCCTAAGTAAGATTGGGCTCTTCTCGAGGTATTCGAATGTCGAGTCCCCCAAGTTCGTGCTGGAGATGTGATTTGGTCGGGAGTGTTGGGGTGGTGGGTGGCCAGGGAGGATCCGGGTTTGACCGGTCCTGACGCGCTGAAGCCTGATCGGGTAGTGCTGGCAGAGCCGCTGCCGAACAAGACTGGGCCGGCTGAATCCGGGGTGACCCACCGGAGGGGGTGACCCGCCGGACAGGACCGGTCGGAGAGCTGGCGATTCCGTCCGGGCGCTCCGCCATCCGACGGATCGGAGAGCTGGCGATTCCTTCCGGGCGCTCCGCCGTCGGACGGATCGGAGAGCTGGCGATTCCGTTCGGGCGTTCCGCCGTCGGACGGATCGGTGTGCTCGGCGATGCCGTCCGGGCGCTCCGCCGTCGGACGGATCGGTGAGCTGGCGATGCTTTCCGGGCGTCAAGCCATCGGACGGATCGGAGAGCTGGCGATACCGTCCGGGCGTTCAAGCCGTCGGACGGATCGGTGAGCTGGCGATGCCGTCCGGGCGTTCAAGCCATCGGACGGATCGGTGTGCTCGGCGATTCCGTCCGGGGGATTCCGTCCGTCGAACGGATCAGAGAGCTGGCGATTCCGTCCGGGCGTTCTGCCGTCGGACGGATCGGTGTGCTCGGCGATGCCGTCCGGGCGCTCCAACGTCGGACGGATCGGTGAGCTGGCGATGCCGTCCGGGCGTCAAGCCATCGGACGGATCGGAGAGCTGGCGATACCGTCCGGGCGTTCAAGCCGTCGGACGGATCGGTGAGTTGGCGATGCCGTCCGGGCGTTCAAGCCGTCAGACGAATCGGT
Organism: Potentilla sterilis; assembly: GCA_963682095.1. NCBI lineage: Eukaryota > Viridiplantae > Streptophyta > Magnoliopsida > Rosales > Rosaceae > Potentilla > Potentilla sterilis. The sequence continues at coordinate 29,245,496 of OY821764.1, forward strand.
GTGCTCGGCGATTCCGTCCGGGCGTCAAGCTGTCGGACGGATCGGTGAGCTGGCGATACCGTCCGGGCGCCCTGCCATCGGACGGATCGGAGAGCTGGCGATGCCGTCCGGGCGTTCAAGCCGTCGGACGGATCGGTGTGCTCGGCGATTCCGTCCGGGCGTCAAGCCGTCGGACGGATCGGTGTGCTCGGCGATGCCGTCCGGGCGTTCAAGCCGTCGGACGGATCGGTGAGCTGGCGATACCGTCCGGGCGTTCAAGCCGTCGGACGGATCGGAGAGCTGGCGATACCGTCCGGGCGTTCAAGCCGTCGGACGGATCGGTGTGCTCGGCGATACCGTCCGGGCGCCCTGCCATCGGACGGATCAGAGAGCTGGCGATGCCGTCCGGGCGTTCAAGCCGTCGGACGGATCGGTGTGCTCGGCGATTCCGTCCGGGCGTCAAGCCGTCGGACGGATCGGTGAGCTGGCAATACCGTCCGGGCGCCCTGCCATCGGATGGATCGGAGAGCTGGCGATGCCGTCCGGGCGTTCAAGCCGTCGGACGGATCGGTGTGCTCGGCGATTCCGTCCGGGCGTCAAGCCGTCGGACGGATCGGTGAGCTGGCGATACCGTCCGGGCGCCCTGCCATCGGACGGATCGGAGAGCTGGCGATGCCGTCCGGGCGTTCAAGCCGTCGGACGGATCGGTGTGCTCGGCGATTCCGTCCGGGCGTCAAGCCGTCGGACGGATCGGTGAGCTGGCGATACCGTCCGGGCGTTCAAGCCGTCGGACGGATCGGAGAGCTGGCGATACCGTCCGGGCGTTCAAGCCGTCGGACGGATCGGTGTGCTCGGCGATTCCGTCCGGGCGCCCTGCCATCGGACGGATCGGAGAGCTGGCGATGCCGTCCGAGCGGTCAAGCCGTCGGACGGATCGGTGTGCTCGGCGATTTCGTCCGGGCGTCAAGCCGTCGGACGGATCGGTGAGCTGGCGATACCGTCCGGGCGCCCTGCCATCGGACGGATCGGAGAGCTGGCGATGCCGTCCGGGCGTTCAAGCTGTCGGACGGATTGGAGAGCTGGCGATACCGTCCGGGCGTTCAAGCCGTCGGACGGATCGGTGTGCTCGGCGATTCCGTCCGGGCGCCCTGCCATCGGACGGATCGGAGAGCTGGCGATGCCGTCCGGGCGTTCAAGCCGTCGGACGGATCGGTGTGCTCGGCGTTGGACCTCGACCGGGCGTTCTGCCATATCGAGACGAGTCCAGGAGATGAGATGCAGCTGGGTGGACCTCGACCGGTGCCCGGACGCAATGCCATTTCGGCGAGTCCCCCAGTTTAGAATGCCTCAAAGTTCCTCGGTTCTCGGGAGCTAGACCGGGCGTCCTGCCATATCGAGACGAGTCCCGGAAATGAGATGCAGCTGGGTGGACCTCGACCGGTGCCCGGACGCAATGCCATTTCGGCGAGTCCCCCAGTTTAGAATGCCTCAAAGTTCCTCGGTTCTCGGGAGCTCGACCGGGCGTCCTGCCATATCGAGACGAGTCCCGGAAATGAGATGCAGCTGGGTGGACCTTGACCGGTGCCCGGACGCAATGCCATTTCGGCGAGTCCCCCAGTTTAGAATGCCTCAAAGTTCCTCGGTTCTCGGGAGCTCGACTGGGCGTCCTGCCATATCGAGACGAGTCCCGGAAATGAGATGCAGCTGGGTGGACCTCGACCGGTGCCCGGACGCAATGCCATTTCGGCGAGGTCCCCAGTGAAATGCAGCGAAGAGCAAGGCGATTCCGTCCGGGCGTTCTGCCATCGGACGGATCTACCGTAAATCGATGCATTGAAATGCGTGCACTGTAGTGCGATGCATTGTAATGCGATGCATAATGATATGAGCAGCATGGGATGATGATGTGAGGACTCGACTGCTATGAAGGCGAGTCCCATATTGCTAGACTGCGGGGAGATTACCCCGGTGTTGCGGGCTGTTTTAAAGCGCCGGTAAACACTTGCTAGTTCTTCTCAGCTTGTGTTGAATAAGCGATGAGGTAAATGTGCAGGTTTGTTAGCCTGCGGGGAGACTTGTTCTGTGTTAGAGAAACAATCTGCCCGGTGGGGTGGCGTTGAGATAACGAGTCTCGCCAAGTATCCCCAAATGTATCGCAGTTCAGTGCGATGTAGGGTTTTTTATCCTGCTGGACAAGAGTACATGTGTTAGATGTAAACTCGCCCGGGTTTATAAAGCCCATGCGTTTGCCATGGAGCCGGCGGGACTCGACCGGGCGACATGCCATATCGAGACGAGTCCCCCAGTGAAATGCCATGGGTCCGGGTGGATTATGCTTCCCGGAAATGAGATGCGATTGGACGGACCTCGACCGGTGTCCGGACGCAATGCCATATCCGGACGAGGTCTCCAGTAACGTGATGCGTTGATGCGATGCATTGGAATGCGTGCACCGTAGTGCGATGCATTGTAATGCGATGCATACCGATGCATAATGATGGCGATGCATACCGATGCGATGCACTTATGCACAATGATGGCGACACATACCGATGCGATGCACTCATGCATAATGATGGCGATGCATACCGATGAGATGCACTCATGCATAATGATGGCGATGCATACCGATGCGATGCACTCTGATATGATCGTGCAATGCTGACATGATCAACCGATGCATAATGATATGCGCAGCACTGATAAGCGCATAATGACATGCGTGTAATGGTGCATACTAATATGCGATGCATTGCAATGCTGAGATGATCAATCGATGCATAATGATATGAGCAGCACTGATATCACACGTCTAATTATCAATATTTCCCAACAGATTATGCACAGGTGAAGCACGCGCTGAGTAATAATAGATAAGTTAGAATACTTAACTTTGGAGAAAGCCGCCGGGTGTTGAAATAGCATGCGAGAATGATTTCCGAGTTGTCCGGTGAATGTCTACGGATGTAGAGAGCGGCTTGATTTTGCTGCTTGGAGCAGTGGGTGCCGAGAGAAAATTGCTGGGTGCCAAGAGAAGACTGCTGCACCCAGCCCAACCTGCTGCAGCCGGTCCAGCCCACTAGCCGACCCAACCCTCCTTCTAGCTCCAGCCCGGCCCGGCCCAGCCTGCATGGGAATGATGTTGTGTTGACCGGAGTTTGGCTTTTTGAATTTGCTCTTCCCGCCACTTTTCTCTCTTCTCTATTCTCTGCTTCTTTCGCGTCCGGCCCCTCTCTCTCGGCCAAGGACCCTCGTCCGGGCTCTTCTCGTCAGGTGATGAAGACCACAGCACCGCTCCGCCCGGGAGGAGAGAGACGAGCCGCCGGTCCTGGGGAGGAGTGCCGTACCGGTGGTAGCCAGTCGGCCGGGGTTGACGAAACGGCACCGCACCGGAGACGACGCACCGGAAGGGAGGAGCCGGTCATCTGAAGAAGGCGAAACTGCACCGCCCGGAGATGCTGGCGTCAGTGAGGAGAGCTATGGGCCGGGTAGGGTAACCCAGCGAAGAGGAGCCGAACCGGAGGAGACTGGAACCGGAGGAGGAGTCCGTTGCCGCTGCTGGCCGAACCGGAGGAGACCGCGCATCGGAGCCCGGAGATGAAGCCACCGGTGGAGGAGCCGATCCGGGGTGCTAGTTCCGGGCGGTGCCACGGATGCCGGGGTCGAGGCTGCGGAACCGGGGGAGTCGCAGGTGACTCGCCGGACTGGCGACCGGGCCGTCGCGGGCGAGTTGCCGAGGTCGAACGTGGCCGAACAGGAGGTGCGAGGCGGAGGGAGATGGCGGTGGCGAAGGAGGATCCGGTCGAGTCTGCAGAACCGGGGGAGACGAGCGGTTGACCCGCGTTGACTGGGCCACACGGGCAGATGACCGGCTTGACCGGGCAGGGTTGCATGGCCTGCTGACTTGTACTGGGCGGGCTAGCTGGGCAGGCTGCTGGCCAGGGCCGGACTGCCAGCCTGGTTGACCTGTTGTCCGGGCAATAGCCTGCCGGCGGAGCAACGCAGTTTTTGTAAGTATTCCCACAGACGGCGCCAATTGTTTCTGCACAAACCCGTAGGCCTGGCAGAAGCACAATAATAAAGCTGTAAAGGACACTGCGAGTATAGTGGTTCACCGTGCCATCGGAGGGCACGGCTACGTCCACTTGGAATCCAGTAGGCATGGCCAATAAGCCATCGGGTTACAAGGGTGGAGTGCCTTGGATCCAAGATCCCTAATACTAAGGGGGAAGCCTTCTATTTATAGAGAAGGAAGGCTTCCTCCTTTACCATGTTTCCAATGTGGGATGCTTTACTACACTATTACATATTTCCCTACTCACGAAGCTACTTCAGGCGCCCGGTGGCACTGCTTCCGAGTACGGCACCGGTGATGTGGAACCATGGAGATGTAGCCGGGGTGCTGGACTACTCGCTAGATGCCGGAAGTAGGACCCCCGATGCCGGTTGCACGGTCCACGAGGTCACCGGATGTGCTTGGCGGAAGTACTATATGTACTGTCAACACCACCCTTCCACTTTTTTATACACTTTTTAACTTAAGCATATATGCATTCACTGCCTTTACTTGTGTACAGTAAAAACACATCAAAATGTTGAACAAGTAAAGCTACTGAGGGTCAATACACTCAACAATTCATAGATAACTTACCACTGCTTTTGCATTTTTGTAGCCTTTGCTTGTTTCAGGTCTTCTTCCCCACATTGGGTTGTAATGAACCCATTGGGAAGCCTTCTTGTTAAACCGCAACATTGTGTAGTGATAGTCTTCAGTCACAATCAATGGGATGAATATGTTGTCACAATGTCCTAACATATCGAAAATTGGTTTGAATAGAAACCGGTCCTTTAACGCCGCGTTGACATTTTCACTTATCACTAAATTCTGAATCCAATAAATAAAAAAATTATAAAAAAAAAACAGATTTTTATTAATGCTTTTTTCTATGCATTGTAAGTAATTCTATTAGAAAATTACCAATAACTACACTTTTGAGCTTATAATTACCAATAGCAAGCCTGTTTTTTTAAATTACTACAAGCACGTTTTCATCCATTTAACTAACAGAATATGTTAAATAATAATTACGAAATTACCCTTTTACTTTTTTTTACAACATTGTTGAGGGTCAGTAGCATTACGCAATTTTTTATGGTCAGTAACATTACATTGAATGTAAATATATAATTACATACTGGCGCTCAGTAGTATACAGACCCTCAGTATGATTAACAACCACATATTTTGACAAAATACAAATCACATAGCAACGACCAAATATTGACACTCAGTAGCATTCAGATACTTAGTAACATATATTGACTCTCAGTAGCATAATGACACTAAGTACATGTTGACAGTAGCTACAGAGGGGCTACATAAGCCCACAGACCCGCGGCCAGTGCATCCGGGGCCGGCCTGAGGCCCGGAGAAGGATCACCAGCACCCGGACCCGAGGTCCAGCGGTCTACCTTGTGACCAGGGTCCCGGAGACCGGGGGCGCCAGCCTGCCAAACAGGCTACCAGAGCTGCTCGTTTTGTGTGCGAACAGAAGAAAACCAGTCCCACATCGAAGAGTGAGACTAGACCTCATGCCCGGCCACCTATATAAGGGCCTCAACTACCCTCTGTAATAGGTAACTGATCTCTCCAACTGCTTATCATACGTGCTTAAGTTATCTATTCATCCCAACTGTACTAACTTAGGCATCAGAGAGGAGAAGACCGGCCCGCCCGGTATTCCCCTTAGTGAGCAGGTTCGCAGGAGGAGATCACATCTAGATTCACCAGTCTCTACCAGGCCTACGGGTTTGTGCAGAAACAATTGGCGCCGTCAGTGGGAAGCTTGCATAAAAGCCACGTAAGCATCACCAAATGGCAGAAAGCTCAGAAGCGGGCCAGGAAAGAAATGCAACGGAGGGTCAGCGGGTTGCACCAGAGCAAGCGCTCATCTCCACCCCGGTCGCTGTACGGGAGCAGCGCAGCGACCAGGGCAACCGGGACGACGGCAGCTGTGAGAGGCCGAACAGCACGCCGGGGGCACGCAACGATAGCGCGCGCGAGAAAGGCCCGGTGGAAAGAGACCAACAAACCCACCGGGGCTTTTCGCTGACATTCTCGGACGATCCGAGCGACAAAGAGAAGAGACTGCTCGGTGACAGCGACCGGGACACCACGTACAGCCCCGACCGGCACGATATGGCGGGGGAGATACGGGCGAGGAGGGCAGAAGTCGGACGCCTGCGCGCGGAGGGCGACCGGGATAGAGCAAAATCCAATGCCCGGTATGAGGAAATGGAGACGGTAAACGCTGCCCTGGTGGCTGTCCTGGAAAGAGGACAGCAGCGCAACGCCGCCATGACAAGGGCAATTACACCCGCGCCAGGCCGACCTCAGCGCCTTGAGGCAAAACAGTCATCAGGAGGAAGGTCTAGCGACCGCAGAAGGGCGGAGTCCCCGGGCGGTGCGGCTTTGCCAATGAGCACGCCGGCACCCTCGCAGTCGAGCGCTTCATTCGAGGATGAAGTCTTGACCCCGACCGCACGGGCACTACAGATACTCACCGACTGTGTCGGATCTAAAGGCCCAAATGGAGGCCAACGAGAGAAGGGCGGCGCGGCCGATGGAAGACGCGCGATTCAACGAGCGCATGGGCCCTTTCTCGCACCGGGTTCTGGAATCAGGGAGGTCTGGTAACCAGAAATCCCTAAAGCTCACGTACTCGGGATCCGGCTGCCCATACCAACATTTGGATAGTTTCCGATCCCAAACGTGTGCCAAGGGCTATTCCGATGGGGTGTGCTGCAACATTTTCCAGGAGACCCTGTCTGGAGAGGCTCTCAGCTGGTTCTATGAGCTCCCGGCAAACTCCATCGAAGCGTTCGAGCAGCTGGCCGACCGGTTCGTAGGCCGCTTCATCCTCCGAGTCGAAGGAGCCCGGACATCAACCATCCTCTTCAACTGCATGCAGACACCTAGTGAGGAGCTAAGGAAGTTTGTCAACCGCTGGCAAACGGCGACGGCTGGGGTTCGGAACCTCGACAAGGGTATCGCCGAGATGGCGTTCAAACAAGGGCTCCGGCCAGGAAAAGTTTCCTCCGCCGTACGGGTGGAACTCCCGCAGGGGTATGACGAGCTAATGGCGATGACCATCAGGCATGCTCAGGCCGATCATGAAACGTATGGGCAGCACCTGTTGAAAAGAAAGCGGGACGAGCAGCGAGAGGAACACCCCCGGGAGGAGCACCCCCCTCCCGGCCGAGAAAACAAGGCCGGCCAGCGGAGCGAGAACCGAGGTGCCCGACCGAGCAGACCCAGCAGAAATTGGGGGAACCAACAGCAGCAGAAGCCCTATCATGACAAACCCTAGGGCGAGCACAAGCCGGCGCAGTACCAGCAAGAACGCCCCCTGGCGATCATGCCAGCGGAACGTCAAGAGGTCTTCACCACTCTAACCTCTTCATACGAGGACATCTTGCACGAGAATGGGAACATCATTCCCCCACCGCCGAGGAGCAAGTACCTAAAGGAGAAACTTACCCAGGCGCGAACAGGCAAGTACTGCTCCTATCACGATAAAGCCACCCATCAGACGAACAGTTGCTTTGCCCTCAAGACAGCAGTAGAGGGTTTGATTAACAACGGTCAGCTTCAACGGTATATAGGGGAAAGGAGAGCAGATCCCGATCGAGAGCAGGGCCAGGGCTGGTAAGCACGCCCGAACCTCCAAGCAGTTAGTTTGGCATATCAACGGTTCAACCAACGTAACATCATAAGATATGTATGCCAACTATTTTGAGAGAAATTCCACCGGTTCCACCGGTGCAAAAATATGTATATCTAAAGAGTAATACAAACAAAAACCGTTCCAGCGGATTTACAAAAAAAAAAAAAAAAAGAGCAAAGCAAAAATCTTCAAGGAGCCGCGCCTCCCCCCCCAGCGGGCGTCCCACCAGCTTCTCCAGATGGAGCCGCCGCATCCTCTCCAGCAGGTTGAGGCCCGCCTTCCCCTTCCGGCTGCTCCTCTTCTGCCGGCTGCCCATGGGTATCATCATCGGCCCCCGCCTTCGGCATTCGAGAGGTATCCAGGTACCCCTTCTCTTCCCACTCCATGTAGGCGTCGGCGATGCCCGACTCCCTAGCCTTTTCCAGGAGCTTAAGGAACTGATCACTGTCGTGATATTTGAGGACAACCCGCTGGAAAAGCTCCGGGTCCTCTTCTCTAGCCGCAGCGGCAGCGGCGGCTCGCACAGCGGCAGCTCCCACTTGGAGCTCATCCACTCTCTCCTCCAGCTCGGCCCTCTCCTCCTCAGCCCGCTCCTTCTCCTCCTTGAGGCTCCGGACCTGCTCTTCTAGCTTGTCCACCTGTTTCTTGGCCCTCTCCTCCAGTCTGACCTTATCCCGCTCGAGCCTGGACTTCTCAACTTCCAGGCGCTCACGGGCTTCAGTCAGAGCGGCCACCTGTCTCTTCAGCTCCGGCAGCTCCTCACTCGGGTCCGGTTGGTACAGATTGTACAATAGCTACAGAACAACGGGGAGCCAATTAAGCAAACAGCAAAGGTAACGAGTTATGAGCGGTGTCATGGCACCAAACAATTCTTACCCGGAGGACCGACTCCTTGCTCTTCTGGCGGTTCTCCCCCGCCAAGGCTCCGGCGACCCCAGGCCTATCCAGACCAAGGCCAGCCACATCTGCCGCTAGCTTCCGGACGAAAGGACTCTCCAGACCTCCCCTCTGTTCCTCCGCAAGAGCGGGGCTACTCTCCTGACCGGCAGAGTTTGAGGCAGCAGCGGCCTTGTCCCCAGCGGAACTCGTCGCACCGCTGACCACCTTGAGCCGTTTCGCCAAATTTTTACCTGACGACCGGCCGGTCAGCGTCACCAGCGCGGAGGGAGGGACGTCCATGATCCTCCGCCTCTTCTCACCCTGGCCGTCCGGTGAAGAAGATTGTGCGCCTGACCGGGTGACCCTGGTGACGAGCGGGACCGATCCCGGCAGGTGCGGAATCCTGTTCGTCCCGCCAGGAACCTTTGGTGGCCCCCCGGTGGTCTTGCCCTTTCCGGGTCCCTCCTTGGGCGCAGCGGGGTGTCTCTTCACACGCCTCAGAATATAGGCGTCGTCCTCAACGTCCATGGCCCTCGGTTCGGCATGAACGGTAAGTCGACCGGACTCCTCATCCACTGAGGTCCGTGAAACGGCCTCCCCTTTCTCCTTCAACCTCGAGACAAGGTCTTCACGGTCCATGGATAATGTATTACCGGGCTTGACGACCGTCCGGGAAGATGCACCTGCAGGACAAACAAAAGGTTAATATCAACTCGGTCAGCAGAAATGCCACCGCTAAAACCCTGCTACGCACTGGGATCCCGCCCGAGACAGCAGTACTCCAACACCTCCCGCCGAATGAAGTTGTAGGAGCTCCGCTCAAGATCGTCACAGCACCCGAGTATCATCATGATCCTCTCCCGCTCCAACTTGGACAGTACGAACGATTGATCGCCAAGGGGCTGAAAGGCACCAGGAACCCGGTACATCTTACTCCTCTTCTGCCACTTCCCACCCGCCATCACCACCTTCTTCCTCCAGCTAGAATCCACCCAGGAAAGCAGGTGGGTGATGATAGGCTGGAAGTGTCGGGCGCTAAAGGTCAGACAACCCCGGGACCCTTTCTTCTTCGAGAAGGACACTCTGTACAGTGCCCGGAACTCGTTCACCGTTGGCATTCTCATCCCGAACAGCTCGTACAAACAACCGAGGCTCAGCAGCTGCCTCCACTGGTTCCCTGAAAGCTGCACGGGAGACACTTGCAGAGCGCTAAGCGTATACTGCACGAAGTCCGGCAGCGGGAGGGAGAACCCGTGGTGAAATTGGTCTCCGTGAACAGCAACCCAACCCGCCTCCGGATTACAGGCCGATTCTCTGGGATTCAGCGGCGGTAACGCCACCTCATCGGGGATACTCCATGTCTCCCGGAAGGCGGCAATCTTTACAGGGTTCATAGTACCCTCCGGTTCATCGCACACCACGGCCTCTTTCCCACTCCCGATAGTGTAGCTCACGGGCGGAGTGCCAGGAAAGCGCACCCCGTGCGGGATGCCCTCAGATCCCAAGGACCCGAAAGACGAGACCCCGCCCCGGGAGCGGTCAGCGGCTTCGGACTCCGGGGATTCCGAACCGAGCCAATCCTCCAATCTCTCCTCATCGTCCACCACGGGACGCCTGTCGGCCGATTCGGAAGCCCCTTCAGAGCTTGCAGAAGCCATTTAACCTAAGGGGAAGAAAACAAAACCCCATCGCTGGTCAGCAATAAGCTAGAACAGCGCCCTCTGCGGCTGCTCCCCAAGTTTGCCGCAGACGCCCCGCTCACAACAACAACTCACAGCACCCCCCCCCCCCGCCGCAAAACACCAACCAAAGAGAAAACACGAAGCAAAGAAAGCAAGACTAACCGATTACTATGCACAACCGAGGAAAGTCCGTCCTACGAAAACACCGAGCAATGGTAGCCAAAGAGCACGGATATCGCGAGACACCTCCACAGAACTTTCGCCGGATTCCTCTCCAACCTTCTCTTCTTCTCTCTGGGCCAAAGAGCAAAACAGAAGTAATGAAGACAAAAGAGACCTTTTTATAGACGAGTTCGATGCCCTTGGCACCCCTGTCATCCCCCCAAAATACGCAATCAGGACAACTCAAACGCCTGCAAATCCAGGCCCTCCATCTCAGATCGCTCCCTACTGACACATGTCCTAGCATCGGTAACCTACCCACGCCATCATAACTGATTAGACTGATGGGCTTCCTCCTTAAATGCATGTCAGCCACTTGTCCCGCCTATAAGCGGCAGTTAAGGGAGATAGGAGCGGGAACTGAGGCGTCAAGTCCCCCCACTTCCCTAAGAGCCAAGGCATCTCACCGGTTAGGTAACATTCAACCGGCTCCATGGCATCTCACCGGTTAGGTAACATTCAACCGGCTCCATGGCATCTCACCGGTTATGATCATTCAACCGGCTCCATGGCATCTCACCAGTTAGGTAACATTCAACCGGCTCCATGACATTTCACCGGTTATGAGACATTCAACCGGCTCCATGGCATCTCACCGGTTATGATCATTCAACCGGCTCCATGGCATCTCACCGGTTAGGTAACATTCAACCGGCTCCATGGCATCTCACCGGTTATGATCATTCAACCGGCTCCATGGCATTTCACCGGTTATGAGACATTCAACCAGCTCCATGCCATCTCACCGGTTATGATCATTCAACCGGCTCCATGGCATTTCACCAGTTATGAGACATTCAACCGGCTCCATGGCATCTCACCGGTTAGGTAACATTCAACCGGCTCCATGGCATTTCACCGGTTGTGAGACATTCAACCGGCATGGGCTTTATACACCCGGGAGAGTTTACATCTAACACATGTAAACTTTTCCAACAGGATAAAAACCCTGCATCGCACTGAACTGCGATCAATATGGGGATCCAAGGCGAGACTTGTCATCTCAACGCCACCCCACCGGGCAGATTGTTTCTCTAACACAGAACAACTCTCCCCGCAGGCACGTTGCCCCACGCTTATTCCAACACAAGCTGGGCCGAGCCACCGGGCTACTCCCGGCCTGCCCCACCGTTGGCAGCAATTTCGCCTTAGGAACTTGGGGGACTCGTTCTGACATGGCAGTCCACCGGTCGAGTCCTCACGGCCAACATCATCCCATGCACTAGTCCGGGTTTCACCCCGTTCCATATCTATTGCATGGCGGATCTCAACGCCACATCATCCCATGCACTCGTCCGGGTTTCACCCCGTTCCATATCTATTGCATGTCGGATCTCAACGCCACATCATCCCATGCACTCGTCCAGGTTTCACCCCGTTCCATATCTATTGCATGGAGGATCTCAACGCTACATTGTCCTCCCATGTACTTGTCCGGGTTTCACCCCGTTCCATACTCATGGCACGACAACACTTGAGCACAATATCATTAGTATTGCAGGCATACTCATAACTGTCGCACGTCATCATTAATAGGTACTCACATCACCACGCCTTCTCTACCCGAACGCCCGGTCACGCCCAATCTTCAATGCGGACTTGGGGGACTGGGCACCGTTGGGTTAGTAACTCTGCGGGTCTGCGGGACAGGAGCAAGACATATTAAGTCCCCATTCAAGATTGCACTTGACCGGGAACTTGGGGGACTTGTTGACAGTAGCCACAGAGGGGCTACATAAGCCCACATACCCGCAGCCAGTGCATCCGGGGCCGGCTTGAGGCCCGGAGCAGGATCACCAGCACCCGGACCCGAGGTCCAGCGGTCTACCTTGTGACCAGGGGCCCGGGGACCGGGGGCGCCAGCCTGCCAAACAGGCTACCAGAGCTGCCCCTTTTATGTGCGAACAGAAGGAAACCAGTCCCACATCGAAGAGTGAGACCAGACCTCACGCCCGACTACCTATATAAGGGCCTCAACTACCCTCTTTAATAGGTAACTGATCTCTCCAACTGCTTATCATACGTGCTTAAGTTATCTATTCATCCCAACTGTACTAACTTAGGCATCAGAGAGGAGAAGACCGGCCCGCCCGGTATTCCCCTTAGTGAGCAGGTTCGCAGGAGGAGATCACATCTAGATTCACCAGTCTCTACCAGGCCTACGAGTTTGTGCAGAAACAGTACATAAACCCCAGATTGAGTTTCTCCTTATAAAACCCTAATCCCTAACCTCACCCTCACTCATTTGCCCTCTCCAAAAACTAGAGGCATCCGCCGCTGTCGCCGCCCAAAACCCTAGCTTAGCGAAGATGAAGAGGAACCCCCGCGTCTCGAACTCGCGCCGCAAGAGCCGTAAGGCCCACTCCACGGCGCCGTCATCTGTCTGCCGCGCCCTGATGAGCGCGCCGCCGCTTCGGCACGAGGTCCTCGGCAAGAATGGTTGCCTCGTCGAGGGCGTCCTCCACCTCCCGGGGAACCCTCCAGTGAAGCTCGACAGTCAGGATCTGCTTCAGATTGGGGACAAAGAGTTCTACTTTCTCCTCCCGGTGAGGGAGGCGACGTGGAGAGGAGTAAGGTTGTCGTAGTCTCTGGTCTGAACGAGGCCGCGATCTTCTTCTAGAAGCTTCCGGACGGCGGCGGCGTCGTTGTGGTGAGCGTGCCAGAGTATGAGGGAGGTGCGGCTCACTCGCGCCTTCTCCTTCTGCTTGTCCTTGTCCGCCGTCGCGGCGTAGGGCTTGGTTGCTGACGACGAGTCGAAAGGCGCATCAGAGGAGCTCATCACTGAAGACCGGATCGGAGAAAGTCTCTGTGGCTAAATGGAAGGGAGTTTTATGAGGACTATGAGGATGAGGATGACGTTGGCGGCGGTGGTGGGAGTGGGAGTGGGAGTTGGAAGAAGAGGAAGGAAGGGTATGATGGGTATGTTATGGGTAATTACTAAAGGCTGTTACTGTTAGTTTGGTCTGCTTGGGCTAAGATTTTTAGGGTTTGCTATTGGTAATTACTGTTACATAATTGTAGTTATGGGTAAAAAACCCTTCTTTTTATGATTTATTTATTTTAGAGAGAAATATCACTTTAGTCATCGAATTTTGCTTCGCTCGACACTTTGGTCATCTAATTTTTAAAAATTTCATTTTGGTCATTCAACTAAACCACTGTTTATCACTTTGGTCACTCCGTTTTTTTTCCCTGTCACTCCGTCACTTTTCTCTGTGAAATATGTTATTGTCTTCATCCCCAAATTACCCTTGAGTTAACAGAGAAAAGAGACAGAGTGACCAAAGTGATAAACGGTGGTTTAGTTGAATGACCAAAATGAAATTTTTAAAAGTTGGATGAGCAAAGTGTCGAGCGAAGCAAAGTTCGATGACCAAAGTGATATTTCTGCCTTTATTTTATTTAAAACATTAAAAAGCATGAAAATCTTAACCTCGACGCCTCAAGGCTTTCAAGACTTGAAGCATTTCGTCGACGCTTCGCCTCACGCTTTTGCTATTCTAAACAAAGGTTGAAATGCTCTAAATAAGTACGGAGCAACACTATCGTTGCCGGATTGCCCACAACTCTTGACCTCAATCAGATCACCATGCACAGACCGTGAAACCAATACCACGCCTGCACTCCGACAGGTCAGGCTACATTTACTACCGGCCTTGAATTACTTATTTGATTAATTTTTAATTATTATTTTATTATATTCTTCAATTATTCGTTAATATAATTTAATGTACCTTCAATTATCATATTTTATAAGCTCAAATTGCAATTTAGATTTATATTATTTTCCATTTTTGTGAATTTAATTTGTTAGTTGATTTTTCTTATATGAACTTGTTAGCGTAAAAATGATTATATTTCATCCTTTATAAATATTTGGGTCTTGCATTTTAATCAATATGTTATAAAAATTTTCATAAAAATTAACTTTTAACTTTTATATCTAAAGCCTCGAAAAACATAGAACTGACCCTGATTACATTCAAACACTAAATCCCACATTCCCACTCTATCCCGTCCGTTGACGGTAGCACATGTTTTTTAATCGGGTAAACAACTAAAGTGAGTTGAAGTCACAACTTCTTACTTAACAAGACGAGACTATGTCATTATACGACACCGGCTTGGCACGCCACATTTGATTTCTAATTTAAATTATTATTAATTTACTCTTTTTCTAAAACCTTCGCCGCCATTTCGAGCAAAATCGTGAAGAAAACGGAAACAATCTTTCCATTAACGATAAGTAACAAACGTGGCCACTCTCTCACTACCCTTTCTACTTGTCCCCCGCGGGGTTTTATAATAAGAAAGCTCTCTTCTTACACCACTCCCTCCCGCCTCCACCTGTCTCTAACAATGGCGACTATCCACGCGCCCCACACATTCTCACCCGCCGCCGTCGCTTCTTCTTCTCTACTCAGAACCTCCCAATCCCACCTCCTATTCCGTCCACACTTCCCCAACCGCCGCCACGTCAGCTTCTCTAACCTCCCGATTTCCTCTCCTCCTAATCTCCGCGTCCTCTGCTCCTCGCAAAACCCTAACCCTACCGCCCCCACGCGCCGCCCCGACTACGTCCCCAACCGCATCTCCGACCCGAACTACGTCCGCGTCTTCGACACCACGCTCCGCGACGGCGAGCAGTCCCCGGGGGCCTCCCTCACCTCCAAGGAGAAGCTCGACATTGCGCGCCAGCTGGCCAAGCTCGGCGTCGACATCATCGAGGCGGGGTTCCCGGCGGCGTCCAAAGATGACTTCGAGGCCGTGAAGACGATTGCCAAAGAGGTTGGGAACTTTGTGGATAATGACGGTTATGTCCCTGTGATCTGCGGGCTGTCGAGGTGTAATGAGAAGGATATCAAGACGGCGTGGGAGGCGGTGAAGTATGCCAAGAGGCCGAGGATCCATACATTTATTGCTACGAGTCCGATTCATATGGAGCATAAGCTGAGGAAGACCAAGGAGCAGGTGATCGAAATTGCGAGGAGTATGGTGAGCTATGCCAGGAGCTTGGGTTGCGAAGATGTCGAGTTTAGCCCTGAAGATGCTGGGAGGTTAAAGATTTTAACTCGTCATAATGCAATTCATGAAGTTGTTAGTTTCGTGTTCATCAATGTGATAGTTGATTATCAAGCTCATGCGTGGTGAAGTAGGATAGATTGTCAGTGTGAGCATTTTCGGTAGGTAGTTATGTCGAAATCAAGATTTAACTTTACGACTTGCACTTAAGAATATAGGAGGTTTGCTTAGACTGAAAAGGCTAGGAAATGTCTCTGAGTGTTTGCATTATTTATCGGAATTTAGATATTGGACTTTGGTAGAGTTGGTAACAGTGTAGTTGGATGGTATTGGCGGTTGAGTGAGTAGTTATATCCTGTGCCATATATTGTTCAGAGGGTTCATAGAGCCCTGTCCCGAGCAATGTCGGATTGGGGCTGGTTTGGTTAAATGTGTGGCTGTGTGCAAGCTTACTATTACCTGTTTGTGGTTGATAAATCCACCATTGCCGATCTGGCATTGGTATTAGGTACCGTGAAATGATTTTGAGTGGCAGAAAAATCAAAGTAAAATACTTGTTTCCTGCCTAAATGAAGGGAATGGCTTTGCAATATTTTATCTTTGTAAATAGGCACTTGTGTTGCCTATAAACTTATCATTGATATTATCTATTTTGACAATTGTTGTAACTTGGAATCAAAGTCTGAGTTGTGGTAAATCATAGACTTCTTTAGCCTCTTTACTCATATTTTTTTCTATTCTATTCAGTAATTTTCCATTTTTTCATGTTTATTAATATTTCGCTCTTTGTTTTGTTGGCCCAAACTCTACCAGATCTGAGAAGGAATTTCTATATCAGATTTTAGGTGAAGTCATAAAAGCCGGGGCAACAACTCTGAACATTCCTGACACTGTGGGTATTACAGTGCCAACTGAATTTGGTCAGTTGATTGCTGACATTAAAGCTAATACCCCTGGAATTGATAATGTTATTATCTCGACTCACTGCCAAAACGATCTTGGACTGTCTACTGCCAACACTTTAGCGGTATACTTTTTTTTATTTTTTTTTTTATAGAATTTTAGTCTTATAAATGGGCGTGTATTGTTTTGATATAATGCAATATCACTTTATATAATCTATGTTGTTCAGGGGGCAAGTAGAGGTGCTAGGCAAGTGGAAGTAACAATCAATGGAATTGGTGAAAGGGCTGGTAATGCTTCACTCGAGGAGGTGAGAGTTGATTGTTGTTGCAACATGCAATCTTTGTAGTTAGATATGAGTAATGTTGAATTTGGAAAAGTCATTCTTATTAGTTCACGTTAAACCTATGAATTGCATCAGTACTATTTATTATACAATTGTTGTTTTCTTTAATATTTATCTCCATGGTTGATCTTATACTATTTTTATTTTGTAAGAATATTATTTTATCACATCTTTGCCAATATTGATCTTTTTACATTCTATGGACTTATCTCTATTTCGTTTATTATTTCTTCTCATTTTACTTAACTTGATATGTTTGCAGGTTGTCATGACTTTAAACTGCCGTGGGGAGGAAATACTTGGGGGACTTTATACCGGAATCAACCCTCGGCATATTTATATGACAAGCAAGATGGTATGTTTTCTTCAAACATTTATTTCTTCATTATTGTAACTGCTCTTGATGGAATTTCTCTCCTAAATGATTTGGTTTTATAGGTTTCAGAGTACACTGGGATGCATGTGCAGCCACACAAGGCTATTGTGGGATCTAATGCGTTTGCACATGAAAGTGGTATCCATCAGGTTCGTCCATTTCAAATATTTTTGCCTATTTCCATAGTTTCAGTTGGTGATTATCAAATCTATATGTACATCTTATATAATTTCTTAAATATAGGATGGAATGCTCAAGGACAAACGTACATATGAAATTATATCTCCGGAAGATATTGGATATGACCGGTCCAATGAAGCTGGCATTGTCCTCGGGAAACTCAGGTAAATTCATTTGAAACAATCATTCTAACTTATGGCCTGAATAGATACTTTACTTTTCTGTTCATAAAATTGGGATGTAGAACATTGAAGCTCAGTCACCCTATTGAAATTAGTAGCAGCAATATATTGGATAAGCAATTTTCTAATTCCCACATTCTTATTACTGCCTAATTTTCATTTTCATTTTCATTAGTCTATCAAATGGTTTATGTAGTGAGTAGTGATACAGCTTATAAACAGGGAATAACAAGCACATATGTGCTTCCTCATTAAAGACTAGGTATTAAACTAGGATTCTATATACCTTTAAAATCTTGTTATCTGTAAGCTATTGTTTCCTAGTAGGACTTGGTGATTTGGGCTGATAGTAACTAGGGAATTGATATTGAAACTCTAACAAAGTCAATTGACACCTCTTTACTTATCGGTAAGGTTATAGAAGTAATGAAGTACCATCTTGGTTTTTAGATTAGCTTTATTGGTCTGTTATAACAGTTTTGTAGTAACCGTTTGATATCTGTTGGCACTATTTTTATTGAGACTTTTTACTGCTCTTCATCTTTTGGCTTTAAGTTTTATGTTCAGTTAATATGTTACAATGCACTTTTCATCCACCTGATTTTTTTCATCATGCACCAATAGGAAGGCCTAATTCTCTTTCTTCGTTTTTCTGGTTTGTGAGTAATCAAGTCTCATTTCCTTGGAGTTGAAATTCAATATGTAATGGTTACTTCAAAAATGTTTTTATTTTCTTTGGAAAAGAGATTGGGGACAGTATTTGGAAGATGAGAGAGGGAGATGAGAAGTGAGGAATGGATAAAGATGAATGCAGGAAACACAAAAGAAAGTATTTATAACTGTTTTTAGTGTATGTATAACCTCTCCTCGCCCTTATCATTATTGTCTCTTCTCCACATTTTTTAAACTTTTCTTTTAGTTATTTTCTTATAACATCAACAGATAAAATGTTACCGAATGATCCTGACTTTGTTTCCTTTATATATGCACTTTTAAAGTTGGGACCTCTAATTTCCAAACCTTCCACTTCTAACTGAGTTTGTGTTAAGATTGATTAAAGGCACACATGGCCCCATTTTAAACCTGTCTGAATATTTGTGCATAGGAAGATCATTATTATTTGAATAATCAAATATAATTTTTTGGATAGAAATTATATTTGCAGTTCAATTTTGAAACCTCTGTAAGTTGTCCAATAAGATAAAATAGGCGCCATTTGATAATTCTTTTGCTTGCATGTATGTTTTCCTTCTTGGAAAGTTGCTTATTTTGTGCACTAAACATTTCCTTCCTCCAAACACTAAATTGTCGGTTTTCTTTTGCAGTGGACGCCATGCTATGAAAAAGCAACTTGAACAGGTGAACAATGCTGCAGCTCATTTGCTGCAATGTGGAACTAATTTTTTTTTGTTTTGTTGACTATAGTTTTCTGATCCTTTCTTTGCTCTTATTAGCTTGGTTATGAGCTTGATGATGTTCAACTTGAGACTGTATTCTGGCGTTTCAAAGGAGTAGCTGATCAAAAAAAGGTAAGCTGAATGTTGTAATACACTTCTGGAATTCATTAATGCATTATTGTCATTTTGAAATTCCTTTGTTATTTGTAGTAAATTATCTAAAAATCAGAATTCCTAAACATTGGATTTACACCCCAATTGACTAATATGCAGAGTGAACAAAATGAACTCCGTATCTTATCAATGCTTTAAGATATTTCTTGTTTGGTGTTCTTCAAAATATTCTTGTTTGGGCTCTTATTTTAATTGCTGGTGTCACAGAGAGTCACTGATGCAGACCTCAGAGCATTGGTGTCAGATGAAGTTTTTCAGCCAGAAGTTGTCTGGAAGCTTCATGATTTACAGGTAAGTCGAGACAGTTACAACTTTCTTGCTCATCTTTTACTCTGCTATGGTGTTAAGAGAAACTCATCTCTACTTTACTTGAACTGGATTCCCAGGTTACCTGTGGTACTCTTGGTCTTTCCACCGCAACTGTTAAATTAATTGATGCTGATGGGAGAGAGCATATTGCATGTTCAGTTGGAACGGGACCAGTGGATTCAGCTTACAAGGCTGTCGATCTCATTGTAAAGGTTCGATAAGAACATGCCATAACTTCCTTTCTTGCAATAACATTTGATGCTTAAAAATATCGATTGCGACACTTTTACAGCTGGTGTTCCTGTTTCAATCTCATTGTATGGTAGTATGTTGGTCAAATTAATTAATAAAAATGGTACCATAAATATCTGAAGTGCGCATTTGTTTCAATGTTGACACGTCTGCTATTTTATGATCATCATCATCCAGCATGAGTCCAATGTAGATGAATGATAGACGATGACAATCTCCGCACTCTATTGTTGTTTTCTGTGTTTTTTGTTTTAAATTTTTATTTATTTTGAAGGGTTAGTTCTGAAACTCTAGCTGGTTCCCAGTTGTGCTAAAAACATTACTATCATGTGTTCTCTCAAAGAAGTTTGCTTATCCGTTGTCTGACAGGAACCAGTAACACTTGTTGAGTACTCTATGAATGGGGTCACAGAAGGAATAGATGCAATTGCTACTACTCGTGTTGTAATTCGAGTTGAAAACAAAAATAGTGACATCGTCACTGGTGAGATATCTCAACGGACATTCAGGTATGGTGTCTTTTATCTTCCATTGTTTTCAAGTTTTCTTGAACATTAATAATTTATACCTCAATTTTGGCTTCTGGTGTCAGTGGAATTGGAGCAGGAATGGACATTGTTGTTTCTAGTGTCAAGGCCTACATTGGTGCCTTGAACAAGATGCTAGGTTTCAAGGAAAGGTTTCCAATAGAGCTTCCAACAGAATCAGCAGAACGAACCCCCGTGTCGGCATAAAGTGGTCTTGGTAAACATCAGATGTGAAGCGTAAGCTTTAAGATCCTGGCTCCACTTAGTTGCTTGTTTCCTGTACAGTGTTGTCTAGAAACTTAACGTAAATGTTTGGAATCATCAACTGAAGACCCTGCAATTGAACATTTGATGTACTTTATTTTTGAATTTTATTTCAGTCTTTTAATGATACTGTTTGCTAAAGATACTGAAAACGAGTTACTGCCAGTTGTAGAGTGACAGCGAACTATTGAAGGTGTGCAATTGTGCCCTGGAAAGCTGGTGTAGAAAAGTTTCAAATCATAATATAGGTTTTTTTTTATTTTTTATTTTTAATAGAAATCGTAATTTAGGTTTATTACGTCAGTGAGAATCAGGCTTTGAACTCCTTTCTCATTTACCAAGGAGGAGCTAGGTAAATATGGATTGAGGTCTAGCCAGTGTAGGTAAAGAGCTATTCATTGTTGATTGATGAAGAAAATCAAAGTTTAGGTTAAGAAAAAGTGACATTTGCACTGTATTTGCATTATCGTCTTTTATGAATTTCAGTACACAAGTACAATATTGCATCATTTGAATCAAAATTAGTTTCTAAAATATTAAAAGAGAAGAAAAAAGCGCTGAAAAATGATAAAATTTGCAGGAACATTTGATTGTTTCTACGTTAAGAATGTGTCATCTCCCAGCCTTCCAGTGCGGAAGCCGTCCCCTTCTAGTAGTATTTATAATCCATTCATATTTATGGACTTAAATTCGTTCCTACTGATATATGGCCTTTTCTATTGTTGATATAATTTGTGCATTAACTATAAGGGTGTGAAGGTCTTAAGTGCAGGTTAGAGGTTAATTACAGGGTGAGTCTCCCTGATCTATGTATGTTACTATACAGTGCAATATACTGAAATGAACTGTTAGAAAGTGTACCTTGTATTCAATTAGAATATTCTATTCAATAGGTTAAGTGTTTTTTTTTTTTTTTTAATAATTTTTTTAATCAAATTCAATAGGTTAGTTGTAGTTACCTTATTTGTCTCTTTAACTTGTTGGAGAATGGAGACTCCTCAGTGTAATCTGTATATATTGCCTACTTATTATCAATGCAATCGATTTATTTTGCCATAATACTCTGTATACTGTTCTTTATGATATTAGAGCTTTGAATATTTGATTACAGACAGATGGGTAGAAAGCTAGGAATCGGGTATTACAATAGAAATTTCCAAAGCTCCCGATTGAAACGAGTATTTCTATTATATACAATAGACTCACGATTTCACTAGTCACATGCCACGATATTACATACACTATAGCCAAAGCTCCCGAATAATAAACATGCTATTACCAAAGCCGAAACAGAATTTGAACAACCATATAACTGGGTTTGGGAAACTATATATATGATTATATGGAAATAAGCTGACGTAGAAAAGTTATAAATCATAAAATAGGTTGATTATTTGAATCAGAATCAGACTTCGGCCTTCGGCCTCCTTCCTCGTTTATCAAGGAGGAACTCATCGGGAAATGAATAAACAAAAACTAGGTAAATATGGAATGAGCTGGATGAAAGCCGACGAAGCAGGCTAGGTTAAAGTGTAGGTAAAGAGCTATTCATTGTTGATTGATGAAAAAAAATGAAAGTTTCGGTTTAGGGCAAAGTGATCTTGCACTGTATTTGCATTATCTTCTTTTGTGAATTTCAATTTGCATGATTTGAAACAAAATTGGTTTCTAAAAGAAGGAAAAAAGTTGTTGAAGCCTGGTAGCTAGGCCTCTGAAAAAAGAAAAAATTTACAGGAACATTTGATTGCAATTGTATCTACGCTAAGAATGTATCATCTCTTATAATCATTCAACCTCCTAAACCTGGCCTTTCAGAGTTTCAGGTATTCAATTTGAATCACTGATATTCACTACTGGAAGCAAGAAATGAAGCGACGAAGAATGAAAAGGGAAACACAAAATTCGTCGCCTCAACACATCGAAGCGACCAATATAGGATTCGTCGCTTCAAAACATAAGAGCGACGATTATTGATCAATAGTCATCACTCACAAATTATTGAAGCGACGAATAATGACAAGTTGTCGCATTCGATCATCAAAGAACCATGTTTTGTAAACTGTGGCGACGAAAATTCAATCTTTGTTGCTGACATAAAATTCAAGCGACGAAGTTAATAACCTTCGTCAATATTCGTCGCTGACTTAATAAACGAAGCGACGGTATTTATCCAATATTCGTCGCTTAAAGTTTTAAAATCTGTTGTAAAGTCCCCGACTTCAACATATTGCAGAAGTTAAAGTTTTAGAAAAAAACTATTCCGGAGCTGCGAAAAAGGGAGCAGATCGGCTAATTTCGTCAATTTCGGGGTCTCATTACTTGGGTCTTCTTTTCTAATTGCTTTGTAGGTTAGTATAATCTCCCCTCTTCATTGTAATCACCATATTTGGATTTGATTGGTTGAATTTAGAGTTTGATATCTTGAGTTGGATTTGTTTTATAATGTGTTTTGTGTTGTTTTTAGTGTTGGGTGTTTGAATATATGATGGAGTTTGTGTTGATTTTGGTGAAATTGAGATTAAGTTAGTTAATTTGTGAAATTGTGATATTTAGTGAAATTTAGTGAAATTGCCCAATTTAATGAAATTGTGAAATTTAGTGAATTTGAATTTTAGTGAAATTTAGTGAAATTGCTCAATTTAGTGAAATTGTGATATTTAGTGAAATTAAATTTTAGTGAAATTTAGTGAAATTGCCCAATTTAGTGAAACTGTGAAATTTAGTGAAATTGAATTTTAGTGTAATTTAGTGAAATTATGAAATTTAGTTAGATCCAAATTTAGTGAAAATGAAATTTTGTGAAAAAGTGAAATTAGAATTTTATGATGTAATTTGTTTGTGTTATGTGTGAATTGTGGTAGTTAGGGTTTCTGAAACATGCGAGTGCCTTAGTGAGGGAGTGTGGTGCCGTGTGGAAATTTATTGTTTCGTATTATATATAATTGTGATGTTGTGAGGGGTTCTTTTGATTTCGGAGATAACTAAACTCAGGGTTAGCCTGCAGCTTGATGCAGCTTGGAAGATCAAGCTAGCCTTGAGCGTGATTCAGATAGAGATGAAGCAGTGCATGGTGAGCCTGGTGTGGGAGCTGGAAAGGACACCGTAGTGAAGGAGAATTGGGCTATTTCGTGGGTGACAGATTTGGGTTTTTAGGGTTTAAGGAGAGGATTTGGGGATTTTTGCTGGGGTGGCTTGAATGCTTGAAGGCTTGAAGAGGAGAGTTTTTCTCTGTTGTTGGGTTGTTGTTGAATTGCTGCTGGATTCCTTTTTATAGGCTCGGGATAGGGTTTTGGGGGAATTGAAATACCTCCAAACTGCTGGACAAACCCTTTCCTCTTCAACCTCGTTTTTAATTTCTGCAGGAAAACTAGAAAAGAGAGTTGAGGAGGGTTCCCTAGACAGGCAAAGGTTACTGCGGGGGCTGCTGCAAGGCTTTCTGCTGATTACCATGGCAAATTGCCCGGTGTCAAGGGATCTGGGAGAAGGAGCTGGAGAGAGATTTGGGGCGGCGAACTCATGATTCCTAGGAGGAAGAGGGTGTTTATTGACTGGTCTCAAGATATGAAGTCAATGGAGATGAGACAGTAAATGGAAGGAGC
The DNA here is from genome assembly GCA_963682095.1 of Potentilla sterilis. Taxonomy (NCBI): domain Eukaryota; kingdom Viridiplantae; phylum Streptophyta; class Magnoliopsida; order Rosales; family Rosaceae; genus Potentilla; species Potentilla sterilis. The sequence goes on from OY821764.1 coordinate 29,269,516, forward strand.
CGCAGTTTCTGGGTTGCTGCGGGGTGAGGAACTGGACATTCTGTTGGTACCTCTGATTAAAGAGAAAGGAGATGGGTTTGGTGCAGGATAGGAGATGAGTTTGATTAAAGAGTTGGGCCTTTTCCTAAAAGTGACACTTTGGGCTTTTGTTTGGGTTAAGAGAGAAATAGTCCAAAATTCTTTACCTTCGCTATCTTCGTCATCAATTTACGTCATTGGGTATGGATTTCGGGCCCAAGACCGAAATCGTCAATAACGCTAAAGTGACAACAAGCGTTGTGCGTTTTTCCGTAACCTTCCACACCATACCCACTATGCAAGCCCCAAAACGCATGCGGCTTGGGCCCGCATGAACGGCGTATATTGCTTGGCGAGTTAAGTCGAGTGTTGAGATAATTATAAAGTTTGCGTGAACACATAAAATAAAGGTTACGATTTTTCGGGTATCAACATTAGCCCCCATGATTATGTGGGCTGCTTGAGGCATGGAGTGGGCCACATAATCAGAGTCCATATGGAGGAAAGAGTCAACCCAGCCCTTTTTTTTTTTTTTTTCTTTTGGCTTTTGGCTTTTGGCTTTTGGCTTACCTTTGGGGAGCCCAGCCTGTTCTTATTTTTTTCCAGAACCACTTAAGTGTGGTCCTGCAGCTTCCTCCTCGCAAGTCTCTCAATCTCCCATTTTCTTCACATGCAGCACTGATCACAGCGACTTAAACTCGCAACAACCCTCAAATTTCTTTGGGCTCCAGGTATTTTCCCTTGCATCTTAACCTTTTCGCCTTCCCCTCTTCTCCCTTTTTTTTTTGGTTTATGATTGGCGTCGCCCCTCCTACTCCAGGGAACATAGGAAAAATCAGATTGTAGGGAGTTGATCATCAGGGTCGACCTACCCGTATATTCCTTCAATTGGTAGCCTCGTGCTCCCTCTCAGGTAATCTCAGATTCCCCTAAAATTCGGTATTTTTTTGTTTAGACGCATGGACACCTGAAAAGTTAGGTAGTAGAGTCACGGAAGAATCGCTGGTTTGGGCACGTATTATGGGTTTCATTCATTCTTCTCCTCTTTCTTATGCCCGCAGTATATGCATGTGTTATATGACGCGTATAGCATGCATCAATTTGTCGTGTTTAATCAAAGTGACAACCATGCTGTATTGTAATTTAGCGGGGCTTGTGAATTGCATGTGCGATGTGTATGTGTTTTGTGTTATGATAGAATTGCTTGTGGCTTTGCATGATTGCTTGTTTGTATTAGAGTTGTTGTGCGTGCATTGGTGTGAAGGGCTTTGTCTGCTTGGTTATTGTGCTCTGTTTGTAGGCAATATACCGATGTTGGATGTGTCGTATCAAGTAAAATACTTATGACATGCCTTGGCCTGGTGTTGCGTTTTTTTTTGTATAAGCTTGAGAATTTCGGTTAGCGTTATAATGCATGACTGACCGCGTGATAGAGGATACTGACGTATGCTCACTAATGCCACCTTCTGTATTTTTTTTTTTTCTTCAGGATTGTTTCATTTGTCATGGCCTCTGGGAGTAAGAATAATCAACCCATCGAACTTCGCGATCCTCATTTCTCATTGGGGGACCATCTCACAACTCTTCTTATCTCAGAGAATGGTAATAGCGGCTTGGAGGAGGTAACTCATGACACTTCAGATGATTTTATTCCCCCAGAATCTATATCTAGGCTTCTCATCGAGCGCGGAGAGTACCCTGCAGTACCTATATGCTTCAGGCATCCTGCAAAGGCAGTCGCAGGTTGGGCAGAGTGGGTTGCTTTTGAGGTAGGGGACGAGGATGTCGGAGATGCCCTTATTGAGGCAGAGATAAAACTCTCATTGTTTATTTCCTGTTTTTGTGAGATCTACAAGGATGATATCTGCCTTCGCCATATCGTGCGCAGATAGAGCCCTGCGACTCACACATTTGTATGCTCCTGGGGGGAATTTGCCCCTACTTTAGAGGATGTCCGCAACATCATGAGGCTTCCGGTTGTTTCATCCGACAACCCCTTCACGATAAAGTTGAATGAGGTGCAACTAGAGATGTTTCACATTTTGAAGAAGGGTGCTTGCTGCTTTAAATATTCGTATCGCTTTTGCCGTTGGGTGAGATATTTTTGGGGTTCCACCGAGGAGGGCGAGTTCACAAAAGGTGATGGCTTTGATTCTGGTTGTCGAGTGGAGGCTATGCTTGCTTTTTGGTTGAGTAGATTCATCTTTGCAGATTTCCCCTATGAACAGGTGCAGGAGCGGCTCTTTCCATTGGCCATTAAACTAGCTGCTGGTGTTTGCTTTCCATTGGCTCTTCTTTTCCTCAGTCACCTGTACAGAAAGCTAGATCACATCACGGGGGACGACAAAGAAGGTGCAGGGTAGTATGGCATTGATTCCCTAGTGCCTGTCTTCTTTCTTCAAGTGTTCATTTGTGAGAGGTTTAGAGGTTTGGCGGTGAAGCCTCTAGATAAGCCCCACATTTCGGCAAAGGTCAAAGTGTTTTCAACTTTACCGGTCTCCCATTGCCTTTCAGATGGTTTAGGAGGAGGAATACTGAGAAAAGATCATTCAAGCCGTCCATCCTGGATAACATCGAGCACTTCAACTTTAGGCCCTACTCCAACAATCACCAGTTTCATGTGCTTCCTTATTTCCTTCCCGAGACTGGCATATCACCATTTGTAGGGTCCACTGAATTGCTCCTGGCTACTATTGCATGAGCTATCCCTGCATTCAGTGATTCCTTCGGCCCTGCAATAGAGATGTATTATCCTCACAGAGTTAAAAGGCAGTTCAGTATTGATCAAGACCTGCCGTCGTGTTTATCTTGTGATGAGAACCCCATAGATTGTGTTATGAACTTTTGTCCGGCTGAGAGAAGTAACTGCGAGGGTATGCTCTCTGGCAATCTTGGCAGGAAGAACTATGTCGGTTTTCCCACATCAGCTTTCTCTAGATTTTGGGAATTACAGCGATACACATTCAGGGAGTTCATAAAAGTTGGTGGCACTAGGCTATGCCCGAAGGCGAATATTGACAATAAGAGGTTGATCCGCAGCAACACCGTCAGGGGCGTCATGTCGAGGCTCAACACTCCTTATATTGAGGTGTACCCGCATGGTGTACAGTGTGAAGTTGGTCATCTTGATAGTCGCATGGATGAGGTTTATCGTGGACCGGAGGTAGCAGCTGTTGGTGGAATTAGGCAGGCGACAGATAAGGAAAACTCCGCAGTGAAGAAGAAGAAACTCGCTATGGCTCGTCGTTTCAAACCCAGGGTGGCAAGGGACCACAGTCCTCCTCGATAGGTGACTAATGCTTACAATGTTAAGTTTATATTACCCTCGAATTCGGGCACTGAGAAGGGGACGAAGAGGAAAGTCACCTCTAGTTTGAAATCCGAGCGTGTTGTTAAGAAAACAATGATATTGAACAGCTTAAAAGTTGGTCTTAGGCGGAGCAGGCGGGTCGCGAACGCGACTCCATCCGTCCGTAAGCCTCCTGTTTATGTTGATATTGGGGAGACATCAAATGATGACAGTGAGAGCGACGACCCTAGTGATTCGCCTGAAGGCGGTGATGAGGATGATACTTGTGATGATGACGGCCAGGTATATGTGTGATTGTATCTCTTCCTTCTCTTTACTCATTGTTGCTAGTTTTCTTTTCTTAGTGCGTGATTCCACTTCGTCTTCTATTCTTTACAGTCAGGGTTTGTCGAAGACGAGGGTCACGCAAGCGATGATGATCAGGTGAGCTTTGGCATGTATTGAAGCATTTTTTTTATATAGGCTTTTGTTGCCTAAGAATGCGTGAGCCTTAGCATGTACTTTTGAGTCTTAGCGTGTGCTTTTGTGTGGTAATTTATCGCTTTGCAGATTGATAGTGTGATGGAGGGACCTGCTGTGAGTGCTAACTCCATTGAGGATAGCGATGAAAAGCAGGTATGCGGCATGTTTTCTTTCTTTAGAGGCACCACTAGTTTAGCCCCCATGATTATGTGAAGCATGTTAAGCCCCCAGGGTTACTGGAGAAGAGTGATTGACATAATCAAAGGTTGTGTTGCTGTGACTTATTGTGTTTCCTCTTTTCTGTTTAGCATTCCCCTTTGCATGAAGCTCATCAGGATGCCGAAATTAACTCTCCGACGAAGGACCTTACTGTGGTCGTTGGCCATGATAATGAGCAGGTAAGGTCTTGGATTGATGACGCACTTGACCAAACATATAGCGTTGTGGGATTATTTGCCCACAGATGCAGTCCCCTCACCTTTTTTTTTTAGGACATGCTGCTCTTGTTAGGAGCTGGAGGAGCTGCGGGGCATGGAGGGCAGCAGTCATTGCTCGTTGATAGGTTGCACCAGCGTTTTTAAGACCGAATGACATTACTGTATAATAAAAATTCCCATAAGGGGTACGAAATGCAGTCTTTTCAGCATCCCTTGCAGCCATCTTTATCTGGTTGTAGCTGCTGAAACCATCCATGAAGGAAAGCATGCCTTGGCCTGAAGTTGAGTCGATAAGCATGTCCATATTTGGTAATGGGAATTCATCTTTCGGGCATGCCTTGTTCAAATCTCTATAATCAACGCAGATTCTGACTTGGCCATTTTTCTTTCTTACAGGAACGATGTTTGCTAGCCATGTAGGATGCTTGATAGGTTTGATAAAGCTGCAAGCCAGAAGCTTCTCAATTTCTTGCTTGATTTGCGTTTCGACTTCAGGATGATAGCTCCTCTTTCCTTGTATGACTGGCTTGGTTCCGGGCTTCACATTCAACGTGTGTCACACAAGGTTTGGGTCTAAACCAGGCATCTCCTCGTAACTCCACGCGAAAACGTCCTTGAATTCTTTGAGTAATGCCAGTAACTCTTCCCTTTCCTGGGGCAACAAGTTCTTACTGATAAGAACTGTTTTTTCTACTGCGGGGTCTTCGCTGAGATTTACTGATTCCATCTCTTCTGCTACTGCAGTGGATCCATCTTGCATACACTTTGGAGCTTGTAGGGTTTCTTGAAGGGGATAAGAGTTAGGTGTCATGGATGTCCCTTCTACACTAGCACATGCTTCTTCCACGACACCTCTGTGCACAGGGTCTTTCTGCAAATTGCAGTCAGACCCCGCAACCTATCATAGGCGATAGATGGTGCGCCCATTGGGCAACACGGCCTTGGAACACCGCGGCCGTGCCTGCACATGAGCACTAGCTCCACTCCTTCGCCTTGCTGCTGCTGAAAGATCACCATCACCGACATCTCTAATGTCCTGCCATGCTGGCAGGGGCGTACTAGAGACCGTAGAAGGGGCTGACCCTCCATCAGCAGTGAACTCATTGTAATACTCTGCTTCATTGAAGTGAGCTTCACTTTGGTGGAATGGTAGCTGGTTTCCTGTTATCCTGACAGGCTTGAGACCAATTCGCCCTTTGACACATTGGTGATAGGTTGATGGAATCAGCTTGTGCTTGTTGAGCCATGGTCGCCCTAGCAAAGCATGGTAGCTTGTGTTAACGTCCAGGACTTGAAATTTTGTCCAAGATCAGATTGGTCCTACTTTAAGATCCAACTGTATGTAGCCTATGGATGTTTCATCTGCCTCAGCAAAGCCAGATATCCTCATCTCAGATTTCACAATCCTTGATGATGGGATCCCTGCAGCCTTGAGGACATAGAGTGGTATGATATTGAGTGAAGACCCTGTGTCTACCAGTGCTCTTCTCACAAATACATCATTGATCTGAGCTTCTAAATAAAGAGGTCTTCTGTGGTTTGGGAATGGCACTTCCATGTCTGAATCAGTAAAGACTATGGCATTGTCATTCTCCAGTATGGACATGGTCCTCAATGTTTTTGCAGCAAAGCACTGAGAGCTATGTTCCTCAGATACACGCATGAGTGCCTCTGCAGCAACTTGCCTGGCTTGCAGACCATACTCCAACTGATCAAACAAAGACTTAAACTTTGGGTTTTGTTGGAGCACCTGTGCAGCAGTAGACCCGCAGTTCTTGCCACTGTGATGCTCAGTTATATCATCTACTTCAGTGATATAATATGCTTGGCTCGTTTCCCCGCGGCTCCAAGTGTTGCTTGCTTTAAGACTGGGTGGCTTTTGACTTGCCTCCGCAGCCCCCAAGTATTGGTTTTCATGGACATGGATGTCTGCATCTCTTCCCCATTCATTCAGGCTTGGCCACAGGGTACTGCAACCTTGATTATTGCAGTACCTGCTCCAAGTCACTTGGTCAATGGTCTCCGAGTACTGATACTGACATATTTGAAAATGCACAGCGTCCTCCTTCATGTGATCACTTGCCGCAGTAATCACACAACATGACTCTTTTCCCCTGCGCTTCGGCAATGGGTCTTCATCAATGGCTTGCTTCTTGGTTGACAAATCGAGAGTCCCATCATTTATCTTCTCATGAAGAATCTTCCTCAAAACTGGGCAAGTAGGGCTTGGGTGTCCAACGAACTGATGGTAGCGGCAGTAGCGAGGGTCATTCTTCTCCTCCTTTGACGGAGGCTTTTGTGGCCGCGGTGGCTTGATGACGCCATCAACAAACAAGGAGTCCAGTATAGCATGGAACTCCTCATTGGCGCAGGGGATAGCTGGGTAAGTTTCCCGTTTCCTCTTGTATGAAGACTTGTCTTCAACTGCAAGAGTCTAGTGTGCATCTTTCTTTTCAGAACGCCAGCTTTTTTGTGCCTTCACAGACAAGCTTGTTCTTTTGGATGCATCCATAAGCCCGGAGAATTGATCAATACCAGCATTTTCCAAATAGACCCTGTACTCTGGCAATATGTTGCTGATGCAGATCTCCACTGTTTCTGCACAAACTCGTAGGCCTAGTGGAAACTGATGAATCTGGATGTGATCTTCTCCTACGAACCTGCTAACTAAGGGGAATACCGGGCAGGCCGGTCTTCTCCTCTCCGATGCCTAAGTTAGTACAGTTGGGATGAATAGATAACTTAAGCAAGAGTGATAAGCAGTTGGAGAGATCAGTTACCTATTAAAGAGGGTAGTTGAGGCCCTTATATAGGTGGTCGGGCGTGAGGTCTGGTCTTACTCTTCGATGTAGGACTGGTTTCCTTCTGTTCGCACACAAAAGGACAGCTCTGGTGGCCTGTTCGGCAGGCTGGCGTCCCCGGTCCCCGGGCCCATGGTCACAAGGTAGACTGCTGGACCTCGGGTCCGGGTGCTGGTGATCCTGCTTCGGGCCTCAGTCCGGCCCCGGATGCATTGGCTGCGGGTCTGTGGGCTTATGTAGCCCATCTGTGGCTACTGTCAACAAGTCTCCCAAGTTCCCGGTCAAGTGCAATCTTGAATGGGGACTTAATATGTCTCGCTCCTGTCCCGCAGACCCGCAGGGTTACCGACCCAACGGTGCCCAGTCCCCCAAGTCCGCATTGAAGATTGGGCGTGACCGGGCGTTCGGGCGGAGAAGGCGTGGTGATGTGAGGACTCGACCGTTGGACTGCCATGTCGGGACGAGTCCCCCAAGTTCCCAGGGTAAAATTGCTGCCAACAGTGAGGCAGGCCGGGGAGTAGCCCGGTGGTTCGGCCCAGCTTGTGCTGGAATAAGCGTGGGGTAATATACAGGGTTGCTAGCCTGCAGGGAGGCCTGTTGGAGCGTGGAATAAGCCAACAGGTACCCCGGTGGGGTGTTGCGGCCATGTTGAAGCACCGGCTAACACCTACTAGTTCTTCTCAGCTTGTGTTGGAATAAGCGTGAGGTAATGATCAGGTTTTCTAGCCTGCGGGGAGATTTGTTCTGTGTTAGAGAAACAATCTGCCCGGTGGGGTGGCGTGGAGATAACAAGTCTCGCCATGGATCCCCAAATTTATCACAGTTTAGTGTGATGCAAGGTTTTTAGCCTGCTGGAAGAGTTTGCATGTGTTAGATGTAAACTCTCCCGGGTTTATAAAGTCCATGTGTTTGAAGCCTTGAGTTGTTGCTGGCTTGTCCTTGCCCGCAAGGGCGAAGGAGAGTGACTAAACCGGTGGAATGCCATGGAGCCGGTTGAATACTACATAACCGGTGGGATGCCATGGAGCCGGTTGAATGGTAAATAACCGGTGGGATGCCATGGAGCCGGTTGAATACTACATAACCGGTGGGATGCCATGGAGTCGGTTGAATGGTAAATAACCGGTGGGATGCCATGGAGCCGGTTGAATACTACATAACCGGTGGTGTGCCTTTTCTTGATTTGAGGTTGACTCTTGGGGAAGTGGGGGGGGCTGGACGCCTCGGTTCTCGCTCCTACCTCCCCTAACTGCCGCATGTAGGCGGGACATGTGGCTGACATGCAATGAAGGAGAGAGCCCATCAGTCCCATCAGTTATGATGGCGTGGGAACTCTATCGATACTGGGACACGTGTCAGTAGGGAGCGGTTTGAGATGGAGGGAATCTGCGGCTGGGGTTGCCTCTCCTTTTTGATTGCCCTAATTATCAACAAAGTGTAGTTTTGCCACCTATAAGATGCTTTGCACCCCCCTCCTCTCCTCCTATCGTATTTTGTTGAAGCTCGGCTCCTCGTCTGTCGTCTGTCTGCGTTGTTATCTTGCTACACAACTAACTGGGCGTAGGGTAAATTCTGTTCTTGGGCTTTATGGAATCTGGGAGGTAAGCCAATCTTGTCGGTGCCGGCCGTGCGTCGACGGGAGGGTCCGTGAGGTACCAGCTGTTGGATGGCGACAAGGTGATTTTTTGTGACGAGCTGACCAGAAGCATGACTGCTGGCGAGATAAGGGATTTTCGGGCGAAGTGGGGTATTGACTCCTCCGTTAAGCTCCGGGGCCTGTATCCTGGGGAACTGGCCTGCAACCAGGAGGAGGGTTGGGTTGCCGTTTTTGAGGATCAATTTCGGCACGGGCTATCTCTGCCGTTGCCGAAGTTTGTCCAGTATGTGCTGAGCCTGATAAATGTCTCCCCCGCCCAGCTTCCTAGCAACCAGTGGAGGCAGTTGCTTGGTCTCGGGTGCTTATTCAGTCTTAGCAACATGGACTGGCCCACTATAAATGAGTTTCGGGCGCTGTATAAGATTCTCTACTGCAAAAAGGCCCAGGCCGCGTTGGACTTCGATCCTCCAATCACTCACCTGCCGTCGTCGGTTTCGAATGTATGGAGGAGATCGGTTGTGATGCCCGGGGGTAGGTGGCAGCGTAATTCGAGGAGCTTTCGGGTGCCTGGGGCTTATCCAGCTATCGAGGATCAGTCGTACCGGTTGGTCGACCTGGAGAGGCAACGGATAGCCCATCTTTTTGTTTGCTGGGACGGTCTGGGCTGGAGCTCTTACAATTTCATCACGTGGAATGTGTTAGAGATATGCGAGATGGGAAAGAAACCTGGTAAAGTGCCTTGCACTGTTGTTTTGTGCAGTCGTATTTTATTCTAACCGCTCGGTTTATTGATTTGCAGCTAATGCTCCCCGGCTCGCTGTTCGGAACTAGGAGACCGTCGAGGCGGATGACGAACTTGTGGCCCAGAGGTTGATGGAGATGGGGGAGATGGCCTCGAAAACCGTTGTAGATCCGGACACCCTAGAGAGCACGGTGCATAGTACTCCTGTGCCGCTCATGTTTCCGGATTCCCACTACGGTAGGCGATCGGGCGGTGAGGACAATACCCCACTTGTTATTCGGGATGTAGGATTGGTGGGCTCACCGGGTCCGGAACCTCTAGCGCGGCCGGTGGGAATACGAGCCCCGCGGGAGAGAGAGGCAGCAGAGATGACCTGGTACTGTAGAAGCGGTCTTGGCGAAGCTCCGGTCAAGAGGGCGAGGATGTTTGATACCGGGGCGTCAAGCTCGGCCGGTGGGGGGTCAGCATTGGTTCTGGCGGAGGGAACCGGTGGCCGAAGGAGTAGGGAAACCGTTGAGCCGGAAGCCGATCACGGCTCTGGTGATGGTGGCTTTGGTAGGTTCGTGGCATCTACCATCGAGGCCTTGGGACTTGATCGGGAGGCCCCCGGAGATGTGCGGCCGGGCAAGAGCAGGAAGAAAGCTGTGGAATTGGGTCTTCGGGTAAGTCTGATCGCGTACCTGTGTGGCACTGAGTTTCTTCTGCGCTCCCTCTCCCTTTTTGTGCTACGAGCTGATGTTCTTCTTTTGTGTACTTGTACCAGCTGGTTCATAGCCTTTACGCCGCTGAGCTTAGCGAGGAGACTCCGGTTCTGGAGAGGTACGTTGAGGACCTCACCATGCAGCTGTCATTGGCGGAGGCTAAGCTTGCGCAGGAGAGGGAGGAGGCCGGTCGACTGGCGGTCGCACGGGAAGAGAGGAATATAGAATTGGAGGCGAAGATTTTGGAGCTGCAGACCCAAGTAACAGCAGTCCTCAAGGGAGGAGAGAAGCTCGTAGAGTCCCAACTTGCCGAAGCCGCTGATAAGGCTATTGACGATTTCCGGGAGTCGGTGGAACTTGCAGAGATGCTGGAGGCCGCCCGTGCGAAGGGTATAAATGATGCGTATCTGGAGTGGAGGGAGAAAGGGTGGCTTGATGCTGAGCGGATGGAGGCTGAGGTAGCCTTGGCCGAGCAGTTGGAGCAAGAGCGGTCTCTCAAGGCTGGTGGGTCAGGGATTAGAGGCCCCGGTGACGCTGATTAGCGGTTTTTATTTTATTTTTTATACTTGGCAGATGTATCTACTTTGTAACCAGCTGTAGTTCATTCTAGATGCAGTGACTATCTGTATTGCAACACTGGTACTAAATACAGTACTGTCCATTTTTAAGCCAGTAATCTCACTTAGGGTAGAACCGCAGATGCTGGATATTCCATGGGCGGGTGGAATAGATGCCTTCGGTGTCTATGATGTGGAACGTCGCCGGACCTGCGGCTGCGGTGATTTGGTAGGACCCTTCCCACGTTGACTCCAAGGCCAGCGGCTTTTTCTGAACTTTCTTCATCACCCAATCCCCTACTTGCAACTTCCTTTCCCGGACCTTTCTGTCATAGTATCGAGCGACCCGTTGCTTGTATGTTTGGTTTCGCATATGCGCTTGGTCGCGCCGCTCCTCAATGAGATCCAGGTTGAGCCGTATGCCTTCGGCGTTTGTTTCAGCGTCGTAATTCTCGACCCTGCCGCTGGGCATGTCGGTCTCTACGGGGAGTACCGCCTCGCTCCCAAATGCCATGCAGAATGGGGTCTCCCCTGTTGCTTGGGTTGCTGTTGTCCGGATGGCCTATAGAACCGCGGGGAGTTCCTCAGTCCAATATCCTTTTTTGTCATCGAGCTTCTTCTTGAGGAGACTCTTGATAATCTTGTTGACCGCTTCAACCTGGCCGTTGGTTTGCGGGTGCGCCACTGAGGCGAACAACATCCGAGTCCCCATGGAGGCCGTGTACTGGATGAGATCCGCATTGTTGAACTGTGTCCCGTTATCCGTGACTATGATCTGCGGCACCCCGAGCCTGCAGTAGATGTTCTTCCATAGGAATTTTCTTACCCGTTCCTCGGTAATCCTTACTAGGGGCTTCGCCTCGACCCACTTTGTCTGATAGTCAACGGCTACAATGACGTACTTGAATTGTCCCACAGCTATTGGGAAAGGGCCGATGATGTCTAGCCCCCACTGTGCGAACGACCATGGTGCTAACAGAATTGACAACGCGATTGCCGAAGCATGAGGTGTAGTGGCATACATGTGGCACTTGTGGCAGCCGTGTGATATATTTCTCGACGCTGCTGCCATGTCTGGCCAAAAGTATCCTGCCCGTAGCGACTTATGAGACAGGGATCGGGCGCCAGAATGGTTACCGCACACTCCTTCATGGATTTCTCGCATGATGGCTTCTCCCGCCTCTTTAGTTACACACTTTAGATGGGGGAAGCTGTGCCCTCTTTGGTACAACTTGCCGCCGAGGAGGCTGTACCTGGCACACCAGAGGTGTAGTCTCCTAGCCTCTACTTTATCCTGGGGGCTGGTTTTGTCAACCAGGTATTTAATTATCGGATCCATCCAGCTCAGTGGCGCCTCCTCTACCGCAAATATCTCGGAGATGGTCTTGCTTATGCTCGGTTTCTAGAGGGTTTCGATCTTAGCTCTTCGGTACTCTGGTGGGTAGTTTCCGGTCGCCAACCTTGCTAGGGCGTCCGCATGCCTATTTGCCTCCCGGGGTACATGCTGAATCGTTGCGCCCTGGAATGGCTCGATCAGGGTTTTGACCAAAGCTTGGTAGGAGGCTAACTGGGGTTCCTTGACTTCGAACATCCCGTTCATCTGGTTTACCACCAGGCTCGAGTTGCTGTATACTTCCAAGGACAGGATCCCCATTTCCTTGGCTAGCTGTAAACCGGCTATGAGGGCCTCATATTCAGCGGCGTTGTTGGAAATATTGAAAAGGAACCGCAGGGCATACTCGTACGACTGGCCATCGGGTGAGGTTAGCATGACGCCGGCTCCACTCCGCTTACTCGTTACAGAGCCGTCCACATAAAGCTTCCAACCGCTGGGGAGGCCTGGTTCGACCTTTATGGCTTGAACTGTTTCGGTGCCCTCGGACCGGCCGGAATGCGCTTCTACTGCCATCGGGGTGAGTTCGCATATGAAATCTGCAGCGACCTGGCCCTTGATGGCCGTTCGCGGGACATAAGTTATATCGAACTCTCCCAATTCGACTGCCCAATGTACGAGCCTGCCGCTAGTATCCGATCTTTGCAGGATCTGCCGTAGAGGGTGATTGGTATACAAGGTGGTGGAATGAGCTTGGAAATAGTGCCAGTGCTTCCTGGCGCTGACGATCAGGGCCAGAGCCAGTTTTTCAATGTCAGGGTATCGGCCTTCGGCTCCGGTAAGTTCCTTCCCTACATAGTATACCGGGAGATCGAGCGTGCCCTCCTTCCTGACGAGAGCCGTAGAGACGGCCATTCCTGATGCAGCTATGTAGAGGTATAGCATCTCGCCCGGCACCGGTTTGGATAGGAGAGGTACCGCAGACAGGTATGTCTTGATGGATTGGAATGCCACCTCGTGCTCCACCGCCCAGTGAATTTTCTTGAACTGCTGTGCCTTGAGCAGTTTAAAGAATGGGGCGCACTTATCGGTCAGGCTGAAGATAAATCTGGCCAGGGTGGCCAGTCAGCCGGTCAGCATCTGGACCTGGTTTCTTTCCCCTGGTGTTTCCACGTCTAGGATCGCTTGGACCTTCAGTGGGTTAGCTTCTATCCCCCGCTGACTGATAATGTGGCCTAGGAACAGGCCTTCTGAAATCCCGAAAATGCACTTCTTCGGGTTCAGGTGCATCCCAAACTTGAGCATCATACCGACGACTACTGCCAAGTCTCAGAGGTGGGCCCCTGCGGTCAAGCTTTTGACTAGCATGTTATCCACGTACACTTCCACCGTTTTACCCATCTCCTGCTCCAACATGCGGTTTACCATCCGTTGGTATGTGGCCCCAGCGTTCTTTAGACCGTACGGCATCCTCTTGTAGCAGTAGGTCCCTCGGTCAGTTGTGAATGAGGTGTGCTCTTCATCGTCCGGGCTCATCCTTATCTGATTGTATCCGGCGTAGGCAGCCATGAAGCTGAGTAGTTTAAAACCGGATGTGGAGTCTATAAGCTGGTCTATTCGGGGGAGCGGGAAGCTGTCTTTTGGGCACGCCCGATTTAGGTTGGTGAAATCAACACACATGCGCCACCGGTCGGTTCCCTTCTTTGGGACCATAACCACGTTGGCGAGCCATCGGGGATACTGGACTTCCCGGATGAAACCTATGCCTCTCAGCTTCTGCACTTCCTCTCTGATCGCCTCATATTTCACCGGGCTAAAGGACCTCCTTTTCTGCCTCACCGGGGGAACGTTAGACAACGAATTTAGCTGGTGGATGACTATTTCTGGGGATATGCCTGACATGTCCTCGTAGGACCATGCAAACACTGAACTGTTGTCTCGGAGAAAGGTGATGAGCTCTTGCTTGACAGCCGGGGCGAGCTTCGTTCCTATCACTACTTTTCGTTCCTGGTGATCCTCTGAAATGGAGATTTCTTCAGTTTCTTCCACAGCCGACGGTCGTTTTAGCTTCTCGTCGTCAGAGTCGGTGTCATCACGGGGGTCAATACTCGGATCCGGTACTGGCGCTTGTTGAATAGCCGTGAAGACCTCGGTCCGCTTTCTCCCGTGGGCCAGGGCCTCCGCATAATATCTGCGAGCGATCTTCTGGTCTCCGCGTATGGTAATGACGCTGGCGGGTGAAGGCATTTTTAACATCAGCGTTTGGCCGGCTATGAATGTTTTCAGCCTCCACAACCCCGGCCGACTGATTATGCCATTGTATGAGGACAGGCAGTCCACGACGATGAACTCCAGGTGTTCCTTCCTCGTCCTGTCTCCCGCCGAAGATTAGCAGCAGGTAATTCGATCCCAAAGGCTGGACCAGCTCGCCGGAGAAGCTTATCACCGGCTCGTTATCCTGGGATAACTTGCCCCTTCCCCGGTGCAGCCCCTTGTATACGTCTCGGAACATCACATTGACAGAAGCCCCGATGTCGATTAACATGCGGCTGGTTATCCAGTGGTCTATTTGGACCGTAATGAGGAAGGGATCGTTGTGCGGTTGGATCAGATCCTCCGGTTCTTCTTCCTCATAGAACGTGACCGACTTCCATCCGGTTTTAGCGGCCTGGCCGCTTCCTCCCCCAAAGGCATATACTTCCTTTCCCCGGATCGACCTTAAGCATCGCTTCTTCGAGCTCTGGGTGAGTCGATCTATGAGGTCCCCACCATGTATCATATTTATGCTTCCATGCACCTCGATCCCCCCGGGGACTCGGGTGCGTATGCTTCCTACTTCTCGGGCACCCTGCCTGTCCCTTTGCGGGTCATCTGTCCGGACTCGGCCATCCACAACCGTTCTCTGAGGTCGGTGGTCGTTAGTCCGGGGGGCTGGGTCTTTGGGTTTTCTTGCTGGCATAATGGCCAGGGCCCGCGGTTGTCGCCCCGCTGGCGCTGTTGCCATGGGCCGTGCCGGTCGCAAAGGCGGTGGTCTTCCACCTGCCCGTGAACTGCTGTCGCCGCTCCGGCGGGGTCGCCAATCCTCCCATACTTTGGCCTTCTTACTGGTCGTAGGCGTACGATTGCGATCTTGTCGCCCGACCTTGTTTTCATAGTAGGGTGTTGGTGATAGGTCGCCCGACCTTCGCTTGGACATCTTATCCCCATACGTCTCATGTTCCGCTTGGGCGTGCCTGATGGCCACGACCATCAGCTCGTCGTACCCCAGTGGCTTCTTTACTCGCAGGGCGTACGAGAGTTCCCCGGGTCTTAACCCCTGCTTGAATGCCATCTCGGCGATCCTTTTATCCAAGTTCCTGACCACCGCCGTGGCGTTATGCCATCGGTTAACGAAAGCGCGCAGCGGCTCGCGATCAGTCTGCATGCAATCGAAAAGGATCGTTGACGTTTGGGCCGCCTTGGCTCTAAGGACGAATCAGCCGACAAACTTATCAGCCAGCTGTTCGAATGTTTCCACCGAGTTTAATGGCAGCTCGTAGAACCAGTCCAATGCCTCCCCCGAGAGCGTCTCTTGGAATACATTGCAGCACGTGACCTCCGAGTAGCCCTTTGTGCCCGTTTGTGACTTAAAACTGTCCAGGTGTTGGTATGGGCAGCTCGTCCCTGTGTACATCAGTTTCAGGGACTTTTGGTTACCAGATCTTCCGGATTCCCTAACCCGGTGTGGAAAAGGTCCAGTGTGTTCGTTGAATCGTGCACTGTCCTGCGGTCGCACTGTCCTTTTCTCGCTGGGCTCCAACCAGTCCTTTATGTCCGACCCTGAGGTGGAGATCGTCTGAAGCGTCCTTGCGGTAGAGCTGTCCTGCTCGCCCAGTGGCAAGTTCGTTCGGTATGGGGCTCAACCAGGCCGGAATTCCGCAGAGCTTCCGGAAAGAGTGGCGTGGGCAAATGCGCAGTCTTTCTCCTTCCCGTAGGCTGTCCCACTTCTAGGTGCGGGAACTCGTTACTTTTATTTACGGGCCGTGATGCAGCCCGAGAGGTGTCCTTCCGGTGTCCTTTCTCCAGGGCCGCCAATAAGGCGATGTTTACCGCTTCCAACTCTTGGCACCGGGCATCCGCCCTTAGTCGGTCTCGATTGCCCTCCTCTCGCAATCGCGCGACTTCTGCCTTCATCTTTTTTATTTCCTCCCCCTTCATCAGATTTAAGGTTTTGGGCCCGGTCGGGGACCCGGACTCGCTCTTTTAGCCCTCTCTCGCCAGTTTTCATCTTCCTTCCCTCCATGGCCTCCTGATCGTTGACTTACTTTCAAACTGCCTTCCAAAGGATCGATAGGGTTCTACCCTCCGGTAGAGCAACGCTACTTTTTTGTGGATCAAATGCTTCCCACAGACGGCGCCAATTGTTTCTGCACAAACCCGTAGGCCTAGCGGAAACTGATGAATCTGGATGTGATCTTCTCCTGCAAACCTGCTAACTAAGGGGAATACCGGGTGGGCTGGTCTTCTCCTCTCCGATGCTTAAGTTAGTACAGTTGGGATGAATAGATAACTTAAGCAAGAGTGATAAGCAGTTGGAGAGATCAGTTACCTATTAAAGAGGGTAGTTGAGGCCCTTATATAGGTGGTCGGGCATGAGGTCTGGTCTTACTCTTCGATGTGAGACTGGTTTCCTTCTGTTCGCACACAAAAGGACAGCTCTGGTGGCCTGTTCGGCAGGCTGGCGTCCCCGGTCCCCGGGCCCCTGGTCACAAGGTAGACTGCTGGACCTCGGGTCCGGGTGCTGCTGATCCTGCTCCGGGCCTCAGTCCGGCCCCGGATGCACTGGCTGCGGGTCTGTGGGCTTATGTAGCCCCTCTGTGGCTACTGTCAACATCCACCAAGTACTTTTCTCCTTTTTCATCATAACCGTCAAGAGCAAGGTCGCAGAATCTTCTAACAAAATCAACTAGATTCTCGCTTGCTCTTTGGCGAGTGTAATTGAGTTGAGTGATAGTCACTCTTTCCTCATGCTCAAAATACTTTTTGCAGAATTTGCTTGCCAAGTCCTCCCAAGTGCGGACAGAACCTGGTGCCAGAGTGGTGTACCACGTATAGGCGCGGTCGGTGAGCGTTTTTGAGAACTCACGAAGCCTGAGGTTGTGGTCACCTGCATGAGGTCCGAGCGCATCAATGAAGCGACTAATGTGTTCTTTGGGACTTCCCTTCCTTCCATCGAAAAGAACAAAAGTCGGTGTTTCATACCCTTTAGGGTAAGGCAAAGAGATCAAGCTTGATGGATAAGGAGGTTGGGGAATGTATTTCCAATCCTCGTTAGCACGATGCAGCTCCCTTTCCAGCATTGCAACCACGTCTTCTTGAGTGACAAAGGAGGGTCCTTTCTGCTCGGACTCCTTAGCTGCTGCAGACTCCTCCTGCGATTCTTTCTCATTCTGCTCAGTATTTTGCTTTGGTGCAGGGGTGGGATTCTTCAGCTCCTTCACAGCCTGCAAGAGCTTCTCCTGGGTGTCTCCGAACTTGCTGAGGACCTGGATAAGGTCGGTTATGGTCAGTTCTGTTGCTGCATCTTCTTGCTGTTCTACCTGCTCCTATTCTTGCTGGTGCTGTGATCGACTATTAGCAGCAGACTCACTAACCACATCTTGAGAGCGTGCATTCTTGCTTCTTCTGCTTGGAGCCATCTGAATCACTCTTTAGTTATCTCCCCAGCATAGTCACCAAAATGTGAGGGGTTCTTTTGATTTCGGAGATAACTAAACTCAGGGTTAGCCTGCAGCTTGATGAACCTCGGAAGATCAAGCTAGCCTTGAGCGTGATTCAGATAGAGATGAAGCAGTGCATGGTGAGCCTGGTGTGGGAGCTGGAAAAAACACTGTAGTGAAGGAGAATCGGGCTATTTCGTGGGTGACAGATTTGGGTTTTTAGGGTTTGAGGAGAGGATTTGGGGATTTTTACTGGGGTGGCTTGAATGCTTGAAGGCTTGAAGAGGAGAGTTTTTCTCTGTTGTTGGGTTGTTGTTGAATTGCTGCTGGATTCCTTTTTATAGGCTCGGGATAGGGTTTTGGGGGAATTGATATACCTCCAAACTGCTGGAGAAACCCTTTCCTCTTCAACCTCGTTCTTAATTTATGCAGAAAAACTGGAAAAGAGAGTTGAGGAGGGTTCCCTAGACAGGCAAAGGTTATTGCGGGGGCTGCTACAGGGCTTTCTGCTGATTCCCATGGCAGATTGCCCGGTGTCAAGGGATCTGGGAGAAGGAGCTAGAGAGAGATTTGGGGCGGCGAACTCATGACTCCTAGGAGGAAGAGGGTGTTTATTGACTGGTCTCAAGATATGAAGTCAATGGAGATGAGACAATAAATGGAAGGAGCCGAGGTTTCTGGGTTGCTGCGGGGTGAGGAACTGGACATTCTGTTGGTACCTCTGATTAAGGAGAAAGGAGATGGGTTTGGTGCAGGATAGAGTTGGGCCTTTTCCTAAAAGTGACACTTTGGACTTTTGTTTGGGTTAAGAGAGAAATAGCCCAAAATTCTTTACCTTCGCTATCTTCGTCATCAATTTACGTCATTGGGCATGAATTTCGGGCCCAAGACCGAAATCGTCAATAACGCTAAAGTGACAATGAGCGTTGTGCGTTTTTCCGTAACCTTCCACACCATACCCACTATGCAAGCCCCAAAACGCATGCGGCTTGGGCCCGCATGAAAGGCGTATATTGCTTGGTGAGTTAAGTCGAGTGTTGAGATAATTATAAAGTTTGCGTGAACACATAAAATAAAGGTTACGATTTTTCGGGTATCAACCGATGTTTATCAGCTTAGAACTCCTGTTTGAGAATCAACAACTCATCTAGTTGATCGAGATGAGTTGTTGATTCTCGAATTGTCCCATTTTTGGACACTTTAGGCGAACGCGACTTTGTTGATTATTTTTCTATTCATGTGGTTTCTGCTACAGTTTTGTGATATAGTTTCGACAATGTCTCTCTACAATGTTCCTCGAGTGCAAATTAAGTTGTTTAGATTTTTGTGCACTTGAGGAACTGTAGGGAGATGCTGCCGAAATTTCCCAAAACTGTAGCAGAAATCACATGAATAGCAAAATGATTAACAAAGTCGTGTTCTCCTGAAGGGGATAGGACCCAACCTGGAGGCATAAGGAGAAGAAGTGCTGGGACATGTTTTGATTGTATCATAAATGTTGTGTGCTAACCTTATGCATATTGTTTGTTTATGTTATGACAGGAAACATGGATGATGTCCCTGACAAATCTTGGATGAATCTTCATTTTACACACCCGGACTACATAACAGGCGTATGGCAGTTCATCAATTTTGTGAAGACTCACACTCCAGTATCTCCCTTGCCCGTGCGCAATTTGCAGAAATGGTCCTTATTATAAGGATATCGTAGAGATTTATCATCACTGCATGCACCATGGTTTGGATCTGACTTACACAGTTTGGCACCTATAATGATCAGTCGACGAAGAGAGTGGCTTCAAGAGAGAGTCGAGGCTTCCAGTGTTGCCGGTCCTTCAGTGATCCCGCCTGTAGAGATTATATAAGATGTATTTCCATACTATCCTGGATACCACAGAGATGCACCGCTTAATGTCGTTGAAGAAAATGCTGAAGTTCACTTCAATGACATGGTAGATGATGATTATGATAAGTATGAAAGGCTTTTAAGGGAGTCTCAAACCCCATTGTATGAAGGGAGTGAAGAAACTGTATTAAGTGCCATATTACATGCAATGGAAATTAAAGTTGAAAATGGATGGTCGGATACGAGTATTGATAAATTGTGTGGATGGTTGCATAAGTTTTTTAAAATGCATAATTTCCCTATGAGTTATTCGAGAATTAAAAAAATCCTGAAGGATCTTTCCCTTGGATATGAAAAAATTTAAGTTTGTGATTTCAACTGTTACCTATTCAGGGGGGCTGCAAATAAAACTCGTAGGACTTGTCCAGTATGTGGTGCTCAAAGATATAAGTCAAATACGGATGACATTCCAAAAAAGGTAATATGATATTTCCCTCTCACTCCAAGGTTGAAACGCCTATTTATGTCTCCACACACAGTAAAGTATATGCGATGGCATAAGGAGAGGCGACTAGATGAAAGTACCATCTGACACCCATCTGATGGAGAATCATGGCAACATTTTAACAAGACATTTTCAGGTTTCGACGACATTAAGGGACGAAATGTGCGGCTTGGAGTGACAACTGATGGTTTCAGTCCATTTGGAACAATGACAACCCAGCATAGTACATGGCCCATGGTTGTGATACCATATAATCTACCCCCTAATATGTGTATGAGGAAGGAAAATAATATGCTGGCCGTGTTGATTCCTGGCCCTAAATCTCCAAAAAATTGCCTTAGTGTCCTCATTCGTGCATTGATCGACGAGCTCAAAGATTTGTGGGAAAATTGAGTCTCTACTTTTGACAGAGTCGACAATGATGTATTCACGATGAAGGCAACGGTGATGTGTACTATAAGTGACTTTCCTGGTTTAGGGATGCTTGCGAGCTCAATGGTGAAAGGGTACAAGGCATGTCCAATTTGTCTAGATGAGATGACGGCGGAACATATTTGTGAGAGAAATTTTTATGAAGGGCTTCGGAAATGGCTCGACGAGAATTCACCAATGCGATCCAGTTTGGCATTTAACGGGAAGCCAGAGTGGGGAAAAAGACCAGCTCATAAGAACAGAGATGAAATTTTGGAGGAAATTAGGTCACACAGTTACGCCATTCTTAGCCAGCATCTGGATTTTCATGTCTGTTTCCGCTCAAACCCGTAGGCCTGATAGAAACTGGTGGATCTTGATGTGATTTCCTCCTGCGAACCCTGCTAACTAAGGGGAATACCGGGCGGGCTGGTCTTCTCCTTTCCGATGCCTAAGTCAGTACCGTTGGGACAAATAGATAACTTAAGCGGGAATAATAAGTAGTTGGAGAGTTGAGTTACCTATTAATGAGGGTAGTTGAGGCCCTTATATAGGTGGTCGAGCGTGAGATCTGATCTTACTCTTTGATGTGGGACTGGTTCCCTTCTGTTCGTACGCAAAGGAGCAGCTCTGGTGGTCTGTTCGGCAGGCTGGCGTCCCCCGCTCCCGGGCCCCTGGCCATAAGGTGGACTACTCGGCCTCGGGTCCGGGTGCTGGGGATCCTGCTCTGGGCCTCAGTCCAGGCCCGGGCATGCTGGCTGCGGGTCTGTGGGCCTGTGTAGCCCCTCTGTGGCTACTGTCAATAAGTCCCCCAAGTTCCCGGTCAAGTGCAATCTTGAATGGGGACTTAATATGTCTCGTTCTGCTAGCCCGCAGACCCGCAGGGTTACCGACCCAACGGTGCCCAGTCCCCCAAGTTCGTGTTGAAGATTGGGCTTGGCCGGGCGTTCGAGCAGAAAGGCTGTTAAGATGGTGCGTGGTAATGTGAGTACCTATTGATGATGACATGCGACAATTATGAGTATGTTTTGTAATAATAATGGTGTTGTGCTTAAGTCTCGCCATGCCATGAGTGTGGAACGGGGTGAAACCCGGACGAGTGCATGGGATGATATGTGGCATTGAAATCTGCCATGCCATGAACATGGAACGGGGTGAAACCCGGACGAGTGCATGAGATGATATGTGGCGTTGAAATCCGCCATGCCCTGCAAGGACTCGACCGGTGGACTACCATGTCGGAACGAGTCCCCCAGTGAAACTTGCTGCCAACGGTGGCACAGGACGAGGAGTAGCCCGGTGGGGTGTTTAGGCCATGTCATAGCACCAATCCACACCCGATGATTCGTCCCAGCTTGTATAGGTTACCTATTAATGAGGGTAGTTGAGGCCCTTATATAGGTGGTCGAGCGTGAGATCTGGTCTTACTCTTCGATGTGGGATTGGTTCCCTTCTGTTCGTACGCAAAGGAGCAGCTCTGGTGGTCTGTTCGGCAGGCTGGCGTCCCCGGCTCCTGGGCCCCTGGCCATAAGGTGGACTGCTGGGCCTCGGGTCCGGGTGCTGGGGATCCTGCTCCGGGCCTCAGTCCGGGCCCGGGCGTGCTGGCTGCGGGTCTGTGTAGCTCCTCTGTGGCTACTGTCAACAATGTCCCTTACTCAGCACACAACAGACAATGTTGGACCCACGAGAGCGTATTCTGGATGCTTCCCTATTGGTCATCGTTGTTACACAGGTACTGTTTAGATGTCATGCACATTGAAAATAACGTGGGTGACAATATCTTAGGCACAATTCTTACAATTGAAGGGAAGACCAAGGATGGTCCAAGGGCTTGCGAAACTTTGGAGAAGAGGAAAATCTGCAAAAATCAACATCAATCGAAAGCTAAAAAGAGGACGGGAAAGGTTCCTCACGCACCCTTTTTTGTTCAAGAGGATCGTCGTGAAGAAGTATTCGAATAGTTTCGCGGTGTTAGGTATCCACTTGGCTATGCGGAAAGTTTGAGAAATAAGGTGAAACTAACCGAGAAAAAGTTCTATGGATTGAAGACACATGATTGCCAGTGGTTATCCGAGGATTTTTGCTAAATAACGTCGTGAAGCCATTGATAACATTGTCAAATTGGTTTCAGAAATTATGTGCTAGGGAGTTGAAGAAGGAAGATGTCCATCAGATGAAAGCTGAGATAGTGATCATTCTCTACAATTTGGAGTTGATTTTTCCTCCACATTTCTTCACCTCTATGGTTCATCTCATGGTTCACCTTCCCGAACAAGTTATGCTTACAGGCCCAGTACATTGTACATGGATGTATCCGACGGAAATGTATATGTACTAACCAAATATGTTTTTTTTTTGTTAAAAATAAATTTACACTAACTTTATATATTTACTAATCATATTCATCATTTTATAGGCAATTAGGTGATTATAAACAGTCAATGAGTAATACACGTTACCCGGAGGGGAGTATTGCAGAAAGGTACATATCGTGGGAGTCGGTGACGTACTGTAAGTCGTATATGCAATTGGAAGAAGATGAAGAGCCCAATCCCCCAATATGGAATATTAGTTGTGTTTCTCAGTTAGTTCAGCCGTGTATTATGGATACCACCGGAAATATCAGGTTAACAGAGGAGCAAACGGCTGAGGCTCACTGGCAAATTTTGATGGATACAGAAGAAGCTCAATATTACATAGACGCTCATTTGCAGATATACATAGCGAAAAATGGTGACCATTACGACAAGCGCCCCATGAGGATGAGTTTCCATCGATGGTTCTTAAAATTTGGACGAAAAATTGTATTTTTTTTTCTTGTACAAAGATCCTAAACCCTAAATAGTATAAAACTAACACCATCTATTTTTAAGGCCAAGAGAATAAATGATGTTGAAGACCCTAATTTTAACAGGGCAATATGGTCATTGGCTCGAGTATGTCTCATTCGATAGAGATCAAAGGCTCGTGACTCAAAATAGCGGGGTGATGTTAAGCACGAATGTTGGAAACCTGTCCCAACACTTCTATGGCTATCTTGACTATGTAGTCGAGATATGTTATCCAGACAATTTGTCGGTCGTGTTGTTCAAAGTTATATGGCACAACACCACTGACGATCAGGATGCCGAAGAAATTGACACCGTCAAGGTAGATCATGGTCTGATATCTGTGGATACAAATAGTAGTTACTATGAGAATTCACCTTTTTGTCTTGCTATCAAGACAAAACAAATGTTCTACTTGGACGATCTTGCGGCGGGTGGTACTTGGAAGGTGGTGCAAGAAATGTCGTACCGAAATGTATACAGAGCCGAAGTACTTGCAACAGAAGATAACAGGCCTCCTTCAGGGAATCAAATCACAGAGCCTTACCAAGAGGACACACTAATTTCAATAAAATTTTACCATATTGATGCATCTAATCTCCAACTCGATTTAGAAGTACACGAACAGAATGAAGAATCAAACGGTGAGGAAGAGGAAGATGACAGTGGCGATGAATTTGATGAGGACGAGGAAGATGAAGACGATGATGGCGGAGACGACGAAGAAGAAGACTACTAGTTCATTATGGTACATGTTGTAATATGATGATGATATATATATATTTATTGTTGTAATTTTGAACAATATTTACAATATTCTAATTAAATAAAAACAAATGCATATAAGCATAACTAATCTGTTAAGTTCCATTGAAGTGACGAATATTGAACAATATTTGTCGCTTGAAATTATCAAGCGACGAAGTCTGCCAACGTTCGTCGCTTCAGAACACTGAAGCGACGAAGTTGAATCTCCCTAGGTTACCTAGTGAGGTACAACTTCGTCGCTTCAGATCACATGAAGCGACGAACTTATACCTCACTAGGTTACCTAGTGAGGTACACTTCGTTGCTTCAGATCACATGAAGCGACGAACTTATACCTCACTAGGTTACCTAGTGAGTTTCAACTTCGTCGCTTCAGATTATATGAAGCGACGAACATTGGAATTTTTCGTCACTAACTTAAATATAAAGCGACGAGGTTTGACAAAGTTCGTCGCTTCAGGTAAATCAGATATTGTAGCGACGATTTTTCTTTATGTTCGTCGCTTCGTATATGATTATATGAACACATACATCTCCTTCTTCCTCATTGGCGCGATTTCAATTTCCTAAACCCTTAAACTCTGAAAATCTGCGATTTCCCGCTCTCTAACCCGAAACCCGAAACCCTAAACAAACACCCAATCCCTTCGAATTATTTCATTTCCATCTTCACCAAAAACCCCCATGCTATCCCTAATCTCTGTCCCGAAACCCCTTAATTCCAAACAAAACCCCAATCCTTTCGAATTCATCAATGGCACCAGGTTCTAGTGCCTAGCAGAGAAAGAAGCAGCTCGAAGCGAGAAGGGAGAGGAGGGCGGCTGAAGTTGCAGCGAGATTGGCTGCCGCGGCGGCAGAGACGACGGCGAGAGTGGATTCGGCGGCGGCAGTGGATTCTGCGACGGCGAGACCAGTGGCGGGCACGATGGTACGAATGCCGTCTCTTGAAGAAACCAACCCTTCGGGTTCAGGTTTGAGAGCTGCTGGAGGTGGCGCTGACAGTGGCGGTGGCGCCGGAGCTGCTTCTTCCTCTGCCGCTGTGGAAAGCGAGGAAGGTGCTCCTTTAAGCATTAGGACCAAGAGGGGTCCTAAGGAGCCGGGTAAGTTTTTTCTTCTTCTGATTTTAGTTTTTTTTTTTTCCGATTTTAAATTTCAGACCTGCGCATGTTGTTTGTGGTTAGATGAATGCTTTGATAGGTTTTTAAGGAGGTTTTAGAGATTCACGTTTGTGTTGCATTTAATTGTTGGTAGAGTGAAACAGGGTTTAGACACTGATTCTTAAACAATGCTCTTGTTCTGGGCACACATTTCAATATCTCTGCCTCAATACTGTTATGGAAATACGGGAAAGATTTGGTTAACATAATGCACACCACATGTTCGATAAAATGCCTCAATGACACAACCTTGCTGAACCAGTGGGATTTTCCATGATTTTCGTTAAACCAAATCTTCTTGTATTGTTCTCAGTTTTTCATAGTTAAAATTAGACTCTTCAATGATCGTTTTGAACTTGGTTTCATGCAAAACGGAGTTGATTTGAGAAACTTATGCTATTTTAAAGTTTACACAGTGTTTCAGGATTTCTGCAGAAACTGCATTTGCAGTCACTTTGGATTTATGTTTAACCATCCATTTGAACTCCAAATGACTTGAAATTTTGGCATATTGTAGCTTAGCATCTCTACTTCATTTATGGAGATTTTCATTTGAAAATACTGAAAGGCCGATTGTTAGTGATTTTTTCTCTCTTCATACCTGTTTTCTGGAAATAATGATAGGTTGCTAATTTAAGAAATGCACGGACCGTGCTCTTGATTCAGGCTCCTAGAGACCAAATAATATGTGACTATTACCTTGATTCAGGGACGTGTGGTTTTCCCAACTTTGTGAAGATGTGGTTAGGTCTTCAAAGCAGTTCATAAAGGCATAAAAAACATAAAGCATATATACATTCTCTATTTCCATTCTGTATCTTTTGTGAGATCATCTATGTTCTTTATAGACGGTATCCCTACTACAAGTTCCAGTTATATATGATTGTATTATTACCTCTACTGGTGACTGCACTGGTTTAAGTGTCTTTGTGTGTGTTGTCCTTAGTGTGATATCTGCATTGGTTAAGTACAATGAAAAGAAAAATTATAGAACTAATATAAAGTGATTCAAAATCTTACAGGAGCTACTTCATTTCGACATAATGACAAATTTTATGGTCTTGGCATTGCTGATAATTGTGCATTGTTCAGATTTTATGGAAGGCTTTTGATAATCTTTTTGTGTACTTGCTCAAAATCTAAGGTGATGCACACTCAAGGGCACCTTTTATTTATGGTTAAGTAATGTTAAGTAGAATTAGAACATCGTAAAAAGAATGTCTTTGGATTCTGCACCTTAAAACATCTAATTTCTTCTTGCAATGTTAAGTAGAATTAGAACCATCGTAAAAAGAATGTATTTGGATTCTGCACCACCTCTAAGTTAATTGCTTATGTTATTGTTGGTTTTCTATTATTTCCCCCTCCTTATTACCATGCAGCTCTTTTTATATTATTGATCTATTTTCTTGCTTTGCATAATTTCCACCTGTTGTTGCATTATGTTCCTAGTTATATGCTTCGTATCTGATAATTGTATATGCTATATGATACTTACATGTTTATTCATCTTTTGACTTCATCTTTCTGGCAGAATTGGTTGATATGACAACAGGGGAGAAGGTGAAGGGGCGGAACCCTGAGAAGCTCGGCATCATCATGGGCACAAAAACCCAATATTTGAAGACCTTAAACAACAACCAGCCTCCGAAGGTTGAGTATACCGAAGAACACAAGGGTCCGCGCCTTTTGAAGTGGAGGACTTTGATGTCTCGAGACATCGGGAGCGTCATCCGGAGCAAAGTGCCGATGCTTGCGCCTTCCTTTGCAGAGTTGGATGAGGAGCACCAGGACTGTTTGACCACTTATTTGGAGGTAAACCATTTTATTTACAATAATTTCGTAAAACCAATTAACATACCACATTATCTACTAATATGTTATTTCTGATGATCTTTCTCAATTGTTTTTTACTAGACGCTCTATGACCTCCCTCCCACCGAGACAGACATGTGGAAATACATCGACGAGACCGCTTCCAAGATTTACAAGGATTGGAAGTACGACTGCCATACTCACTAGCTACGTCGAGGTATCAAAGACGACGCCTGCAGAGTTCATCCACCGACCTGAGCAGTGGGAGTACCTCAAAGTCCACTTTGAGGACGGCGCTTATAAGGTAATGAATATTAATTTATAGGTTCTTGCATTTCATATAACAATTTATGCCTATTCTGATATGAAATATGTTAATTATATATTTGTATTTTGTTTTGCAGGCGATGTGTGCCCGGAAC
This sequence comes from Potentilla sterilis, assembly GCA_963682095.1. Classification (NCBI taxonomy): domain Eukaryota; kingdom Viridiplantae; phylum Streptophyta; class Magnoliopsida; order Rosales; family Rosaceae; genus Potentilla; species Potentilla sterilis. The sequence continues at coordinate 29,296,925 of OY821764.1, forward strand.
GCCACTAACTGGAACAAGAGAAAGGAAAAGGGGTATGCAATCAACCACCACTCCGGCACCATTCCCTACAGCTACCGGGTAGCTGCAAACGAGCAGAAAGGGCATCTAGCGCCTATCCTCCAGACAGTCTGTGATGTGTATCAATCATCACAGAATGCGCAGAAGAAAGTGGTGAGTGACGACGAGTTAGATGCAAGAGTTTGATTTTTAGTTTCTGATTTTTATTTTTTTTGAATTAAAAACTATACTAACACAAACATATTAATAAATATTTTTTGCACGCAGCGGTGAAGAGGAAGATAGAGGAGCTGTGTGCTAGCCGAGCGACTAATGAAGCGGGCGGCAGTCAGCTGACTGGCCCCGTTCCCATCCCCGTCGAGGAGCAGATGGTTGTAGTCGAGCAGGAGCTGGGTGGGAAGCCGGGGACAAGGGTCCGAGGTACTTTATTTTTGCACCTAAATCTTTTACAAGTTTTAGTTTTAGATTTTAATTTGACTGATGTTTGTCTTTTACCATTTCTGCAGGGCTAGCTAGGGGGTGCATTAAGACGCTAGCCAAAACCAAGAGGCGGTGCACACGTGTCCCGCAAAGATGACGATTTGAGGAGTAAGCTAGCAGCTGTGAAAGACGAGAATGCAGACATGAAGTGGCGTATGGCAGAGATTGAGGCTACCGTCCAATCTTTCATGGCGGCCCAAGGTAATCAGGGTGACAATGCCGCCGCAACAGCTCCAGTCGCCGATATATCCTCTTGTGCTTCATTACGTATCCCCCATGATGACCTAGATTAGGTGTCCTCGACGATAATATATGTTAGGACCATTTCGTTAGTTTGTAATTTGAACATATTGTAGTTTTGAATGAAATCTATGTATTTATAGTGTTTGTGTTATGTTAGATATGTGATTTGAATGACATGTATGTTGGATATGTGATTTGAATAAAATGCAGGTTCTAGATGTGAATGAAACCAGACCAGGATTCTGTTTTCCTTCTCTGTAACAAACAATGAAGCGACAAACATTGATCATTGTTCGTCGCTTAGATTTGAATGAAGCGACGAACATTGATCATTCTTCGTCGCTTCCTTTTTATCATCCCATATTTTCTCCTATTAAACATAAAATGAAGAGACGACTTTTGACTCAAAGTCTGTCGCTACAGACATTAGGCGACAACCAAACTTCGTCGCATAGAATTCCAAGAGAGTAGTCAAAATTGGCCGCTGCAGATTGTAAGCGACGAGTCAAAATTGGTCGCCATAGATGGCAAGCGACGAGTCAAAATCGGTCGCCACAGTGACGTGAGCCGAAGCTCGCATGCAATAATAAACCCTACAATCGTTAGTAGTATAGAATAAGTAGGGATCGTTCTAGGCCGGGGATTAAGGGTACCTGAGATATGAAATTGTTAGACAAACATATATACATATATACATCAAACACATCACAAATATGGGGGATAGTGGTTCGGCAGCAATGCTGCCCTAAGTACTAGGCACGGCAAAACAATTTAAGTGCTGAAAATTAAATCCTAACTCTACTATTTACAAGGTTGGTCGACATTCTTCCACAAAGCACTAACACAAAAGCAATCAAAACACATAACAAACAAGTAAATAAGACTCTCGGCAAAGTATTAAAACGTTCTAGACTCAACTTAACTCCAACCCAACTAGAGCCGCAGCGGTCATCTAATTGTTAGACTTCTCTTGTACTTAGAATTAACTCAGCGTATAATCCTAATCTTGTTACTAACCGGTTTACATGACACGCAGCGTCGACACATGAACTAGCTAGTAAATACGCACAGAGTCCTTTTTAATTGGAAACAAGTCAATAGAGTAAGGTTGTCAATCATCTCTACAACAAGCATGTTCATTTAAATTGCTCTAGCCCTAGTGAAAAACAACACAAACAAAGTAACTCGTTGATTACTTTCATCCATATTAAATTTCGGCTAATGAGATCAATAATCTACGCATTGCACTTACATAGGCTACCAATCTTTAAGCACACGAATTTAAAGAACAAGTCAAGAAAACCCTAAAATCAATTTAACACATGTTATTGCCGATTATCCTAATTACTAGTTCATTACATATTTTCCTTACTCTTTAGCATGCAATTCATATTCTTACATCTAAAACCTTACTTGAAGATAAAGAAAACAAATTAACATGCAAATCATAAAACCAAATTTCAATCCAATTCATACATAGACATAAAAATTGAAACCAAGGATTCATGCTAACTTTATAGACAAAGTTTAACATAACTACACAAAAATTTACAAAGCCAAGAGTAGGGAGTGGATCACACATTAGAAACCTTGAAGACTTCGTCGTGTATGGATCCGTGGATGTTGGTGCTCGGATGGCTGCTGCTCGGCAGTAAAGGTATCGGCAGCAAGGGATCAAAGTTTTCGGCAGGAAACTTTGGTATGGTGGTGGTGATTTTGGCTAGGGTTTTTGTGTAGGATTCTTGGGGAAATTTTGGTAGAGCTTTGGCTAGATTTTTGCTTTGGAATGTGACAGCTTTTTCTGAATACGAGATGGCTATATATATAGAGGAAAAGGGAGAGAGGCTGCCGGCAGCACCTTGTGCAAAGAGGATTGAGAAAACCTAGTACAATAAGGTTTTGCAACCTTCCTTTCTTAATCCAATTAGGTTTTCTTTTCTGAATATTTCTTCAAGGCTTGGGCTTCACATCTTCATGGATTTCTTGTATGGTCTTGGACTTCAATTGAAAGGCTTTTGATCCATCGAAAATGCCCCAAATGCCGGCAGCACACAAAGGCAGCAAATCTGCCAGAATCGGCAGCTTCTCCTAGTGTGACTAGGAGAACTTGTTTCTTCATGCTTTTCTTCAATGCCATGGCCTAGTGTCTTCCTCTTCCCTTCATAAAGCTTGGACCATCTTCACATATGCATTTATACACCATTTGGTCCATCAAAAACAGAAAACACAAAAAGGGGGCAGTAGGTTCCTGGAATCGGCAGCTTTGACCTTGTCGCAGTAATTCCGGCATATCTCCCTCCATGGAGCTCCGATTGATGCGATTCCAAGTCTCACGTAAACTAGACACATAGGGCCATCTCCCCATAAAATATCTCGGCCAAATTCCATGCAAGTCGTCGGGAATGATTTTTCGAAGTTGGGACACAGTCCCAGGAATTTCCTGGAAGTCCCTGGATTGGAATGCTCGGACTGCCGTTTTGCAGCCAACTTTTGGGTGACTTCCCAAACTCCGATTGATCTGAAATTTTAACACAACATTCCTCAACATATGAATATTAAGCACGCCTAAATTCGCCAAATTCGGACAAGGATAGATAACAGTTTCGCTCATCTCAAAATCACGAAAAAGACATATTTTACACTATTTTCCAGATTTCTCAAACTTAGTCATTTTTCGGATTCTTAACTATTTTTCACCAAAACTCTACCAAATTGACACTAACTATATTATGACTCAATCTTAGATAAGTAAGGGTTAAACAAAGCATAAACGAGGGCATAAGCATATAATATCGTCGCACATTGTGCTCCTATCAACTACCCCACACTTATCCTTTGCTAGTCCCTTAGCAAACTAAATTAAACTACGACTCTAAACAAACTATTGCCCCTAACAATTTGTCTCAGGCTCGTATGTACACATAGCTTTCAAGTTAATGCATGAGAATGCTACGCACGAAAATTCCAAGTTTCATGAACATGTGATATCAATATGAACATATAAGAACAAAAGTAAGCATGTAGACATGTTAAAGCTAATTCAAATCACCTCACTAGGCATACTCTCTTCTTTTCTCTCGAAGCATGGTTATTCACTCAATAGTATATGCAAGTGAAAAATAATGAATTACGAAGAGTAACTTGCATATGTCATGAAACGAAAGCACTTTGTGAAATTTTTATGGAAAAACCTCATATGACAACTATATGCACCAATGAACCAAAACCATATGCTTACTCTTGAGATAATCTCCACAATCAAATTTAACCATCTTAAGAATCATGAAAAAGATCAATAAAAGGGTTGTAATGGGGCTAGGCTAAGAGGTATTCGATATTTGGATAAGGAGGCTTAGAAACGTCACTAAGGCCTTAGCAAAGCTCGAATCTCCTTATGTCTTCTCGCCAAAAGGGTCAAATTTCATTTTGTTGGACCCTTCCTTCATTCTTTTCTTCCCATAAAATATTACAACAACCTAGACAATAGCCAAGCACAAAATTTTCTTTTCAATGCCGTGCCTTACACATTTTTCTTCTTCTCGGCATTTTTCTCTTTTTTTTTTTTTTTTTTTTCTTTTGTTTAATCCGAGTATTTTTTTCTTTTCTTTTTCTTAAGGCACGGCATGCATACATATTACATACAACTTATGGCTAAGTCTACCCCTCACTTGTTCTTCTTCATCACACACGCGAAAACGCCTTCAAAATTTCAAGCTTTGCCGACACACAATGGTCAAGACATCACTATACTAAGCTCATGGAAAGTGTTTAAGGGTGATGAAAGAAAAGGCTCAACATAGGCTCAAAGGGGTTTACTAAGGTGTCCCACGACGGGCTCCAATAGGGCACATGCTTTATTTGGCTTTGGTGGTAAACCTAAATGATCTTTATTCAATCATATTCAAAATCAAGGTATTTTATGACTAAAAACGTTTCGAAAATCAACAAGAGTAAGTTCTAGCATACTAGAGTTCATTAAAAAGCTATGGCACATAGTCATCGAATTTGCAAAGAATTATGAGGTTTCATGCTTCCTACGAATCTATCGAATTTTATCTTTTTATCGCTCAAGAAGAAGGCAATTTGGCACAAAAGCTCACATAGGTTATAATCGAAATAAACTAGCTAAAACATGCATGCTTAATAATCAATAAGTCCTACATGCTCCTACCAATGCACATAATCCATGAAACTTACAATTTTAAAAGTATGCACAACTATCATCTATGTATACAAAGAGGAGAAAAACATCATTGACATATTAGGGGCATCTTAAGACTCGAAACCAACAAATTTAAACACTCTATTTTTGTGGAACAATTTTCTGAATTTTTCTTTTCTAAACTAAGCACACAAAAACATAAACGGAATACGTTATCCCACCCCACACTTAGAAAATTACATTGTCCTCAATGTAAGCACAAAACCATATCAACGAATTTCCTAAGCATGCAATCGACTAACATATTCCAACATATCATCACAAACCAAAGGAAAAGAGAAGGGTTAAGAAATTTCAAACTCTCGGTGATGGCTCCTTCACTTTTCTTTGATCGACATGGGTTGCCTCCCAAGTAGCGCTTTGTGTTTATAGTCCATAGCCTAGACTTTTCACCGTGTTTTGCATGTGTTCATCGTGCTCCAAAACATCCCAAATCGGCAAGAAGAAGATCAATGAGAAGAGTGTTGCATAATGTATCCGATGCTGCCCAATCCTGCGTGTCCAGTCTTTCTGGCGTGTCCGGCCGGTTTTCTGGGGTATCCGGCGTATCCGACTGCAAGGTTGTCAGGTGTCCGGCCTCCTGTCTCAAATTGTCAAGCCTGCCGGCAATGGCAGGTCCGGCAGGCTGTACTCTTGCAGCAGGGATGACGGATAGTTGCTCGGCATCAAGTGGAGGCTTGTCCGGTTTGTGTGTAACTTGGGCACCCATGTCCGGCAGATTTGGTGTGTATGCATTAACCCTGCCGGCAGATTGTGGCTTGGCTTGCAAGGGATGCGGCGACTCGGCAACATTGTTTGTGGCCACTCGGCTTGGTGGTGGGGATTGTGGTGCGTTGGAAACAGCGGTTTCTTCCACCGTGCTCTCTTGAAAAGAAGAGTAGTAATGCTTGAGACGATGGCCATTTACCTTGAATGTGTTTCCTGTAGCTTCATTCCGAATCTCGATGGCTCCATGAGGAAACACTTGAAGAACAACGAAAGGTCCAAGCCAACGAGAGCGCAACTTTCCCGGAAAAAGTTTAAGTCGTGAATGATACAAGAGAACTTTTTGACCAACTTCAAACTCCTTCCGTCGAAGCATCTTATCATGAGCAACCTTAGTCTTTTGCTTGTAAATCCATGCGGCTTCATAAGCTTCATTCCGTATTTCTTCAAGTTCGTTGAGTTGAAGCTTTCTATGAAGACCGGCATCATCAATGTTCATATTGAAGGCCTTGATTGCCCACCATGCCTTATGCTCTAGCTCAACCGGTAAGTGACATGCTTTGCCATAAACTAACCGAAAAGGAGACATACCTATCGGTGTCTTGTACGCGGTCCTATAAGCCCACAAAGCATCATCGAGACGATCACTCCAATCCTTCCTGGAAGGTCCAACGGTTTTCTCCAAAATTTGCTTGATCTCTCGATTACTTACCTCGGCCATGCCACTCGTTTGGGGGTGATAAGGTGTAGAAACCTTGTGTGTGACTCCATACCTTCTCAATAAGGCTTCAATGGTGCGGTTACAAAAATGGGATCCTCCATCGCTAATCAAGACTCTTGGAACTCCAAAACGTGAAAAGATGTTGGTCTTGAGAAACTTGGCTACCACCTTAGCATCATTGGTGCGTGTGGCCTTGGCTTCAATCCACTTTGACACATAATCCACCGCAAGCAATATGTAGAGAAAGCCCTTACTTGAAGGAAACGGTCCCATGAAGTCAACACCCCATAAATCGAAAATCTCAACCTCAATGATAGGCGTGAGCGGCATTTGGTCTCTAGCTCCAATGTTCCCCATTCTTTGGCATCTATCACATGCCTTGCAAAACATGAATGCATCTTTAAAAATCGTAGGCCAAAAGAAACCACAATTAAGTACCTTCAAAGCCGTTTTCTTTGGTCCAAAATGACCTCCACACGCCTCACTATGACAAAAAGCAAGGATGGAACGATGCTCATTCTCCGGCACACATCTTCTAAGCACGTGATCACCACATTGCTTCCATAAGTACGGATCATCCCACAAGAAGTGTCGAGCTTGCTTCCTTATTCTTTGTTGATGGTGGTTCGGCAACTCCTTAGGAAATCGGCGTGTAGCTAGAAAATTTGCAATGTCGGCATACCAAGGCTCATGTACTTCAAGTCGAAAAAGTTGCTCATCCGGAAAGGTATCACATAAGGGCAACCGATCCTTTTCTTGAACAAGCCTACTCAAATGATCGGCCACAACATTTTCTACTCCTTTCTTGTCCTTAATCTCAATATCGAACTCTTGAAGCAAAAGAATCCATCGAATAAGCCTCGGCTTGGCATCCTTCTTCGTCATAAGATATCTCAAAGCGGCATGATCACTATAAACAATAACCTTGGAATTCAAAAGATATGATCGAAATTTCTCCAAAGCAAAGATTACCGCTAAGAGTTCCTTCTCCGTTGTTGTGTAATTGAGTTGTGCATCGTTGAGAGTCCTTGAAGCATAGTAAATGGCGCATGGCTTCTTATCAATTCGTTGTCCAAGTACCGCTCCAAGTGCATAATCACTAGCATCACACATCAACTCAAACGGCTCGTCCCAATTAGGGGAAACAAGAATCGGTGCCGAACACAACATGGTCTTCAATCGGCAAAAGGCATCCTCACACGCCTTTGTCCACTCAAACGTCACCTCCTTTTGTAACAAGTTGCTCAATGGCTTGGCAATTGAAGAGAAGTCCTTGATGAATCGTCGATAGAACCCCGCATGGCCAAGAAAGCTTCGCACGTCCCTTACATTTCTAGGGCTCGGCAAGTGTTGTATAAGTTCAACCTTTGCTTTGTCAACTTCAAGTCCTCTTGCCGAAATAATATGGCCAAGCACAATGCCTTGCGTGACCATGAAGTGACACTTCTCCCAATTGAGCACAAGATTTGTCTCTACACACCTCTCAAGTATCTTCTCCAAGTTCCCCAAACATGCATCGAAGGTGCCTCCATACACACTAAAATCATCCATGAACACTTCGATAATGTCTTCAATAAAATCCGAGAAGATAGCATACATACATCTTTGAAAAGTGCCGGGTGCGTTGCAAAGTCCGAATGGCATCCTCCGGTAGGCAAACGTGCCAAATGGACAAGTAAAAGTGGTCTTCTCTTGATCGTCCGGGTGTATCATGATTTGGTTGTAGCCACTATATCCATCAAGAAAGCAATAGTAAGAATGACCGGCTAACCTCTCTAGCATTTGATCCATAAACGGCAAAGGCATGTGATCCTTCCTTGTTGTAGCGTTGAGCTTCCTATAATCGATGCACATCCGATGACCGGTTACAAGTCTTTGTGGCACAAGCTCATTCTTCTCATTCTTGACAACCGTTACACCACTCTTCTTTGGCACTACTTGCACGGGAGATATCCACTTACTATCCGAAATTGGGTAGATCACCCCACAATCAAGCAACTTGATAATCTCTTCTTTCACAACTTTCATCATGGGAGGGTGAAGTCGACGTTGAGCTTCTTTTGTCGGCTTAGCTCCTTCTTCCAACAAAATACGATGAACACAAGTAGTAGGGCTTATTCCCTTGATATCCGCTAAGGTCCAACCTATGGCGGTCTTGTACTTCTTAAGCACACAAATCAAATCCTCCTCTTGCTTCTTACTAAGCATTGAAGACACAATAACCGGTAGTGTGTCTCCTTCTCCAAGATAAGCATATTTCAAATGACTAGGGAGCTCTTTTAGTTCTAACTTTGGGGCCTCTTCCACACTTGGTCGAAATTTTGTTGTGGCACTTGGAATTGACAAGAACGAGTTCCTCGGATACAATGTTGTGGCCTCAAGCTCGGCAACCACCTCTCTAAGGCTCGGCATCATTATGAATGGCTCGGCATTGTTGCTTGGCTCGGCAATCCCTTGCTCGGCATGGCTTGGCTCGGCTTCATCATGCACTCGTTCTCCCCTCTTGTCAAATCCGACCCCTTGCTCAATTGCTAATTGCTATGCGTCGAGCGAGGTCGACATAACTTGCTCGACCTCCTCCAAAACATCAATGGCACAACCTTCCTTTAAATCAACATTGGGGAATTTCATGGCATCAAAAACATTGAACTTGATCATCTCACCATCAAACTCCATAGTTAGGTTGCCCTCGGCCACATCTATCTTTGTGCGCGCGGTCCTCATGAATGGTCGCCCTAAAAGCAATTGAGTGTTGTTGACCGGCGAATCCTCCATCTCAACCACATAAAAATCGGCGGGGAATATCAATTGGTTGACTTGCACCAACACATCCTCTACATAACCTTCCGGATATTTGCTTGAGCGATCCGCAAGTTGAATGATGACATTATCCTTCTTGAGAGGCCCTATACTCAACGTTTGATACACATTGAGTGGCATGACATTAATCGATGCTCCCAAATCCAACATTACATCATCAAACCGTGTATTGCCTATGACACAAGGCACATTGAAGCTTCCCGGATCCTTCATCTTTGGTGGCAACTTCCTTTGAATAACGGCCGACACCGTCTCGCTCATTGTTACCACACGAGTCTCTCTAGTATGCCTTCTTGCCGTACAAAGCTCCTTTAAAAACTTAGCATACTTTGGCACTTGCTTAATGCACTCCAACAAAGGGATGTTGACTTGCACTTTCCGGAAAATCTCCAATACCTCCTCATCGGATTTGTCTTTCTTCGTTCTAGCAAAGCGTGAAGGGAATGGGGCACTAGATGATGGGTCCCCTCCTTTGGCATTGTTGCCGGCCACACTATCCTGCTCGGCAGAATGGCCCTTGCCGGCTGCTCGGTTCTCCTTCTCGGCAATGACATTGCCGGCATCATCATGATGCTCGGCATCAAGGTTCTCCTCGGCATCCTCTCTATTATGGCTGCCGGCAATGACATGTCCGGCAGCCATCTCATCCTCATTAACATCTTTGAAAGTCACTCGCTTCTTCTTTGGACTTGTTGGAGGAACCAACTCCCTTCCGCTTCGAGTTTGAATCACTTTGGCTTGCTCGTTCCTCGGATTTGGAATAGTATTGCTTGGCAACTTCCCTTGCTCATTAAATCTTCCCATAAAATCCACAACTTGCCCCATTTGAGTCTTGAGCTCACCAATGTCCTTTTGATGATTTTGTTGTCCCGCGAGTAGTGCTTGAGTAGCACTTGACAAAGATTGAAGCAAAGCATCATAATTCGGATTGCTCGGTGCGGCTTGGCCTTGGCCTTGGCTCGGCCCTCCTTGACCTTGGTACGGCACAACTTGTGCTTGGCTCGGCATGGCTCCAAATGCTCCTTGATTCGGCTGATAGGGTTGCCGAGGCACAAATGGTGGCCTTGGTGCAAATGGTGCTCCTCCCTCTCTTTGTTGCATAGGTGCCCTAAGCACGTTGTCATTATTCGCCCATCGAAAGTTCGGATGATCATTGAACCTTGGATTAAAATTGCCAAAACGTTGGCCTCCTTGAAAACCAATGGCATTGCACTCCTCTACTCCCTCGCTAACTCCAAATTGAGGGCATTGTTCGGTCTCATGGCCCTCGGTGCAAATTCCACATACACTAGCACGCTTCTTCATCAAATTACTCACCAAGTCGGTAAGCTTGTCCACTTTATCTTCTAACTTTGTGCTCGAAGACGTCTCATGCACTTTCTCACTCCTTTGCACATTCCCTCGTGCCATGCCAAATTGTTGGTTGTTCAAGGCACGAACTTCCAACAAACTTCTTGCCGCTCCGGCATTCAACTCCAAGAAACTACCTCCCGCGGCCGAGTCAAGAAACTCTCTCTCCATGACGCGCAATCCCTCATAAAAATATTGTAGCAAGAGTCCATCGCTAATGCCATGCGATGGACACAAAGAAACTAGGGACTTGAACCTCTTGTAGTAGTCGAAGAAAGTCTCATCTCCGGCTTGCTTCACACTTGTAATTTGCTTCCTCAGATCAGTGATACGTGAAGCGGGAAAGTACTTGAGCAAAAACTCATCCATCATAGTACTCCACGAAACAATGCGACCACTAGGCACCTCAAACAACCACTCCTTTGCTTGATCTTCTAAAGAAAACGGAAATGCCTTCATTTTGAAGTGTTGCAAATCGGTCCCTCTTGGACACATAGACTCCGTGGTGAAGTTAAACCACTGTAGATGCTTATTAGGGTCCTCACTCGGCATCCCATAAAACGACTTCAGCTTATGGAGGAATCCACTCCTCAATTCAATCTCTCCAGTCTTTTCAGCTTCCAAGGGAGGATAAGTAATATTCGAAGGAGCAACTCCAGCTCCAGCAACATGACCATTCTGTGATCTGATTGATGCCATGATCTCTTCTTCTTCTTCTAATTCGGCAAAAGCTTCAAATTCTGGATTCTGAAGATCACACGACGATGACACTACTGATGGGGAGCTCGGCACTGATGATGAAATGGACGGCACACTAGGTGATGATGGCAAGGATGATGACACTGATGAACTGGTTGGTGACGATGGAGGTAATGGCACAAAACGAGCAATAGCGAGTTCTTGGTCTAAACGTTGCAAACGGCCTTGAAGATCTCTTGCCCAAATACTAGATTCGGACATGCATTATTTCTTGAAATTTGCAACATTTTAAACAAGTTAGAACCTTATAAAGAAATAGAAAGCAAGAATATACATCATTACAAGCCACGGCATTGGCGATTACATAATCATATTTCAAACCATAACACATATATACATTCGGCACAACACAAAGCAGCATTCGGCAAAGCATATATTCGGCAACAAGAGGGCAAAAATCGGAAAGTTCATGAGCATGTAATCGCTAAGTCTAATTTCTTTTTAAATTTGTTCTAACTCTCGAAGTACGTGGAGCAGAGGAGATAACGGTGCAATGGACTGATACAGCCCCCGGTAGTATCATGCTTAATCCGATATACCTCAAGAGTTTGAACCACACAACATGTTTTATCTTTGAAGAAAATAGGCCACATATGTCAAGTTATGTTCTAGCGTCTAAAGTGAGGTGATGCTTCGGCACAAGCTGTCGACTAGGTCGTGCGGATTTTACGTTTCAAAGGTCATTACAATCACGGAGGGCGAACCCCCTACAGGAACCAGGCAGGACTCGTTGTTGGACACCATGGAGGGCGAACCCCCTATCGACTCACTCACCGAGAATGAACATCAGTCTATGGGCCTTGAGATCCAGTTAAACAAACCTGAGAACCATATCTATGATAATAACTTCCCCATACTTTGTAAAACAAACACGGATCCCTAGCGGTCTCAAGTGTTGATTAAAACCGCCCTCAACCTCATAAAAATAATACCAAGTTAGCGTCGTTATGCGTGGGGGGCCAACGATGGACTAATTCCAACATTGCAGGGCCCGTTTCCCAATCTACACAAAAACATACCTAACATGGCATCACTCGTATGAAGGGTTATGGTTATGATCAACAAAAGAGGCTTCACCTACATGTTACACTTTAGAAACTACAATAAACTCAAACATACACAACACTATCAACTTCCTAGAAATTAAACTAAGTGATTACCAACATACATCATTATACATCATGCAACTTTCGAAATTTAAACTCTACATGCCGAAGCATATTTCTACTTTACATAATCCCAAAATAAACTTAAAATTTACAACTTTACAACTTCACAACAAAAATTTCCAGCAACATTATATACACAACAATAACATAAAACAAGCTTTTATAATCCCCGGCAACGGCGCCAAAAATTGACGTGAGCCGAAGCTCGCATGCAATAATAAACCCTACAATCGTTAGTAGTATAGAATAAGTAGGGATCGTTCTAGGCCGGGGATTAAGGGTACCTGAGATATGAAATTGTTAGACAAACATATATACATATATACATCAAACACATCACAAATATGGGGGATAGTGGTTCGGCAGCAATGCTGCCCTAAGTACTAGGCACGGCAAAACAATTTAAGTGCTGAAAATTAAATCCTAACTCTACTATTTACAAGGTTGGTCGACATTCTTCCACAAAGCACTAACACAAAAGCAATCAAAACACATAACAAACAAGTAAATAAGACTCTCGGCAAAGTATTAAAACGTTCTAGACTCAACTTAACTCCAACCCAACTAGAGCCGCAGCGGTCATCTAATTGTTAGACTTCTCTTGTACTTAGAATTAACTCAGCGTATAATCCTAATCTTGTTACTAACCGGTTTACATGACACGCAGCGTCGACACATGAACTAGCTAGTAAATACGCACAGAGTCCTTTTTAATTGGAAACAAGTCAATAGAGTAAGGTTGTCAATCATCTCTACAACAAGCATGTTCATTTAAATTGCTCTAGCCCTAGTGAAAAACAACACAAACAAAGTAACTCGTTGATTACTTTCATCCATATTAAATTTCGGCTAATGAGATCAATAATCTACGCATTGCACTTACATAGGCTACCAATCTTTAAGCACACGAATTTAAAGAACAAGTCAAGAAAACCCTAAAATCAATTTAACACATGTTATTGCCGATTATCCTAATTACTAGTTCATTACATATTTTCCTTACTCTTTAGCATGCAATTCATATTCTTACATCTAAAACCTTACTTGAAGATAAAGAAAACAAATTAACATGCAAATCATAAAACCAAATTTCAATCCAATTCATACATAGACATAAAAATTGAAACCAAGGATTCATGCTAACTTTATAGACAAAGTTTAACATAACTACACAAAAATTTACAAAGCCAAGAGTAGGGAGTGGATCACACATTAGAAACCTTGAAGACTTCGTCGTGTATGGATCCGTGGATGTTGGTGCTCGGATGGCTGCTGCTCGGCAGTAAAGGTATCGGCAGCAAGGGATCAAAGTTTTCGGCAGGAAACTTTGGTATGGTGGTGGTGATTTTGGCTAGGGTTTTTGTGTAGGATTCTTGGGGAAATTTTGGTAGAGCTTTGGCTAGATTTTTGCTTTGGAATGTGACAGCTTTTTCTGAATACGAGATGGCTATATATATAGAGGAAAAGGGAGAGAGGCTGCCGGCAGCACCTTGTGCAAAGAGGATTGAGAAAACCTAGTACAATAAGGTTTTGCAACCTTCCTTTCTTAATCCAATTAGGTTTTCTTTTCTGAATATTTCTTCAAGGCTTGGGCTTCACATCTTCATGGATTTCTTGTATGGTCTTGGACTTCAATTGAAAGGCTTTTGATCCATCGAAAATGCCCCAAATGCCGGCAGCACACAAAGGCAGCAAATCTGCCAGAATCGGCAGCTTCTCCTAGTGTGACTAGGAGAACTTGTTTCTTCATGCTTTTCTTCAATGCCATGGCCTAGTGTCTTCCTCTTCCCTTCATAAAGCTTGGACCATCTTCACATATGCATTTATACACCATTTGGTCCATCAAAAACAGAAAACACAAAAAGGGGGCAGTAGGTTCCTGGAATCGGCAGCTTTGACCTTGTCGCAGTAATTCCGGCATATCTCCCTCCATGGAGCTCCGATTGATGCGATTCCAAGTCTCACGTAAACTAGACACATAGGGCCATCTCCCCATAAAATATCTCGGCCAAATTCCATGCAAGTCGTCGGGAATGATTTTTCGAAGTTGGGACACAGTCCCAGGAATTTCCTGGAAGTCCCTGGATTGGAATGCTCGGACTGCCGTTTTGCAGCCAACTTTTGGGTGACTTCCCAAACTCCGATTGATCTGAAATTTTAACACAACATTCCTCAACATATGAATATTAAGCACGCCTAAATTCGCCAAATTCGGACAAGGATAGATAACAGTTTCGCTCATCTCAAAATCACGAAAAAGACATATTTTACACTATTTTCCAGATTTCTCAAACTTAGTCATTTTTCGGATTCTTAACTATTTTTCACCAAAACTCTACCAAATTGACACTAACTATATTATGACTCAATCTTAGATAAGTAAGGGTTAAACAAAGCATAAACGAGGGCATAAGCATATAATATCGTCGCACATTGTGCTCCTATCACACAGATGGTAAGCGACGGATCAAAAGTCGTCGCTCTCCTTGAACGACGAAGTTTGATGTCGTCGCTTGAAATATCGAGGCGACGACTATTGAATAATTATTTGTCGCTTGGAATCAAAACGACGAATCTGAAGCGACGACCTCGAAGCGACGACTTGTTGTCGGTAGGGTGTTGAAGCGACGACTTTTGTGCTGAGGCGACGACAAAAAGTCGTCGCTTCGGTTGGTGATTGAAAGCTTTCTCTAGTTTATGCAATAATGGAGAGGACGTCCACATCTATAGTATATTAGGTAAATATATCCATAATTACATACATATTTATGAACTTAATTCGATCCCACTGATTCATGGCCTACTCTATTCTTTGCATGACATAATTCGTGCATTAACTATAGATATGTGAAGTTCATAAGCGCAGGTAAGAAGTTAATTACAATAATTAAGTGGGTGAGCTCCCTGATCTATATATGTTACAATACAGTAGTCCACTACGTACTGAGATGAACATAAAGCTTTGGATATTTGATTACAAACAGATGGGTAGAATACTTGGAATCGGGTCAGGAGTGGGACGACTCAGTCTCGTAATCTGGCCGGAGAACTCGACCCCGGAGGCGATGCTTCACATGATGATGCCTTTGCTCTTCATGGTCCTCGTGTCTTACTCATATCAATGGTTGTTTTTGCTTGTGGCGGGGATGGTGGCAACAACAACAAGAGTGAGAAGAAGAAAAAGTATGGATCTTGTAGCGGATCTAGCGCAAGTGCCTTATGGGGAAGCGGTGGTGGTGGTGGTGGTTATGGATGCGGAGGTGGTGGAGGTGGCTGTGGAGGCGGTGGTGGTTGCGGAGGAGGCAGTGCTGGCGGCAGTGGTTGCTGAGATGGTGGTTGCTGAACGGGAGCCTAAGCTCGCATGCAATAATAAACCCTACAAAAGATCGTTAGTAGTATAAGCAAGTAGGGATCGTTCTAGGCCGGAGATTAAGGGTACCTGAGATATGAAATTGTTAGACACAAACATATTCACATATATACAAAAACGTCATAAATTGGGGGATAAGTATGGATCGGCAGCAATGCTGCCACAAACTTACACACGGCAATCAAAAACAGAAAATTTAAAATCCTAAGTCTAATATTTACAAGTGATCATCATCTTTCACAAAACAGTTCACACAAAAGACTCTTTAAAACATAGATTCATATGCAAGAAGGTAAGAGACAAGTATTTAGCATGTTCATAACTTAAATTCGTTTCGACCGCAACTAGAGCTCTCGCTCTGTACCTAGTTACTAGACTTCCTTAGGTTCTTTTAGGACAAACTTTCGCTCTAGCCCTAAAGATTTTTATGCTAATCCGGTTAAGACTTAACATATATCGCACAAGAGTCTTAAATCGAAAACATGCAAATAAGCAAGGTTGTCAATCATCTTATTTAACATGCAAGTTTTAGCTAAGGTTTTATACCCTAGGTGAGCACAACAAATCAAAACAACCGCTAGGCCTATAGTTTTATTCATTCTACTCAGGTTAGATGAAACCTAACACCTAGATTTACATGCAAACAACAAATGCTTAAGCACAACTAATATTTCGGTTTATAAGGAACATCCTTAACCCACTAACCAATTTAAATCCTAAACATGCTTTTAATACCATTGCCCTGATTATCTAAACATACAAAATCCATGAATTAAAGATTGCAAAGTCATCACATAAATTCCAACAAAAATCGCAATTTATGTTCATCATACAAAACCAAACGAAACAAAGTATTTTTATACAACAATATGTGACTAAACCGAAAATAAAAATACAAGTCATAGGGATGGATCACACTTTAGAAACCTTGGAGAGCTTCGTCTTGGTGTGGTGATAGAGATTCGGCAGCAGCTAAGGCAGGGACTGGTTCGGTGGTGAATGGTGGTGGTGAATCGGTGACTATGTATTC
The DNA here is from genome assembly GCA_963682095.1 of Potentilla sterilis. Lineage (NCBI taxonomy): Eukaryota > Viridiplantae > Streptophyta > Magnoliopsida > Rosales > Rosaceae > Potentilla > Potentilla sterilis. The sequence continues at coordinate 29,313,812 of OY821764.1, forward strand.
TTAGGGTTTCGGGTTAGAACTTTGGTAGAAAATTTGGTAGAGTTTTGGCTAGTGTTTTGCAAGAGATGAGATAGCTTTTCTGTAGAAAAGGTGAGGGTATGTATAGAGAATAATGGGGGTGATTGCCGGCAGCCCTTTAGCAAAAAGGAGTTCAGAAAACCTAGTGCAATAAGGTTTTGCAACCTTCCTTTCTTAGTTCAATTAGGTTTTCTTTTTCTGAATTTTTCTTCAAGGCTTGGGCTTCACATTTTCATGGACTTCTTGAATGGTCTTGGACTTCAATTGATAGGTCTTGATCCACCAAAAATGCATCATTGCCGGCAGCAACACAAAGGCACACAATCTGCCTCTATTCGGCAGCTTCTCCTAGTGTGACTAGGAGAACTTCTTTCTTCAATTTTTCTTCAATGCCATGGCCTAGTGTCTTCCTCTTCCCTTCATAAAGCTTGGACCATCTTCACATATGCATTTTTACACCATTTGGTCCATCAAAAACAGAAAACACAAAAAGGGGGTAGTAGGTTCCTGGAATCGGCAGATTTGACCTTGTTGCAGTAATTCCGACTTATCTCCACCTTCGGAGCTCCGATTGATGCGATTCCAAGTCTCACGTAAACTATACACATAGGGTCATCTCCCCATAAAATATCTCGGCCAAATTCCTTGCAAGTCGTCGGGAATGATTTTTCGAAGTTGGGACAAAGTCCCAGGAAAATCCTGTAAGCCCCTGGATTGGAATGTCCGGACTGCCCTTTTGCAGCCAAGTTTTGGGTGACTTCCCGAACTCCGATTGATCTGAAATTTTAACACAGCATTCCTTAACATATGAATATTAAGCACATAAAATTTCATAGAATTCGGACGAGGATAGATCATACTTTTGCTCATCTCAAAATCGCGAAAAAGACATATTTTACACTATTTTCCAGATTTCTCAAACTTAGTCCTTTTTCGGATTCTTAATCATTTTTCACAAAACTCTACCAAAATTGACACTAACTACATTATGACTCTATCTTAGGCAAATAAGGGTTAAACAAAGCATAAACGAGGGCATAAGCATATAATATCGTCGCACATTGTGCTCCTATCAACTACCTCACACTTATCCTTTGCTAGTCCCTTAGCAAACTAAATTAAACTACGACTCAAAACAAACTATTGCCCCTAACAATTTGTCTTAGGCTCGTATGTACACATAGCTTTCAAGTTAATGCATGAGAATGCGAAGCACGAAAATTCCAAGCTTCATGAATATGTGACATCAATATGAACATATAAGAGCAAAAAGGTAAGCATGTAAACATGTTAAAGCTAATTCAAATCACCTTACTAGGCATACTCTCTTCTTTTCTCTCGAAGCATGGTTATTCACACATAAGTATATGCAAGCGAAAGATCATGAATTACAAAGAGTGACTTGCACATGTCAAAGAAACGAAAGCACTTTGTGAAATTTTTATGGAGAAACCTCATATGACAACTATATGCACCAATGAACCAAAACCATAAGCTTACTCTTGAGATAATCTCCACAAATCAACTTTAACCATCTTAAGAATCATGAAAAAGATCAATCAAAAGGGTTGTAATGGGGCTAGGCTAAGAGGTATTCGATATTTGGATAAGGAGGCTCAAGACGTCACTAAGGCCTTTAGCAAAGCTCGATCTCCTTATGTCTTCTCGCCGAAAGGGTCAAATTTCATCTTGTTGGTCCCATACTTCATTCTTTTCTTCCCATACAACATTACAACAATACTCTAGACAATAGCCATGCACAAAATTTTTCTTTTTCAAACCTTATGCCGTGCCCTTCAATCTCATATTTTTCTTTCTTTTTCTCGGCATTTTTTTCTTTTGATCCGAGCAATTTTTTTTTTCTTTCTATGGCACGGCATCTAGTACACTTTACATATAGGTTCATGGCTAAGTCTACCCCACACTTGTTCTTCTTCATCACACACGCGAAAACGCCTTCAAAAATCAAGCTTTGCCAACACACAAGGTAAAGGCATCACTATACTAAGTTCATGGAAAGTGTTTAAGGGTGATGAAAGAAAAGGCTAATCGTAGGCTCAAAGGGGGTTTACTAAGGTGTCCCACGACGGGCTCCAATAGGGCACATGCTTTATTTGGCTTTGGTGGTAAACCTAAATGATCTTTATTCAATCACATTCAAAATCAAGGTATTTTATGATATAAACGTTTCGAAAATCGACAAGAGTAAGTTCTAGCATACTAGAGTTCATTAAAAAGCTATGGCATATAGTCATCGAATATGCAAAGAATAATGAGGTTTCATGCTTCCTACGAATCTATCGAATTTTATCTTTTTGTCACTCAAGAAGAAAGCAAATTGGCACTAAAGCTCATATAGGTTATAATCGAAATAAATTAGCTAAAACATGCATGCTTAATAATCAACAAGTCCTACATGCTCCTACCAATGCACATAATCCATGAAACTCACAATTTTAATTGTATGCAAAACCATCATCTATGTATGCAAAGAGGAGAAAAACATCATTGACAAGACATATTAGGGGCATCCTAAGACTCGAAACAAACAAATTTAAACACTCTATTTTTGTATTACAATTTTTTGAATTTTCCTTTTCTAAACTAAGCACACAACAACAAAAACGGAACATGCTATCCCACCCCACACTTAGAAAATTACATTGCCCTCAATGTAAGCACAAAACAATATCAACGAATTTCCTAAGCATGCAATCAACTAACATATTCCAACATATCATCACAAATCAAAGAAAAAGAGAAGGGTTAAGAAATTTCAAACTCTCAGTGATGGCTCCTTCACTTTTCTTTGATCGACATGGGTTGCCTCCCAAGTAGCGCTTTGTGTTTATAGTCCATAGCCTAGACTTTTCACCGTGTTTTGCATGTGTTCATCGTGCTCCAAAGCATCCCAAATCGGCACGAAGAAGGTCAACGAGAAGAGTGTTGCATAGTGTATCCGATTCGGTGCTTGTAGAAGGCTGCTTATCCGGGTGCGTGTCCGGCCTTCCTGCTGGCGTATCCGGCTCGGCATCTTTAGTATCTGGCAGATCCGGTGGCGTGTCAACTTCATGTCCGGCCTCTTGTGTTCTTGTGTCAACCCTGCCGGCAATGGCAGGTCCGGCAGGTGGCGGTGGTGAGGCTGGAATCGGCGGCTGCTGCTCGGCTTCCATGTGTGAGGCCGGCTCTTCCATGTGGGGACTGCCGGCAATGACCTCTTGATGTCCCGAAAGTGGTGCGTCGTCAACAAGGCACTTCTCAATGATGTGTTTGGAGGAAGACTCATAATATGGCTTGAGACGATGACCATTCACTTTGAAAATATTGCTCGAGGTGAGGCTTGAAATTTCTATTGCACCATGAGGAAAAACTTGAGTGATGATGTAGGGACCAACCCACCGTGAGCGTAGCTTACCCGGAAAGAGTCGAAGTCTTGAGTTAAATAAGAGAACTTTTTGCCCCACCTCGAATTTCTTTCCTCGTAACATCTTGTCATGGTAAGCCTTTGTTTTCTCCTTGTATATCCAAGCGGCATCATAAGCTTCATTGCGAATTTCTTCAAGTTCATTGAGTTGAAGCTTTCTATGAAGACCGGCATCATCTATGCTCATGTTGAAGGCCTTAATTGCCCACCATGCCTTGTGCTCAAGCTCAACCGGTAAGTGACATGCTTTGCCATAAACTAACCGAAAAGGAGACATACCTATCGGTGTCTTGTACGCAGTCCTATAAGCCCACAAAGCATCATCGAGACGATCACTCCAATCCTTCCTTGAAGGTCCAACCGATTTCTCCAATATATGCTTGATCTCTCGATTACTTACCTCGACCATACCACTTGTTTGGGGGTGATAAGGTGTAGACACCTTATGTGTGACTCCATACTTCCTCAATAAGGCTTCAATGGTGCGGTTACAAAAATGGGATCATCCATCGCTAATCAAGACCCTTGGAACTCCAAAACGTGAAAAGATGTTGGTCTTGAGAAACTTGGCTACCACTTTGGCATCATTGGTGCGCGTAGCCCTTGCTTCGATCCACTTTGACACATAATCAACCGCAAGCAATATGTAGAGAAAGCCCTTACTTGAAGGAAACGGTCCCATGAAGTCAATACCCCATAAATCGAAAATCTCAACCTCAATGATAGGCGTGAGCGGCATTTGATCCCTAGCTCCAATGTTCCCCATTCTTTGGCATCTATCACATGCTTTGCAAAACATGAATGCATCCTTGAAAATCATAGGCCAAAAGAAACCACAAGAGAGTACCTTCAAAGCCGTTTTCTTCGGACCAAAATGTCCACCACAAGCTTCACTATGACAAAAAGCAAGGATGGATCGATGCTCATTCTCCGGCACACATCTTCTAATAACTTGATCACCACATTGCCTCCATAAGTACGGATCATCCCACAAGAAGTGTCGAGCTTGCTTCCTTATTCTCTTTTGTTGGTGGCTCGGCATCTCTTTGGGAAATCGGTTTGTGGCAAGAAAATTGGCAATGTCGGCATACCAAGGCTCAAGTACTTCAAGTCGAAAAAGTTGCTCATCCGGAAAGGACTCTAATAGGGGCAGCCGATCCTCCTCTTGCACAAGTCTACTCAAATGATCGGCCACAACATTCTCTACTCCTTTCTTATCTTTAATCTCAATGTCGAACTCTTGAAGCAAAAGAATCCATCGAATAAGCCTCGGCTTAGCATCCTTCTTTGTCATAAGATATCTCAAAGCGGCATGATCACTATAAACAATAACTTTGGAATTCAAAAGATATGATCGAAATTTTTCCAAAGCAAAGATTACCGCTAAGAGTTCCTTCTCCGTTGTTGTGTAGTTGAGTTGTGCATCGTTGAGAGTCCTTGAAGCATAGTAAATGGCGCATGGCTTCTTCTCAATTCGTTGTCCAAGTACCGCTCCAAGTGCATAATCACTAGCATCACACATCAACTCAAACGGCTCATCCCATCTTGGTGGCATCAAAACCGGCGCCATACATAGTTTTTCTTTCAATCGGCAAAAGGCATCCTCACACGCCTTTGTCCACTCAAACGTCACCTCCTTTTGTAACAAGTTGCTCAATGGCTTGGCAATTGAAGAGAAGTCTTTAATAAATCTTCGGTAAAACCCCGCATGGCCAAGAAAACTTCTCACATCCTTCACACACCTAGGGCTCGGCAATGCTTGTATTAGCTCCACTTTGGCTTTGTCAACCTCTAAGCCTCTTGCCGAAATTATGTGCCCTAGAACAATGCCTTGCGTGACCATGAAGTGACACTTCTCCCAATTGAGCACAAGATTTATCTCTACACACCTCTCAAGTATCTTCTCCAAGTTTCCCAAACATGTATCGAAGGTGCTCCCATACACACTAAAATCATCCATAAACACTTCGATAATGTCTTCAATAAAATCCGAGAAGATAGCATACATACATCTTTGAAAAGTGCCGGGTGCGTTGCAAAGTTCGAATGGCATCCGCCGATAAGCAAACGTGCCAAATGGACAAGTAAAAGTGGTCTTCTCTTGATCGTCCGGGTGTATCATGATTTGATTGTAGCCACTATATCCATCAAGAAAGCAATAATAAGAATGGCCGGCTAACCTCTCTAGCATTTGATCCATAAACGGCAAAGACATGTGATCCTTCCTCGTTGTAGCGTTGAGCTTCCTATAGTCGATGCACATCCGATGACCGGTTACAAGTCTTTGTGGCACAAGCTCATTCTTCTCATTCTTGACAACCGTTACACCACTCTTCTTCGGCACTACTTGCACGGGAGATATCCACTTACTATCCGAAATTGGGTAGATCACCCCACAATCAAGCAACTTGATGATTTCTTCTTTAACAACCTTCATCATGGGAGGGTGAAGTCGACGTTGAGCTTCCTTTGTCGGCTTTGCTCCTTCTTCTAACAAGATACGATGAACACAAGTAGTAGGGCTTATTCCCTTGATATCCGCTAAGGTCCAACCTATGGCGGTCTTGTACTTCTTAAGCACACATATTAAATCCTCCTCTTGCTTCTCACTAAGCATTGAAGACACAATAACCGGTAGTGTATCTCCTTCTCCAAGATAAGCATATTTCAAATGACTAGGGAGTTCTTTTAGTTCTAACTTTGGGGCCTCTTCCACACTTGGTCGAAATTTTGTTGTGGCACTTGGAATTGACAAGAACGAATCAAACTTTGCATAAGGCCGAGCCTCTAGCTCGGCAACAACCTCTTCTCCACTCGGCAATACCATGTACGGCTCCTTCTTGTAAGACTCGGCAATGCCACTCTTTTCCATGACTCGTTCTCCCTTCTTGTCAAATCCGACTCCTTGCTCAATCGCTAATTGCTATGCGTCGAGCGAGGTCGACATAACTTGCTCGACCTCCTCCAAAACATCAATGGCACAACCCTCCTTCAAATCAACATTGGGGAATCTCATGGCATCAAAAACATTAAACTTGATCACCTCACCATCAAACTCCATAGTTAGGTTGCCCTCGGCCACATCTATCTTTGTGCGCGCGGTCCTCATGAATGGTCGCCCTAGAAGCAATTGAGTGTTGTTGACCGGCGAATCCTCCATCTCAACCACATAAAAATCGGCGGGGAATATCAATTGGTTGACTTGTACCAACACATCCTCTACATAACCCTCCGGATATTTGCTTGAGCGATCCGCAAGTTGAATGATGACATTATCCTTCTTGAGAGGCCCTATACTCAATGTTTGATACACATTGAGTGGCATGACATTGATCGATGCTCCCAAATCCAACATAACATCCTCAAACCGCGTATTGCCTATGACACAAGGCACATTGAAGCTTCCCGGATCCTTCATCTTTGGTGGCAACTTTCTTTGAATAACGGCCGACACCGTCTCGCTCATAGTCACCACACGAGTCTCTCTAGTATGCCTCCTTGCCGTGCAAAGCTCCTTCAAAAACTTAGCATACTTCGGCACTTGCTTAATGCACTCCAACAAAGGGATGTTGACTTGCACCTTCCGGAAAATCTCCAACAACTCTTCATCGGATTTATCCTTCTTTGTTCTAGCAAAACGAGAAGGGAATGGGACGCTTGATGATGACACCCCTCCCTTGCTTGCTTGGCTCGGCAATACCTCATTCTTTGATGTTGTGGGATCGTACTCAAGCTCGTTACGCAGCCCCTTGTCTTTTGCACTATGGCCGGCATCATACTTCTTCTCGGTTGCACTTCCCTTCTCGGCAACATGAGTGTTGTCGGCAGTACCTTGGCCGGTTGCTTCATGCTCGGCTGCTGCCTCTCTTCCCTCAATGTGGCTGCCGGCAATGACAGGTCCGGCAGCCCTCTCATCGTACTTAATACCCTTAAAAGTTACTCGCTTCTTCTTTGGACTTGTTGGAGGAAACAACTCTCTTCCGCTACGAGTTTGAATCACTTTGGCTTGCTCGTTCCTCGGATTTGGAATAGTATTGCTTGGCAACTTCCCTTGCTCATTGAATCTTCCCATGAAATCCACAACTTGCCCCATTTGAGTCTTGAGCTCACCAATGTCCTTTTGATGATTTTGTTGCCCCGCGAGTAGTGCTTGAGTAGCACTTGACAAAGATTGAAGCAAAGCATCGTAATTAGGGTTACTTGGTGCGGCTTGGCCTTGAATAGGCACGGCTTGGTTTTTGTTCGGCACTGCCCCATATATTCCTTGGTTCGGCTGATAAGGTTGCCGAGGCACAAATGGTGGCCTCGGTGCAAATGGTGCTCCTCCCTCTCTTGGTTGCATAGGTGCCCTAAGCACGTTATCATTGTTCGCCCATCGAAAGTTTGGATGATCATTGAACCTCGGATTGAAATTGCCAAAACGTTGGCCTCCTTGAAAGCCAATGGCATTGCACTCCTCAACTCCCTCATTAACTCCAAATTGAGGGCATTGTTCGGTCTCATGTCCCTCGGTGCAAATTCCGCAAACACTAGCACGCTTCTTCATCAAATTACTCACCAAATCGGTAAGCTTGTCCACTTTCTCTTCTAACTTTGAGCTCGAAGACGTCTCATGTACTTTCTCATTCCTTTGCACATTGCCTCGTGCCATGCCAAATTGTTGGTTGTTCAAGGCACGAACTTCCAACAAACTTCTTGCCGCTCCAGCATTTAACTCCAAAAAACTACCTCCCGCGGCCGAGTCAAGAAACTCTCTCTCCATGACGCGCAATCCCTCATAGAAATATTGTAGCAAGAGTCCATCACTAATGCCATGCGATGGACACAAAGAAACTAGGGACTTGAACCTCTTGTAGTAGTCGAAGAAAGTCTCATCTCCGGCTTGCTTCACACTAGTAATTTGCTTCCTCAGATCAGTGATACGTGAAGCAGGAAAGTACTTGAGTAGAAACTCATCCATCATAGTACTCCACGAAACAATGCGACCACTAGGCACCTCAAACAACCACTCCTTCGCTTGATCTTCTAATGAGAACGGAAATGCCTTCATCTTGAAGTGTTGCAAATCGGTCCCTCTTGGACACATAGACTCTGTGGTGAAGTTAAACCACTGTAGATGCTTATTAGGATCCTCACTTGGCATCCCATAAAACGATTTCAGCTTATGGAGGAATCCACTCCTCAATTCAATCTCTCCAGTCTTGTCAGTTTCCAAGGGAGGATAAGTGATATTCGAAGGAGCAATACCAGCTCCAGCAACATGACCATTCTGTGATCTGATTGATGCCATGATCTCTTCTTCTTCTTCTAATTCGGCAAAAGCTTCAAATTCAGGATTCTGAAGATCACACGACGACGAAACAAATGATGGGGAGCTCGGCACAGATGATGATGAAACTGACGGCACAATAGGGGAACTCGGCAAGGATGATGACACTGATGAACTGGTTGGTGACGATGGAGGTAATGGCACAAAACGAGCAATAGCGAGTTCTTGATCTAAACGTTGCAAACGGCCTTGAAGATCTCTTGCCCAAATATTAGATTCGGACATGCACTATTTCTGAAATTTGCAACATTTAAACAAGTTAGAACATTGTAAAGAAATAGAAGACAAGAATATACATCATTACAAGCCACGGCATTGGCGATTTCACATCAAATTTCAACAATATCATACAAAAACACATTTGGCAACACATATATATAGCACACGGCAAAGCAACAAACATTTCGGCAATAGTACAAATATGGTTCGGCAATAAGAGAGCAAAATTCAAAACGTCCATGGTCATGTAATCACTAAGTCTAATTTCTTTTAAATTTGTTCTAACTCTCGAAGTACGTGGAGCAGAGGAGATAACTGTGCAATGGACTGATACAGCCCCCGGTAGTATCATGCTTAATCCGATATACCTCAAGAGTTTGAACCACACAACATGTTTTATCTTCGAAGAAAATAGGCCACATATGTCAAGTTATGTTCTAGCGTCTAAAGTGAGGTGATGCTTCGGCACAAGCTGTCGACTAGGTCGTGCGGATTTTACGTTTCAAAGGTCATTAAAATCACGGAGGGCGAACCCCCTACAGGAACCAGGCAGGACTCGTTGTTGGACACCACGGAGGGCGAACCCCCTATCGACTCACTCACCGAGAATGAACATCAGTGTATGGGCCTTGAGATCCAGTTAAACAAACCTGAGAACCATATCTATGATAATAACTTCCCCATACTTTGTGAAACAAACACGGATCCCTAGCAGTCTACAAGTGTTGATTAAAACCGCCCTCAACCTCATGGAAGTAATACTATTACCGAAGAAACGCTTATATGCGTGGGGGGGAAGTATCCCGCGTTTCCCAATCTACATAGAAACGCCCTCCGACATAGCACCATTCACATGAAGGGTTTTGGTTATGATCAACAAAAGTGGCTTCACCTACATGTTACACTTTAGAAACTACAATAAACTCAAACATACACAACACTATCAACTCCCTAGAAATTAAACTAAGTGATTACCAACATACATCATTATACATCATGCAACTTCCAAAATTTAAACTCTACATGCCGAAGCATATTTCTACTTTACAAAATCCCAAAATAAGATTAAAATTACAACTTTACAACTTCACAACAAAAATTTCCAGCAACATTATATACACAACAATAACATAAAACAAGCTTTTATAATCCCCGGCAACGGCGCCAAAAATTGAACGGGAGTCTAAGCTCGCATGCAATAATAAACCCTACAAAAGATCGTTAGTAGTATAAGCAAGTAGGGATCGTTCTAGGCCGGGGATTAAGGGTACCTGAGATATGAAATTGTTAGACACAAACATATTCACATATATACAAAAACGTCACAAATTGGGGGATAAGTATGGATCGGCAGCAATGCTGCCACAAACTTACACACGGCAATCAAAAACAGAAAATTTAAAATCCTAAGTCTAATATTTACAAGTGATCATCATCTTTCACAAAACAGTTCTCACAAAAGACTCTTTAAAACATAGATTCATATGCAAGAAGGTAAGAGACAAGTATTTAGCATGTTCATAACTTAAATTCGTTTCGACCGCAACTAGAGCTCTCGCTCTGTACCTAGTTACTAGACTTCCTTAGGTTCTTTTAGGACAAACTTTCGCTCTAGCCCTAAAGATTTTTATGCTAATCCGGTTAAGACTTAACATATATCGCACAAGAGTCTTAAATCGAAAACATGCAAATAAGCAAGGTTGTCAATCATCTTATTTAACATGCAAGTTTTAGCTAAGGTTTTATACCCTAGGTGAGCACAACAAATCAAAACAACCGCTAGGCCTATAGTTTTATTCATTCTACTCAGGTTAGATGAAACCTAACACCTAGATTTACATGCAAACAACAAATGCTTAAGCACAACTAATGTTTCGGTTTATAAGGAACATCCTTAACCCACTAACCAATTTAAATCCTAAACATGCTTTTAATACCATTGCCCTGATTATCTAAACATACAAAATCCATGAATTAAAGATTGCAAAGTCATCACATAAATTCCAACAAAAATCGCAATTTATGTTCATCATACAAAACCAAACGAAACAAAGTATTTTTATAACAACAATATGTGACTAAACCGAAAATAAAAATACAAGTCATAGGGATGGATCACACTTTAGAAACCTTGGAGAGCTCTGTCTTGGTGTGGTGATAGAGATTCGGCAGCAGCTAAGGCAGGGACTGGTTCGGTGGTGAATGGTGGTGGTGAATCGGTGACTATGTATTCTTAGGGTTTCGGGTTAGAACTTTGGTAGAAAATTTGGTAGAGTTTTGGCTAGTGTTTTGCAAGAGATGAGATAGCTTTTCTGTAGAAAAGGTGAGGGTATGTATAGAGAATAATGGGGGTGATTGCCGGCAGCCCTTTAGCAAAAAGGAGTTCAGAAAACCTAGTGCAATAAGGTTTTGCAACCTTCCTTTCTTAGTTCAATTAGGTTTTCTTTTTCTGAATTTTTCTTCAAGGCTTGGGCTTCACATTTTCATGGACTTCTTGAATGGTCTTGGACTTCAATTGATAGGTCTTGATCCACCAAAAATGCATCATTGCCGGCAGCAACACAAAGGCACACAATCTGCCTCTATTCGGCAGCTTCTCCTAGTGTGACTAGGAGAACTTCTTTCTTCAATTTTTCTTCAATGCCATGGCCTAGTGTCTTCCTCTTCCCTTCATAAAGCTTGGACCATCTTCACATATGCATTTTTACACCATTTGGTCCATCAAAAACAGAAAACACAAAAAGGGGGCAGTAGGTTCCTGGAATCGGCAGATTTGACCTTGTTGCAGTAATTCCGGCTTATCTCCACCTTCGGAGCTCCGATTGATGCGATTCTAAATTTCACGTAAACTAGACACATAGGGCCATCTCCCCATAAAATATCTCGGCCAAATTCCTTGCAAGTCGTCGGGAATGATTTTTCGAAGTTGGGATAAAGTCCCAGGAAAATCCTGTAAGCCCCTGGATAGGAATGTCCGGACTGCCCTTTTGCAGCCAAGTTTTGGGTGACTTCCCGAACTCCGATTGATCTGAAATTTTAATACAGCATTCCTCAACATATGAATATTAAGCACATAAAATTTCATAGAATTCGGACAAGGATAGATCATACTTTTGCTCATCTCAAAATCGCGAAAAAGACATATTTTACACTATTTTCCAGATTTCTCAAACTTAGTCATTTTTCGGATTCTTAATCATTTTTCACAAAACTCTACCAAAATTGACACTAACTACATTATGACTCTATCTTAGGCAAATAAGGGTTAAACAAAGCATAAACGAGGGCATAAGCATATAATATCGTCGCACATTGTGCTCCTATCAGTTGCTGCGGAGGCGGAGGTTCTTAGAATAATGTTTGAGGAGGAAGTAGTATGGGCAGGGCCTGCATGCATCTAAATGATCTAGTACTATTTGTGATTTAAGGAAGTAAGTAGTAGGCTAGGGTTCTAATAGTTATTCTAATGCGGTACGTCTAGTCTTCTTCTATATATGTTGTTAGCTGAGAAGAATGGGTTCTATATATCTTAGAACTTCTATGGTGATTATACATAAAATCTGGATATTTTTATTCGTGTATTCGTTATTAGTATACTACTATCTTCCATATTATGAGCTTCATATCATCTCAAAGCTCGATGGAGCTGCTTGATTTTACTTTCAAATCTCATATATGCCATGCATGTTAGAGTAGAAAATCTAATTTTCAAATTAAAGACATGCAGAGCTACATATATACATGATTACATGGTAACGTGAATCTGTGGTTTGAAGATTAAGCATGGTTAGATGTGCAATTTCCAAAGAAGGTTTGCCAACCTGATTAGCAAGGTATTAACCCAACAATAAAGGTAACTTTGTTGAATTTCGGCTTTTGTTAGGAAATACAAAAGAGAACTCAATGATCAGAGTACAAAATTGAATGTTTAATTCACTACCAGAAAAGGCGTCATAGCCGACGACGCCATCTCGTCGGCCGTTTCCATTAATTCGTCGGCTATAGTCATAGCCGACGAAGTATCGTCGGCTATTATCTCGTCGGGATTGCTCCGTCGGCTATAGTATAGCCGACGACACACGGGGTAAGTCGTCGGCTTATGAAACACCAGGTATAGCCGACGAAAAAAGCGTCGTCGGCTATACTTCGAACATTGCCGACGAGAAGATCGTCGGCTTTAACAATTACGTAACTGCCCCTAACCCGAAGTATAGCCGACGACACTGTCGTCGGCTATCCGTCCGTTATAGCCGACGACACTATCGTCGGCCATACCAATCGCCGGTACCAGGAACGGCTTTTTTTGCCGGAAGCCGGGAGGGTATAGCCGACGACATATGTCATCTTCGTCGGCTATAACCGTTATAGCCGACGAAATTTGGTAAAAATCGTCGGCTATAGCACTTATAGCCGACGAAATAATGCCAATATCGTCGGCTATAACTCCTAAATATTTAAAAAAATTAAAAAATTTAACTCGGGCCCAATTTCTCTTCGTCTTCGGGGGCTGCAGAAAATGCACAAACAAACATCCAAATATCCAACAAATATCCACATCAATCCATCCCTAATATCCTACATACTGTACAAATTAACCCACTATATCTACTCATCATCACCCCCTAAACGCGTAGCGTCGTCGACCGGATCGTTCGAGTTCCGGTGGCTATGGCTGTCCTGATCGGCTGGCGTACTCCGATGCGGGGGGGGGAGTGGGGACGACGAACTGGGGCATCTGTGGCGGAGGCGGGGGCTGGAGTCCAGCCTGCTGGGCCTCCCAAGACTGCTGCATCCATCGGTACATCTCCGCCACAGATGCGTCTCTGGCCTGCTGCGCCGAAGCCTCCGCGGCCCTCGCCAACTCCGCCTGCTGGAGCGCCTCCACCGCCCTCGCCAACTCCGCCTGAGTCCTCTGCAGCTGCGTCTGCAAGTCTCCTCTCGTCGAAGCCGCACGCTGCGTGCTGGGATTGGCCGGCGTGAACTTGAGAACCCCATCTCCCGCCGCGCCTAGGCCTCTCTGGTAGAAGTAGTTGTTCCCCGTCCCTACCGCCGCGTGCATGATCTGAGAGGCCAAGCGCGGCTCAAGGGTGTCGATCGTGGAGGCAAACTCCGCGATCGCCTCGTCGGACGCCCCGTCTCCCAGAGTGTCTCGCGCGATCCCGAAGGTGATCGCGTCGGTCTCCGCATCTATTTCCGCCTAATTGACAAGAAAATATAATAAACGAATTAAAAAATATATATATAAATTAATTTCATGAAACACTTTTATTGAAGATGGACGAATACTTACCACTTGGTCGGGACGCCCCGGATACATCTGCGCATGAATCCACGACAACGGCCTCAGCGGTCGGTCCCTCCTCGCCATCTCTGCCCACTGCCTCCAGGAGCGGGCGCCGCCGTGGTGGGGGTGCTCGTTCCTCCTGCGGTTGTCGCTGTTCGTCCGCGAGATTTTCTGTATTATAACAACAAACATATAAACGCAAATATAAATTAGTAACTAAATTAAAATATTAGGAACTAACCAAAATAAAATTAATAACTAATTTAGTTACTAACTAATTTAATTTAATTAGTAACTACTTAACTAACTAATTTAATTTAGTAACTAACTAACTTACTAACTACCTAATTTAATTTAATTTAATTTAATTTAATTTAGTAACGAACTAACTAACTATGTAACTAACCAACTGACTTAATTTAATAACTAATAACTAACTAACTAACTAATTAATTGAATTAAGTAACTACATAATTTAATTATTAAATAACATTAAAAAGTTATATACTACCAGGCTAAATTTTCTTACCGAGACCCTGTCGCTCCCGAAGTAGGCTACCAGCCATAGCCACTCGTACTCCCTGTACCGGAACTCGTGGGGGGTTGCAGCTCGCCCCAAGCGCTGCTCCACATGGTACGTCCTGTAGTGCGTGGACAGCTCGTTCTTCCACTCGGAGTACCTATATTAACAGAACACAACTGTTAGATATATTCGTACACTGCCAATAAATATATTTATACAAAAAAAAGCAAAACACATAACCTGTTCTTCAGCTGCTCGTCTCTCCACCAGTCCAAGGTAGGATGGACTCTAAACCATTGCTGCAACATTATAAATTAATTAGAAAATATTTTTAAATAGTTATAAGGACTGAATTCATAATTGTTTATTTTCTATAATAAAAATCATATTTAACTCACCGACAGTGCATTGTACACTCGCGCCTTGATCTCATCGGGCACAGAGCCCCAGTCGGGCCACAACAGTGGGACCCTGTCCCGCACGAGCATGCCCGTCGCGTTGATGTACTTGGTGGTGGTGTCTCTCCGCTCAATCGGGCGTCCATCCTCACCGGGACCGGGCAGGATCTCTCTGATCCCACCGGCCAGCTCCCTCTCCAGGGTCGACATGTTCGCTGGCCCTCTGGTCCGTCTCGTCCCCGCGGGTTTATTGACGAGGACGCATGTTAAAATGAACACATAGTTAAATAATTATTTAAACTAACTAATTAAATAATTAATTAAACAATCTAAATAATTAATTAAACTAACCAATTACCTGCGTCGTTGTACTGCTTGTCCTTCTCACGAACGGCCCACAGGCCGCGGCAGTCCTCTGAGTCGAAAGGACTGTAGAAGTAGGCCTCCTCCCAGGGAATCTCGTGGGGCCGGTCGTGCCTCCAAATCTGCCTCCCCCTAGCGTCGTACTCAGGGATGGCAGGGAGGAACTGGACCATGTACATCCCCGATGGCGGAGACATACGGGGCGTGGACCCTGAGGGGCCTGCTCCCCCTGACGGTGGGCCCCGTAGCTGTGGACGCTGTCGCTGTGGGGGGACAGGGAGCATCTCTGGAGGGTCCAGATCGGCGCGCGGTGGGGTCGGCTGCCGATCCTGGAACAGTGCTGAAGTGCACTGGGGTCTGGTGGCTCTGCGTCCTCCTCCGACACTCGAGTCAGGGCCCGCTCCCGTCGACTCATACGAGGAGCCCCCACGTGGATCGCTCGGGGTCAATCCCATCAACGTCTCCTCTCGTCGACTCAAAGGCCGGCCTAGGCCCCGACGACCGCTGGATCCGCTCCCCCCACGGCTGGATCCTGCCTGAGCGTCGGGGTCGCTCTCGGTCCGTCTGCCAAGCCATCGGTCTACAAAGCGCCGGTTTCCTGCACAATTAGTATATAAATTCCATAAATTGCACAAAAATTCCACAAAACAAAATTAAAAACATCATTCAATGTATATGTACCTAATTATATATATACGTACCTAAATATATTTATACCTAATTATATATATATATTCCGAAATATAACACAAAATTCCTTAAATTTCACAAAAAAATAAAAAACTTTTTTAAATATATATACACCTAATTATATATATACATAACTATATTTATACCTAATTATATATATATATATATTCCGAAAAATATATATATATATATCGTCATAAAAATGAAAAAAAATATTTATACCTAATTATATATAAATTAGTATATAAATTAGTATACTAGTATATAAATTCAACAAAATTCCACAATTAGTATATAAAAACCGTAAATTTAACAAAAAATCCACAAAATTAGTATATAAATTCCACAAAATTAACAAATTTAACAAAAAATCCACACAATTCCATAAATTTCACAAAAACCCTAAATTCCACAAAAAATTCACAAAAACCCTAAAATTCACAAAATTCGACAAAATTAATAAAAACCCTAAATGAGGCTCGATCGGGACTACCTGACATGGTGGTGCAGTCTGGACGAGGACCGGTGGTGCGGTGCGGCGGCGACGGCGACGGCGGCGACGGCGGCAGGGGCGGCTGCGGCAGGGGCAGCTGCGGCTACGGGCGGCTGCAGCAGGGGCGGGCAGGGGCGGCTGCGGCAGGGGCGGGTAGGGGAGGCTGCGGCAGGGCGGCTAGGGCGGCTCGGGCGGCTCCGGCAGGGGCTTTCGGGTCAGGGAGGGCTCGGGAAGGAGGGGGCCGGGGCGGGGAGGAATCGGGTGGGGCCGGGGAGGGTCGATCGGCGTCGGGGAGGCTCCGTCGTGGTCGGTCGGCGTCGGGGAGGGGTGGGGAACGATTGGGCAATTTTGGTTCTAAGCAGAAAATGAGGGAGAGGCGCCTAGGGCTCGGTTTAAATCGACGGATTATAGCCGACGATTTAATTTTAATTCGTCGGCTATAGTCATAGCCGACGAAATTCGTCGGCTATACTCTTACGGGCCGGGCCAAAATCCGGGCCGGGCCGGAGTTGGGCTTTGCGGGCCGATTATAGCCGACGAAGTTAAGTGTCTCGTCGGCTATAATATGAATGTCGTCGGCTATACGATGAATCTCGTCGGCTATAATATGAATCTCGTCGGCTATACTATAAGCTCTCACCAGCCGTCAGATCTCGCCCATCCAACGGCGGACAATGAAACGGCGCGGATCGCAAGAGTTTAGCCGACGAAGTTAAGTAGTTCGTCGGCTATTCCCTGGTCAACTTTTGGTCAAACCTCTTAACGCTTTAAAACGGAAATTGGCCCGTCTAAATGACGTTTTTTTGCCTGACCTTCAACAGAGAATAGTTTCAAATCGATGCGACGCAACTAACCGTATAAAAATTTTCCTCCAAAAATTTACCGACCGTCATGCTACCCATAGGAAAACGGAAGTAAAAAACACCTAATCGCAACATTCGGCACACAGATTTTGTCGGAATCTTCCCATTTTTCAACCGTAGTCGTATTTCAATATTTCGGTCGTATCTTATTTCACGACACTTTTGCATTTGAACGGTCTACGTATAGCAACTATTTGAAACTATACATTCACTTAAACACTTAGTAAATAAGTTAAGGAATATTAGTGCATATGTTCCGATTTCGAATCTAAAAGTTTGGAAAATCTATTCCAACCGTCAGATATCACCGTTAAGATTAAATACATGTAGGAAAAAAAAACCAACTACATCTGACAACGTTAAAGGCTCGATCGGGACGGTCAAACTGCATGGTCAAATCTCGAAACGCTTTAAAACGGCAATTGGCCCGTCTAAATGACGTTTTTTGGCCTGACCTTCAACAGAGAATAGTTTCAAATCGATGCGACGCAACTAACCGTATAAAAATTTTCCTCCAAAAATTTACCGACCGTCAGGCTACCCATAGGAAAACGGAAGTAAAAAACACCTAATCGCAACATTCGGCACACAGATTTTGTCGGAATCTTCCCATTTTTCAACCGTAGTCGTATTTCAATATTTCGGTCGTATCTTATTTCACGACACTTTTGCATTTGAACGGTCTACGTATGGTTTCGGTCAATATACTTTAGCCGACGACTTGCAAGTCGTCGGCTACAGTATGGGCATTATAGCCGACGAATTGCAAGTCGTCGGCTAAAGTATGGGCATTATAGCCGACGAATTATGGTCCATTTCGTCGGCTATAATTCTGATCTTTCTGAAAATTTGCCATTTAGGGCCTGAAAACTGCCTATTTCACCTGATAAATTCCTAAACATAACACAAACAATTCAATACAATTTCCCATAAACTCGGAAAACGGTAATTAAGGACAAAAATGTATTCATGCATGCACCATCGTACACAAATACATACATAAATAGTATACTAAGGATGATAATCAGAATCATCCTCATCACTTGAGTCAGACGTAGTATAGTAGTTAATATCTGGCAACCGGTGCTCGTACTCGTCGTCTGAGTCATCGTCTGCCTGATATAGACGATTCGGATTAACATCATACATGGGCACCTGACCCCTAGGAAGTCGAACCACTCTGCCCGGCGTCACATTATTATCGCGGATGGTGGAGGATTCCGGAATGTCGCCGGCGTCCGGCTCTTGGTATGCGGTCGCTTCTTCACACTCTGTGCTCACACCAAGTGTGGTAGCACTGTATATGTCTCGCTGAGACACATGGTTAACTACCTTCCACGTGCCTTTGTTCAAAGGATCGTCAAGATAAAAGACCTTTTTGGCCGCTGTGGCGAAAACAAAGGGGTCGTCTTCATACACACTAGTGGCGGTATTCACCGAAAGTATGCCGTACTGATCGATCCGTAAGCGGTGCGGCCTAGTATCAAACCATCGACACTTGAACAAGTGGACTTTCATGCGGTTCCCATAAATGAGTTCAACAACTGACTGTAGGACACCGTAAAAATCCACGCCCCCCTCTGCACCATCGACCATCACCCCACAATTCTGTGTTTTGCGTTCCCCGTCTCTAGCTTCACATATATACTTAACGCCGTTGACATCACACATTGGGCGGACTGTGGAAGATATCGGCTTCATCGACAACAGCCTCAATTCCTCTGAGTAATTTGTATGACCACCCCTCGCAGCCACTTGCATCAGCTGAAAAATATAACTCAAATCACTCGGTGTGTTTATGATTAAAGAATAGGGAACTGTAAAAGAAAGCCATCTAATATATATATTTATACACTTACCCATTGTGGAAAATAGTCTGCAAACGTCGTGTTGTGGTACTCGACATCACCGCGAACTTCCTTGCTGTGAAGATGGTGACGTTTCCAATATTGTACCTCCGGACAGTTTATTAGAACCCACCAGTGGGCAATCCCTACCTCATGGTCAGGCAACTTGTCCACACCCTTTTTCTTGAAGCTTCCGTATGGTACAACAGAGTTGGCGACGATAGATAGGTTGAACTCGGGGTCATCTCGACTTGGATGTTGTGGGGGGTCCTCCATCGCTCCCAAGTACAACTTGGCGTACGTTACACACTCATGCGCAATGTAAGCTTCAGCAATACACCCCTCAGGCGCAGATTTATTGTGCACATATTTCTTGTAGTCTCCAAGTTGTCTGCAAGGTTAACAAGTGCATGTTAAGAGCATGCAACTTTTATTTAAAAACATGTATAAATCAAATTTATGAATAACATGTACCTTTCGATGGGATACATCCAAGTGTAGTGTACGGGACCGGTAAGCAACAATTGTTGGGGAAGATGGATCATCAGGTGAGGCATGATGTCAAAGAAGTTTGGGGGAAATATCCTCTCGAACTTGCACAAGATAAAAACGATTTCCTCATGCATTCTCATGAGGTCTGATTTTCTAACTTCTCTAGCGCATAACTTCTGGAAGAATCTTGACAACGCCACCAACGGCTCAACCACTTCATCCTCCAAGTACGCTCGAATGAAAATAGGGAAGAGGCGTTGAAGCAGTACATGGCAGTCGTGACTCTTTAATCCGTACATCTTGTTGTCTCGGTAGTTAACACACTTGCTTATGTTACCCGCATAGCCATAAGGATACCTGCATAGCCATTAACAACAATTAGATTTCATGCATATATAGTCGTCCAACAACAGATGGATTCTTTAGGGAATACATGCCTAATTAATAAAAAGTTACCTGACATTACTCAGCCATCCAAAGATTTCATGTTTCTGGTCCCTGGTGACGGTGTAAGGAGCTTGGGGCATTTTGCTCCTGCCCTCTCTCAACCACAAATGGTCCCGCAGTCCCATATTTCTCAGATCAACGCGTGCCTTGGGGGTGTCTTTTGTTTTCTTCTCCCAATTCAAAACTGTGCCAACCACGGCTTCACCCACGTTCTTCTCTATATGCATGACATCCAGGTAGTATCTGGTAGCCAACCTGGCCCAATAAGGAAGTTCCCATAAGATGCTCTTGTGTGACCAGAACCTATACCGATCCGGCCTCTCTGGAATCGTGCGCAACACATCGGGATGATTGCTAAGCGGACCAAAGTCATACTCATTCAACACTGCCAATATTTCCTCCCCTGTCCATTGCTCCGGTGCCCAGCCCCTTTCTTCAGTCCCATCAAAAGCCTGTGCATCGTCCCTAAATGGATGGTCATGCGGAAGCCAACGACGGTGACGCATCTGGACAATCTTGCTGCAATGAGGACTGGAGCAATCAACAGTCATGCACTCTGAACAAGCCCTGTAACCCCTGGTGACGCTGCCCGACAACATACCCCTCCCAGGAAAGTCACTGATCGTGCCAACAAGCATGGCATGCATCCGGAACATCTCATTTTTGAACCGGTCGTAGACCAGGTGGCCGTTCAGACTCAAGTACCGAAGCTCCTCAATTACGGGTCTCAAATACACATCGAGACACTTTCCCGGATAACCTGGGCCTGGAATCAACAATGTGAGCATGTTATATTCCTTCTTCATGCACATCCACGGTGGAAAGTTGTACGGAATCAAAATAACTGGCCACACACTGTACTGAAGCTCTTTCTTGCCAAAAGGGTTGAAACCGTCGGATGATAGCCCTAGCCAAACATTTCGAACCTCTGATGCAAATTCGGGAAACTCCAGCACGTTCTTCTTCCAAGCCTCTCCGTCGGCGGGATGTCTAAGGGTGTCATCGTCAGGCACATTCCTCTCAGCCCACCATCTCATAGCTTCGGCCGTGAAAGCACACATGAACAACCGCTCAAGCCTATCAATCAGCGGGAAGTACCGAAGTATCTTCACAGCTTTCTTGTTCCCTTTAGGAGTGAACTTATACCGCTCTGTATTGCATAATGGGCAGTATTCAAGATCTGCAAGTCCTTCCCCGTAAAACAGAACGCAATCGTATCTGCATGCATGAATCTTGATGTAGGAAAGGCCGAGATCTTTAAGGATATGTCGCACCTTATGATGACTGGTAGGAAGCCGATGTCCGGGGGGCATCGCCCCACCCCATAGCCGAAGCCAATCATCAACCGATTTGACAGTGCCTTTGTTCTCCGTTTTGATCTTCATCACTCCCATGACAGATTCAAGGACAGTCTTACTGCATCCGGGGTACAACGGAGTCTGCTGTTGCAATGCGATCAGGTTGTTGTACTTTTCCATACCACTTGTGTTGACCGGAGATCGGGGTAATGGCTCGAGTGGCTCAATATCAGGGAAACACTCCATCTCCGGAGGTGGGAGTTGCACATCTGGTGCTTCCTCAAAGACACCGCTCTCACGAGGAAACATATCGTTGATCCAGTTCGTTGTCGGATCATTGGAGGAACTCCCTCTCTCCGCAAATTGTCCATGATCATGAGGACCCGCAAACTCTGGTTCACCGTGATAAATCCAATTAGTGTATAGGACCCAAAATCCATATCTAGCCAGGTGTTGCTCCCCTGTCTCTATGGAAAACCGGTGTCGTGGGGTGGCACACTTGTACTTTTTACACGGACAATAATGAAGTGTAGTGTCTCCACAGTTAGCCATCACAAAATCCAGGAAACTCCTAACTCCATCATGATACGCCTCATCCCATCTTCCAAGGGTAATCCAACTCTTGTCCATCCTGTAAATTCAAGAAATAAATATAGCTATATATAGATATGTATATATGCACGTACTACGTACGTACGCACGTACTAATTAATTAAAAAATTCATCATTACACACACACATATATATATATACACACATGCATCCCTAAATTAATTAAAACATCGTCAATCTCCCTAATTAATTAAACACAATGTATTTTTTATATATACCAACAATATATTTTTAATTACAATTAAATTAATTAATATATATATACATTTTTTCATCAAATTCATCTAAAATCACCTATAAATCAACAATCAATCACTAATCTTCAACAAAACTTCAATTCTATCTAACCAATACAACATATATATCAACCCATTAATAATCTCATCTCAACACATATATATATATATATATCAAATTAATCACACATTTATTCTAATTAAACTCTAAATTAACACACCTCTGCATATAACCAACTAAATCAACACACACAGCAATATACGTACCTTTCAAGCTTATGGCCGAGGTTTTGGACGATTTCAGAGCGTTTTGGACGATTTCATCGACGAATGAGCTCCCTGATGCAGAAGGTCGATCTGATATAAGAGTTATAGCCGACGAATACCCTCCTCGTCGGCTATAACCAAAAACTTTTCGTCGGCTATAACTCTTATAGCCGACGAATACCATCCTCGTCGGCTATAACATAAAACGTTTCGTCGGCTATAGTTATAGCCGACGAGTTGTCGGCAGTCGTCGGCTATAATATTATAGCCGACGATGTGGCCGACGAAATAGTAGTTCGTCGGCTATAAGGGGTTATAGCCGACGAGGTACTATTTCGTCGGCCGTTTTTTTCCATATCGTCGGCTATAACCCCTTTTCTGGTAGTGATTTCTATACAACAAAAGTAAACAAGAAGCTAAAACTTATACTATCTACCAGATCAAATATTAATAGAATTTATCAAATTGTAATTTTTTGAGGGGGAGAAATATTAAACAGACTTCACTAGTCACTGCCACGATATTACGTTGTGTAAGAACTTGTTACTAATTAGGCTTAATTCTGAAACAGATCTATTGTAACTTAGTAATAGCCAGAATTTGAACAATGAAAATTTTCATTGGGTAATTCCAGTCTCCTAATATTGCCGGAGGCTGTGGTTGTAGATGCGGAGACAGTGGTGCATGGTTGCGAATGTGCGGTGGTTGTGGTTGCTGCGGAGGCGGAGGTTGTTAGAAAAATGTAAAAGGAAGTATTAGGGCATGGCTTCCATGCATCTAATAGTATTTGTGGTTTAAGGAAGTAATTATACTAGGGATCTGAATTTAAGTAGTCAAGGTCAATCAGCTAAGAATGCATCGAGTACTAATTAATAGTTCTAATTATGTTTTGTTCTTCTATGTTGTTAGCTGCGAAGAATGGCGTTCTATGGATATTGAGAATATGAGATCCTTATTCGTTGTTAGTGTAATCTCCTACTATGAGCTTCATATCTTCTCAAAGCTTGCTGTCCGGAGCTGCTTGGATTTCATTTTCACTTTTCATTTATGCCATGCTGGAGTAGAACTTCTATTTTCTTATCAAGGTTTTGCCAAACTGATTAGCAAGGTACTGGTGGAAAATGTGGTAAACAGGAATCAGATAATGAAGGCAATTAGTAGTTTTCACTTGTTGAGTAAACAAATTGTACTTGTTCACATTTTCACCTCTAATTAAAAAGTATTAAAAAGATGTGTAAATTGTTATTTAGGGCGTGCAAATTTCACTATATGATTATGTAATAACCTTGATTTTATTATTCAATTTATTGTAAATTTCTCGAGATTAATGGAAGGGTAATTTACGAAATTTCGTATTTCATGCTCTTTTAATTAGTCGTTGCGCGACGTCGGAAGTGATTCCGAGAGTTAAAATCTGAAAAACGTTTAAGTTCCGATGGGTTAAAATTTGACTTTTTATCAGTTGTGAATTTCGAAAAGTTTCCTTCACGAAAGTCGTAGAGCTCGACGATACGAGTTCGTAGACACGCGACATGCGTGAAGCGGACGTCGTATAAAGAAGTTACGACATGTTGAAGTTATTTCCAAAATTAGAAATTTCTATAAATAGAAAGAAAATATCTGAAAAGTCAAACTTTCCAGAAAAGTAAGAATTTCAAAAAATATCTCGTTTATTGTTCAAGCTTTCCATTTTTGGCAGCAGAACTTCTCTTCTGTCGTTCTCCGTCGTCCGGCCACGCCACGGGGCGTGCCACGATCAAACTGCTCGTCTCTCCCTTTCGTTTGAGCCAAGCCACGTCTGGAGCCCCCGCCTGTGCGCGGCACTGCGAGGCCTGAAAGTTCCTGCCGCCGGAGCTCAAGGGTGCCACTTTCCAGACCTCCTCCTTCCTCTGAGCAAGGTTTCGATGATTGTGGAGAGCATTGACGGCGGCAATGAGGCCGGCAACGGCCGACTTGAGTTCGATCCGGCAGCAGCATATCCGGCCCCTTTCCAGACGTATCCTCGGTTGTTCCAGGTAGATTTCAAATCCTTGAACCTTGAACTACATGTTGATGGTCTTGGTTGCACGTTTGGGTGTCGTTTTGGTGGCGGCGCGTTTGAGGGTTTTTGGGGCAGTAGGGTGTTCTGCTGTGCCGTGCTCGTCGATACGAGCGCGGGGATATTTTATATGCTCGATTTGGTCACCGCATGACCAAGTTATGAATTTTTGAATTAGTTTTTAGGCGATTATTAATTTTCGTGCATATTGCCCTAGAATTTAGTGCTTGGTGTTCGATCCTATGGTCGACTAGGAATTCTAGAAGTCTTGAGAGGATCCGAAAGAGGTTTGTCGCGTGTTGGCAAGCCTCGGGGTTAAGGGTTATGTGATCGGTGCGAATATAATATGTTTTATTCGAATTGAATGCTAAGTCTCGATAATATTACTTAGGTGATTGACCGTGCGTGAGTATCTCACCTTTGTGAGGTTGAAGACGCAGCGGAAGTAATTAAGGTAAGTAAACCTCACAACGTTCGTATATAATACGAGTTAATTTATAGTAAATGGATCTTTGTTAGGGCTGGGCGTTTTGAAAGCCCGCCCCGAAAACCTGAAAAAATTCTCGATCCGAGTCGAGCCCAATTTTTTTAAAGACCGGCCCGATGAAGGACCAGCCCGAAAACATGAACCTCAGTCCGAGCTCGGGCCCTGTTTTTTTTGGGACCGAGAGCAATTTCAGCCCCTTAGGCACTTACCCTATCCACCTGTCTGAGGTCTGGACGCCACTAACACAGCACCCCACCCCCCGCCATAGTCGATGTCACTCTCTCGCACGGTCCCTCTCCCCGGGCCCCAACCCCGGCTGCGCACCACCCCCCAACCGCTCCAGGTCCCCTCCTCTCCCCCCCCGGTCGGTCCCTCCCTCGCCGGTGACTCACCTCTATTTTTGGGCCCGAAAAGCCCGTAATCCCGGCTCGGCCCGACCTGGTCGGGGTCGGGTCGGTCCTCATTTATTGTAAAAGCTCGCCTCGGCTCTGACCGAGGGTATCGGACTTTGGGTCGGGCTTTGCAAATTTTGGGCTCGGCCGGGTCCGCGCCCAGCACTATGCAAAATTATTTTATGGAAATTAATAATTGTTTGAATGAACTTGATCGACTATGGCTCATTGGTAAGTAAAATGATTTTAATATAAAAATAATTGTTTAAGTATTTTACGATCAATGACTATAGTTGGTATTAGTGGACTATTCCTGAGTGAATGTCTACGTGTGTGTGTGTATATATATATATATATATATATATATATATATATATATATTGTGAGTGTGCATTTGGGTGAAGTTATTTGTTATGAAATTGTCATAATTGAGTTGTGTGATGTGTGAATGGGTTGGTTTGAAAACCAACGGCCAGTGTAAGATCTTTCCTGTGTGTGATGGGGATCTTACATGTGTGGTGTAAGGATCTCGCCAGATGGGTGAAAGAGATTCTTATGGCAATTATATGGTTAGTGTTTCTGTCTGAATCCGTAGACTCACAGATACCGGTGGATCCTTAATTGATCTCCTCCTGTTACAATCCTGCTCACTAGTAAGGACTGGGTTGGGCCGGTCGATTCCACTCCGATGCTTAAGTCAGTGAGGTAGGAAATGATAATAGAAGGTAATGGAAAGTACTTGAGCTTGTGATCGATTTCTTACCATATACGGAAGGTGACAAGGCTATTATATAGACCCCCCAGTCCGAGAGCTGGACCTGTCCCTCAATGTGGGACTAGGTTCCATCTGCATATTCCGAACGCCGGACTAGGTTCCTTCTGCATATTCCGAACGCCTTCCTGAACCACCCTTCGTGGGCTTCTTCCATCGGCTGGCCCGCTTCTTGCCAGAAGTCGGGTGACCTGGCCTTGAGCCCAGGTGTGTGGGATTTCGCCCCGGCCCCTTGCACGGGTTCGTGGGCCCCGGTAGCCCGACTGTTGCTACCGTCAACAAGTCTCCCAAGTTCCCGGTCAAGTGCAATTTTGAATGGGGACTTAATTGGTGCTTTACTTTTTGGGCTCACGGACCCGTTGGCATCTCAAGCCATCGGTCACATAGTCCCCCAAGTCCGTGTTTGAGATTGGACTTTGGCCGGGCGTTCGATTATGCCCGTTTGGTTCATTCTTATGTTGGAATTGGCGGGGCCAGGTAGCGAACATTTTTCCCGATGTGTTTAAGTCTGCAGGGTTTGTAAGACTGCGGGAAGTGTTCTCTTGTGTTAGAGGAGAACTTCCCGGTGGAATGCGTAGCCATCGGTTCGTACTGGCTTTATACTCTCCTGTTGTAATACCTGCAGAGTTTTTAAGCCTGCGGGAAGTGTTCTCCCGTGTTAGGGGAGAACTTCCCGGTGGAATGCCTAGCCATCGGTTCGTACTGGCTTTACACTCTCATGGTGGAATACCTACAGGGTTTTTAAGCCTGCGGGAAGTGTTCTCTCGTGTTAGGGGAGAACTTCCCAGTGGAATGCCTAGCCATCGGTTCGTACTGGGTTTGCTAACCGTAAGGTGAAATACCTTTTGGTTACTGTTTCTGCCTAAACCCGGGGGTCTAGTAGATACTCGATGAATCCAACTCGATCTCCTACAATCCTGCTTACTAAGGGGAATACCGGGCGGGCCGGCCTTCACCTCTCCGATGCCTAAGTTAGTATCGTTGGAATATATATAACTAAGGCACGTAAGTAAGCAGGGAGAGAGACAAGTTACCTCATAAACAAGGTAGTTGGGGCCCATATATAGGTGGTTGGGGGCAAGGGCTGGCCTTACTCTTCGATGTGGGACTGGTTCCCTTCTGTTTATACTTTCTGGTGCCCCCTTAGGCAGGCTGGCGCCCCCGGCCCCTGGGTCCCTGGAGGCAGGATAGAGTGCCAGGCCCCGAGGCCGGGTGCTGGTGATCCGGTCCCGACGCTTGGGCCGGGCCCTGGTGCGCTTGCTGCGGGTCTGTGGGCCTGCTGTAGCCTCTCTGCGGCTACTGTCAACAAGTCCCCCAAGTTCCCGGTCAAGTGCAATCTTGAATGGGGACTTAACTGTCTTACTCTTGCCCTGCAGACCCGCAGGGTTACCAACCTACCGGTGCCCAGTCCCCCAAGTCCGCGTTAAAGATTGGGCGTGACCGAGGTGAGTAGCCATTGTTGATGGTAAGTAAAAATTTTGTAAGTATATTTATAATATCGGTAATACTGGATGCCATATCGAGACGAGTTCCAGATGAACTTGCGGAGTGGACCTCGACCGGGCGCGCTGCCATATCGGTGCGAGGCGGAGTTCTCGGGAGCTCGACCGGGCGACCTGCCATATCTAGACGAGTCCCAAAAGTGAGATGCAGCTGGGTGGACCTCGACCGGTGCCCGGACGTAATGCCATTTCGGCGAGTCCCCCAGTTTAGAATGCCTCAAAGTTCCTCAGTTCTCGGGAGCTCGACCGGGCGTCCTGCCACATCGAGACGAGTCCCGGATGATCTTGCGGAGCGGACCTCGACCGGGCGTTCTGTCATATCGGTGCGAGGCGGAGTTCTCGGGAGCTCGACCGGGCGGCCTGCCATATCGAGACGAGTCCCGGAAGTGAGATGCAGCTGGGTGGACCTCGACCGGTGCCCGGACGTAATGCCATTTCGGCGAGTCCCCCAGTTTAGAATGCCTCAAAGTTCCTCAGTTCTCGGGAGCTCGACCGGGCGTCCTGCCATATCGAGACGAGTCCCGGAAATGCTAGCCTACGGGAGGGCCTGTTGGTGCGTGGACTAGGCCAACAGACATCCCGGAGAGTGTTATGGCCGTACTGAGGCATTGGTTAACACTTGCTAGTTCTTCTCAGCTTTTGTTGGTTAAGCGTTGAGGTAATGTGCAGGTTTGTTAGCCTGCGGGGAGACTTGTTCTGTGTTAGAGAAACAATCTGCCCAGTGGAGTGGCGTTGAGATAACGAGTCTCGCCATGTATCCCCAAATGTATCACAGTTCAGTGTGATGCAGGGTTTTTATCCTGCTGGACAAGAGTACATGGGTTAGATGTAAGCTCGCCCGGGTTTATAAAGCCCATGCGTTTAGAAGCCTTTGCTGTTGGCTCGTTCCTGCCCGTAGGTGAAGGAAGGTGACAACCGGTAGAATGCCTTCGAGTGGGTTAAATGTCCCAAAGCCGGTGGAATGTCATAGTGCTGGGTGGATCTCGACCGGGCGATATGCCATATCGAGACGAGTCCCCCAGTGATATGCAATGAAGATGGTGTTAAAAAGGGAGGGTGCATACCTGGACAAATGCTCTCGAAGCGGTTGGAAAAAATCACAAGCGGTGAGAGGTCTTCAAGATATACAAGGAAAAAAAGCCATGCAGCCGGTTGAATGATCATACTCGTGAACCGCCATGGTGCCGGATTGACTCGGAGTTGACTTTCTGGGGAAACGAGGGGAATGGACACCTCGTTATTCGCTCCTATCTCCCTAAATGCTGCTGGTAACTGGGACAGGTGGCGGACATGTGATGAAGGGGAAAGCCCATCAATCCCATCAGTTATGATAGATGGGATCCCTTATCCATGCTGGGACACGTGTCGATAGAGAGCGGTCTGAGATGGAGGGAATCCACGGCTGGGGTTTCGTTGCCTTTCGTGTTGCCCTATTTATTGTCCACTCTGCTCACCTCCTTCCACAGTTTGCCTAGACCCTTTGCCTTCTACTCTCCTCGTCCACCTTGCTGCAGATCTGAATTATTTTGTGTTAGGATTATGGCATCTGGGAGATCCGCGCATCATGGCGGCGCCAGCCGCGGGCCCAGAAGGCACGAGCTGCTGGATGGTGACAGAGCGATTCTCTGTGACGAACCAGTCAGAAGCATGGATGAGAGAGAGATCAGGGAGTTTCGAGCGAAGTGGGACATCGATCCTTCTGTTAAACTTCGGGGCCTGCGTCCCGGGGAACTGGCCTGTAACCCGGAACCGGGCTGGGTTGCTGTTTTCGACGATCAGTTCCGACACGGACTATTGCTGCCGCTGCCGGAATTTGTTCAGTATATGCTGAGCTCACTAAATCTTTCCCCGGCCCAGCTTCCGAGCAACCAGTGGAGGCAGTTGCTTGGGCTTGGGTGCCTATTTAGCCTGAGCCACATGAACTGGCCCACGGTTAATGAATTTCGGGCGCTGTACAAGATTTCTTACTGCCGAAAGGCCCATTGTAGCAGTTGTGTGAACTTTGCCGCGCGGGAGCATGCTGCTGCTATCACGCATCTGCCGTCATCGGTTTCAGATGTCTGGAGGAGGTCGGTGGTGCTGGCCGGCGGCAGGTGGCAGCGTAACTGGAGGGGCTATCAGGTGCCCGGGGCCTATCAGCCGATCGGGGATCAGTCGTACCGGCTGGAGGAGTTGGAGAAGCAACGGATATTCCGGCTGTTCTATGGCTGGGACTATCCGAGTCGGAGCTCCTACAATTTCATCCGATGGAACGTGCTGGAGATATGCGAGATGGGGAGAAAACCTGGTAAGGTGCCTTTGCATAATTTCATCTTTTTGCATGGTTGCTTGTGCTCTGACCGCTCGACTTATCGATTGCAGCTAACGCCCCCCGGCTCGCGCTTAAAGTTGAAGAGACTATCGAACCGGATGAAGAGCTTGTAGTCTCGAGATTGGCAGAGACGGGGGAGGTGGCCGCGAAGACCGTTATTGATACGGCTACCAAGAGACGCAGGGATCATGACAAGCCAGTGCCGCTTGTGTTTCCGGATGCTTACTATGGGAGGCTACCGGGCGGTGGGAATAACTCCCCGCTCTTTATTCGGGAGGGCCGGTCCGCGGGACCACCTAGTCCAGGACCTGTGGCGCGACCGATGGCTGTTCGGACCTCGCGGGAGAGAGAAACGGCAGAAGTGTTTGGGCACCGTCGGAGCGGCCATGGTGAAACTCCGGCCAAGAGGGCGAGGACTTTTGACGCCGGGGCGTCAAGTTCGGCTGGGCCAACCGAGCGGGCGGTGGCTCCGGTCTTGGAGGTGGTTGGTCGAAGGACTCAGGTGCCGGAAGCCGATCGCAGCTCTGGTGATGGAATTGGCAGGTTCGTGGCTGCTACCATCGAAGCCTTGGGGCTTGACCGGGAGGACCCTGGGACTGGTCGATCGGGCGAGAACAGGGCTAAACCTGTGGAACTAGCTGTTCGGGTAAGTGTTTTTGTGCTTCCCTTTCTCTTGGAACGGCACGAGCTAATGTTCGTTAATTTACGCCTGGCAGCTGGTTCATAGCCTTTATGGCGCGGAGCCCAGGGGGGAGGCTGTTGCGGCCTTGGAGAAGCGGGTGGAGGAGCTGAGCGTGCGGGCGGACGTGGCGGAAGCCAAGCTTGCGGTGGAAAGAGAGGAAGTTGGTCGGTTGGGCACCGAGCTCGCGCGAGAGAAAGAACTAACCTGTCGGTTGTGTCATGATCTGCAGCAGGAACGAGAGAAGGCCGACCGGCAAGCTGCTACTCGGGAAGGGAGGGTCGCGGAGCTGGAGGCGAGGGTTTTGGAGCTGCAGAGTCAAGTTACAGCAGTCGCCCAAGGAAGGGAAAAGCTCACGGAATCTCAGCTTGCTGAAGTAGCCGATAAGGCTGTCGACGACTTCCGGGAATCGGTAGAGTTTAAAGGGATGCTGGACGCGGCCCGGGAGAAGGGCATCACCGACGCTTATCTGGAGTGGAGGGAGAAAAGGTGGCTTGATGCTGAGCAGATGGAGGCTGATATAGCCTTGACCGAGATGGTGGAGCAGGAGCAAGCTCTAAAAAGTGGCGGGCCGGGGATTGGGGGCTCCGGGGGCGGTAGCTAGCTGTTTACTTTGTAAATGCACATCTTGCAACTACTATAGTTTATTTGTTATCATTGAAACTGCGTATTGCAATATTAATGTCAAATACACCGTTGCCGCTCTGTGACCGCTATTACTTAGGGTAGAACCGTAGGTGCTGGATATTCCACGGCCGGGTGGAATAGATGCCGTCGGTGTCTATAATGTGGAATGTTGCCGGTCCGACGGCCGCAGTGATCTGGTAGGGCCCTTCCCATGTTGGTTCTAGGGCCAACGGTTTTTTCTGGACCTTCCTCATGACCCAGTCCCCGACCTGGAGCTTTCTCTCCTGGACCCTTCTGTCATAATACCGGGCGATCCGCTGTTTGTAGGTTTGGTTGCGCATATGCGCCTGGTCGCGGCGCTCCTCGATGAGGTCCAGGTTGAGTACTAGCCCCTCGGCATTTGTCTCGGCGTCGTAATTCTCTACCCTGCCGCTGGGTATACCACTTTCTACCGGGAGTACCGCCTCGCTCCCGAATGCCATGCAGAACGGGGTCTCTCCTGTTGCCTTTGCTGCTGTTGTCCGGATGGCCCATAGCACCGCGGGGAGTTCTTCGGCCCAACATCCCTTCTTGGCATCCAGCTTCTTTTTTAGGAGGGTCTTGATAATCTTACTGACCGCTTCTACTTGGCCGTTGGTCTGTGGGTGTGCCA
Source organism: Potentilla sterilis (assembly GCA_963682095.1). Taxonomy (NCBI): domain Eukaryota; kingdom Viridiplantae; phylum Streptophyta; class Magnoliopsida; order Rosales; family Rosaceae; genus Potentilla; species Potentilla sterilis. The sequence continues at coordinate 29,346,075 of OY821764.1, forward strand.
CTGAAGCGAACAACATCCGGGTCCCCATAGAGGCTGTGTACTGGATAAGATCAGCATTATTGAACTGTGTCCCATTATTCGTGACAATAGTCTGCGGTACCCCGAATCGGCAGTAGATGTTCTTCCATAGGAACTTTTTAACCCGTTCCTCAGTGATCTTTATCATGGGTTCTGCCTCGACCCACTTGGTCTGATAGTCTACTGCCACGATGGCATACTTGTATTGTCCTACAGCCGTTGGGAAAGGGCCGATGATGTCCAATCCCCATTGTGCAAATGGCCACGGTGCCAACAGGATTGATAACGCGATTGCCGGGACATGAGGTATAGAGGCGTACATGTGGCACTTGTGGCAGCCGCCTGATATTTTTCTTGACGTTGCCGCCATGTCTGGCCAGAAATACCCCGCTCGGAGCGATTTGTGGGATAATGATCTTGCGCCGGAGTGATTACCGCATACTCCCTCGTGGATCTCTCGCATGATAGCCTCGCCTGCCTCTTTTGTTACACACCTCAGCTGGGGGAAGTTGTGCCCCCTTCGGTATAACTGGCCGTTGAGGAGACCGTACCGGGCGCACCGGAGGTGTAGTCTTCTGGCCTCTACCGCATCCTGGGGGCTGGTTTTGTCAGTCAAATACTTGACTATTGGATCCATCCAGCTTGGCAGCGCTTCTTCCACCGCAAATATCTCAGAGATGGTTTTGTTTATACTTGGCTGCTGGAGAGTTTTCATTTTTGCCTTCCGGTACTCTGGAGGGTAGTTTCCGGTTGCCAGCCTTGCGAGGGCATCCGCATGTCTATTTTCCTCTCGGGGAATGTGCTGGATCGTGGCGCCGTCAAACGGCTCGATCAGGGTTTTGGCCAGAGCCTAGTAAGAGGACAGCTGGGGGTCCTTGACCTCAAACACCCCGTTCATCTGGTTTACCACTAGGCTAGAGTCGCTGTATATCTCCATGGACGAGATTCCCAATTCCTTGGCCAGCTGCAGACCGACTATGAGGGCCTCATATTCGGCGGCGTTGTTGGAGGTGCTAAAAAGGAATCGTAAGGCATACTCGTATGACTGGCCATCGGGCGAGGTTATCATGACACCAGCGCCGCTCCGCCTGGTCGTTACGGAGCCGTCCACGTAAAGTTTCCAACCGGTGGGGAGGCCTGGTTCGGCCTTTATGGTTCGCACTGCGTCGGTGTCCTCGCGCCGGGCGGGGTGCGCTTCTACCGTCATTGGGGTGAGCTCACATATGAAGTCCGCAGCTGCCTGCCCCTTGATGGCCGTTCGCGGGGCGTAGATGATGTCAAACTCTCCCAGTTCAACTGCCCACCGTACGAGCCTACCACTGGTCTCTGGCCTTTGTAGGATCTGTCTCAGAGGGTGATTGGTATACAAGGTGATGGAATGAGCCTGGAAGTAATGCCGGAGCTTCCTGGCACTAACAATCAGGGCCAGAGCCAATCTCTCTATGTCGGGGTACCGGCCTTCTGCTCCAGTGAGTCCCCTTCCCGCATAGTATACCGGGAGTTCAAGCGTGTCTTCCTTCCTAATGAGAGCCGCGGAGACGGCCGTTGCGGATGCAGCTATGTAGAGGTATAACATTTCGCCCGGCACCGGCTTGGATAGGGGAGGCACTGCCGACAGATATGCCTTGATAGACTGGAATGCTGCTTCATGTTCCGCTGCCCAGTGGATTTTCCTGGTCTGTTGTGCCTTGAGCAGCTTGAAGAACGGGGTGCATTTGTCGGTTAGGCGGGAGATGAATCTGGCGAGGGCGGCTAACCGGCCGGTCAACATCTGGACCTGGTTTCTCTCCCCTGGCGTTTCCATATCTAAAATCGCCTGGACCTTCAGCGGGTTAGCTTCTATCCCTCGCTGGCTGATGATGTGGCCTAGGAATAGGCCCTCTGAAATCCCGAAAATACACTTCTTTGGGTTTAAGCGCATTCCGAATTTGAGCATCTTACCGATGACTACGGCCAAATCCTGGACGTGGGCCCCTGTAGTCAAGCTCTTGACCAGCATGTCATCCACATAAACCTCTACGGTTTTACCCATTTCTTGCTCCAGCATTTGGTTGATCGTTCGCTGGTAAGTAGCCCCGGCATTCTTCAGACCGTACGGCATCCTCTTATAACAGTAGGTACCTCGGTCGGTTGTGAATGATGTGTGCTCCTCATCATCTGGGTGCATCCTAATCTGATTGTACCCGGCGTAAGCGTCCATGAAGCTGAGCATCTTAAAACCGGACGTGGAATCTATAAGCTGGTCAATCCGGGGGAGCGGGAAGCTGTCCTTTGGACACGCCCGGTTCAGGTTAGTGAAGTCCACGCACATACGCCACTGGCCGGTTACCTTCTTCGGCACCATGACCACGTTAGCGAGCCAGCGAGGATACTGGACTTCCCGGATGAAGCCTATACCCCTCAATTTCTGTACCTCCTCTCTGATTGCCTCGTACTTTGCCGGACTGAAGGACCTCCTCTTCTGCCTTACCGGGGGAACGTTGGGTAATAAATTCAGCTCATGTACGGCTATCTCCGGGGATATGCCTGGCATGTCCTCATAGGACCATGCGAAGACCGAACCGTTGTCCTGGAGGAAAGCTATGAGCTCTTGTCTAACAGTCGGATCGAGCCGCGTCCCTATTACAATAGTTCGCTCCGGGTGGTCTACTGAAATGCAGATTGCTTCGGTTTCTTCCACGGCCGAAGGTGGCTCCAACTTTTCGATGAACCGCCCGACTCGTTTTGTCTTGACGTCATCACGCGGGTCAATGTTCAGATCCGGCGCGGGCGCCTGCTGAGCGGTTGTGAAAACCTCGGTCCGCTTCCTCCCGTGGGTCACGGCTTCTGTGTAATACTTGCGGGCGATCCTTTGGTCCCCACGTATGGTAATAACTCCGGCCGGTGAAGGCATCTTCAGCATTAACATATGGTCGGCAATAAACGTTTTGAACCTCCACAACCCTGGCCGACCGATTATGCCATTGTACGATGATAGGCAGTCGACAATGATGAACTCCAAATGCTCCTTTTTCGTTCTGTCTCCCTCGCTGAAGATGATCGGTAGGTAATCCGATCCGAAGGGCTGGATGACCTCACCGGAGAAGCTTATAAGCGGCTCGTTATCCTGGGATAACTTGTTCCTTCCTCTCTGCAACCCCTTGTATGCATCTCGGAACATTACGTTGACTGAGGCTCCGGTATCAATCAGCATACGACTGGTTATCCAGTGGTCTATTTGGACCGTAATGAGGAAGGGGTCGTTGTGCGGTTGGATCAAATCCTCCGGCTCTTCCTCCTCATAAAAGGTGATCGATCTCCATCTGGTTTTAGCGGCTTGGCCGCTTCTTTCACCGAAGGCGTATACCTCCTTCCCTCAGACCAATCTTAGGCACCGCTTCTTCGAGCTCCGGGTAAGTCGATCTACACGGCCCCCGCCGTGTATCATGTTAATGCTCCCGTGCACCTCGATCCCCCCGGGAGTGCGGGTGCTTATAGTTCCCACCTGCCGAGGCCGCGGTTGCTCGTTGTTGGGGTCCTTTGGGCTGGCCCGGTCGTTCACGACCGCTATCTGGGTCTTTCGGTCATCGGTCCGAAGGGCTAGATCTTTGGGCCTTCCTGTTGGCAAAATAGCCAAGGCCCGCGGTGGTCGCTCTGCTGGCGTAGCAGCTAGAGGCCGCGCCGAACGCACAAATGGCTGTCTTCGCCCTGGCCGGGAACCGTCGCCAGCGCTCCACCGGGGTTGCCATTCCTCCCGTATGTCTGCTTTCCTGGTGGCTGCGGGCGCTCGGTTGCGATCTAGCCATCCGGCCTTGCCTCCATGGGACGGCTGTAGGTCGTCCGCTATTCGCTTGGGCGCCTTGTCCCCATATGTCTCGTGCTCTGCCTGAGCGTGCCTAACGGCCACAGTCATCAGCTCGTCGTACCCCAGCGGCTCCTGTACTAGCAAGTCGTACAAAAGTTCCCCGGGTCTTAAACCCTGCTTGAAGGCCATCCCTGCGATCTGCTTGTCCAGGTTCCTGACCCCGGCCGTGGCAATTTGCCATCTGTTAACGAAGGCACACAGCGGCTCGCTGTCCGTTTGCATGCAGTCAAAAAGGATTGTGGATGCCCGGGCTGTCCTGGATCTGAGAATGAACCGACCGACGAACTCATCCGCCAACCGCTCGAAGGTTTCGATTGAATTAACTGGTAGCTCGTAGAACCAATTCAACGCCTCTCCCGAGAGCGTTTCTTGGAATATGTTGCAGCACATGGCGTCCGAGTAGCCCTTCACCCCTGCTTGTGACTTGAAGCTGTCCAGGTGCTGGTACGGACAGCCCGCCCCGGAATAGGTCAACTTTAGAGGCCTTTGGCTTCCAGATCTTCCCGATTCCCTAACTCGGCGCGGGAAAGGTCCAATACGCTCGTTGAACCGCGCGCCACCCTGCTGTCGCCCTGCCATTCTCTCGCTGGCCTCCATGCGGCCCTTCATGTCCGCTACCGAGGCGGAGAGTGCCTCGAGCGCTCGAGCGGTAGAGCTTTCCTGTTTGGTTGACGCCTGGCCCGTGCGGTATGGGGGCTCGGCCGGGCCGGAGTTTTTTAAAGCTTCCGAAAAGAGTGGCGTATCCACATGCACGGTCTTTCTTCTTCCCGTGGCCTGCCCTACCTCAAGATGCGGGAACTCGCTAGCCTTGCCTGCCGATCGCGGTGTTACTTGAGGAGTGCCACTACAAGAAAAAATGGCTTTGCCGACGAAAAAAAAAACGGCCGACGAAACACTTTTTTCGTCGGCTATTCCCAAGAATGGCAGACGAAAATTTTTGTCGTCGCAAAAAAAAAAATTTCGTCGGCCATTCCCACAGAATGGCCGAAGATTTTTTATTTCGTCGCTAAAAATGAAAAATCGTCGGCTATTCTAAAAGAATGGCCAACGAATTTTTCCGTCGTCCCTAAAAAAAATGTTTCGTCGGCTATACTCCTATAATGGCCGAGGAATTAAAGTTTTCGTCGGCTATACAAATTTTGGAAGAATGGCCGACGAAGTTGGCAATTTCGTCGGCTATAAGTCTTTATATTTTCATATCTGGACAGAAGCTGCTCATTTGAAAAAAAACGGGAGAAAGAGTGAAAAATCTGTGGGTATTGTTGAAATCCGTCATCTCTTACATTGTGGAGCTATATATAGGTACGTATATGTGTATATATGTTGATTTTGAGTTTTAGTTGAGTTGATTTTGAGTTTTAGTGATTTTGATATAGTAAGTGATTTTTTATTTTGTTGTTGTTTTAGTGTTAGAATGTATGTATATATGTTGATTTTGAGTTGTAGTTGAGTTGATTTTCAGTTAGAGTATAATTATGTGTTTTAATTTAATAATATTATTTTAATTAGTGTTAAAATATGTATAAATTAATATATTAATTAATGGTTGTTGATAGTGTAATGAACTTAAATAATGGTTGTTAATTAATGGTATATATATATATGAGTTGATGTTGATAATAACATATATTGTAATATATATGTGTTAATTAATTTATTATTAATTAAAGTTATACATATATATTATTATCAGGCTATATATGGATCGAGATAAGAGTTGGATTTCGCTTCCAAGGCATGACCGACGATACACTACAGGAGTTGTGGATTTTATGCAGTTCGTCGAGGAAAATGCAAAGGGGAATTACCATTATTGCCCGTGCAAGAAATGTAAGTGTCGCAGTGATATGTGTCGATTTCCGATTAGGACAGTATGGGAGCACCTAAAGAGTAATGGGTTTTGGCTGAAGTACACACGTTGGATATATCACGGTGAGCCATCATTAGATGGATCGCATGATCATGGACAGTTTTTTGAGGCGGGCAGTAGTAGTACATCCAACGATCCAACAATGGCATTCGTCAACGACGTATTTCCTTTTGAAAGCGGTGTACGTGGGAAACAATATATGCACGACCCGGTGCTGCCCTTCCCACAAGTTGTCAACACTGCTGCCTTTGACAAGTACAACAAACTGATTGCATTGCAACAGACCCCTGTGTCTTCAAGTTCTGAGAAGACAGTTCTTCAAAGTGTGATGGAGGTAATGAGGATTAAAGTCGAGACAAAATCGACTATCAGGCAAGTGGATGAATATCTACAGTACACTTCTTCGTTGTTGGAGGAGGGTCATCGTAATCCTACCAATCACCGTAAGGTCCGAAGTATCCTCAAAAATCTAGGGCTTTCCTACATTAAGATCCATGCATGCGCATTTGACTGCGTTCTCTTCTGGGGTAAAGATGCAGAAGGGAATGACCTTGCTAGCCTTGACGCATGTCTGATATGTCAGTCTGACCGATATAAGTTGACGGGAGCAGGCAATAGGAAACCTGTGAAAGTGCTTCGGTATTTTCCGTTGAGAGATAGGCTTGAGCGGTTGTACATGTCAGAAACCACCGCAAAAGCTATGAGATGGCACGGTGAGCGGGACGCGGGAGACGCAGATATCATGACACACATCTCTGACGGAGCGGCTTGGAAGCATATAAACAATGAGTTTCCTCATTTTGCGTCAGATGTCAGAAACGTCAGGCTCGGGCTCTCAACCGACGGGTTCAACCCTTTCGGCACCATGAGTCTTTCATACAGTATATGGCCGGTGGTTTTGGTACCTTACAACCTTCCTCCGTGGATGTGCATGAAGAAGGAATATAATATGTTGACGTTGTTGATTTCGGGGCCTGGTTACCCAGGCAAATGTCTCGATGTGTATATGAGACCATTGATTGAAGAGCTTAAGGTATTGTGGGACGTTGGTCATCCCACTTTTGACAAGTACAAGGAGGAGACGTTCCAGATGCATGTCATGGTTATTGGTACCATCAGTGATTTTCCTGCTTATGGGATGTTGTCGGGCAGCGTTATTAGGGGATACAAGGCTTGTCCAGAGTGCCTCAGTGATTATGGGAGCACCCCTCATTACAACAAGATATGCAAAATGGGTCATCGTGTGTTCCTTCCGGCGGATTACCACTGGCGTTACGAGTCCGCCGCATTTGATGGAACCGAAGAACACGGTGGTCCCCCTAGAAGATGGAGGGGAAGAGAAATTTTAGCAGTGCTTAATGAGTACGATTTTGGGCCCCTCAGCAATCATCCCGATATTGTAGCGGAAATACCTGAAAGGCCTGAGGAGTACAAATTCTGGACACATAGGAGCATATTGTGGGAACTCCCGTACTGGTGTGAGTTGCTGATCCGTCACTTCCTAGACGTTATGCACATAGAAAAAAAAAATTCTGAAAGTGTGGTGGGCACAACGCTGAACTTGGAGGGGAAGACGAAAGACGGTCCTAAGGCTCGCACTGATATGCAAAATATGAATATCAGAAAACCACTATGGTTGAAACAAGGGAAGAGAAAAATGCCTCAAGCTCCTTACACCGTCAAGCCTGAGCATAAATCAGAAATTTTCCATTGGATAAGTCGGGCCAAGTATCCTTCAGGCTTTGCTGGAAATATAGCCAAGTGTGTCAATAGACAATTCAACAATCTGTACGGGTTGAAAAGTCATGACAATCATATCCTGCTACAACGTCTCTTCCCTGTTTTTATTCGACCGTTCCTTTCCCGTCACGTTGTGGAGCCGTTAGTAGCGTTGGCAAGATTTTTCCAGAAGGTATGCACACGGCAAGTGAGAAAATCTGACCTCCGGGAAATGCAACAAGACATCGTTCATATCATGTGTAAATTTGAGATGATATTTCCTCCAAATTTTTTCGACATCATGCCTCACCTCATGATCCATCTTCCTCGGCAGTTGTTGCTTACCGGTCCTGTGCACTTCACTTGGATGTATCCGATGGAAAGGTACGTATTTTACACCTTATGTTAATTTCCTCATCAATATATGTGATATAGTGTTAATGTATTATCATAACACTTTAAAAACTTGATTTATAGGCAACTTGGACAATACGGTGGTTTTGTCCAAAACAGATCCGCACCTGAAGGATGTATAGCTGAAGCATATATTGCGCACGAGTGCGTCACCTACATGAAGCTGTATTTCGGAGCGTTACAGGAAAGCATACAGGAAGATGTACCGTCACACTTCAATCTTTCCATACTCTCCGACGATGTTGTACTCGGTGGAAACATGTCAGATTCCTACAAGTTGAAAGATTATGAGGTAGCCATTGCACATTGGTGGGTACTAATCAACTGTCCAGAAGTTCAGTTTTGGAAGGACATACATCTACGCTGTGAAGGAGTAGCAGGTGATCGCGATTACCACAACCAGACATTCGCAGAGTATTTCGGCCGCTGGGTACGTACCTTTAACACTATTCTATACGTGTTCATATATTATTGTGTATATTTATTCATATTTATAGTTGATTCTGATGGTTGCAGATGGACCTTATTGCAAATGATAATCACCCAAATTGGTCGCACGAACTCAGACTTTTAGCGAGGAGGCCGGTCTATTCAAAAGTTTATGCGACGTGCAAGGTGAATGGTGTGTTATTTCGATGTGAAGACAGAGACCTCAGACTGAAAACACAAAATTCAGGGGTTATGGCACATGGTGGGGATGGTGGAGTTGACTATTACGGTGTTCTCCATTCAGTTGTGGAACTGCATTACGGGGAAGGCATGAAAGTGCACCTTTTCAAGTGTAGATGGTTTGACACACGGCCGCAGAGCATGAAAACCGATCAATACGGCGTAAGTTCTGTGAACACTAGTACATCATGGTATGAGGACGACCCTTTCGTTTTAGCCACATGGGTGAAACAAGTGTTTTATCTTGATGATCTCGCCAAGGGTGACCCGTGGAAAGTAGTCAACACTATCCACCATCGCAACATTTACCGGGCGTCTACACTTGGAGTGGTTGAAGAGAACGAGGAAGGGGGCACCGCGTATCAAGAGCCCAACTCAAACGGTATTCCTGACTCCTCTTTTATTCGCCTAGGCACGCCGGTGCAAATTCGACATGAAGAGCCACTGCTTGTTGATGTTGATCCAACTGAAGAAACTAACGAGGACTCTAGTGGTGAGGAAAGACATAGATTACCCCTATCGAGCAATTCAGAAACCGAAGAAGACTCATCCGATGATTCCGATTACAATCCGACGGATTAAGTAATTTAAATGATGTAATCCTTTCATTTGCAATCAACTCATTTCTAATGAACGGGCGTGGGGATGAGCCTCCCAGCTAGGTTGGGTTCCAAACCCCTTAAACAAAAATTTGAAATATGTTGACTGTTGGGTTGCTGGTTTTTTATGTTCAAGTTTGGTTATATGTGAACAGGACATCGGAATAGGAGAGGTGTTAAACCACTGATATTTTTGGTTTTTTTTTTCAGAGAATAGCCGACGAAAAATGCCTTATTTCGTCGGCCATTACAATAATGGCCGACGAATAATGAATTTTTCGTCGGCCATTTTGCGTATAGCCGACGAAAAATTCATTATTTCGTCGGCCATAAGTTTTTTTAAAAATATATATTTACAATAATGGCCGACAAATAATGAATTTTTCGTCGGCTATACGCAAAATGGCCGACGAAAAATTCATTATTTCGTCGGCCATTTGTTTTTTAAAAAATAAATATTTTATTTTTGACCGAAAACGACAAAAAAATAGCCGACGAGTACTAGGTTTGATTTCGTCGGCTATGATTAAAAAAAAAAACAAAAAAATTCAGCTTCCATTTTCTATCACTATCGACAAACCATTGCTTCATCCTTCAAATGTAAATGTGTCGTGAAATAAGATATGACTGAAATATTGAAAAACATCTAGGGTTGAAAAATGAGAAGATTCCGACAAAATCTGTGTGCCGAATGTTGCGGTTAGCTGTTTTTTACTGCCGTTTTCCTATGGGTAGCCTGACGGTCGGTAAATATTTTGAGGAAAATTTCTATACGATTAGTTGCGGCTCATCGATCTGAAACTATTCTCTGTTGAAGATCAGGCCAAAAAACGTCATTTAGACGGGCCAATTTCCGTTTTAAAGCGTTTAGAGGTTTGACTTTGCAGTTTGACCGTCCCGATCGAGCCTTTAACGTTGTCAGATGTAGTTGGATTTTTTTTCATACATGTATTTAATCTTAACGGTAATATCTGACGGTTGGAATAGATTTTCCAAACTTTTAGATTCAAAATCGTAACATATGCACTAATGTTCCTTAACTTGTTTACTAAGTGTTTAAGTGAATGTATAGTTTCAAATAGTTACTATACGTAGACTCTTCAAATGCAAATGTGTCGTGAAATAAGATATGACCGAAATATTGAAATACGTCTAAGGTTGAAAAATGAGCAGATTCCGACAAAATCTATGTGCCGAATGTTGCGGTTAACTGTTTTATACTCCCGTTTTCCTATGGGTAGCCTGACGGTCGGTAAATATTTTGAGGAAAATTTTTATACGATTAGTCGCGTCTCATCGATTTGAAACTATTCTCTGTTGAAGATAAGGCCAGAAAACGTCATTTAGACGGCCCAATTTCCGTTTTAATTTATAGGGTTTAGAGGTTTGACTTTGTAGTTTGACCAAAGGTTTAGCCGACGACATCAAATATTTCGTCGGCTATTTCCAAAGTATAGCCGACGAAATTAAATATTTCGTCGGCTATTTCCAAAATATAGCCGACGAAATAGTTAATTTCGTCGGCTAAACTCTTGCGATCCGCTTATTGTTCGCCGTTGGATGGCTCAGATCAAACGGCTGTGATTTTCCAAAGTATAGCCGACGAAATATTTAATTTCGTCGGCTAAACTCTTGCGATCCGCGCCTTCTCATTGTCCGCCGTTGGATGTGGGAGATCGGACGGCTACTGAGCGCCTAAAGTATAGCCGACGACATTCAAAGAATAGCCGACGAGTCATATATTTCGTCGGCTATTCTTAAGTATAGCCGACGAATTAAAGCATTTCGTCGGCTATTCTTAAGTATAGCCGACGAAATATTTTTAATTCGTCGGCTATACTATCGGGTATAAGTTTGTTGCAGCCGAACCCTAGCCTCCATTTGCTGCATTTTTCCAAATTCTCCATCTGATCCAGCGCCGCTCGCCTCGTCGCCCTCCTCCCTCTTCCTCCTCGAATCGGGCAACCCCCTCCTCCCTCTTGCTCCTCCAATCCGGCAGCCTCCCTCTTCCTCCTCCAATCCGGCCGGCCCTCCTCCAATCCGGCAGCCTCCCTCTTCCTCCTCCTCCCTTCCATTTTCAATTCGATCGGCAGTAAGTTTTTTTTTTTTTTTTTTCATTTATGTTAATTAATGTTAATTTAGATATAATTTAGGTATTTATGTTAATTTAGGTATAATTTAAGTATTTATGTTAATTTAGATATAATTTAGGTATTTATGTTAATTTAGGTATATTTTAGGTATTTATGTTAATTTAGATAAATTTTAAGTATTTATGTTAATTTAGGTATATTTTAGGTATTTATGTTAATTTAGATAAATTTTAGGTATTTATGTTAATTTAGGTAATTGTTTTCAAATTTATTTTAATTGTATAATTTAGGTGTAATTGTATAATTTATACGTATAAATTGGTTTTTTAATTATATAAATTGATAACTTAATTGTATAATTTAGCTTAATTATATATATAGCTTAATTATATTTAATTAGAATTTGTTATTTAATATAATATAATTTAATATGTTAGTATATAAATTGTTATATTAAAATATGTTAGTATTATTGGTTATTATATTAATTAGAATTTGTTATTTAATATAATATAATTTAATATCAATTAATGTATTAATGCCTCGGGCTTTAGATGGCCGATGCATTAAGAAACCTATTCGGAGGCCGTCGTGGCAGCAGATCTAGAGGTTCTAGAAATTCCGGCGGTTCCGCAGACTCCGAGAGGACGGCTAGCCAGCCTGAGAGGACCACTAGCCAGCCGCGGAGGAGTGTAGATTCATCCCAGCCGCAGAGGACTGTGGATGCAGACCAGCCGCGACGGAGTGTGAGTGCTCGGCACCAGACCCTTCTCCAGGCGGGGCGGCTGTCGAGCACTTCACTTCCGCCTGCCGGTCCCTCTGTGGCTCCGAGGTTTAGTCGGCAGCTGTTTCACGAGGAGATAGCTGCCAACGTTCCTCAGGTTCGTATGCCTGAGGTTCATCGGGAGCCGATGCCGAGTCCGACTTAGTCTGCTGCTGACTCGACTGAGGCTCCTACTCTCCCAAACTAGCTATTCCTCCCGTACAACATTCCGGCGATACCGGAGGTCGACTATCAGGGTGTGCCCTTATGGCCGGATATGCCTCAGTACGTTAGTGCTGCGGAGGCATACCAGCAGCAGCCATTTGAGGACCCTGACCACCTTATTTCGGCGAGGAGAAAAGGGAAGTCGATAGACGAGTCATCCACTTCAAGTAACATTTGATTTTATTAATTAAATGTTTTATTAAAATTAACGCACTAATATTTAATTTTATTAACCAATCGTCGTTTTTGTGATAGGGACAGCCGCTAGCAGTTCACGGAGGAATACGAGAGGTGTCATCTGTTTTGACACGCTCAGGAAAACTGTTGAGCGCAGAGGCAGGATCCAGATCAACGAACCTCCTAATCAGGAGGTTCCGGGGAAGAAAAAACGCGACTACTCGGGTTGCGTGGGGTCACTGATTAGGGACAGAGTCCCTATGTTGTGGACCCGGTGGGCTGATGTGCCCCAGGAGATCAAGAGGGAGGTGAACAACGCCGCGTCGGTGAGTAATTTAAAAAATTTAATTTATTTATCGTAATATTTAATAATTTTCGGTATTATTACAATTGTAAAACTAATAAAATTTTATTTTTCAGACATTCTTCGAGATTGCCGACCACAGGCGGGATTGGGCGGACACCCAGCAGAACTCGAGGTACGTTTGTTTTTATGATATTATAATTATCTTATAATTATTAATATTTTATGATATTAATAATATTTCTAATGCACTTTTGTTTTTTTCGTAGGTTCAAAGAGTGGAAGAACGAGCTGCGTTCCCACTATAACGAATACGTACGACTACCTTGGTCGTATGGGTACTCCCAGGAAGTTCATGTTCCGGGAGTACGAGTGGCGTTGGTTGAAGACAGTAGACTTCAACAACCCAATTATGCAGGTAAATACTAAACTTCAGTAAAAATGTTTATTTTGTTAAAATTTTAATTATTAGTTTAATTATTTTATAATTATTACACTAATATTTTTTGATGCATTTTTCTAACATTTTATTATTTGTTTGAAGCAACGTTCTCGGATAAACTCTGAGAACCGCCGCCGGAACACAACCCCCCATCATGCTGGTTCACGGCCGTTTGCACAATATCAGGAGGAGGCGCTCAGAGATCATCCTGATAGCAACCCGTACGTGGAGACGTTCAAGATCGCTTATCCACAAGCGACAGAACAGCTCGTAAGTCGTTCATTACAATTTTAAAATTTTAATTATTAATTTTACTTAATTATATATTTGTTATAATATTAATTTTTTTTTCCCGTCCACTTAGGAGAGGGTCAACCGGGCCGAAGAAGAGGTGTTCCAGCAAGTAGTTCGGGACACACAACCGAACATTTCCGAGGCAGATCTGGAAGAAGCCATGCGCCATGTCGACCGCTCCAGTGTCCAAACGGCAGCGAGGATGTTCGACGCAGCCTTCCCAAACCGGACAAACAACTTCTACTGCCGGGGTTTGGGAAGTTCTGGACTAGGGCTTCTGAAGACCACTAAGGGAGGTCAAAAGAAGGGAGGCGGGGAGAGCCAGCATATGAGGGGGGAAGTGCAGCGATTGGCCGCAGAATTGGCGACCTCGTCCCAGACAGTACAGGAGCTGCGCCGCAGCACACAGCAGTATCAGGAGGAGATGCGCCGCAGAACACAGCAGTATCAAGAGGAGATGCGCCGCAGATCACAGCAGTATCAGTTGGATATGGCCGGTTGGCATGCCAAATGCGAAAGAATTCGGCAACACAACTACGACGGCCAACAAACCTGGTGGTATGAGATGTTCGCGGCACAAAACCAAGGCCTTCCACCCCCGACCCCGTTTCAGCGGTTAGCTGAACCTCCAATGCCTCAACCTCCCGAGTTCGGTCACCAGGATGACGACCCTGATGGAGAGCAGGATGTTGGGGATGACCTGCTGGACTTTAGTGGCTTAGGTGATGATTAGGGTTTAGGGTTTATGTATATATATTAGAACGAATTTAATAAAAATGGTATTTAGACGTGTTTCTTGTTGGTGCAAATGCATGGACTGTTTTTGTGATTTGCAGGTTGCTTGGAATGGTAATTTAGAAAATAATTTAATTTTTTTTTTCCCAAATGTAAGAATAGCCGACGATTTTGGCATTATTTCGTCGGCTATAAAAACTATAGCCGACGAAAATTACATTATTTCGTCGGCTATAACTAATTAATGCCTATTAAATATTAATATATTTCGAGGCAATAGCCGACGAAAATTTACAGAATCGTCGGCTATTGTTTTCAACAAATAGCCGACGAAAATTTATTAATTCGTCGGCTATTGTCAACAACCAATAACCGACGAATTAATAAATTTTTGTCGGCTATACTTACTGGATTTCGTCGGCCATACTCGAAAATGCCCGACGAAATTCGTCGGCAATTTCTCCCAGGTTTGGCCGACGAAAAATATTTTCATCGGTACATTCGTCGGCCATACTCTACTATAGCCGACGAATTCGTTTTTTTCGTCGGCCATTGTATTACCGACGGGGTTGTTCCGACGAAGTATAGCCGACGAAAATTTCGTCGGCAGAGACTATAGCCGACGAAATTTAGCCATAGCCGACGAAATTTTTTTCGTCGGCTATGCATTCGGATCCGGTAGTGTGCTCTGCTAATAGGGCGATGTTGACTGCCTCCAATTCTTGGCATCGGGCCTCCGCTCTTAGTCGATCTTGATCGCCCTCCTCTCGCAAGCGCTAGACCTTTGCCTTCATCTTTTTAATTTCTTCCGAACCCTTCTGGTCGGTGCTTTCTGGTTTCCGGTGATTATGAGCTCCATCACTGATGGAAGAAAGGGCGAACCTCGCACCGACCTCAGCCTTTATGTTACGGGCCGGGTCGGGGAACTGAATTCGCGCTTTCGGTTTTTCCCCGCTGGCTTTTATCTTCCTCCCTTCCATAGCTTCCGGACTGAAGGATGCAGCTACTTCTCCAAAGGATTGATAGAGCAACACAACTTTTTGTACGAATTCCCACAGACGGCGCCAATTGTTTCTGCCTAAACCCGGGGGTCTAGTAGATACTCGATGAATCCAACTCGATCTCCTGCAATCCTGCTTACTAAGGGGAATATCGGGCGGGCCGGACTTCACCTCTCCGATGCCTAAGTTAGTATCGTTGGAATATATATAACTAAGGCACGTAAGTAAGCAGGGAGAGAGACAAGTTACCTCATAAAGAAGGTAGTTGGGGCCCATATATAGGTGGTTGGGGGCAAGGGCTGGCCTTACTCTTCGATGTGGGACTGGTTCCCTTCTGTTTATACTTTCTGGTGCCCCCTTAGGCAGGCTGGCGCCCCCGGCCCCTGGGTCCCTGGAGGCAGGATAGAGTGCCAGGCCCCGAGGCCGGGTGCTGGTGATCCGGTCCCGACCCTTGGGCCGGGCCCTGGTGCGCTTGCTGCGGGTCTGTGGGCCTGCTGTAGCCTCTCTGCGGCTACTGTCAACAGTTACATATCCTACGGGTGTGGAAAATCGCTTGGCTTTTGAACTTGCCTGGATTACAACGATTTGCTTTTTCACCTAACTTGCACATGTGAGACAGATGGTTGTCTTACTCTTGAATCGCATTTAATGTAGGAGTCCATCAGTCCCATCACTCACTTCTCTCTCGGGAGGTTACCGAGAGTGGGGTACGTGGCCTGTTTCTGTGGCAGAGATGTGCGTCTGGGATTTCCTCGTCTTTTAGAATACCCTAATTAATTTTGGGGGGAACTGAGGGGTCGGTTTCTCATTTTTTTTTCCTTATAAAATCCCCCATTGTCCCTCACTTTCCCTTCTTTCGTGCCTCTATGAAGAGAAATCAGAGAGAGATAACACCCATAGAAAAAGGAAACCGCCCCTTTGTTTGCTTTGTGCCTCCCTATTTACCCGAAAACTCGATTGCGCACTGCAATCCTTTTTGTGGTTCCGGCTGATCACGCCTTTTTCCAGGTTTGTCTCCATTCTTTTCTTGTTCTTGTGTTCTTTGTCTAGGTTTTTCTGAGTTCAAGGCTTCCGGGTAGGTTGATTTCCTTTTCGAGTTCATCTTTAGACCCAGTTCGACCGTGTAACTGGGATGGTTGGTGTGAGTTTGGTGTTTGTCAGTGTAACCTTCGTCGCTTGCAGTGCCCTGCCCGCCTTATAGGTTCAGGTTTGATCTAACTGATTGTAGGGTTTTGAACTGCCTTTAGGTTTCATGGATTCTAGAAGCGCAACTAAGTCTCCCGGTCTCACTGAAGAACGCCCGGTGGACGACGCTGGCACCTGCCAAGATTCCTGGCTTAGCAGCTCGTCTACCCAACTGGCGAATGCTTCGCAATCCCCCAGGGAAATTTCGCTAGGCGTGCCATTAGTTACCGTAGCTGCCTCAGGGGAGATTCCAACGGGTAATCCTACCCGGCGACACACGTTGTGGGGGGCGATAAAGTAATATATTGCGACGAACCGGAGTAAAGAATGACCTCCGGCGAACTACTTGCCTTCCGGAAGAAGTGGGGTATTGATAGTGCACTCAAGCTCCGCGCGCTATCGCCTGCGGAACTGGCCTGCAACCCAGACAATGGTTGGGTTGCGGTTCATGAAGATCAATTCAGGCACGGGTTCTCCCTCCCGTTGCCTCCATTAGTGCAGTATATTCTTAGCATGATCAACAATTCCCCCGCCCAGCTTGCGAGCAACCAATGGAGGCAATTGCTCAACCTCGGCTACCTGTACGTCCTCTGCGACATGGACTGGCCAACAACCAATGAATTTAGGGCTTTGTACAAGCTATCATACAGCAAGAAGAGCAAAGCCTACGGGTGCGTGACCTTCACTGCGAGGGACTTCAGGCCGGTGATCACCAATCTCCCCTCCTGGGTTGCAAGGGACTAGAGGAACAAGGTGGTGATGGTTGGGGGGAAGTGGCAGCTGAAGTCTAAGAACCATCTGGTCCCGGGGGCTTTCCAAGCTATCGGGGATCAGTCGTACACCTTGACAGGTTTAGAGAAGCGAAGGATTGCCAATATTTTTGCTTGCTGGGACGACCTGGATCGAAGTTCCTACAACTTCATCTGGTGGAAAGTCTTAGAGATCTGTGAGATGGGGAAAGTGTCGGGTGGGATTTCCTATATACATTTTTTTTTTGCCCTAACCCGCTGTTCATTGTCTGCCAGCTACTGAACCCCGGGCTGCTATATCAAAGGAGCTGACAATCGAGATGGAGGACTAGATCCTTGTCCAAAAGCTGACGGAGAAGGGGGAAGCTATCGCGAAGACTACCGTTGATCCCAGCACCGAAGAGAAGACGGTGCACAACAAACCGGTGTTCCTGAAGATACCGAACGCTGGGTATGGCAAGGCGAAAGAACCTCCCATGGTCCTGACAGGCGGCAGCCCCTATACCGCCTGGGAGCGCGGGTAGGACTATGGCACGCATATCACTCGGCGGTGCCAGCAAGGCAGCCGCTCCTACACGTTTCGGTGGTGTGCTTAAAGCGACGGCACACTGGTCTGCTGGCGGTGCCGAAAAGGTACCGGCCCAGGAACCGTCTGGATGTGCCAGCAGGTCCCCAGCAGAACAAAGTCCCGGTGGTCCTGCTACAAACGTAGATTCTCCACCCATAGTGGTGACGACTGGTCCTCTGGACCAGGGCGGGACTTCCTCCCCAGCTTCGGAAGTGGGGCAGAAGAGGAGGCGAGAAAGGAGAGCGGCCCCTCGCGGGTTCTGAGCATCCCCAGTCCGACTTCTTCGGTGCCTCCAATAGAGCGTACTCCTATCAGGGAGCTGATGGGCGAGTATGGCGTGGAGGACGAGCCCTTTGTCCGGTCCATGCTAAAAAAATTGAAGGAGGCTGGACTGGACCGGCCCGGGCTAAAGATACGCTTCTAGAGGAAAACTGGAAGAAAGCTATGAAAATGGCCCTGCGGGTAAGGACTGCTCCCTCGTCCGTTTGTTTTACTCGACCCGCTACTTTGTGCTAAACAAACTCTTTTTCTTTCTTGCAAACAGTTTACAGCCTCTACCTCGCTGAGGCGAACGAAGAGCTACCTACCTTGAGGAAGCAGGTGGCGGACCTTACTAGTCACCGGTTCAACCTGGAGGCCGAGAAGGCTAGGTTGGAGAGGGAGAAGGCCCAGGTAAAGGAGCAGGCGAAGGCACAAGTGGCCAAGCATGAAGAGAAAATCATGGACCTAGAGTCCAAGCTGGCCGATGCTACTCAGCGGTCCACCGAGCTAGAAGCAAAACTTGCTGATGTTACCGGGCGGGTAACCGACCTGGAGGCCAGGAACTTGGGACTGGTTGGATCAGGTAACTGACACAGCCGAGGAGAAACGGCAGGAACATATGAGGTCCCTCAAAGCCGGTGGCCCAGGAAGCTCAAATGCTGGTGGCGTTGTTTCTTCTCCGGTGCAGGTGATGAGCAATCTCCGGGGCCATAGGCTGTTTTTATCTCTTCCCACCCCCCCCCCCCCCCCCCCCCTTTTTATTTGCTTTATTTTTTAGCAATGGCTACGTGCCCCTTTTTGCTGATACCGGCGATTGGTATATATGCCCTGGTCGTCGAGGCTGATGTAATGTAACTTCCTTTCCCAACTGTATATTTTGCCATGTTTGTTGTGCCTACTTTCTTGCACTTGGGTTGTGATATAAGGGACCATTGGGTTACTAATTGTGTTGGAAAAAAAATTAGCAAATGTTATGTTGTTATGACTGATAACTGTTGGATTGCCTTAGTTAATTGTGTTGGAAAAATTAACATTGTGCCCGGAGCCATGGCTCTCAGCCCTTGGATTGCCTTAGTTAATTGTGTTGGAAAAATTAACATTGTGCCCGGAGCCATGGCTCTCAACCCTTGGATTGCCTTGGTTAATACTGCATGATTTAATGTGGTTTACCGGCAGGAACATAATTCATACTGTCCGGTAAATCAAAAGACATTTTAGAGTAGAGCCTACTTGGGGTAGTACCGAAGGTGCTCAATGTTCCACGGGTGGGTGGATTTTACCCCTTTAGTACTTCTGATGTGGAAGGTCACCGGTCCCACCGCTTTTGTTATTTGGTAGGACCCTTCCCAGGTTGGTTCCAGAGCTAACACCTTTTGTTGTACCTTCTTCATCACTCAGTTTCCTAATTGCAGCTTTCTCTCCCGGACTCTGCTGTCATGATAGCGGGGGACTCGCTGTTTGTATATTTGGTTCTGCAGGTGCGCCTGATCACGCCGCTCCTTAATTAGATCTAAGTTGAGTTGCAGACCTTCAACATTTGTTCCACTTCATAATTCTCTGCCATGCCACTGGGTATCTTGGTTTCGATTGGGAGGACCGCCTCACTTCCAAATGCCAAGCAGAACGGGGTTTCCCCCATTGCCTCTATTACGGTCGTACAAATTGCCCATAAAAATGTCGGTAGCTCCTCGGCCCACAACCCTTTCTTGTCATCAGGCTTCTTCTTAAGGAGCTTCTTGATGATTTTGTTGACCGCCTCGACCTGGCCGTTGGTCTGCGGGTGTACCACGAATGCGAATACCATCCGTGTCATATAATATCTGGAGCTTCTTGATGATTTTGTTGAACTGCGTCTCGTTGCCCGTTACTATGGCCTTGCGGCTTTCCGCTCGTTTGCCTCCATCTGGGTCTTTATGTCCGACACCGTGTCATATAATATCTGGAGTGCCCGCGCAGTCGAACTTACTTCTTCATCCTCAGGTGACACGCTCGCCCGGCGGGGTGGCGATGCGGGTCCGGATCTAGTCATAACTTTCGGGAACAGTTCGATCGGCAAATGCATGGTCCTCCTTCTTCCCGTTGACTGTCCTACCTCCATGTGGGGGAATCTGGCGGGCGTTTTTCCCGGCTGGCTGCCCCCGCTGACTACTCGCGGAGCCGCCAATGCTTTCGTCAGAGCGGTATTCTGTTGTTGCCCTTTTTCCAAGGCTGCCAACAACGTGGTATTTACTGCCTCTATTTCCTGGTACTGAGCTTCCGCTTTCGCCCGGTCTCGATCGCTTTC
This sequence comes from Potentilla sterilis, assembly GCA_963682095.1. Classification (NCBI taxonomy): domain Eukaryota; kingdom Viridiplantae; phylum Streptophyta; class Magnoliopsida; order Rosales; family Rosaceae; genus Potentilla; species Potentilla sterilis. The sequence goes on from OY821764.1 coordinate 29,366,289, forward strand.
TTCCCGCATTCGACTAGGTTCCACCTTCATCTCTTCCATCAATACTGTCATATTGTACTGGCCGGGATCGACACTATCGTCCTGGACGCCTCCGCCGGCCAGACCCTCTTGTCCGCCACCGGGTCTGATGACGGGGTAAATTCTAAGACACCCTGAACCTCTTTCGGGCCTCCTTCGTTTCTTTCTAAGTCTCCGACCATACTCGCGAACACAACTTTTTATGTATAGATTCCCACAGACGGCGCCAATTGTTTCTGTCTGAATCCGTAGACTCACAGATACCGGTGGATCCTTAATTGATCTCCTCATGTTACAATCCTGCTCACTAGGAAGGACCAGGTTGGGCCTGTCGATTCCACTCTGATGCTTAAGTCAGTGAGGTAGTAAATGATAATAGAAGGTAATGGAAAGTAATGGAAAGTACTTGAGCTTGTGATCGATTTCTTACCATATACGGAAGGTGGCCGGGCTATTATATAGACTCCCCAGTCTGAGAGCTGGACCTGTCCCTCAATGTGGGACTAGGTTCGTTCTGCATATTCCGAACACCCTCCTGAACCACCCTTCGTAGGCTTCTTCTGTAATAACCGGTATTTTAAATATTTTTTTTTTTTTTTTAACAAGTTGAATAATCTTTTGTTTAATTGAGTTCAAATTACCACGGACATATATTGTTATTCCGTATGAGCCACCGTATAACTATGTTTCATCTTGTTATTAACATATGTGGGTTTATATATGTATATATAATGTATTTATATCAGTGTGTGTTAAAGGATCTAAGTGGATAAGATTAATTTTCAATGAAACTAGAAGAATCGGCTTTGACCTGACGTAGCTAAGATATATATAAGAAGAAGAGGAGAAGTCTAGAAGGTAGCAGAACAGGAACAGAACAGAAAACAATAAAAAGATGAGAAGAGGAAAAGGAAGAAGACGAAGAGAAAGGAGGGGAAGAGCTCAGACCCACTTTGGGTCGAGGCTTCGAATTGCAGCGACGGAGCTGCTATCTCTTTCCTCCGTTGTTCGGTCGATTCCTGGCACCACCACCACGAGGTCCACAGTCTCACCTCATCGTCCTAGAGGACTATGGAGTGTTTGCTTTACATGAAGAACTGTCGGGGAGGAAGTCTTTCTTCTCTATTTCATTTGCAAGTAGATTCACAGATCGATTTGATAGATTATTTATAAATTGTAATGATGATAAATATATCTGGTTAGGCCCGGGATAATTAAGGAGGGATTGTGTCTCCTTGGGTAACATATTTTAAACCCAATCGTGGTACCGCAGTATGTGGGGTGCTCTCGGAATCTATTCGAGAGTGGTTTGGGCCTAATCGATGATAAACAGGAAAATAAAGAAATCAAGACTACCAGATATGGTCTCTGGTTAGCTTGAACAAATCAATTTTTTTTGTTATGTTGATGTTTAATGCAGCTGCAATTTATGACTATTTTACAGGTTCGGGCTGTGACAAATGGTATCAGAGCAGGGATATGATCTTTGGAGTTTATTTGTGGGAAAGAATTGGTGCTTGATATTCCTTTTCTCTGATTTTAGGAGTTAGTAAACTAAATGGTTGATTGCTAAGTATATATTATGGGTTCTTTTGCATGGGAGTAAGAAAGGAAGATGTGCCTGATTCGATAGGGATTGCTATTCATCATGGGTTTATTCATGTGTTTTAGGATTTGAATGGGGACCGTACATACAGCAAGGGGCAGAGAATTGGCTTATATCGGTTTAACACGAATGAAATATGCTAATTTCACATACCTCAAAATTTTGAACTATTTAGTGTGATTTAGATGATGTCTGTCAGAGGTCAAACAAGGTTTTGTAGATTGGTTTATTGGCTTGTTTGATCGTTAAAATTTTATTATTGCAGTCCGTAATTGTGGCGAGGGGGAAGAGCTTTGGCTTTTATGATTTACTGGGATTACATCTGCTGATTTCACAACTTTTCCGTCTGTTAGGATATGGCTCATTGGTGATGATAGCTAGGAGTTGTTGTGCTCTGCTTTATTTTGGTTTCAGTGGTCAACTCATTCCTTCTACCTTAAATTTGGCAGTGATCTCGTCTTCCCAATATTGTTGAAATTTTGCTTTTGTTTTTCCTACATTTATATCAAAGCAGTTCAAGTTTTTCCTTGTGCTGTTTTAGATTGTGGTGGTATTGTGCTGGTGATGGCTAATAGCAGCTGTGGTGTATTTTGTGCTTCAGCTCTATTTTGGTTTTCAAACGAAAATTATTATATTATTTTTTCTTTCCCAAACTCTATTGTGATTCGGACTTTATACTTGATTGGTATGTGTTGGTTTGGTATGTTGGTATGTTGATTGATTGATATGTCTTCGAATTGGTGTTCTTTAGGACTATTTTGTGATTTTGGCTTACGGTTGGAGTATTTTGGGATTATGGCTTACAGTGTTCGCAATGGCAATAGAAGCAGGGTCTCAGGTTTTTCAGTTGGTTCCATCGTTCAAACCGTTTGTTCTTAATTTACTCTCTACCTTTTCTGAATTTCTTAATACTTTAATCAAATTGTAATGGATATCAATTGTGGCTCCTGTTTTGTGATTTAGGATTTGGCTGGTTTGATGATGGCTGCCGATGTCAAAATTGACTTTACAAATTGGTATCATGATCTGTACTTGATTTTTTTTAAAAGTGTGCTTGTGTTTATATATGTATATATTGTTATTTTGCTAGCCACTAGGATTCTGGGAATTTAGTGTAAAACTAATAGGAAACGACTTCGGTTTTCCTGATGAGAATAGAGTTCTGGTGCAGTTTCATACATTTTCCCCTTCTCTGGAAGGTAATCACATAGGAGTTGGGTATTCTCGTTTTGAATACGAGTGTCATAATACTGACGAACCAGTAGGTGCAAAACTTCTGCTTGAAATTAGTACCCCGTTAAGTCTTGATGTTCAACCCCTTTGAGCAACTAAATTCTGGAATTTAAGAGCCCAAGGTGAATGAACTGTTGTCTTCTTGGATTTCTGTGGAGTATATCTGTTGTTCATCTCAGTTTGGTTCTTTAAGTTAGATTGAAGGGACTTTGAGCATCTTCTGTACTAGTCTATGACTTTGGCCTATTTTAATATCTAGTATTTGCTTAGGCCTGGTTATAGCCTTCTAGTATTAAAATTTCCTATGATATCATCAACTGTTTATGCATTCTGATATTTCCACTAGAATCTTATGGTTTGGGTTTTCATTATTTCAGTAGCTCTATTTTGATTTCTACGAATTGTATTCTGTTAATGTATAAGCTCCAAGTTGGTTTGATTAAGTTTGATTTCTAATGATCGCTGTGGTGTTGAGATTGATGATTTCTATTGATTTTGTTTAGTTGTGTAACTGCTATCTGATCTGGTTCTTTTTCTGCTTGTCATTCATGTTTTGGCGATGGGTGTTCCTATATGAGATTATTACTTTCTGCCACTAATTCTGAGATTATTACTTTGTTGGAATAAGTTTCCCTGGAAATTTGTTGATAAATACATTTACCTGGGGACGAGGAAGTCCAGAAAATAAGGTCAAGACCGATTTTGAAACCTAAATAAATATACCTCGTCTTTAGAGCCCTTCATTGTACTGTTACTCTGTTAGTACTCTTCTTAGATATCAGAATAATCAGATCATTTGACATCTTTCATACAGTAGCATATTAATATGGATGTAATATACATGTGTACTGTGACTACCATCAACTCAGCTTGTTTTCTTGCCATTTAAATATCAGTGGTGTGTGATTAAAGGGATTGATTTGTCTTTGAAGTGTAAAATTATTCATTGAGAACAGAAGCGGACTGAGCCGCTCAAGATTATTAGTATGCAGCAAGATTCGAATCTTTCACTAATAAAAAAAAATTACGATCTGGTTGGCAAGTTATTAGTGATTGTTGCTTTGTTAATATACCTGGAATTTTACTACGCTGGTGAACCACTTACTCTTCTTTGGTTCACAACTTCACATACGAGTAATTTTATTATAGAAATTTCGAGGGCGAAATTTTTTTTAAGGAAGGTAGATTGTAATAACCGGTATTTTAAATAATTTTTTTTTTTTTTTAACAAGTTGAATAATCTTTTGTTTAATTGAGTTCAAATTACTACGGACATATATTGTTGTTCCGTATGAGCCACCGTATAACTATGTTTCATCTTGTTATTAACATATGTGGGTTTATATATGTATATATAATGTATTTATATCAGTGTGTGTTGAAGGATCTAAGTGGATAAGATTAATTTTCAATGGAACTAGAAGAATCGGCTTTGACCTGACGTAGCTAAGATATATATAAGAAGAAGAGGAGAAGTCTAGAAGGTAGCAGAACAGGAACAGAACAGAAAACAATAAAAAGATGAGAAGAGGAAAAGGAAGAAGACGAAGAGAAAGGAGGGGAAGAGCCCAGACCCACTTTGGGTCGAGGCTTCGAATTGCAGCGACGGAGCTGCTATCTCTTTCCTCCGTTGTTCGGTCGATTCCTGGCACCACCACCACGAGGTCCACAGTCTCACCTCATCGTCCTAGAGGACTATGGAGTGTTTGCTTTACATGAAGAACTGTCGGGGAGGAAGTCTTTCTTCTCTATTTCATTTGCAAGTAGATTCACAGATCGATTTGATAGATTATTTATAAATTGTAATGATGATAAATATATCTGGTTAGGCCCGAGATAATTAAGGAGGGATTGTGTCTCCCTAGGGTGAAAGACCCAAAACTCGATTGGGGCTCGTGGTTTTCGAACGGATAATTAAGGAGGGATTGTGTCTCCTTGGGTAACATATTTTAAACCCAATCGTGGTACCGTAGTATGTGGGGTGCTCTCGGAATCTATTCGAGAGTGGTTTGGGCCTAATCGATGATAAACAGGAAAATAAAGAAATCAAGACTACCAGATATGGTCTGGTTAGCTTGAACAAATCAATTTTTTTTGTTATGTTGATGTTTAATGCAGCTGCAATTTATGACTATTTTACAGGTTCGGGCTGTGACATCTTCCATCGGCAGGCCCGCTTCTTGCAAGAAGTCGGGTGGCCTGGCCTTGAGCCCGGGTGTGTGGGCTTTCGCCCCGGCCCCTTGCAAGGGTCCGTGGGCCCCGGTAGCCCGACTGTTGCTACAGTCAACAGTTAGGATCTCGCCTAAGTGGTAAAAGGGATCCTTATGGCATTTATATCGGGAACCAAACTTTTGGTCGGGTGATTGGTTACGATCAGTTAGAGCTCTAGTCTGTCTGCCTTGTGAGATTTGGAGGGGAATGACAGTGGTCAGTGCGCCCCGAGTTTGGGAATGTGATTCCCATTTGTTGTTTTAATTATGGGAGTGTCATGTGGGGTACTTGCGTCTCATGATTATGTGCGTGATTTTAAAGGAATTTATTTGTGATTTTCCTTTGTTGTCCAAAAGGGTCGTGCTTCCTTATTTACAAGTTTTGTCGTGACAACGTGTGATTTTGTCACTAGTTGACTTGTATTTCTTATGAGTAAAAGGGAATTGTTTTTTTTTTTTTTAAAGAAAACAAAGTGTGCGTTGTCTTTCTTGAGTTAAGTTGGCAATATCTTGACTTCATTTTGGGGTTGACGGATTTATTATATGCTTTCATTTGTTATATTTTAATTGTTTGTGCGTGACTTCCTAAATTAAGGTATATGCAGGAGTCACGATTTTAATTGTATGTGCGTGGCTTCCTGAACTAAGCTATATGCAGGAGTCACGATTTTAATTGTGTAAGATTCTTACCTTCCTGAACTATGCTTCTGAGCAGGAAAGTCTGAATCTTACTTTGTATTTGTGTGTGCGGGTGGTATTATGGTTTAAGTGTTGTGGCGTGAGTCTGAGTTTACTCAGAGCTTTAAAAAGCTTACCAGGTTTGTTGTTTACAACCCGATGCACCAATCTATGGTGTATGGTTAAATTGGGCAGGTGATGATTAGCAGTGTTGAGGCGGCGGTTGATAGCTGCGGCGATTAGAAGTGATCTTACTCATTTAGCGGTTGATAGCTGCCGCATTTGTTTGGACTCTTTAATGTTTTTAATTTGTAATTTATTTTATAGATAGTTATGATTATTAAATTATCATATTTTCGAATTTGAATTTTATCGGTTCAAATTTCGGAGCGTGACAAATTATATCGTGTTATGAGAAAACGTACACAATATAAATAATTTGAACATAAGTCACGACTTCACTGAGTCATTGCCACTACATTATTTGAACATTCAAAAACCAAATAATTTGGGTTTAAGGTTCTCTGAAAAAAAAAAAAAAAAAATTGGGTTTAGGGAAACTATATAAGCACTGTTGGTTCAAAAGGGCGCGCTCCATATTCATTTGAAATCTCATCCTATATAGCATGAGAACCTCTGCACTTCACCTAAGACATCGTCACAAGACCATCACTTCGACTCACCAATCCCTCCACTTCTCCTCATCACTTCCTTCCCCTCTTCTCGAATCGCAAAACCCATCTCTCGATCCTCTTCCAATCCAAACCCTCCAAACCCATCGTCACCTATTAGTTAATCTCTTACAACAAGGCCTATCATACAACCCCAAAACAATCCATGCTCAGATTCTCGCATCGGGTTTTCGACAAGATGTATTCCTTGCTAATCTTCTCCTTGACTCGTACAAGAAATCCGGGTCGATTGTTTATGCACGGAAGGTGTTTGATACAATGCCTGAGAGGAGCTCGGTTACTTGGTCTTCCATGGTTTCGTTGTACACCAAGCACGGGAAGAGTGAGGAAGCATTGAAGGTGTTTTCGGAGTTTCATAGGAGTTCTGATGGGAGGCCGAATGAGTATACATTGCCGAGTGTTGTGCGGGCGTGTACGCAATTTGGAGGGGCTGATCAAGGCGCCCAAGTGCATTGTTTTGTTGTCAAGACGGGTTTTGATAAGGATGTCTTTGTGGGGACTTCTTTGGTTGATTTTTATGTAAAGATGGGGGATATGGAGGAGGCGAGATTGGTTTTTGATAGGTTGGAAGCTAAAAGCGCGGTTACTTGGACTATAGTTATAGCAGGGTATGCGAAAAGGGGGAGGAGTGAGGCGGCTTTGGAGTTGTTTTATCACATGAGGGACAGTGATGTTGTTCCGGATAAATATGTGCTCTCTGCTCTTCTGACGGCATGTTCTGGTATCAAGTTTGTTGGAGGCGGCAAGCAGATCCATGCTTATGTGCTGAGAAGGGGAACAGAAATGGATGTTTCGGTGGTTAATGTATTAGTAGATTTCTACACAAAGTGCGGTCAAGTCCAGGCGGGACAGAAACTATTTGATAAGATGGTGGATAAGGACCTTATTTCATGGACCACAATGATAGCAGGGTATATGCAAAACTCGATGCACATTGAGGCCGTTAAGCTATTTTCTGAAATGACCAGTTTGGGTTGGAAGCCAGACGGATATGGGTGCAGTAGCATTCTTACTTCATGTGGTTCACTTGAGGCTCTGAAACATGGGAGAGAAGTGCACGCTTATACTATCAGGGTTGATCTTGTCTATGAATATTATGTGAAGAATAGTTTGATTGATATGTATGCAAAATGTGATTCCCTGAATGATGCAAGAAGAGTTTTTGATTCCATGACTGATCATAATGTGGTCTCTTACAATGCAATGATTGAAGGGTACTCAAGACAGGATAAGTTGGCTGAGGCTCTGGATCTTTTCAATGTGATGCGGCATAGATTGGTCCGGCCTAGTATCTTGACATTTGTCAGTCTTCTTGGTGTCTCATCTGCTTCATTGGCCTTGGAATTAAGCAAGCAAATCCATGGGCTGATCACGAAGTACGGGTTATCCTTGGATGTTTTTGCAGGCAGCGCTCTTGTAGATGTTTATTCCAAGTGTTCATGTATTCGCGAAGCTGAACTTGTATTCAAGGAGATGAATGAAAAAGACATAGTAGTGTGGAATGCAATGTTTTGCGGTTACGCCCAACTGCTGGAAAGTGAAGAGGCTTTTAAGTTGTACTCTGAACTGCAGGTATCAAAGCAAATTCCTAATGAGTTTACATTTGCTTCCCTAATCTCAGCAGCCAGCAACCTAGTAAGTATCCAGCATGGTCAACAGTTTCACAGCCAGATCATTAAAATTGGTCTTGAGAACGATCCTTTTGTCACAAACGCACTTGTGGATATGTATTCCAAGTGTGGAAGCATTAACCAGGCTCACAAAATATTTGATTCCAAAACTTTGAAAGATGTTGCCTGTTGGAATTCCATTATCTCAACGTATGCTCATCATGGAGAAGCAGAAAAAGCTCTCTTAATGTTTGAAAGAATGATGAAGGAGGGAATAAAACCCAACTATATCACATTTGTGGGGGTGCTGTCAGCTTGTAGCCATGCAGGCCTTGTGGAAGATGGACTTCGTCACTTTGAATCAATGCCTTGGTTCGGAATCGAACCAGGGATAGACCATTATTCTTGCATTGTTTCTCTCCTTGGCCGTGCCGGTAAATTATCTGAAGCTAAGGAATTTATTGAGGAAATGCCAATGAAGCCAGCAGCAATTCTATGGAGGAGTTTACTGAGTGCATCTACAGCTGTAGGTGATGTTGAATTGGGGATCTATGCAGCAGAGATGGCAATCTTGAGTGATCCAATGGATAGTGGATCGTATATCCTACTTTCAAATATATATGCAGCCGAAGGTATGTGGGATGATGTAAAAAAGATTAGAGAAAAAATGGAGTATAATGGTGTAGTGAAAGATACTGGACGTAGTTGGGTCTAAGTCAACCCAAGGCGAGGATAATTGTTTTGAAGGAGGGAGGGAAAGAGTGATTGACAAGCCTATATACTGGAAAACACTGCGAAACTGGTATTATTTTCTCAATCGCAGCCAATCCGATTTTGCAGATCAAAGGGGTTGGTTATGTGCCTGACATTACAACATCTATGGTACATGATTAATTATGCTAAGTGAAGATGCCAACAGCATGAGCTCCTGAACAACTATGAAGTGCAAATTTACAGGCGCATCTTTCTGAAGTCTGAAGTGAAGCTTAAGCTCGACTTGTTGGGCTTCATTTAGTGCAGGTATTTAAGCTGGTGAATTAATTTAGGCCTCGACTACAGAAGGTCTACAATCTGAAATTCAGTGCAAAATCATAATTGAGGAAGAATCTTTGTTGGGATTGATACATAAATTTCATTCAAGAAACTGGTATAGGTATCATCTGGAGCTGACAGCTGATTTGAACCAATTTTGGAGATGACATGATAATTTAAAATGGAAAGGTTGATTCTAGTCATGTACATGCATGAAAGTTGCAAATGCAAGTTTATGTTCCTTTTTTCTTTGCTGCTTAGAGAACGTGAGAGTAAAGAAATACTTCAGACGAGAGATAGTTCTGTTATAATGTATGATGGGATAGTACGTTGAAGCAGCTGGCAGTTCGAAACAAGGCTCATGTCAGTGAGAGGGTCCTTGAGAAAACAAATCTTCATCCCAAATCGAAGGCTGGTAAGTAGCACTGTAGCAGTGACCCTTGCAGTAGATCCGGCATCCCTACAATGCAGCTTCAAGCCCTCGTCTCAATCCATGTTTGGAAGCATGTCCCAGCATCCACTTATCATTTCACTAACTTATAAAGCACGTCCTTCCTTTGACGGGTGGCAACTTATAAGATTATTGGACCTCTCTGTTAGGCAGAGAACCACTCTTTTACTAGCCAGCCACTCTCACTTTCTATGCTTCTTCACTCTTCCCAATTCACATGCTTGGTACACATAGATACCATGCATGTAAGAGACCGAGTGACTGAATTCCTCTCACCGAGTTTACTAGAAGATTGGCAAGGAAAACATTTTGTTGAAAGCCCGACGCGCTGAGCATGAATTCTCCTAGAGTACAATATGGGTTTGTCTAAAACGCCTAATTGTAATAGATTGACTAATGCACCTATGCAAGCTTTTGGGTTTGGGAGGTATGGAATCGAAGACATGGGATTTGTGATCTGAAAAAAAAAAACAGGAGATGCCAATGAGGAGAAGTCAAGGGATTGGTGGTTATAACTTAGAAGTGATTGAAATGATGTGATCTTAACCCAATTAATTTGTGTACGTTACGTTACAAATCAAGCATTCAATGTCAAGTTTGTAAACATTGTACATTATAACAAGCATTACTACAACATATATGAATGGAACACATTGTTTTCACATAAGAGGAAAACCCTCGGACAACAGACGATGATGAGGATTGAGGAGTTTGACGAGGGTATCACAACATATGATAGCTTACACGATAGTTAGTGTCGTCTTAATCTTTTCTGAACTCCAGGTTCCTCATCACAAAAACCCCACTTCTACTTGATCATCCTCCTCTACGAGAGGAACAAGGCCTCGTTTGGGATAAAGCTTGATTAGATCACATAGGTATGTAGGGGGGAGAGGGGTCTGGACTGTCCCAGACCTTAATGTTTCCAGACTATCTGGCCGAGGTTCCTTATAAAAAGAAAAATCACCACGAGCGTTACTTTGCTTCACCTCTGTCACATGTCGTCCACATACTAAAAAGAAAAAGCAAGGCCATAATTTCTTCACAAGCAAGCCCCAACCCTTGACCTTATAAAAAGAAAAAGCACTTGCACTAGATCCTCCTCCAAAAGAGTGAGGAAGGCCTCGGTTGGAGATATGTGATACAACTGCTGCTTTCCCAGAATCATCACAAGGAGGAAGTTCCAAAGCCTCTTCAGAGATTTCAGCGTTGCTTTGGTTAATCTCTGCCACATCTTGTTCATATACTAGACGGACTCCACATTTCTTCACAACCAAGCCTTGGCCCTTGACACGAAATAAAATTTCAATTTGTTTCAACTCTGTTGTCTCTACACCACGAAAATATGAAGAGAGACGATAGTCATAGTAAAACCAAAGGTGATCTGACATAGCTCGTCCCAGCGTTCCCGGAAACCGAAGGCTCTTAATGTTTAACTCTTGCCCACCTACTTTCACAATGCAACTAATTTCATGCCTCTTACTAAAAACCGGTGGCAGCTGGCGGTTTCGATGTACTGCAAAAACAGCACAAAGCGCAAACCCCACGAAATCCTTATTAAACCAACCTGAATGCAGATCGATACTTACGGAAGCTGCCGCAGCTTCATGATGATCGAACCACTCCGGAATATTATTTCCAGGAATAACGATATCAAAGCATGTGTCCCTCATGGCTTGTTCCTGCACCGTAAAACAGAATGTAAAAGAACTGTTAGAAAGTATATTGTCATTGATTAGGATATGTTAGAATATTTCATTGTATCAATTACAATAGGTTTCCTTCCCTTCTTAGTCTCCTATCTTGATGGAGAATCTTAATTATAAAATATGTAAACTGTATATATTTCCCTCATATGTAAAAGTACATTGTCATCTTAATAGAAGTATCATTCCGCCATACCATTATTTCTATATGGTATCAGAGCAAACATCCTAAAAGGGTTTTGTGTCTTCGTTTTTATTTCGATCTTTTTTTCTCTAAATCAATCAGAACCACTTTGGGCACCCAAGTTCTCGCCTTCTCTTCCAGATCGCCTCCGGCTCATCTCTTCCAGATCGCCATCAGTCCAATCCGGCCAGCTTTCAGTCCAACGCCGTTCAGTCCACCGGCGCCATCAAGTTACCATATTGGATCAATCCCGGCTCCTCTGTCTGCGTCGGCGGTGTTCTTGCTTCAAGTCAAACAGCAGGAGTCCTTGTTGTGTTTGGATCGCTTCCGGCTCGACGTCTCTAGCCGTCGTCTTCAGTTTTTCAGACATCCATTTCGGTAGGAACCAGCCCGACGTCGCCGTCGAGATTGTCTTGTCATGTTCCGGCATTTTTTCAGTCCGTCGGCGCAGCCTAGCCTGACGTCTTCTTTTTTCGGTCCAGGCCAAAGCTACGCATCTCTTCCAACGCCATAATCGTCGTTGCTCCATCGAACTTCGAAGCCGACCCGACCCAAGTATTCGGATCTCGGGGCTGACCCGTTTCAAATTTGTTTAGGTGCATATCCACCGACAGTGCATTTTCACCGCAAGCGCACTTAACAGATCAGTCTAGTCCACCGTCAGTGTAGATTCACCAATTATTATCTTTGTTGATTGTCGTCTCTTTTCTCATCATGGTTTGTGCCTCCAAGTTTGCCTTATCTCCAGTTAGTCATAATCAGTGGATTATCGATAGTGGAGCAACTCATCATATTGTCAATTCATCAGACTTAATTATTGATCGCCGCAACAGCAACTCATCTGTTACTTTACCTAGTGGTGCTAAAGCCACTATCTCTATGCAAGGATCTGTTACAATTATTAATGTTGTTCTGCGGAATATTTTATGCGTTCCCTCATTTCATGTCAATCTTATGTCTGTTGGGAGAACTATTGATGATTTACACTGTTCGGTAATTTTCTTTCCGTTTGGTGATTTTTGCAGGACTTGACTACGAGAATGATAATCAGTGTGGGAAAGCAACGAGGAGACTTGTACTATTCAGTGGCGTTATCATCTACCATTCCCTACAAACACCCATTTACCAGTCACATCACCATCTTTTCTAATCTTTGGCACCGTCGATTGGGCATCATTCTTCTGTCTGTTTGCAGCATATTGTCAATGCGTCGCTTCATTGTCACTTTAATGCCTTCATATTCACATTAATGGTTTCCTAGTCATTCTAGGAAACTCTTGCTTTTCACTCAATCTCTGTCAAAGATAATCAAAGGTGATCTTTTACCTTTTATTTATTGGATTGATGTATGATATTCTCTAGATTATCGTGCTTTGTTTTCTCCTTAAAACTGATCTGACTTTATGGAAGATACAACGTATTTAGGATTCGTATTCTGATATGCATTGATGAGAATCATATTGTGTGTAGGATTCTGATATTGAAGATTGGATATATATTGATGCGAATCATATTGTAACAGGAAGTCTCTGATTATGGGGGTGTCTGAGAGATTCTTCTCTTAGGACTCTACCGCTATATACACTGACATTTGTTTATTGATGCAGTGCGGATTTTGAACCCAGAAAAACATAGTATTAGAGTTCCAATCTTCCAGAGTCGATTCATCTTGCATCCTTTGTTGCTTGCGTGAAATCGAAATATTCTTTGAAGATCTGTTCAACATAAGTCTGTCAAAGTGTATGAACCTGTGGAGATCACTAAGCTGTGTTGAAGAGCTTTAGTTTTCTCAAAGAGGTTAAGATCGTGTTAAAGGATGTTAAGCAGATTTTTACTGTGTGAAGAGTAAACTCTGTGTTCTGTAACTCTAATTGTGATAAAGAACTAGGTTGAGCATTTTTAGTTTAGCTGTGAGAAAGAGCTATTTGGTGTGTATACTAGCTGTGATAAAGAGCTAGAACAAAGTGTTGTATTTCAATTACAAATCAATTTAAGTTCAATTTCTTCACAGTGCTTTTTCCTCGAGGTTTTTGCACTGTGTGTTCAGTTTGATTGTTATTGTGTTTTTTCTCCATCTAAGTATTTTCATACAAGTAAGTGTGAAATTTGTCTTTTGGCTAAACAAACTCGCAAATCTTTTCCTTTTAGCTCAATATCCACATCTTATTATTTTTCTCTCATACATTATAATATTTGGGGACGTTATAAGACGCTCTCTTAATGGTGCTCATTATTTTTTGATTATTATAGATGATTTCTCTCGTTTTACATGGGTTTTTCTAATACGTCACAAAAGTGAGGCGCAACATGTGCTTCGTAAATTTTTCGCCTATGTCAAAACTCAATTTAATTTACATGTCTAAACTCTTCGCTCTGACAACGGAGCTATATTTCTCTCTCTGCAAGATTTTTTTCTCAAGCAAGGGGTTGCTTTCCAAACTTCTTGCGTTTATACACCTCAACAAAATGGTGTAGTTGAGCGCAAACATAGACATCTCCTAAATGTTGCTTAAGCTCTTCGTTTTCAATCACACTTACCACTTCATTTTTTGGGAGAATGCATTCTTACTGCTGCATACACAATTAATAGACTTCCTACACTTTTACTTAATAAAAGGTCCCCTTTTGAGATTCTTTACAATAAACCTCCTGACTATTCTCGCATGCGTGTTTTCGGTTGTGTAGCTTTTGCAACTTGTGTTAATTCTTCATCAAAATTTTCTCCACGAGATCACAAATGCATTTTTCTTGGATATCCAATGGGTCAGAAAGCATATAAGCTATACAATCTTGAAACCAAAAAGATTTTTACCAATCGTGATGTTATCTTTTTGGAAGATACCTTCCATTTCACGTCTTCCTCTCCAGGAATTTCACCATCTTCTTCTTCTTCTTCTTCTTCCTTGCCTTCTCCTATTTTTGACGACATTGTGCCTCATACTGTACATGTTCCACATGGACCTCCATCGTCCTCATCTTCTGAACCTTCATCGTCCCCACCAGTTTTAGAGTCATCAGGCCCGGCCACAATTGCCCCTCCAACTGAGATTGATACCTCATCACAATCCCCGCCTGATACTGATCAGTCTATGCAGTCCTCTCCTGAAAATGATAACTCATTACCTACTGAACTCGATCATCCTGTTTCTAATTCATCAGCTCCTGCGTTATGCCACTCCACACGAACGCGTGTTCCCAATGTACGTCTCCGTGATTATAAGTGCTCGCAGGTGATTCTGCCACCACACCATCCATCATCTCCTCGGTTGAGTCCTCCACCAGGTACGCGTTACCCACTTTGTAATTTCATTTCATATCAGCGATATTCTCCATTACACCTTACCTATGTTGCAGCTCTTAGTAGGGATAAAGAGCCATCTTCCTATGATCAAGCCTCTTCTTATCCTAATTGGCAGACTGCTATGCATGAGGAACTTGCAACTCTTATAGCCAATAATACTTGGTCATTAGTTCCTCTTCCTCCTGATAAACGGTCAATTGCTTGTAAATGGGTATATCAGATTAAGCGCAAGGCCGATAGTTCTATTGAGCGTTACAAGGCTCGCCTTGTGGCCAAGGGTTTTACATAGGCTGCAGGTATTGATTACAAAATACTTTTTCTCCTATTGCCAAGATGATTACAGTTCGCTGTGTTCTTGCCATTGCAGCTTGTCATAATTGGTCCCTCATCAGCTTGACGTTAATAATGCTTTTCTTCATGGTGATTTACATGAAGAGATATATATGTCCCCTTCTCCAGGTCTTTAGCGACAGGGGGAGAATTATGTGTATCGCCTCCACAAATCACTATATGGTCTGAAGCAAGCTTCTCGGCAACGGTTCTCTAAGTTCACTGAAGCCATACTTACTGCTGGTTTTGTTCAATCTAAAGTTGATTACTCTGTTTTCATACAAAAGGTTGGCGATTCCCTTACAGTGTTATTGATTTATGTTGATGATATTCTTATTACTGGGAACAACCTAGACTCTATTTGTGCTACCAAAGAATTTCTGCATTCTCGTTTTCGTATTAAAGATTTGGGTGACCTTAAGTTTTCCTTGGCATTAAGATTGCACGTTCACAAAAGGGCATATTACTGTCTCAATGAAAGTATGCATTGAAGATTATTAAGGACACCGGTCTCTTAGGTGTCAAACATGTTGACTTTCCCATGAATGATTCAAAATTGTCAAATAAGGGGGAGTTGCTTAAGGATCCTGCTGTGTATCGGCGTTTGGTTGGACGACTCATTTATCTCACAATCACCAGACCTAATATTACTTATTCAGTTCATGTTCTTAGCAAGTTTATGCATGAGTCTCGTCTACATCATATGACAGCAGCTCTTCGAGTTGTCAAATATTTGAATTCTTGTCCTAGTCAAGGTTTGCTTTTGAATTCTAACAATGACCTTAGTTTGAAAGCATTCAGTGATTCTGATTGGGCAGGCTGTCCTATTACTCGTCGTTATACGATTGGATATTGTGTCTTTTTAGGAAATTCCTTGATATCATGGCGTACTAAGAGGCAGAGGAGAGGACAGTTTCATTGTCAAGTGCCGAGGCAAAGTATAGAGCTATGGCTGGTACATGCTGTGAACTTACTTGGCTCCAGTATTTATTTATTGATTTGCATATATCTATTCTCATACCAGCTATTTTGCATTGTGATAATCAGACAGCTTCTCGCATAGCTGCAAATCCAGTTTTTCATGAAAGAACTCGTCACATTGAGATGGATTGTTATTTCATTCGAGATAAGATACTAGATGACTCAGTCAAAACTCATTTTGTTAGTTCTTTGCAACAACTTGCGGATGTATTCACAAAACCAGTAGGTAAAGACAAGTTCAGATTTCTATTGAGCAAGTTGAGAGTTCTTGACACACTCTCTAACTTGAGGGGGAGTGTTAGAAAGTATATTGTCATTGATTAGGAAGATATGTTAGAATATTTCCTTGTATCAATTGTATCAATTACAATAGGTTTCATTTCCTTCTTAATTAGTCTCCTATATTGATAGAGAATCTTAATTGTAAATAATGTAAACTGTATATATTTCTATCATACGTAATAGAAGTATCATTTCATCATACCATTATTTTTTATAAGAACAAATTAATTACCAGAGAGAGAGAGAACCTGAAGGTGCCGCTTCATCGATGTGAATGCCACACTATTACACCCTTGCCTCACCAGTTTCAAACAGTTATAAAAATATGCGCGTGACAGACATTCTGGCACTATCTCCAATGAAATGCAATATCTAGCACTCACTAGTACACGCGACAGAAGGCTTGGTAATCTTTGAAGGTCACGGCAATCGGCCAAATCCAGAAATTCAAGACTGTAAAGTTGACTGAGGCTCTCAGGAAGGGTAACAAATTGGTTACCTCGTAGCAGTAACTCTCTTAAAGAGGAGAGACAGCCCAGATCATTGGGGATGGCTCCTTCTAAAAGATTGCACAACGAGAAATCCAATCTTGTTACAGAACGTAAACCAGCAAAGGAAGGCAGCAACTTAGATATCGGTGGTCCTCTACATCCATAAAACAATAATTCTTTCAGATTTTTAAGACCAATGCATGAAGGCAGTTCTCTCAAGGCGGTTCCATTCACATTAAGACATTTCAGACTCTCTATATGGCCCAAGTCTTCCGGTAATTTCTCAAGCTTCGAGCAATCCCTAAGATCAAGAAATTCCAGAGATTTTAAGCCAGACACACTGCTCGGAAGAAGCCTAAGGTTTCTGCAACCTTGCAACAACATCACAGTAAGCCTTTCAAGAAACCCAACGGATGAGTCAACCTCGTACAGCTGTATACAACCTTCAAGATCCAATTGTTCAAGATTTGGACAACCACTGAAGTCGGGGGTCTTGAGAAGATTCAAAGAGTAGCTGAGTTCGATGTGTTTCAAACTGTATAAATGCTGTAATAACATATGATGAAGCAAAATTAGCTTTATTCAAGGTTTATAAGTAATCAAATGTTAATACGTAGTAATCGTAATACCATTTGACCGTCCCACAGATATTCCATTTGGCTATGGTGCATATGTAGTACTTGTAAGTTCTCTAGGCTGTTAAGTGATGCCAAAGATTGTAGAGGAAATTTCCACCAGATGAGAATCCGTAACTCACTTGAAACATACTCGAGGCCGTCTGAGAGGTGCACACCAGCAAATATCAATACTCTCAAATTTGTCATTATTGAAAAGGATTTTCCAGGCAAGTGCAATTCTGTGTATGCATCTTTATTCGCACGCAGAGCTATGCCTTCCACTGCTTCTGTTCCCTGATAAACAAAATAAAGAATAATCAAGCTCCTGACTTTGATATACAATATAGAATTAATTTCAGTTTACCTACTTGAACTTTGGCTCAATCATCACTTCAGTCCCTATACTTTTGATTTCATCAGCTACACCCCTGTACTTCCCTAAATTAATCAATTGATAGCAATTTTGTAATTTCGTACAAACAATCTATCAATACCAAATGTTTTTTATACTATTTCCTTACATTAATGCACCCTTACCATATTATGATTAGGAAAAATTTCACACACAGTACCTGAACTTAGGTGGTCAGGTCAGTTTGATACCTCAACTTTTTTTCGTACGATAAACATACTCCAACTTATTTATCCGTACCGAATGTGTACCCACGTCACTGTTTTGATGACGTGGCCTTAGGTGGTCAGGTCAGTTTGATACCTGAACTTAGGTGGTCAGGTCAGTTTGATACCTAAACTTAGGTGGTCAGGTCAGTTTGATACAAAAACAGAGGTGCCACGTCATCAAAACAGTGACGTGGGTACACATTTGGTACGGATAAATAAGTTGGAGTATGTTTATCGTACGAAAAAAAGTTGAGGTATCAAACTGACCTGACCACCTAAGTTCAGGTACTGTGTGTGAATTTTTTCCTTATGATTATAAACAAGGCTAAACAAATCATATAATCAAGTTGAACAATAGAAAACAAATAAAAACAAATCATATATGGTAAAACAAAAAGAAATCACCATATATGATTTGTTTTTGTTTGTTTTCTATTGTTCAACTTGATTATATGATTTGTTTAGTCTTGTTTACAATCGTAATATAGTAACGGTGCATCAATTTAGGGAAAATGTACCAAAAAGCCTTTGGTATTGATAGATCGTTTGGACGGAATTTACAAAATTGGTATCAGTTGATTAATTTAGGAAGTACAGGGGTGTAGCTGATGAAATCAAAAATATAGGGACTGAAGTGATGATTCAACTAAAATTCAAGTAGGTAAACTGAAATTAACTCTAAAATATAATAGCAACTAAAATCACTGTTGCAGTAAGTTTCTTACTCTATTTTTCCCCAGGACGTGAATGATGTCTTGTTTAAGACACAACCTACTACGCTTGCCTGGCTCATCACGAGATTCTCGTCGAACAATTTCTAGGCCCATCTCTTTGAGCAAATCATGCATTTCTACCTTGTCATCATCTGAAATAGTTAAGAGAGATCTCTCCTTGAGTACCTCAATTCCAATAGTTGCATTAAAGCCACAGCCGTCGAGTATTATTCTTAATCCAGTTTCCCCGTACCCATTGTAAAAACAAGCAATGTCTAGGAAGATTTTCTTCTCATTGTCACGCAGACCATCATAACTTATTTTAAGTGTCTCAAAAATTTCTTCATCACAAACTTTTCTTAATGATGCCAACGCACTTTCCCACACACTTTCATCTCTTCCACGCAAAAATGAACCCAAGACTTTAAGAGCCAGAGGAAGACCTTTGGTATAGTTCACAACTTGATTAGACAAATCAAGGTAGCTTTGTTCAGGATAATTTTTTTTAAAGGCGTGCTGGCAAAAGAGTTGAAGAGCTTCAATAGGATTTAGTCCCTGGACCTCATATCTTCTCACTACTCCATGTGTAACTAACAGGTGAGCATCTCTAGTGGTAATGATAATTATGCTTCCAGAACCAAACCAGTCTTTCTTTCCAGCCAAGTACACTAAATGATCCGACTTATTAACATCATCAAGAACAAGAAGAACCTTTTTGTGACGTAGAAGTCTCTTTATCTTCGTGGCTCCTTCATCAACATCCCATACGTCAATCTCTTTCTGCAGTATCTTAGAAATAAAATTCTTTTGTATCTGAACCAAACCACTTGTTTCTTCATTGCTTCTAACATTAGGAATAAAGCTGCTGAAATCAAATTCACTAGAAATTCGATCAAAAAGTACTTTGGCAATAGTTGTCTTGCCAATTCCTCCCATTCCCCATATCCCTATAAAGTGAACATCATTCGTCCCTTCACCTAAACGCAAAGTATTAACTGCCTTTACTCTTGAATCGATGCCAATTAGGTTCTCCATTGAACTGAACAATGCTGGGCGTGATTGCGTCCTTACACCGGCAACAATTTTCTTGATTAGCTCCGATTCATATCTGGAATAGATGAGAAACAATATATTGGCTATTTTCTTCATACCTCAGTCACACTCACAGACAGAGAACACACCCACACATATACACACATATTGCATACATGTAAATTGGCCATATAATTTTGTTTACTTTATGAAACTATCCAGTGGAGAGGGAAATAAATGAAATTGAATATATACCTGAATTCCTTTGAATTCCAACCAGAGAAGTTTGACACTTTTGTTAGAGCAGCTCTCCACCTTTGCACCTTCTCGTTGTCGTCCATAAGTCTTGTTTCATGTTTGGTGAAGGCTTCTGCAAATTTTCCGGTTTGTCTTCTCACATCACAGGGATCGACATCAAGGAATATTGGCAAAATTGTTTCCCTAGCTTCCATGCACTCAAGAATCTTCAAAAGTTCATCCAAGCACCATGTTGATGATGCATAATTTAGTGAGAGTACGATGAGTGCAATATTTGATTCTTCAATTGCAGTAAAGAGTTCCGGAGAAATGGATTTCCCTTTTTGTAGTTCACGGTCATCCATGAAAGTTTCAATCTCCTGAGCTACCAACTCAGTGTACAAGTTGTTTGTAAAACCCTTCCGGGTGTCTCCACCTCTGAAACTTAGAAAGACATCAAATTTCCAGTCGGAATTTGATGAAGGAAAAGATGTAGAGGCTCTTTCTGAACTCATTGTGACTGTAAACTACTTTTCTGTCACTATATACTGGAAGCTTTTCCAGGGACCAATAGCTAGGGTACCAACCAGCACAAAGAACAAGCAATAATTTGTTTGTATCTTCCTGCATTGAAATAGATAAAAAGTGAATTATTTCCTTAAAAACCAGCTTTATATAAATTCTGAAAAGAGTACTATAATATTATCTTGGAAGCTACATGCCACACAAACTCACTCGTTTTATATATAGTTTGATCAAAGTCATGATACAGTACAGTAAATCAGCAGCTTAAATTGCAGGTATTGTTCCATCTATATGACAGAATTTGGAAATGAATTGTATATTCAGAACTCAGAAGTATTTCACGTGCGATAAGAAGTCCTGAAGTCTGAAGTGACATAGATCCATGGTATCACTAGGCATCAGTATCTACTTTAGAACACAAGACAACACTTACAAGTAAACTCGCTAAGGAGTCAAATTTCATGAAATGCTTCTATTCTATGCATCTTTTATACAAGATGAAAATATGTTGTCAGCAGACTAGTCTTCATATTTTCAAAATTTATCCACTTGTTTACAAGTTTGGTGAATCAAGACATCATGTTATTTGAATGAAATCACCTCCGAGATTTATTACATTGAAATGGTTGAATTACAAGACGCATAGTAATCCTTAGTAATAATTCACTCCTTGACCTGTTAATAACTTAATCCAAGTCCTAATATAGAGTCATAGACAACTTGGGATAACCTGAATATTAGTAGCACTCATGATGCATGTATTATTTAGTACACACAGTTTTATCAAAGACACTATCTCTTAAGACAGCATAGTATTTAGTAGCAGCTTAAGATGCATGTATTATTCATTATTTGACAGAAAATTGGGGTGTGAAAGGTCGAACAATCATATATGCAGATGTATTTCCCATTCAATAAGAAGTTCCAAAGAGAGGCATCAGTATCTCTTTCACAACTCACAAGGCATGACTATGTTCACTTGTAGAGTAGCTTAGGGATATTGAGATTTCACAAAATGGTATGTAGGCATATACATCTTTTAAAGAGTTCTTATACGATACACGAATCATTCATTTCTCTGTTAATGTTACATCAAAGTTTGAACTTTTTCTCTCTGTTTAGTTGTATTCATCCCAACAGCTAATTACTATATACTGTGATCCAAACCCAAAATCAAAATTGGTAAGATCTCATTCGCTAGTTGCGCCGATGAAAATTAAAGGAAATATGTTGCTCAGTGCATTTCAATTACTTTCCAATCGATCATGAAGGATCAAATGAATGTTAAATGTTTACACTTACAACTACTAAAATTATCTCAGATCAAGACAAAAGAATATCGATCGGAAAACATCAAAATCGATAATCATGTATAAGATAAACAAACAAATCAAGTATGTATGCAAATTAGCATGTAGGAGTGTTAGGGAAGAACCCTAACAGATTGAGATGACCAAATAGAAAGAAGAAAAGGATAAGAAAACAGATGAAAAATAAAGATAGGATTTGATAGATAGATTGGACAGCAATACAACGTTGGCTTATAAAGCCTGAGATGACAGCTAAAGACACGTGTCACTCTCCCATTGGCTGCATTCTAATTAACCAATTAACAGAACTAAACCTTAATTAACCCTAATTAAACCAGCCTTTTCCTAGTGAGAGCAGGAAAGCATGATTTCAGTATGAAATCATAACAATCCATCCCCCTACTCTTCAAGCTTGTCCTCAAGCTTCAAAATCTGGAAACCTTTTCTGCATATCTTCAGCATCCTCCCATGTTGCCTCCTCCATTGAAGATCCCAACCATTTGATTAGCCATTTCGTGCCTGCTGCATTCCCCTTTTTGTACATCTTCCTGTCCAGAATTTCAGCTGGATACCAACGGGGGTTGTGAGGATCCAAGTTTGGAGGTAAGTGCGTGGCCACAACGGTTGATTCTCCAATCTTCTTCTTCAGGAGTGATACATGAAACACTGGATGAACTCTTGCCGATTCTGGCAGTTTGAGTTTGTACGCCACCTTACCTATTTTCTGTTCCACCAAATATGGTCCATAGTATCTTGGAGATAGTTTGTGAACTGCTCGCCTCTGTACTGATTGCTGCCTATATGGCTGCAGCCTCAAGTACACCCAGTCCCCAACCTCAAATGATCTCTCACTGTGGTGTTTATCATAGAAGTTTTTCATTCTACATTGAGCTACCTGCAAGTTTCTCTTCAATACTGCTAATAGTTCATCTCGAGACTGGAGTTGTACCTCTATTGCTTCCACTGCACTTGCCCCTGCTTCATGAACTCTAATAGTTGGAGCTTCATACCCATACAATGCCTGAAATGGTGTCATGCCAATTGCAGAATGGAAAGCTGTGTTATACCAAAATTCTGCCCAAGGCAGTGCATCCACCCAACTGTGTGGTTTCTCACCAATTACACATCTTAAATATTGTTCCAATGTTCTGTTCAGGTTTTCAGTTTGTCCATCTGATTGGGGGTGGTAGGCCGAGCTTTTGTTTAATCTGGTTCCCTGCAACTTAAAGAACTCTTGCCAGAAAGCACTTAGGAAGATGGGGTCTCTGTCAGATATTATTGACTCAGGCATTCCATGCAGCTTGAACACATTCTGTACAAAGACTTGCACTACTGTTGAAGCTGTGTAAGGGTGAGCTAAAGCCATAAAATGACCATACTTAGTCAATCTGTCAATGACTACCAACACCACTGATTTACCTGCTGATTTTGGCAAACCTTCAATAAAGTCAAGGGATATGTCTCTCCAGGCGCCTTCTGGTATCTGATTTGGTTGCAGCAGGCCAGGTGGGTTGATTGTTTCATAGCGGTTTTGCTGGCACTTGTGGCAAGATGCCACGTACTCCCTGACATCCTGTAACATTCCTGGCCAAGCAAATGTTCTTTTGACCCTCTTTAATGTCCTGGATATACCAGCATGACCCCCATTAAATCCATCATGGCACTCACTGATAACCTTTTCTCTCCATTCCCCTTGTTTTGGCACATAAACCCTGTCTTTGTACATTAGCTGTGACTGGACAATAGTGAAATGAGTATTGGAAGTGTTGCCTTGTACACACTGGTTCCAAATTTGGCTTGCCTCTGCATCTACTGTGCATGCTTGCTGAATCTCTTTCAAATACTCATGCACTGGAGATGACATTCCAGAGATTGAGAACAGATTGCTATATTTGTCTATGGGCTGGGGGCAATGCAGCAACTCTTCTCTCCTAGACAAAGCATCTGATGCAGCATTGTTCTTTCCCGGTTTGTAATGGATGGAGTAGTCATACCCAATGAGTTTGAGAAGCCACTTTTGTTGAGCAGGAGTGGTTATTCTCTGATCCAGGAAGTACTGGATGGTCCTATGATCAGTGTATATCCTGAAATGCCTCCCTAACAGATAAGGTCTCCAGTGTTGCACAGCAAAGACTACTGCCAACATTTCTTTATCATATACTGGCAATGCTACATGTCTAGGGGCTAAGGCCTTGCTGATGAAAGCGATGGGATGCCCCTCTTGGGATAAAACAGCTCCAATGCCAATATTAGAAGCATCACATTCCACTGCAAATTCCTTAGCAAAATCTGGCATTGCCAAAACTGGTGTAGTCATCAAAGCTTCCTTTAATTCTTCAAAAGCTTTTTCTGATTCCTCAGTCCACTTGAATGCCCCTTTTTTCAACATGCTGGTCAGTGGCTTGGCCTTCTCACCATAGTTCTTAACAAACTTCCTATAGTAACCTGTCAAGCCAAGATAGCCTCTCAATTTCTTTATCGTGTTAGGTTTCTCCCAATTTTTGATGCATTCAATTTTCTCTGGATCCACAGCCACTCCTCCTTCACTGATAACATGCCCCAGATATTCCACCCTTTGGACTCCAAAGCTGCATTTGCTTTTCTTTACTTTCAAGGAATGTTCTTGTAGTTTTTGAAACACAGCTTCTAAATGCTTGAGGTGTTCATCCATGGATGGGCTATAGATCAAAATGTCATCAAAGAAAACAAGAACTGACTTTCTCAGCCACTTTCTCAGGAGATCATTCAGGACTGATTGGAAGGTTGATGGAGCATTGGTTAACCCAAAGGGCATAACCAAGAACTCATAGTGGCCATTGTGGGTTCGAAAAGCTGTTTTACTGATGTCTGCCATGTTCATTCTGATTTGATGATAACCAGATCTCAAATCTAGTTTGGTAAATACCACAGCTCCATGTAGTTCATCCAGTAACTCATCTACCACAGGAATAGGGTACTTATCTTTTACAGTAACTGCATTTAGGGCTCTATAATCCACACACATTCTCCATGTGCCATCTTTTTTCTTGACTAGCAACACTGGTGATGAAAATGGACTCACACTGGGCCTTATAGCTCCACTATCCAGTAATTCCTGCACTATTTTCTCAATCTCAACTTTCTGAAAATGAGGGTATCTATAGGGTCTAACATTGACTGGAGCTGTGTTAGGGAATAACTCAATTCTGTGATCATGTTCCCTTGCTGGAGGCAGTCCACTTGGACTGTTGAACAAGTCAGCATATTTGTCAATCACTGCTTGTAGTGTAGGAGTTGTCTTTTCTTCTTGAGCAACTTTCTGACTCATTAATGTTGGCTGTACCTGTATTAGCATAGCCTCCTTTTCCTTTCTCATCAATCTCTTCATTGCCTTACAGCTGATGGTGGTAGCTTTTGGATCTGTTTCTCCTTGGAGTCTGTACTTTCTTCCATTCCTTTCAAACTTCATCCTCATTAGTTCAAAATTCCATGTAATGTCTCCCAAAGTTCTGAGCCAACTTGTTCCCAATACCACTTCACAACCGGTTACAGGAAGAATATAGTAATCAGCCTCAAATTCATAACCCTGTAACTGTAATGGTATGTTGGTTTCTCCGTTAGTCTTTGTTGTAGCTCCTGTGGCTAGTAACACATTCAAAGGGGAGAACTGGTAAATTGGAGCTTTCGACCCTTTAAGCACACTTGGATGTATGAAATTGTGTGTTGCTCCTGAGTCAATGAGCACGTGTACCATTTTGCCATTAAACAGTCCCTTGAGTTGCATTGTCTCAGACTTACTATCCCCCATAACTTGAAGACGAATTAATGGTTCTTCCAGATCAATCATTGGAGGAGGAGGTTCCTGTGGCATTCTAGTTTCCTCACCCTCACTCTGCTCACTGTTCTCATCACTGTCTGGCACAATCTCCATCACCATTAACTGCCCCTTTTTTCTGCAATTGTGTCCCTTGACAAAGGGAGCATCACAAAAATAGCACTGATTCCTAGCTTTCCTGGCAGCAAATTCTGAGTCAGTGAGTCTTCTACTGCCGAAAGTGTTATGATTGGCAAGTGGTGCCTTGTTGTGACTGCTCATAGGTTGAGTTTTTTGAATGTTGGTGCTTCTTGCCATATTTCTCCTTCCATCATTTCTGACTTCAAAGGCTCTAGCTAGATCACAGGCCTCATATAACGATTTAGGTTTAAGAACATGCACATCACCCTTAATGTCTTCCTTTAATCCCTGGATGAATATTGATACTAAGGTTTCATTGGTGAATCCCGGAGCTCGCCTGGACAGTTTGGTGAACTCCTCCATATATTGCTCCACTCTCCCAGTTTGATTCATTCTAGCCAATGCAGCCTGGTAGTCACACCTATTATAGCAACCAAATTCCCTCATCAACAAGTCAGATAACCCTTTCCATGTCGCCTGAAACTCATGCTTAAATGTAAACCACCTGTCTGAAGCTTTTCCGGTTAAGTACATTGTAGCCAAGGACAGTTTCCTATCCTCTGGTATTTGATAAAATTCAAAGTACCTCTCTGCCTTGTCAAGCCACTCCACAGGGTCACCTCCCCCAAATAAACTAAGTTCCAGTTTCATTTGTCTCATTGTAGGTAAGGCAGGGTCCATTGGCAGCTGGTTTGTATAGCCAGGATGCTGGTAGGGAAAGGCATGGTTATATTGGTTGCAAAATGGATAAGGTGTTTGTTGGTAAAGTGTTTGGGTCTGTGACTGATTGTGGTGGTGATGTCTGTGAGTGGCAGTTTGTGGATTGGCTTGTAGTGGAGTTGGTTGAGTTGCCATGGATGTCTGTGATGTAGCCGTCGTGACATTAGGAGTGTCATGGGCATGTAGTGAGCTAGGTCCAGTCTGGTTATTGGTGCTTCCCCCGAACAAGGGTTTTTGTCCTCCAAAGCTCGCTACCATAGGTCCAGTGTTTCCCGGATTCTGCCCTCCAAACGGCATGCTAAATGGTTCCAAGTTTGGTGGTGGAGGATAGGGTGGTGGATAATAGGCATAAGGGTTAAACATGAACGCATTCGGACCCTGCATATCAGCTCCCATATTCAAGTATTGGTGAGTCAGAAGCTCTCCATTTCCAAACAAGCTGGACATGAGCTGAGGGTGAACAACTCCATGTTTGTTCACATCCATTGTATTCTTCAAACTGCCTTTCACTAAACTCATACTATTCATCTTAGTAGTATTGTTAAGTGGTAACACTAACTCATCATCAGTAGAGCTGCTAAAACTTAAAGGCACAGCAGTGAGTTTGTGAGTGGGCTTACCATCCAAGTGAGCTAAGGTCGATGGACCGCCTTCAGATCTGGCCTTGGTGGACGAGGAGCTCTCGTGAGTGGTCCGGATCTGTTGAATTACCGGAGATGAGATGGGAGTCAATCGGAAAGATCCATCCGGTTGGGGAATAGCTGTACTCACGGGTTTGCCTAGTAACGGAGGAGTTTTGCTACACTGATCCCGATTTGTTACCACCAGCTGCTGCTTAAGCTCGTCAACCAACATAGATTTGAAAGCCGAGAACGAGGCCGCCATATCCTCTCGAATCGCAGCTTGCATTTCTGCTAACCTGGCGTTGGTGGCCTCACGATGAGCCTGAAGCTGGTCCTCAAGATGAGTTAAGTCGTTGGTACTCGGAGTACCATCCGGCTCAGGAAGGGGTGTTGCGCCAGCTCCCTGAACCCTTTTCCCCATGGATGATAGGCTCTGATACCAAGTTGTTAGGGAAGAACCCTAACAGATTGAGATGACCAAATAGAAAGAAGAAAAGGATAAGAAAACAGATGAAAAATAAAGATAGGATTTGATAGATAGATTGGACAGCAATACAACGTTGGCTTATAAAGCCTGAGATGACAGCTAAAGACACGTGTCACTCTCCCATTGGCTGCATTCTAATTAACCAATTAACAGAACTAAACCTTAATTAACCCTAATTAAACCAGCCTTTTCCTAGTGAGAGCAGGAAAGCATGATTTCAGTATGAAATCATAACAAGGAGGGCTAACCTGGGCTTCCTACGCAACTGGAGATAGCAAAACTGGGGCAACTTTCAACGGAGAGTGATGAATTGCAGAGGCAAAAGTAGAATCCAGCGAAGAGAGTAGTACCCACACGCTAAGACTAGAGAGAGAGAGAGACCAAGACCTTTCAAAAATAACGCGTTTTGGTAAGTTTCTTCCACAGTTGTTATGTCAATGACTAAATGGGAAGAAGATGCAAGGGTGGTTGGGTGAGTTGAGTTAAATATCGTACTCACAGAATTCAGTAATTAAGCAACTACTATGTAAATGCAACAAGTTAGAACGCGTATAAACAATCTTTCTGATTCGTTATTCTTTTCCTTTCTTAAGAATTTTCAAGTGACTGGATAAATTTTGTGATCTAAATTAAAAGTTTTCGAGTGAATCTTCTAGTCCCGACAAGGATTCAAATGGGACTAGAAGATGTGGACTCGAAAAAAAGGTAGAGAAAAAATAGGAGAAGGTAACAATAAAAGAAGCATAAGAGGGGTTGTTCTACGGGGACAGAGAGGAATCTACTCCCACACACACTCACTCGTTTAATTACATACTTTGATCCAAGACATGAGAAATGTATTGTATATTCACAACTCAAGAAGTTTTTCACACATGCGACGAGAAGTACTACTTCTGCAGAGGCATATATAGATCCGTGATATTTCTAGGCATCGGTATCTACTCTACAAGGCAAGACGTACAACACTTGTACACAAGCTAGAGATGTCAAGATCTCAAGAAATGCTTCCTTTCTATGCATCTTTTGTGCAAGATGAAAGTCTGTTCTCAGCAGACTAGTCGATCTTCATATGTTAAAATCAGTTGTTTATTTACACGTTTGGTGAATACAAAAAATTCGTTAAAGAATTATCACTTTGAGTTACAAGATACACGACGAATCATTCACTTCTCATATAATGTTACATGTACTAAGATAGACAATTGTGAATGACCCATATGTGCAAGATTAGCCTGCCCTCACTTTGATTTTCCTTCTATTCCCAATATCTATTTCCCACAAAGTTTGTGACCTAAACCCAAAATCAAAACTTATATCTCATATTAGCTAATTGCGCCCTAGAAATCGAAATAAGTCGCTCGGTGCGTTTCATTTATTTTCCAATCATGAAGGATCTAATGAATGTTCATGTTTAGACTTGCAACTACTAAAATTATCTCAAATCGTATGTATCATGATGAGAAGGATATTGATCGGAAAACATCAAAACAGAATCATGTGGAAGAACGAAAAAAACAAGTCAACTATTAACTAGCATACAAATTGTAATTAGTCTGTAGGAGGCTAGGCTAACCTGGGGGCTTCGTATGCAATTGGATACTGCAAAACTGGGGCAAGTTTCGATTTTGAATATGTAGGAAATATATATACTGCAAAGGCCTGACTGGTACTTGCCGCAGGATTTTGGCCCCCAAGAAAAGGCTAGAAAGACCAAGACCTTTCAGGCAGGATATTAACAAATTTGTGGTGAATAATTAATAATATTTAAGCAGGTAATAATGCGTTTTAGTCATACGTGCATGTTGATGTTTTTAAGTCGATCAGTGATTGATTTGGTAACCTGTCCAAATCTCAAGCTAATTTCCTGGTAATGGCAAAACTCTTAAAAATACATATGTGCATGGTAGTTGCCTAATTAAGTTGAATTTCATACTCAGAGAATTGAGTAAGCAACTTCCAGCAGGTAAATGTATCCATAATTTCTATGCTTTAGCAGTTCTTTCTCAAGTTTGAAGCTCGATATAGGGGAAGCATATGAGACTTGACCTAGTGGAAGCTAAACTTTCAAGCTCATTCATCCAGTAATTAAGTATGATTTAATTTGCTAATGGCCGGCTGTTGTGGATAAGCTTGGTGTGTAGTTAAACAAGTGGCTCTTTAAAATTTCATGGTGTTTTGCGACACAAACCTAGCTACCACCCTAACCTAACGTTACACTCTTCCTTTTTGTTGTTAAGCAAATAATAAATGAGGAATTTGTATTGTTGTAGTACTTAATTTGTATTGTTGTATACGTACATATACTTAATACGTATCCTACTCGAAATATCATTATTAGCTGTAACCGCATACACACTGTGAGAACCACGTGGCAATGCCTAGTGGTCCTCCATCCTAATTAAATTTCAACACGTGAAATTTTATCACAGAAATTATAAATTTATGTATTTTACTTTTTGTAAAATGATTTTAATCAATCTTTGATAAGTTTGTACTAGGGTTTATGGTTTTATGGTTTAGGGTTTAGGGTTTAAGGGTTTAGAGTTTTAGGGTTTAGGGTTTAGGATGTAGGGTTTAGAAAAAACAATAATAATTATAAAATGGTATTTTGACAAAATAACTGAAATAATTTTCTTTCACAAAATTTCACGTGTCAAAATTTCATTGGTAGGGAGGACCACTAGGCACTGCCACGTGGTTCTCCCGTAGCACTGAAAAATTCGTCTACACACTGTAAGGGACTAGCTAGCAGAAAACCTTTTGTTTGTGTCACGATCATATTTAAGTCTAATAAATTGAGCAATGCTACGTGAACCACATTTTTGGCATCCCACCTAGAACTTACCTTATGTGTCAGCTTATGTGGCACAACCACGTCATTTAATGAAACACTCTGATTGAGTGGTGACACGTCATGTACATGCTACATAGGCTGACACATGAGGTGAGCTCTAAGTGAGATGTCAAAAGGTGGTTCATCTAGTATTATTCTAATTATTATTCGTACGTAACTCATCCGAAAATTACAATGAACAAAGAGTAGGGAAGTGCCATTCATCTATTGAAAAAAGAAAAAAAAAAGTGTCATGCTTCCTCTTTACATTAGAGTATCTTACACATACAATTTGAATGGTTAAGATTAGATGACTTCATATAGATACATAGTATGCTATGTGTATAAAGTATTTTAAATGACTAAGATTACGCCGTGTACATACACGACCGTGCATACAAGAATTTCCATATTTACATGGACATTTATATAAAATAAAAAAAAAATACAGTGATACACATGTCTTGATCGAATTTGTGGAAAGACAATCCAAATGAAAACCTTAATGGCATATTACGACATTTAGGTGCATTGAAAAAAGGTTAAAACGGAGATGGGCAGATGGCTTTAGTACATTTAAAAGCCCGCGCATCATATTCATTTGAAATCTCATCCAAAAGGGCATGAGAACCTCTGCACTTCCCCTAAGACATTATCACAAGGCCATCACTCACCCACCAATCCCTCCACTTCTCCCCTGCTTTACCTTCCCCTCTTCTCGAATCGCAAAACCCATCTCTCGATCCTCTTCCGATCCAAACCCAACGTCGCGCATTAGTCAATCTCTTACATCAAGGCCTCTCAGACAACCCCAAAACAATCCATGCTCAGATTCTCAGATCGGGTTTTCGACAAGTTGTGTTCTCCTCAACTCCTACAAGAAATGCGGGTCGATTGTTTATGCACAGAAGGTGTTCGACACAATGGCTGAGAGGAGTTCGGTTACTTGGTCCTCCAAGTATGGGAAGAGTGAGGAAGCACTGAAGGTGTTTTCGGAGTTTCATAGGAGTTCTGATGGGAGGCCGAATGAGTATACATTGCCGAGTGTTGTTCGCGCTTGTACGCAATTTGTGGGGACTTCTTTGGTTGATTTTCATGTGAAAATGGGGGATATGGAGGAGGCGAGATTGGTTTTTGATGGGTTGGAAGTTCAAAGCGCGGTTACTTGGACTATAGTTATAGCAGGGTATGCGAAAAGTGGGAGGAGTGAGGCAGCTTTGAAGTTGTTTTATCAGATGAGCAACAGTGATGTTGTTCCGGATAAATATGTGCTCTCTGCTCTTCTGACGGCATGTTCTGGTCTCAAGTTTGTTGGAGGCGGCAAGCAGATCTATGCTTATGTGCTGAGCAGGGGAACGGAAATGGATGTTTCGGTGGTTAATGTATTAGTAGATTTCTACACAAAGTGCGGTCAAGTCCAGGCGGGACAGAACCTATTTGATAAGATAGTGGATAAGGACCTTATTTCATGGGCCACAATGATAGCAGGGTATATGCAAAGCTCGATGCACATGGAGGCTGTTGAGCTATTTTCAGAAATGACCAGATTGGGTTGGAAGCCAGACGGATATGGGTGCAGTAGCATTCTTACTTCATGCGGTTCACTTGAGTCTCTGAAGCATGGGAGAGAAGTGCACGCTTATACTATCAGGGTTGATCTTGTCTATGAATATTATGTGAAGAATAGTTTGATTGATATGTATGCAAAATGTGATTCCCTGACTGGTGCAAGAAGAGTTTTTGATTCCATGACTGATCATAATGTGGTCCCTTACAATGCAATGATTGAAGGATACTTAAGACAGGATAAGTTGCCTATAGCTCTGGATCTTTTCAATGTGATGAGGCTTAGATTGGTCCGGCCTAGTATCTTGACATTTGTCAGTCTTCTCCGTGTCTCAGCTGTTTCATTGACCTTGGAATTAAGCAAGCAAATCCATGGGCAGACCACCAAGTACGGGTATCCTTGGATGTTTTTGCCTGCAGCGCTCTCATTGATGTTTATTCCAAGTGTTCATGTATTCGCGAAGCTAAGCTTGTATTCGAGGAGATGAATGAGAAAGACATAGTAGTCTGGAATGCAATGTTTTGCGGATTCGCCCATCAGCTGGAAAGTGAAGAGGCTTTTAAGTTGTACTCGGAACTACAGGTGCCGAGACAAATTCCTAATGAGTTTAGTTTTGCTTCCCTAATCTCAGCAGCCAGCAACCTACCAAGTATCTAGCACGGTCAACAGTTTCACAGCCAGATCATTAAAATTGGTCTTGAGAACGATCCTTTTGTCCCTAACGCCCTTGTGGATATGTATTTCAAGTGTGGAAGCATTAACCAGGCTCACAAAATATATGATTCCAAAACTTTGAAAGATGTTGCCTGTTGGAATTCCATCATCTCAATGTATGCTCATCATGGAGAAGCAGAAAAAGCTCTCCTAATGTTTAAAAGAATGATGAAGGAGGGAAGAAAACCCAACTATATCACATTTGTGGGGGTGCTGTCAGCTTGTAGCCATGCAGGCCTTGTGGAAGATGGACTTCGTCACTTTGAATCAGTGCCTTGGTTTGGAACCGAACCAGGGATAGACCATTATTCTTGCATTGTTTCTCTCCTTGGCCGTGCCGGTAAATTATCTGAAGCTAAGGAATTTATTGAGAAAATGCCAATGAAGCCAGCAGCAATTCTATGGAGGAGTTTACTGAGTGCATATACAGCTGCAGGTGATGTTGAATTGGGGACCTATGCTGCATAGATGGCAATCTTGAGTGATCCAATGGATAGTGGATCGTATATCCTACTTTCAAATATATATGCAGCAGCCGAAGGTATGTGGGATGATGTAAAAAAGATTAGAGAAAAAATGGAGTATAATGGTGTAGTGAAAGATACTGGACGTAGTTGGGTCTAAGTCAACCCAAGGCGAGGATAATTGTTTTGAAGGAGGGAGGGAAAGAGTGATTGACAAGCCTATATACTGGAAAACACTGCGAAACTGGTATTATTTTCTCAATCGCAGCTAATCCGATTTTGCAGATCAAAGGGGTTGGTTATGTGCCTGACATTACAACATCTATGGTACATGATTAATTTTGCTAAGTGAAGCTGCCAACAGCATGAGCTCCTGAAAAACTATGAAATGCAAATTTACAGGTGCATCTGTCTGAAGTCTGAAGTGAAGCTTAAGCTTGACATATGGGCTTCATTTAGTGCGGGTATTTAAGCTGGTGAATTAGTCTAGGCTTTGACTGCAGAAGGTCTCCAATCTGAAATTCAGTGCCATCATAATCGAGGAAGAATCTTTGTTGGGATTGGTACATAAGTTGCATTCAAGAAACTGGTATAGGTATCATTTGGGTGACAGCTGATTTGAAGCAATTTTGGAGATGACATGATAATTGAAATGGAAAGATTGATTCTAGTTATGTACATGCATGAAAGTTGCGAATGCAAGTTGATGTTCCCTATTTGTTTGCTGCTTAGAGAACGTGAGAGTAAAGAAATACTTCAGACGAGAGATAGTTCTGTTATAATGTATGATGGGAAAGGCATTGGCAATATATTCTTTTGCGATGTTCTGGTCATCGAATTACTATGACCTTATTTTTTTGGAGGTTCTAGTTCCTCTAAAGTTGCATCACTTTTTGTGGTGGTGTGTTCTTGCAATAAAATTTGTTCACTGAAATGATGGCAGACCTACCAAAAATAGGGATCTAACTCCAATCAATTTAGAATTAATAAACATGATACAAATTTTAAATGAAAATAAGTAAAAACAAAATGACTCCAGGGATCTTGCCAGATCGGGTGCCTCCTGCGACAGCACTTGCCGCACTCCCCCATGGCCGGCTTTGTCGTCTTAATCCTGTCAGGATATCTGGCTGAGGTTCCTTATAAAAAGAAAATGCACTTCCACTAGGTCGTCCATGAGAGTGAGGAAGACGGCCCCGCTTGGAAATGGCATGGAATACAACTGCTGCTTTCCCAGAACCACAAGGAGGAATGTCCGAAGCCTCATCAGAAATGTAAGCGTTGCTCTGGCTAACCTCTGCCACATCTCGTTCATATACTAGACGGACCCCACATTTCTTCACAACCAACCCATAGCCCTTGACAAGAAGTGAAAATTCAAGTTGTTTCAACTTTGTTGTGTCGACATGACGAAAGTATGAAGAGAGAATATTGTTGTTAGCAACATCACCTCTTTATCACATAATCAAATCATGAGCGAGATTGACTCTTCTGCATTTAACACCAGATTGTAACAATGCTTAGATTGAGTGATCTGTAGTTATAGTCTTTATTGTAAATGATACTTTCCTGTAATAGCTCAACATGTACAGCTATATAATCTGTATACTGTAATCAGTTTATGATCAAGAAAATTACATTTCTACATGATATCAGCCTAAAAGATCCTTACCTTCCTGTCCTTTGTCTTCTTTCCCGATCTCTTCCTCTGCCTCCTCGCTCATGGCTTCTTCGCTCACCCAAAACACATCTCAATTTCCAAAACTCACTACTGATAACTATCTTGTCTAGGTTCGTCCGATCCGATCGCATCTCAATGGCGCTGACCTTTGGGGATATGTGGACGGATCCATTGAACGACCATCTCCCACAACCATCACCCCAGCCAACGGTGACACTCCTGCCTCTACCACCACCAATCCTAAATACAAAGAGTGGTTTCTCATTGACCAACAAATTATCACTCTTCTCACCGTATCTCTCACCGATGATATAGCAAAGCTTACCATTGGCTGTGACACATCTAAGACTATTTGGGACTGTCTTGCCCGTCACTTTTCTCAAACTTCTGTTGCTAGTGTCACCAACCTCAAACTCCAACTATTTGATCTGCAAAAGGGTACCCAAACTGTTGATGCGTATCTGCGCCAGGCTAAGTCTATTGCTGATTCTCTCACCTCAATCGATCAACCCATTTCCGATACCGATCTGGTTGTTGCCACCCTTCATGGTCTTGGGCCCGATTACTTGATGCTCCGGACTGCTCTGACTCAGACCTCTCCTCTTCCGAGCTTTGCCTAACTAAGAGCTCGCATCCTTGCTTTTGAAGCCCAACAATCTCCCTCTCAGCAACCCACAACCACTGCCCTCTTCCATAACAGCGACTTGTCATTCTCTTCCAGCCTCTCGGGCCGCCGCCAGGGACACGGCGGTGCTGGTCGTCACTCTGGGAAGCCCCGTCGTAACTTTGGGCAGCCTTCCTCGTATCGGTCTGGTGGTCCTTCTCAGCCGCAGCACCAGTCTTTCACACAACCTCATATGGGCTCCTTCATGCCCTCCTCTCCTTGGGCTCAACCTCAGTTTCGGCCCACATCTCAGCCTGGTCTTCTTGGCCCTGCCCCAAATCAACAGTGGTGCCCTACTTGTATGTCTTCCAATCATGGAGCGTATCAATGTCCTCATAAGTTTTCTGGGCCCAACATGATTCGTCCCTTTGCTGGCGCTCATTTTGCTCAACCAAGTGATCCTTTCTGGTACCCTGACACCGGCGCTACTCATCATATGACATCCATACCCGTGGACAATCCCA